>CM054153.1:45185039-45280039 GCA_028751875.1 Rapana venosa
CCGGGGTCGTAGGAGTAATGCAGTGACGAACGTTGCACCAGTTGGCTCAATTTGCGGAGGTTATGGGCAAGTACCTGGGTTGTAGAGAAGCTCTTCCTGGTCCATTCAGTGATGTTATCTGCCCATTTCTTCTTCGGCCTGCCTCGCCTTCTGGTCCACTGCACTGTTCCTTGCAGTATGGTCTTTGAAAGCCCATCTGATCTTGTCACATGCCCATACCATAATTATGAGCTTAATGAGTGAGAAGAGTACATATTCTGGGTGACTCCTTAGGTAGTTAAGCTGGTGAACACTCAACAACTTAATATCAGTATATAATGCAATTACCAAACTGATATTTTGCTTTAGTGTACAAATTTTCAGTGTTTTGATTTGAGCTTCAATTTTGACAAAGTGACAGTCCTGTTACAGGTTCCGTGATAGGGTGGGCTGGGGCGGTAATCATGACCATGTGAGACAGAGAGGTAATTGAAAATGAGATAGAATGGGATTTGCACCCCTGTACTTTTCAGAACATAACTGAAGTACCCGCCCCCTCCTCCCAAAAAACAACAACAAAACAAGCAACAAAAAGCAAACTAAAACCAAACAAAAGCACCCCCACCCCCAATAACCCCGCCTCCCAAGCTTTCAACGATAAGCTCAGCCTTGAATGCTTTACAAGCGGTAATCAATATTGTGGATTATCATAATTACTGCCCCCCCCCCCCTCCCCACGAAAACCATCAATTTTGTGTATTGCATAGTGGGTTTGGTAGATTTATTTGTACACATTCAGGTAAATAGCTGCATTAAACTATAAGAATTATTCCCCCTTGGTAATAACCTGTTTGCATAATAACAACTCCGCTAAAACAAATAAACCTTATTTCAGTATACTCTCTAAAATATATATCTATGCAACTAGATGTTTCTTTTTAGATTCATTAAGACTTAAATGTTATGATACATGGATAGTTAAAGTTAATATTTTAGAATAGAGTAAAGCGGATTAATATTACCGGAAGCGGATTAATATCACGTGCCGGTAATATCGCATGCTCTTCTAGTCTACTTCCTTTCATCGGACATTTTGAGAGAGTGAAGAGCCGTACCAAAATGGTGAGATAAAAGTTTATGACAAATTGCTGCGATTGTATAAATTTTGTGTTTTGATTGTATGTACATGAAGGAAACTATCACTTGCATATAATTTTAAGTGTTATTTGTCTGTATTCCTTTTTGTTTTAAATGGGATTAAACTACAAGAATAGGTGCCAGGGCTGCCACATGGCATGTGGGAACTGTCATGGCCGACAGTAGACATGCTGCCACATCTGACCCCTTTCTTGAATTGGCTTGCATCATGCATAGTCTCATTCTAGATTGGCGGCTAGCCGGTACATATGATATATTTTTTTGTTGGGTGCTCATTTGTGTTCGACGCTTGATGCTCAAAACTTATGTTTGCTCCCAGCTTGATCGACGGGGTAGAACGCCCGAGAGGTAGGCTAGGCCTTGAATGGCGCAGACGCCCGGTTAATCAGAGTGGAATGACAAAGTACCTTTTTGAAAGAAAAATATCACGAGGCTTTTTAATATTAATCAGAGTGGAATGACAAAGTACCTTTTTGAAAGAAAAATATCACGAGGCTTTTTAATATTCATCTGACTGCATTGCAAGAATCAGCATGGTTTCAAAGCACCCTGTGGGGATGCCAGGGGCTCTTTAGCCAATTTGGTATTCTTAACATTCTGTACTTTACATTGTTAGCATCAGTGCTGCTGACTCCACTCTCCCCAAAAGTGGTAGGCCAATATTTTTTGAAATTATCAACATTGACCAATGTGTCTTATTCCAGCACAGAACAGTGTCAGATTTGTGTGAGCAGTCAAAGCTTTCAAAGTACACAGGGACATTCTTTGGCTGTTTTAAAATCATTCACTTTTGTGTAATTAACCCTTCAATGGGCACAGCAAAATCATTTGTTCACTTCCTCTGGGCAAGCAAAATGGAGGTGGATGGCCTCTTGAGTGGGTGGGTGTATTTAACTTGCAGTAACTCCATATGCTAATGGTTTAATGGATTTTAATGAAATAAAAACAGCAAAATGAAGAAAGAACTGTATTTGCTATTGTGTGTTATTTTTGTGTTTTTTTAATAATTATAATGCATAAACACACAAGGTCATTGATTGGTTTGTATGTGTCACAGTTAGTGTTGCAATAGCTTTGGAATGCATGCATGGATTTTGATAAAATAAAAAGTAAAACATTCAGAAACAAAGAAGAAAAGTTGTCAACCTACTGTTGGTTTTTTTTGATGAATGATGCACGAAAACTTGAAACATTCCTACGGTCGCCATTTTGTTTGCCAAGTCAGGATCGCGATGCATGTTGATGCATGTTAACTATACAGTTCGAGCTGCTACTGTAACAAAAGTCCCAAATAGCAATCAATTCACAATATATATCAAGTTGTGAACCATTGCCAAACCCGAAATCTGCAATAATTTCCTCAATTCTATTAGCAGAATTCAAAACGAGCATCGGCTGAGTTAGATCTGACGATCGATTTACGTCTTGAACTTTGTTGTCAAAGCCCTCTTTCTCACTTCAATCAACAAAGTCAGAAGTGCACACATTACTAGGATCGCTTACATCAATATTTGAGCCTGGATACACATCTCGCAGCGTCATATTTTCGGCATGAAAGCCATAAAAACGATCGTACGTGTCGGATTCGAAGATAGCGTCCCTTTGGGGGAAAATTGCGATATTTTTTTTCCTCTTCAAAACTTGCCACAAACACACCAACCGCCGCCATTTGCAATATACATGCGGAAGTCACGTTGCTTCTATTTTCACGATATTTGAAGCGAGATTGGTGGGAATTTCGAATGTATGAACGCGCTGAAGTGACTGGTCACGTCGTTGGCCGTTGTGCCCAAGGATAGGTTCGGCTGTTTTGGGACGCTATGCCCAGCAAAGGGTTTAACACATCCCCAGCTTCAGAAATTAAACTTATGTGATCTGGATAGAATCATTCACTTTGTGTAATAAACACATCCACTGCTTCAGAAATTAAACATATGGTGATCTGGATAGGTAATTTGAAGGTAATATATCCTGGAGCTTTGGAAGGCGAGAAGTTGCTGGTTCAGTCCCCATGTAAACTTCTCCACCATTTGACTTAGACTTTAAATGGTGACCAGTCTGAATTTTTACTTGTTAGTTATTTAACAGCGATATAATACACCAAGGTGCAGTGTGTAGTACACATTTAGTGCCTGTAAAAGAACCCAGGGCAGCAGAAGAGTTTCCCTGGCAAAATTCTGAAGAAAAAGCCTCTGATAGGGTTTCAACAAATACATGCAGACAGGGAAGAAACAAGTGCTGCTCTTGTGGCAACATGCTCTCCCAAATGAAGAGCAGCTGCAATTTCACTCAAAATTTTTGGACTGAATCCTTTATTTATAAATATTCCACATGCACATGTAAAATTTCACGTGCAACAGATTTTTGTTCATATATATTACGACAGACAACAATGGTTGCTGTTTGAATGTTGGAAGATGTGTTACAGTGTAAAAACATGGACCGGAAACTGGAACAGTTCAAAATGAGATTTATATTGAATTCATGATTCCTGACATAGTCGCATACAGCAGTAGGATTGTCAGACAATTTAAAAAAAAAAAATCGATTTAGGTGTTTTTGGAAGCTCATTTCAATGTGAAAATAATCCTTGTAATAAATTTTAATTGTATGCTCTTCTCAAGCAACTGGAAACCCAGAGCCATCATTAAAGTCAGTGTTGTGTTTGGCATTCAGAGCAAGGCTGTCTATGACTGCATGACTGTACGAGTTGGAAGTAGAGTGACTTTTTCTAAGCGGAAGATTAGGAAAGTGTTTCAGTCATAACTTTGACATGTTTTGTTTGGTTTTGGCCAGGCCGTAGCAGCAGCTCGTCCAGTTATCAGTGTCTACAATGAGAAGGGGGAGAAAACTGAAAACAATGCCAGCCTGCCAGCTGTTTTCCGTGCCCCAATCAGGCCTGACATTGTCAACTTCGTCCACTTCGAAATGAAGAAAAATGGCCGACAGCCATACGCTGTTTCTAAAAAAGCAGGTAAACACATAATCTTGATTTACTGTTAGAGTGATACCAACAGCGAAAATTTTTGGTTGGCACTTATGACAACGAATGACATGTGTAATATTCAATATTGTACTGAGAATTGTGCAGGTATGTGGAAACAATTATTTTGCTACAAATTCAAATGTGCTAAGTTGGATACTGAAAATAACTTGCGGATCATAAATATCTCCCTGTTCAAAATTAGTGGTAGAAATGAACTTTCTATTTCATCATTTGTCACTGATTGATTATGCTTTCTATCTTTTAGGTAAGTAAAGCACATAAATGGCATCAGATTGATAATCATATGTGATGGAATTTCAGGGCATCAGATTTTTTTGCTACAAATTCAAATGTGCTAAGTTGGATTCTGAAAATAACTTTCAGGATCATAAATGTCTCCCTGTTCAAAATTAGTGGGAGGAATGAATGAACTTTCTATTTCATCATTTGTCACTGATTGATTATGCTTGCAACCTTTTAGGTAAGTAAAGCACATAAATGGGATCAGATTGATAATTATATGTGATGGAATTTCAGGGCATCAGATTGATAATCATATGTGATGGAATTTCAGGACACCAGACTTCAGCCGAGTCCTGGGGCACTGGCCGTGCCGTTGCCCGTATCCCTCGTGTGCGTGGTGGCGGTACCCATCGCTCTGGCCAGGGTGCTTTTGGCAACATGTGCCGTGGTGGCCGCATGTTTGCCCCCACCAAGACCTGGCGCCGGTGGCACCGCAAGATCAATGTCAACCAGCGCCGTTACGCCATCTGCTCTGCTATCGCAGCCACTGGTGTGCCCGCTTTGGTTATGTCCAAAGGTAGGATGAGTTTCCTTGTTTAAATACCTAAATTATTAGCCCCATAATCTTAACTGAATAGAATTGATGGGGCAGAACATTTTCTAAATCTTGCTGATTTTGACCTGATTGGCTACTTCAACATGTTTTTTGATTGAAGAGCTGTATTTGGGGGGATGGAGGGGGGTTGAAGGTTATAACTTGATTTCATTGGATATAAGCTGCTAATAACCGATTTTATGTATTTGATTTTTTTCCTCTTTGCAGGTCATCGCATCGAGGAGCTGCCTGAGGTGCCTCTTGTTGTGTCAGACAATGTGGAGGAACTGAAGAAAACCAAGGAGGCTGTCAGTCTGCTGAAGAAACTGCGTGCCTGGAGAGACATCGAAAAGGTGAGATGTGCGTGTGTGTTTTGACCCAGGAAAGGTAATTTTTGTGTTGCCTGCTGTGATCTCGCCCTAATATTTTGTTCACTGTGTGTGTGTGTGTGTGTGTGAGCCTTGAATGTTAATGAATTGAAAGGTAGCAACAAGTTAACAGAGAAAAATGTCTTCAGATGCACTGTTTGTGAATCGGGGTACAGTGACATTTTCAAAAGGGCATAGAAAGTATCTAATTTGCCTGCTCAATCAGCTGTAATGGAAAAGTCAGCTGGGAATGTGTCTACAAGTCAATGGTGGTTTGTTGGAGCATAGTGACTTCGAATAGTGGGATGAAGGGATGCAGTAAAATTGTTCCAAAAGCCCATTGAAAGTATTCATTTTCTCCACCAATTAAGTTATATTTGATGTGAAAAGAGTTGGACTTGATCGGTCTAGGTTTTCTAAGTTAGACTTTACAGAACTGAATGTTATTTGGTTACTAGGTGTATGCCAGCAAACGTTTCCGCGCTGGCAAGGGTAAAATGAGGAACCGACGCCGCATCCAACGCCGTGGTCCTCTTGTCATCTACAACAAAGATAGTGGCATCTGCAGGGCTTTCCGTAACATTCCAGGTAAGTGAAACAGTAAGCAAGGAATGTTTGTATATGTTGAGATGATATTGGTCCATGTTGATGCTCATGAAAAACATTTTTCAACCATTTCTGATCAACATTTTTTTTTTTTTTTTTGGTCCTGTACTGGTTTTACTATATATGGAAAACATTTACTGTTTTGGATGCAGTGATGTCTTTGGAATTTTTATGCTTTTGGTGATGAAAATTTTGTTTGTTTTGTTTGTAGGGAGTGTACATGATTGGTGGTAGTTTTCTTTGTTGTGGTTCTTAGTCATATAAGCACTATGTCAAGGGGTCAGGAGGGTTTGATGTATGCGAGTGCATATCTGTATGCACATGTATGTGTGTGAAATGCCTCTTTCCGCCTCATTATTTTTCATAAAGAGTACAGCTTAAAGCCAGAATTTTTCTTGTGCTTAAGATGGCAATAATCAATAAACAAAACCAGAAGACCATCAAAGATGAGGGGAAATAAGGACTGTAAAAATCTCGCACAAAGTATAGAGCATATAAGCTTAAAATTCGGCAAGAAAATCTCTTGGTATTATTTTGATATGTCTTTCCTAATTTCTTTTAGGAGGAAGCTTTCTGCTGCTCAAGATGTCTAGAAGCTTGTGATCTTACTCCCTTTTTAGATTGAAAAAAGTTGGTTTGGTTGATGTAACCTTTAAAAAAAATTTTTTTTCTCTAAACCTTAATTGCAGGAAGATGAAATGATGAGATCATTGGTCCGTGTTGTTGACCAGCTATGAAAAAAGCACTTAACCATCTCTGATCGATCATCTTCCTATATTGCTTTGTGTTGGTATAACTTTTAGTATACATAAGTCATTAAAATTTTTTTTAGAGATATGGTCAGTTGAAAGAGCAGGAAACTAGCGAAGAACATAAAGTTACCCTTAGTTGCTGGTTCAAATCAGGTTTTTAAATATTTAAAAATTTTTTTACAGGATGTTTGGTGACATAAGGGCTGGGACTGTTTTGTTCTCTTTTTCTTTTTTTCCAAAGGGAAAAAGTGTACAGGTCACAGGAAGTTGAAATGATGATAACATTGGTCCGTGTTGTTGAGTATTATGAAAACAAACCTAAACCATCTCTGATCAGCAGTGACCTCTTGAAGAGTTCAGTAATTTCAGCATATTATAGGATTGCAGACTTCTGTCAGCAGTTTTTGTTCTTTTTGAAGCACATTCCAGGCAGTTGTATGAGGATCAGCAATGAAAACATGACTGCACTTTCTGTGAAAGAATTTTTTCTGAACACATTTATATAATATATGGAATGAAGAAGTTTACATATAAATAAAGGTTGGTATGTAATTTCTTGTTTCATAAGCATTTTAATGCTGAACAATTATTGCTTTTAATTACAAAACTGCCATGACACTATCCTAAAGTGCCATTTAGAAGATGAAAAGTGAACAAATAGAATTAGATCTATGAAAACTTGTTTTAAAAAGACATGTTGAAATGATGAAATCATTGGTCCGTGTTGTTGATACCCATGAAAACAACCTTTAACCATCTCTGATCAACATGCATACAGACAGTTGTTCCATTTCTGAGTAGTTATTTCTTTATGTTTTTGTATCAGTTATTGTTGATATTGTTTTACATTGCGTGTTACTGTTTCTCTTTGTGAAAATTTAGTTGCTTGCATTGTGAGGCTGTATTCTGGCGTAAAAAGGTCTTCCCCCTTCTCTTTTTTTTTGGAGGGGGGGGGGGGGGGGGGTGTTGTTAAATAGCTGTGTGTGTCTGGATATTTGTTTTGCCAGTCTAGTTTCTTGGTGGTTTTTTAAAAGGTTTTTTTTTTCATTGCAATTTTGTGTGCATGTGTGTGTAATTTTTGTTATACAGTTTTGCCAGACATCTCTTTTTCTTTCGTTTGCTCTCATTGCATGCTGGATATCAAGTTTATTAGCTGTTTAAAAAACAGCTGGGATAGTGGAGAAAATCCACTCAGACCTGATTCAGACCTTGGCTCTCTTGCTATATAGATAAACAGTAGTGTTACTCTGTACATCATCAAACCACTATTCTTGCAAGTACGGATGTATTTAATGAATGGCTTTTCTAAGCACTATTAAATGTTGTGCCCTCCAGGTGGTATCATGATGACTTTCTCCTTTTTAAAGCAAAATTTCATCTTTAAAATTCTCTTACATTTGTAAATTGATGGTACCTTGTTGAGATGATGAGGACATTGGTCCGTGTTGTTGATCCCTATGAAAATAAACTCAAACCACCTCTGATCAACTCTTTTCTTGTGAGAATAAGATTTTTTAACATGTGGGTGAGCATGGTGACTTCATAGTATAATTTTGATATAAAAAAAGAAAAGGGGGGGTGGGGTGAAACCACGGAAAACAAGTTAAGAAGGTGTACGTTCAAGTTCAAGCCAGTGATAGTAATGTTGGCTATTATCTAACAGGTAAACAGGGTACCTCAAGGATGCATACTGCCTTTTTGCTGTGAAAAATATTTTTAAAATAGGCCTATCAAATTAACCCTAGTGGCGCGGTTCCCGGAATATTCCGGGAAAGGCGGGTCTAGGCTGTGTGGCGGATCCCGGAATATTCCGGGATGACGTGGGTGGTCATAGTTGAAAGCTTACTTTCGCTTTCAAAGGTCAGCCAATGAATGTTAAGGCCGTTGTAGGCCCGCAGAAAGGGGTGAAGGTCGTTTGACACACACAAGCAACGAAGAATCTGATTGGTTAAGAGTGTATTTTAATTTTTTTTCGGACCAGCCGAGATCGTCTTCAACAAAAATGGCGGCCAGCGTTTGCACTAGAATTTCTTCAAGCGTTTTTCGAGCTTTTTTACAAAATTGACAGCGAGGAGGAGTTTTAGAGGCTGGATTTGGTTGAAATAAACAATGAGAGAGACGATGAGGTAAGGATTGTGGAATATTTTTGAAAAACTTGGTAAAAATCGATCGCGATCGGACTGAATCGAGCGGTGCTAGTTTTGCTGGATGGACTTTTTCGCTACTCGGCGATTTCGACGTCACAGATTGTTTTACTTTATTTTGACACAACGAGGCTTCGAAATAACTGTAGTTGAGTCAAATCGCTATGCTGCTGAGTACTTTGCATCACATGAAATCAAGCAATCTTTGTATTTTTGTCATAGAAAGCCACCACTTCGCACATTCCGCCATGACGGTCGCGATGGCGTCGATCCTGTCGCTGAACTTTTCCGAGTATTTGGTGACCGATAAAGCGATACAAACTCCTTATTTTTTGAAAACTAATGTCAAGAAATAGTGTTTACCTAATCATGACATTTATGCACCGCAAGAACTTTGCTTATCGTGTTAAAATCGATCCGGGGCCCTGACAGTGGAACGGTGATCGGTAGTGCGAACATTTTTTTTTTAATTTTTTTTTTTACATAATCATAAACACTACACACTATTATAAAATTATACTCATTTAAAAGCATATTATCTCTTCTTTCCAGTGATCTATAGCTTAACACATTTAATTCAGTTTTATATATCAATATCAAGGGTTGTTTGAGCCCACCATGCTCCAAAACAATGCTAGCCAATGTTAATTCAGCCAATAGAAGTGAGGCTTGTTGCTGTTTATTTAGCGCTACTAGGGTTAAGCTTAGTTGGATTATGGAGGAAAACTGCAACCCAGAAACTTTTTTGACTCAGCTGGTAAAGACTCGTATTGAACCTGTTTTAGTGGAAATTGTCCGTTAAATGAATTCAATGTGTGTGTGTGTGTGAAGGCTGGGGAGGGGCAGGGGGCAATGCAGTGCAGTGTGAAATGACTTGATAAAGAATTTTTAGAGCACAGTAATGCTTGACATGTTGAAATGATGAGATCATTGGTCCGTGTTGTTGAACAGCCATGAAAAACACTCCTAACCATCTCTGATCAGCATGCAGACAGTGTGCTCATTATCCAGTGTTGTAAGATCACTTGGCGTATTCCACGCTTCGTTTATACACACTTGTTGGACTTGGGCTTAATGTGTATACACTAACTTATGTGCAAGTTTATCAGATGCTTTTGTTAGAGTGAGGAATGCATACAGAGATAGGCTTGCTTTTTGTTTTGTTTTTTTTGTTATCAAAGGAAACTTCTTTTGAAAGGGTTATTGTATACTAAAAAAAACGGTAGGCAACTCCTCTTGTGTATATAATGTGGACAATTGCATACTTATGAACTTGAGTATGATTTTGTTGTCCAACAGGTATCACTCTGATCAGTGTGGACAGACTGAACCTGCTGAAGATTGCCCCTGGTGGTCATGTTGGTCGTTTCTGCATCTGGACACAGTCCGCTTTCAGTCGCCTGGACAAAATCTACGGCACCTGGAGCAAAACATCTCTGGAAAAAAGCGGATACCAGTATGTTTCACTTGTTCTTGATGGCAGTGTGCACAGCTGTAGACGTATGTTGTTTTATATGCAGTGGGGCTTGTGTTGGAGAGATGGGTTCCAAGTTGAGCTATATTATATTGTAAAAAGATATGGGAAAAGAAAAGGGGTGTAAATGAGAATGATCTCTCCTGTGTATTTGTGGTTTGTGATGTGTGCTTATTGCATATTTGTATTTGAAGTGTTTACATGTGTCGTGCATTTTTTTTCTCTGCAGGTTTTGCACTGTGAAAAGATGCTGTACTTATGTGTTTTAAAAAGAAAGCCAGTAGATTTGTTCAAAAGAATTATTCAGCTTAGTTTTACAAAGTGATTTATAATTTTTAAAAAGTCTTGTTCAAAAGAATTATCAGCTTAGTTTTACAAATGATTATATAAAAAATGAAAACAACGAAAAACTACTTGAACTTGATGGTGGTGCCTGTTTCAGCCTGCCCTCCTTGAAGATGACCCAGACTGACCTCTCCAAGCTGCTGAAGAGCGAGGAGATCCAGGCTGCTTTGAGGCCCGCTAAGTACGTACGCGTTTATCTTTTTTGTCAATGTTGGATCAGATAGAGACCCGTGAAAGGCAAGAAGCAATGTTGAGGAAGAAAACTAATCAGACTAAGGTCACTTAGTAGTTCAAGAATGCAACAAAATCCTTTTATGCGGATGGGATAGTAAGAGGAATCTCATGGTGTAACAGTAATCTATTAGTCTTGAAGTTGGGTGCATGTTATTAAATGTACTGTAGAATAAAGCTGCTTCTGTGGTTGGAGGGGGGTTGGGAGATAACATTTTCATTGAGTTTTAACATTATTTTTCAGTCTTAGCTGAGCAATTTTATTGGAAATTGTAATTTTCACAGGAGTGCCTATCAAGACATTATGTCAGGCTTATTTTGGTTTGTTTTTTTAGTTAGTAGTTTTTTGGTTGTTGATTGGTTGCAGTTTTTGGGGGGGGTTGGTGATGGTTAAAAAGATTTTTTAAATCTTTTGCGGCGGGTGTAAGTGATTTCTGTTGAGCATTTTTGTTTTTCAACTTACATGTTGTAGCACCCTTGCCAATGTCTGAATGAATGTATGTGACTGCAGGAGGGAGGTGACCAGGAGAATCCTGAAGAAGAATCCTCTGAAAAATAAGCGGGTGATGATCCGCCTCAACCCTCACGCCAAAGCCGCCACCAAAGCTGCCCAGGCTGTTCAGCAGGCTCGCCTCCGCAAGAAGGAAGAACTTCTCCGCCAGAAGCGTGGGGTGAGAAGTCCATTTTGTGAAATGTGGTGTTGTAAATGATATTGTTTGTTGGTGATTAGTGTCGTTGGTGTTGTAAATGATATTGTTTGTTAGTGATTAGTGTCGTTTGTTTGTTGGATCAAGTTTTTTGTCTGAACAATGTATAATTTATTATTTAGATTTTTATTCAGAATGGTTTCATATTGTTGATTTATGTTTTGTGTTCTGAACAGTAATTTGTTGTAGATAATACATAAAATAGCATTGCCTTGACCAGAAGCTATGCTTATTGCTAATACACATACAGCAACTCATCCAAAACAACTCACAAGAAAATCCTATAGAACTTGACTTGCTAGCCTGAGTAAAAAGCAATCTATAAATAAAAACTGCCGAGTAACACCAGCTTGGCAACCTGCAAATAGGTTATTGAATAGAATAAGTCTGTGAATTCAATATGATATTAATGTATAATTTAAGAAATTTAAAAGCCGCCTTGTGTTATAAGTTATTAAAAGGGAATGTTTTATATTGTGTACAGATCAAGACTCCCCTGGAACCTGCTCCTAAAGGCAAGGCATCAGCCAAAAAAGCTGCCCAGCGCAAGAAGGCTGGAAAGGCCAAAGGCAAGAAGTAAAAGACTGTGAAAACTTTGCCTACATGTGAAGTGGATTAAAAAAAAGACATTTTGACAGTGTACATCAGTGTGTTGGTCTTGGTGCTGGAACACAATGTGATACGTCAACTTTGATCAGAGGCGTTGTTATTGAATGAATGAATCTGATTTTATTAAGTACCCCCCCCCCCCCCCCCCCCCCAAATGTCTATAAAGGCATGAGAGTAGTGCTTGGGACGTGTGTGGAGGGAGAAAAAATAATACAAGGTATGAACGCATATGGTACATGGAGCACAGCACACCTGCCGACACCACACAAAGATGCATTCTAATGTACATGTACAAGAAGGAATGTGGCAATATGGTCGAGATGTTCACCTGCCAACAAGTAAACCATGAGGTTCTGGGTTTGATTCCCAGCCTTGCCCTTACCAGTTTGACGAAAAAAATCGAATTGAATGTCAGTCCTTCGGATGCGACAATAAACTGAGGCCCAGTGTGCAAAAGCATGGAGAACATCTTTGCGCACACATTAAAAACCTATACCACCTTTCAGAAGAGTAGGCTATCATGTGTAGGTAGGAACAGATGACCAAAACCGATGGAAACCCCCCCCCCCCCCAACATGAACACAGGTGTCTTGTTTAGACACCATCCCCAAAGTCGGAATGCAGCTACCTAAATGTTTGGGGATGGTGGGGAACAGTCACTTGCACATAAATCTCGCCTTTGGTGAAGCTTGGGGGTCTAGCCGAGGAACAAAATTAAAGTAATGCATGTACACATGCACTCTCGCAGGTCAGAACATTCATGGATATTGGTCAGAAACAAGGTTTTCTGTGCATGTGCAGTTTCAAAATGTACAATGCTGTCATAAGAGAGTATGGGGGATGAGATGTGACCATTCACTGGCACAAAAGGGAATATCTTTGCAACAAAAGTATTACTTTGAGTCCACGCATGACACAGACATTTAAAGGTATTTTTACATTTTATTTAGTCATCCCAGAGCAAAAACAAAAATGCAAAACTTAATATCACTACACATACACAATGAAGATCAGAAGCTTGGATTTCAAGACAAATGATGAAAAACCTAGCCGATGCTTTCAATCAAATGATTTCATAATGGCATTCTATTTGTGGAAATGTTGCAATAATTTGGACGAAAAAACAAACTGCTCAAAACAGATGGAGAAGGCTCATCAATGTCAAACCTCCCCTGGGAGAAACGTGACAAAAAAGGGAGAAGAAGAAGAATTTGGACAAAATCCTCCTATTGGGTACCTTACAGAATAGGTAGTATATTTTTTAATTGGTTTCCTTCCTCCACATATTCCCGGATTGTTACAAGCAATAAAAAAAAACCTGAACTTAAGAGTTACAAATTAGGAATAAGACTGGCAAAACTGCACTTCACACTGACCTGTAACTGAATCCCTCTAGGCCTGCAAAATGTTTACCTCCAGTAGGGAGCATGTTTTAATAAATAACATCACAGAACAAGGTAGACAAATACATGCCATATAAAATTATCAAAATGATTGATAAAGATAGATAACACAAAATTTTTACTTCTACACTTTCTGCTGTTGACCAGCCTATGCAGAAAATAGGTGCTTGTGCAACAAACTGGGTAGATCTTATATATTTCAGTGGCGTTACTGCCTATTTTGTAGATCTTAAAACCTGCTTCTTGTGGAAGTTTTAGTTATACCCTGGCTTTTACTATTCAAAAAATGTTCAATGCAGCTGCTTTGAAATAGTGAAAGTAGTTTCTGTCTTGTTTTCACTTTTAATTTAAAACGTTCAAGAACATCACATTCGCTCTAGCAGCTACAACTTTTTTTCCCCTAAATTTCCCATGCTCAAGGACATAACTCTTATTTCTTGATTGTACTTTACAACTTCAAAAGTGTCCAATAACATAAATAATAAACATTTATCAGCAATATGAAACCTCAATTGTTAACACGTAAAACAAACAAACATGAAATGGCTTGTTTGTTTCAGATGAAAACACAAGCATTAATTTGTGATACTATGTCAACACCTAAAACAAAATAAAACAGCTTTGCTACAGAGGAGCACACAGTTTTTAATATTTTACTATTACCTACATCAGTAATACACAACAAAAGTGGTACTAATGGAATGTCAAAAGGAGCTGTAGTATATGCAAGGGCCAAGTGGACAGAACAACCCCCCCCAAAAAAAAAGCCAAACAAAAACCGCCCGAAAATAAAAACCACAACAATGAAACCCCCCCCACCCCCCAAAAATCCCAATCTCCAAAACCAAGTGTTCAAACAACAAAAATCCAAAAACAAAACTACCAACAAAAAACATACAGCCATTGCACTGGGTAAGGAAATGTCTCATTCCAAACATTAATGGAGCTTCCTGCCCCTATATACACCACACACAAAAAAGCACAACATTTGAACCAAACATCCATCGTAAAAGCCAAGTTGTGTAATGTTTAACTGATTGTATCATCCACTTGTTTAGCTTTTAATATTTGCTGTGAATAAATTTGGTTTAGCATTGGTGGGGTGAGGGTATTGTGACAAAAAGCATGTAATGACCGTGTTTTATCAGTTCAGCAGAACTCTCATGGATGTTAATTTAAAAGTAATTATTGCCAAAATGGTGAAGGTAGATCTTTGTCAAGAGAATGGGATAGAGTGAGTGCATACTGTCACTGTTCATGCAGATGCTGGACCATACTATTCTGTAGAATTATGGTAGGTAGAAAAGGCTACTCCTGTTCTAGCCTACTGCTTAGGTTTTCATTTGCTCAGGCTTCACAAAACACATCTTTTTAGGTAATTAAAAGAAAACCCTTCAAAATGACAGCACCATATGATTTATTAAATGATAACAAGTGAAGTCGGAATCCTTTGCCCAAGTCATTTTCAATAATGATCATGATGTGATTATTTCTCATGTTGTTCTGGTCACAGCCTTTTTTCATTGGAAAAAATATGTACTGTCCCTGCTTTAGAAAATGATTTATTTAAATGGAAATACTGTTGGAAAAGTCATGAAATTATGATAGGGTAACTTGACTCTGTAATTGATAAGAAATTATATCCTTTTCAAATGCTGCACTGTTTCCAAAATGGCTCAGAAAATGACCTTTGAAAACAATACATAATTATAACAAAACATTCCTAGAGGACATACAAAATGAAGTGCAATGACTGAAAAAGATAGACAAGTAGTGCTAAACCTAGGATCCAATGTTTTTTCTTCTTCTTCTTAACTGAATACATTTTCAAATCTATAACTGAATACATTTTCAAATCTATCTGTTTCACAATACAAGTGGATGCCATATTGTGTGTGCTCATGTTAAAACCAATCCGAACTTTTATCAGTGAAAGAAAAATCTGAAAATACACTACCACAAAACCAAACCAATAAATCATACTGCAACAAAAATGAAAACAACAAAATCTCATTAGTCACCAACCAATTTACCCTTTTTTGTTGTATACGAGCTAATAAAATAAATATGGGCAGATTACATACAAAACAGCAAACTGATGTTATATATTGGATCTATTCACAAAAACTGCAAACTTATCCCTGTACATTTTTACAATTTCAGATGCAATGATTCTAAGACCAGAAGCATCCCAAAATGTAAACAGATAAGCATTCTAATCATACTGGAATAATTGACCCTAATAGTCTGGAGACTAGTTTTAGCAAAAGATTTCTTTTAAGTCGTGTCTTGACAATTCATTGCAGCAAGCTAAAATTCAGCCTCGCCTCCCTATAGAAGTTGGGAGTATGCTTTCTTAATGCTGATATTCCTTACAGAGAACATCTTTCTGACATTTTTTTGTTCTTTCTCAGTGCTCACAGCTGTCAGATTCCCCCACTTTAACCTACTCTCAGCTGTTACCTATTCTATCCCATCCCAGCCCAACTGGGGCCAGCTGGTGCTAACGAATAGCAGGAACCGACTACATTTGGACTTGGTAAGAGGAATGGGCGTACTAATTTTAGAAATGGACCCTTGACCGAGTTATGCTGGATTTGTGCGCTGTGTTGGTATATGCAAATATATGCAGATCATATACCATAATCATTTAAGATCCAGCCCTATATTTCATAACATGTGATACTTAGAAAATCAACTATTTGGAATAATTTTGTGTACACCAACTCATTCTCCTGCAGATATCACAAAACAATGATTAGATAGGGAGTATTTCTGAAAACACACTACACATTTTTCTGAGCCGTGTGGTGTTCATTCATCTGAGCTAATCGCTACACATTTACCAGATATAAATGATCATTGTTCACACAAAACATCATTCTCAACACCTCCCACCACCATCCAGGAAACCCCAAGAACAAGCCAGCCACATTCTCACTCACTCTCTTTCCATCCCCACAAAGCCATTACAAGATATAATAATATAAGGAAGCTTCTGCAAATAAAATCTGTCGGACAAAATCTAACAGAAAAATAATATAGCATCTGTACATGTTGAATACATTCACTTGCCCTGTCTAGAATTGAAAATGCCTGATACACATTGGTGAATGCATTTGTGAAGGATGAAAGCAGAATGACAGCTGGTTATTCATATCACACATATAACACTTTTAATAAAGGGCTATGACATGAAATAATATATACAGAAAGATGAGAGAAACAATCAGAGACGAAACTATCTAGAAAAAATAACATAAAAGAGATTTCTCTGAAAGGCGTTCAACAATACTGTATATAAAAAATAACCAACAATCAAACAAACAATGTGGATCATGAGACTTTAAAATAAGAAAGTTGTTTTAAAATGACAAAACGACCTCAGCATAATATACAAAAAGAGAGAAAATGAAAACTTAGCCATTAGCCTGTATATGAATTCAATGACAAATCTTTTAGGTAAAATATTACATACAATATGAAATACACTGCATCTCACAGAGAGATGGTGTATGCTGTTTTATACTATAATGCCAACATAACAATTGCCTGATTATAATAAATTAGGATAATCAAATATGATCAAACCAAAAAGTACCAACTTTCAAATATCAACATTTGATAATTTGTAGTGCTTTCATATTATGTTCAATTTCAGAATAACAAACACATGAACAAGAAAAGAAATAATTCTTTCAAGAATTAACTCTTCAATAATTTAAACTTCTTTCACATTATATACATCAACCTGTTTACTCACAATTCCTTTATTTGTCCCCCCCACCCTCTTTTTTGTGCTGTTGTTGAACGGGGAGTACATAAACATTTGTAATTTGGGACTTTTTTTCTTTTTGGTAAAAGACGATGCCAATCGTTTGCTCCCTAAAAGACCTATGGCAACATTTTTTTCATTCATTTTTGACTGGTGAAAATCATAATTTACATCTGATGTTCCTTATGAAAAATGAATGCCACACAATATGCCTGGCAAAGAAAAAAAATCAGTTCAAATATTAATCATGGCCTAAATAAAACCAAAACCAAAGAATCACACCAAGGTTGTTTTTTTTCATTAAACTTTTTTTTTTTTAGAAGGGGTAGAATGTTGTTGGCTGGGTAGATAACTGGGTACAGAAAATAATGGGGTACATTGTGCTTGTCCTTTCTCTTTTTTTCCTTCTTCTCTTTAGGCACCTGTGAGTAGAAAATAAAAGCACACATATTAGTGATGGACACATGTATGCAATTGAACAAATGTGTAAATGAGCACCAAACCAATATATAACCAATATACCATAACATCAATATACAATAATACAGAGAAATCATTTGATGTATACACAATCCTTGAAAGTAACAAAATGCAAAAAACAATGCACAAATCTTAAAACATCTCTCTCCCCACACACATACACATACAGATTCAAATTAGGTCTGCTGACCTAGGTTCGAATCTTGTTCAAGAGGATTTTTCCTTTGGAGTTAACATCAGTGCCGACTCCACTCCCCCTAAAAGTCCTTCAGATGAGACTAAACCGAGGTCCCATGTGCAAACGCACACAGAACATCCTGTGCATATGTTAAAACCCGTTCTGCTTTTTATAAAAGCAGGCGTGAACGCATGCAGAACATCTTGTGCACACATTAAAACCCGTTATGCTTTTTGTAAGAGTAGGCCATTGTGTGCTGGTGGGAACGGATGACAAAATTTACAAAACTGCATACACACGGGGACTGGATCTAAAAAAGCACATTAGTGCTTATTCCATTATCCTTGAAATAAAACAAACAAATAGAATAAATCCTATCCCGTATCAAGTACACATGACACACAGCTCTTTGTGCGTGGCAACTGTACACTAAACACACACACACACACAGTATGAGATTTACAGGTGACTAGTCTTTTGATTCAATGGAAGACTGGGATCACACAGTTAGAGCTCAATCCCCTTTCTGTTCTTATTGTTCTTACAATTTAGTTTTCAACAGTAAGTTAACAGAGGTCAATGCCAAAATAAAACCAGGTGCAACAGATAGTCCTGATGTTGACAACAGATAACAATGAGTGTGTGTGTGTGTGCGTGTGCGTGAGTTTCTCAGAGCTTCGAGGATCATCAGTGGTGAGATTTTTGTGAATGTGACCATCTGCCCACCACTAAATCAACCACATTCTGACTTACAGATGATGTCTAAACACAATCAGCACACCTGTGTGTATACATTTATATAAAAATGTGTTTATATTCCAGCGGTGATATACAGACATCTATATATTTTTGGCCCATTCTTACTGGCGCGAATGGTCAACTCTTCCAAAAGGCAGAACAGGTTTCAACGTGTGCACAAGATGGTCTGCGTGCATTTATTCACGGGGCTTCAGTTTATAGTCTCATCCAAAGCACTTATAGGGGAGCAGAGTCAGCAGTGATGTAGCCTCCAGGGAGAAAAATCCCCTTGAACAGGCATCTTTGTGGTGGCTCAAACCTGGGCTTGATCCTGGGCCGACAAATCACAAGCACAATGCTCTAACCACTAAGCTATCTGTGGACACTAGGACTCTAAGCTCTACTAAATCCTCCTGGCATCACAAGTTACACAACTGCACCGTTAGTATAATTCAGTAAGTTGCAGTGTTTCAAAGATGACCATGTACCCCGAGTTGTATGGTAGGCCTGCTCTGTTGGGTGATCTCAGTCCTCCCATCTCAGCCCACTTCACATTCACAGAGGCACTTAACGCTGATAAATAGCTCGCCAGCACATCTACAAGTACATCTCTGTTTAATACAGAATACTTATCTGATCTGCTGATGTTTGAATTTTAAAGTCTGCAATTATCACCCACAAAAAAAAAATCAATGAAATCTGTATGAACTGTAGTTCAATGTGTTACTCCTGGTAAAATATTTCTCAACACACACAGCACCATACCTTCTGTAAGTTCTAACTTATCTAAAAATATATTAATAAGTAAAAGGACTGTAGGAACAAACATGACCGTTTCTTGAAAAAATGCACTAGTTAAGTTTTGAGGTACTGTTACATCACACAGTAATTGTGCACACACCTGTCTATGCAAGAGTATGACAAGGGTATAGTTTGTACAGTGAGAATCATCACATAAAAAATAAACAGCGTGTAAATGACAGTGTGGCTTGTGCTGTGGGAATTTTCACATCTAAAGAAAGCAAATGGTATAATGTATGAAAATGTGGTAAAAGCTTTCTCATAATTATAAAAAAAAGATACCCCCTCCCCTTCCCTGTGGTGATGCTAGGGGTATGTCAGTATAAATAGCATCCCCACCCTCTGGAAAATCAGTACAAGGAATTCCTTCTTTTCTATCCCTCTCTTCGTTTCTGCCTTGTTCCTCGTCTTCCTGTCACATCCTTCTTGCCTATTTTCTTCCTTCTTGGTCCATTCTCCTGCCTTTTTCCCAGAAAGATTTAAAAGATAACAGTTCTCTCCCACGCTGAAGTAAGGTGCACTGAGCCTGATGGTTCAAGCATTTAATGGCAGTGCAATGAATTTTCTCTCATATAACAGACGCAAACAACAATAGTTGCTGTCTGAGCATTTGATATCATGAAGAAGAAGAAGATAAAGAAACTAACTGTGTAAATGAGAATGTGGCCAATGCAGTGAGAATTTTTACATTGAAAAGAAACAAACAGTGACTGCAAAAAGATGGCCTATGCAGTGAGGTTTCGAGTAATAAAATAAATAAGCTCTTACTCCTGACATCACCGTTTTCTTCTTCCATCCAGTGCTCATGGGCTCTTAGTTTCTTGTTTACCTATGCAGAGAGTGGTGCTGATAGCAATGCACGGGAGCACACGCTCTGTCGTGCAATATCTTGATGGGAGTCCTAATATACACTTCCTTCACACTCACACCAAATTTGAATTTTGTTCCCTTTCTTCCTAGTCTACTGATGCATGCATAGACTGGAATTTGTTTCTAATATTCCTTATGCACAGACTAGCACCCTAGACAATGTAAATGAACATGCATGCTCTATCAAGTGATACACTGATGGAAAGAGAGATAAAAAACATAACCTTTTGTTGTTGGTTGGTTGCTTTGTTCATGCATCCTTGATAATGACTGTGCGTTTGTTGTGGCTATTATAAACAGCATTGATTTTACTTCATTTACCATTACTAAAAAGTGTGGAAAACAACACAAACATAAAAAATATAAACATACAATATTCAACAACACAGTATGAAACGGAATACAGACAACTTGCAAGTTTGCACTCATAAAAAAAGAGCTCTCAATAACAGAAGGTCTCAAAAGCAGGGTTTTTTTCATGACAATTTAAAACATGTTTTGCCACTGCACCACTTCATTGTAGCAGAAGAATAAAATGGATAACTTACAAATTGTTCAACAATCAACTGAGGTTTCCAAACACAATGAAACTAACGCAAATTCTGCAAGGAAATACGAAATTGTTGAGCTTACATTTGAAACTTTGGCAATTACCTATCAATATCTACTTCACTCAACAACAACAAAAAGTACTATGTAGACATTCTACAAACTTGTATACATTAACTGAATCCAGTTTTGCTCACCTTCATGAAATCTGTTCCCCTATCTGCTACTTGGGTCGGCCATTCATCTCAAAGACGGTATAGTCTTCATCCTCGTCTTCCCCTTGTCCCAGAGGCTCCATCTCCAGGTCCCCACGAGTCGTAATCACCCCATATTTTCTGGATTTGTTTCGCCTGCGCCGCAATCTGAAAGATTTCATTGGATTTGTACCTTCTCAAACCTTGTAGTCTGGTGAGTGTTATTGCTGTCAACCATTGTGACAGAGAGCATAAGATGTTGCATTTTAAACAGTTGTTTTTGTCTGGATTTGTTCAAATTGTTGTTATTGTTCTAATTTAAATCTTTTTTTCCCCAATCCAAATCATTTTAAATTACCAGCATCTTTCAATATAAGCTCTCTCCCTCCCTCCCTCTCCCCATCTCTCTCCACTGCCCCTTCTCTACCCCCTCCTCTGTACACACTCTCTGAGTGCGTGTTGCAGTGTGTGTTCTATTCACGAATGCCATCTGCTTACATCGTGTCTGGGTTTTGTTGTTTGACTAGTGACTAGTAGTGTATGCTGCTGATTGCACACATGTGTTCAATGAATGTACGGTTACCTGTTATGAATTGGAACACTTGTCTAGGTTTTGTCTGGGTCTGTAGTGTACTTTTTAAAAGTTTGATGGGGACTGTCTTCTTTCAAAGCAAGTTCCTAATAATACCTAACATAACATTCCTCATGAGAGGAGAGTTACACTAGGCAATAATAATCTGAACTAGCAAAGGCCATCACACAGCAGCTTGCTCCCCAAAAAACAAAACAAAATGCTATACAATATATGCAATCTTTACAGTACATTTATCACTTATGATCCCACTGTTTTTTAAGCATAATGTATGAAATAGTGTGCACACCAGTTGACCCAGGGGGAAACAAGTAAGTTACATACATGTCTGAATACTAATGTGCACACATATCAGGCATGGGGATTGCCAAAAGTGCTTGGGAAATACCCAGGGTGGAAAAGGCCGGGCTACAGAGGCTACCTAGGCCCTAATGGGATGGGGGGAGGGGGAGGAGTCCAGGGAGGTGAAGCCTTCCAGGCCAGAATTGATTCTGACCATTTTGGAGGGCCTTTTGTGGCCTCTCCTAACTGGTTCAGTATGCATCATGCAAAGATACCAATATAAAACAATTGAATTTTTCACTTCTTTGCACGTACTGCAGTGCCTTTCAAGACCTAATTTTTTTTTAAAGGGCCCTCTCAATTAAACAAACTTTTTTGGGGGGTTATCAGCATTATATTTTGTAAAGAGAATCTAGATTACAAAGTTAATCAGATTTAAAGTTGAACATAAAACATGACTTTTAGCTATTTTTGTGCCATCTTCTTATAAGTTATAGCAAAGGATCTGTTTTTGCTGCAGTCCCCAAGTACCGACAAACTCAGTGATTACCTCTTCAGTCCATTCATTATCTTGGTCCTCAAGAGCTCTGTACGAACGCAAGTGTGTGTGTGTGTGTGTGTGTGCGTGTGCACATTACATGTGTGTGCGTTGGCATGTGTGTGTGTGTGTGACACACACACACTGACAGATTGATCTTTACTTCCAAGGGTTACAGATTAGTACTGATATACACTGTTTCATCCAGCCCTTGCCCTTTTCTTCATCTGGCCCTTGCCCTGAATAGGGACTATGCCCTTTTCTTCATCTGGCCCTGGCCGGCCCTGAATAGGGACTATCATTAATAATTACAACATAATTTCATGCAGAGAGAAGAGGGGGAAGGGGAAAGAGATGGAATGAGGACAGTTACAAAGCTCTGGGTCAGCAACAACAGGGCAGTAGTCACTACATTGTAGGCTATCTAGATAAAAAATAATTGAAAAATGGGGGGAGGGGGGGGGGGGGCTGGTAAGGAAAGGAGAAAAGGTCATGGGCCACTGGCCAGGAGTAATGACCACTTCCCACCCTACCCAAAGATATAGAGAAGTCCACTGTCCCTCCCCCCTCTTCCTTCCATCCGCTTCATCAATCCCTTTACTAGGCTTTAGATACTAGTTATCACAGTATCAGTCTTTTTGAACAGCCGGTCCTCTTTTCCTTTCAGTTTTGTGAAACCTGAGGGTTAGATCTTTACTCTTGTCAAACTGTTTGTTTTCAATGACAAGCTGTTCTCTGAGGCACCATTCTGACTTAGCTGGGGTGTGCATTTTTTATGCCTCAGGGCGTTTAAACCCCTGCATATTTTCCACTATGCAATGTACAGGATGGACCTTATGGTTAAATAAATATTGACAAAAATAATTAAAAATAATAATAAAAATAATGCGTACGTGCACACACACACACTGCTTACATATCTACACACCAAACACGAAAAACAATTTGCATAGTAAACATGAACTGGGTCAGAACCAGATAACATCAGCTTTCACAAAACAGCCACCACCGTTTTTGTTTTTGCCTTCTTTTTTTTCTTACAATATTTTTCTTTTTCCCCCTTGTCTTTTAAATATATATGAACAACAGAACTAGCCTTGCCAACAAGCTAGTGAATGTGTCATGCGTGTGTCACAGCTGCTGGTTGGAGTTGTGTATCTGTATGACACAGCTGTGTGGTAACAGGTGTCTGTCTCCCAGATCACTGTTCCCGCTATGCTAACAAAGCTCCCTTTCTCACCCCACCCTCGACTATTATTATTCAAGTATGCCTTGCTTCTTTGGGATCATTGCAAATCTGCTGTGTTAAACCTGGTCTTTTTCCTTCTTTCGTTTATTTGCAAACAGGCCTAATTTCTTTGGGATACTTTCAAAAGTAAATTGGGGTATTAAAACAGGTCTGCTCCCTTCTTTCCCTTATCTGCAAATAAACCTACTTTCTTTGGGATAAAATTGTACAAATCTGGGAGTTAATTCCCCTCCTCTTTCTCTTTTGTGTACTTCTCTTTATTTTCAGAGAAATAGATATATTGTCTTCTTTTCATAAACTTTTCTGTGGTATAGAACTAAAGGCTGGATACCTTTTGCAAGTGGCACTTACCTAGATAGTTCATTTAGCTGGGTGATTGCTTTGATTCGGAATCTTGAATCCTTTTCTATCAACTACTTACACAATCATGCACACACACACAACACAACACAACACACCACACCACACCACACACACGAGCTATTCAGGACAGCTGGGCACCATGAAGAATGCTGTTCTTCCATAAAGCATTACCATAATATCCCCAATAATGAAATGCACATCATACCACAATTTAAACTGAAATAGACAATAAGACATACTCTTGACTCGGACACCACCCCTCCCCCCTCCAAAAAAACAAACCATCACCACCAACCCCCCCCCCCCCCCCCCCCCCCCCCAAACAAACAACAACAAAACCAAAAAAAACCAAAAAACAACCTGGGGCTATGACTCTTGTCTTAGTCTTATGTGATTCAAACCATGACCCTAGACTACAGCCTGGACCCCAATGAGCTAACACTGCCCTTAGGTGGCTAGTGACTGCTATCTAATCTTATTTGGACTATTCTTCTTCAAAACACACACACACACACACACACACACACACACACACACACACACACACACACATATTATATTAAAAAAAAATATTAAAAAAAAATATATATATATATATGAAAAAGACTGATCAGGAAAGAGTATAGAATACTTTGCTCTCTGTTTTTGTCCTCTTGTTCAGACACACATGTATATATCCCATGCAACAACACCTAGGCTAAGGAAGCCAAACAATTATGCACAACTCTGTGTGTGTGTGTGTGTGTGTGTGTGTGTGTGTGTGTGTGTGTGTGTGTATGTGTGTGTGTGTGTGTGCAAATTTGTTTCCATATAAGTTAATTACTAGTGGTAAAAACACCAGACATGCTTGAAAGTGTGTGTGTGTGTGTGTGTGTGTGTGTGTGTGTGTGTGTGTGTATGTGTTTGTGGTGTAGTGCTGGTGAAGGTATATAAGAGCATGATTAGCTATTTGACAAATAGTGCTTTGAACATCTAGATGATTTTGACACAATGCTTTTACATTTGTCATTGTTATGATTACCATCGTTGTCATTGTGTGTGTGTGTGTGTGTGTGTGTGTGTGTGTGTGTGTGTGTGTGTGTAGGTGGGTGTGTGCATGTAAAAATGCTTGTGCATAACCATTATATATAATTTATAAACTGTACACAAAGCTGGAGTGGAGCTATACCACTGTTAAGTAATCCCATCAGCTACAATGTTCCTGAATTCAGTGATGTAAGGGAACAATAAATTATAAAGCAAGGGACAAGATCAATGACTTAACAACTTTACGGGACAACTGAGCTCTAACTGTCCACAGATATCTCTATCTCTATCTCTATCTGTCCCGTAGTCTGACGACCGTGGGGGCACCCTCAAAGACTCAGCAACCAGTTCCCTCCATTCTTCTCTCTGTTCTGCCTTTCTCAGGGTTTTGTTGAGTTCTAGGCCTGTCCATTCACTGATGTTATCCTCCCAGCTCTTCCTTGGTCTGCCTCTTCTTCTTCCTCCTTGGACAGTGCCTTGCAAAACTGTCTTTGTAATTCCTTGGGATCTTGTGACATGCCCATACCACTTAAGTTTACGCTTTTTCACGATCGTTAGAAGGTTCTCATAGGGTCCAATGGTTTGCTGGATTCTGTTATGCACGCTTTCGTTGCTTATGTGGTCTTTGTAGGAGATGCCAAGGAGTCTCCGAAAGCATCTCATCTCCACTGCCTGTACTCTCCTCTCCAAATCTGCAGTCAGGGTCCATGATTCACAGGCATACAGAAATATGGATATGACAAGGGAGCGCATTAGTCTGATCTTGGAGATAAGTGAGATATTCTTATCTCTCCAGATGGTGTTTAGTTTTGACAAAGCTGTTATTGTCTGTGCAGTCCTGCATACTACTTCTGGCTTGGATCCCTGGTCGGATACAATGGCTCCCAGGTACTTGAAGCTTTGAACTGTTTCTAGCTTCTGGTCATTAACCCTGATATCAGTGCTAATGCCGTTGGTGTTATTAGTCATCAGTTTGGTCTTCTCTGCACTGATTTCCATGCCGTATGTTTTGGAGGCCTTATCCAAGTGTTCTGTTAGGCTGGCAAGCTCTTTTTCTGATCCTGCTATTCCATCAATGTCATCTGCGAAGCGGAGGTTTGTGATCGTTCTGCCACCAATGCTGACTGATCCTTCATGATGTTCCAGTGCATCAGCCATGATTCTCTCAAGGAAGATGTTGAAAAGGGTGGGTGAGAGTAGACAGCCCTGCCTTACTCCAACTGTTGTTCGAAACCATTCTCCAATGTTGTTGTTGTAGTACACTGCACTGGTGGCCTCGCTGTACAGCTGTTTGATGACTCTGATCAGGTTTGCATTGATGCTGTACAAGTTCATGGTTGCCCACAAAGCTGCATGCCACACCCTGTCAAATGCCTTCTTAAAATCGATAAATACGTGGTATAGGTCTTGTTGATGTTGAAGGTACCGCTCACATAGTATTCTGAGGTTGAATATCTGTTCTGTTGTGCTGCGCCCTGCTCTGAAACCTGCTTGTTCCTCAGCAATGATGGTCTCTGCTTGTGGCTTCAGTCTATTCAATATTATCTGCAGCATGACCTTGCTTGGGTGACATATGAGGCTGATTGTGCGGTAATTATGGCATTGTTGTAGATTTCCTTTCTTGGGGAGGGTGATGATGAGCGACTGCGTCCATGGTGTTGGCCATTTTCCTGTCTGCCAGATCTTGTTGCAGATTCTTAGTAGGGCGCTGATCATGGCTTCCCCCAGCTTGGACCAACTCAGCTGGAATGTTGTCAGCCCCTGCTGACTTCCCCTTTTTCAGCGATCTGACTGCTGTTTCCACTTCTTCTCGGAGGATAGGGTGACTGTCTGTGTCTTTGCTTTCGGGTACATTAAGGACTTCTGGATCTCCTGCGGTTCTATAGTTATACAGGTCGGAGCAGTATTCTGTCCATCTGTTCAGAATATCCTGGTCGTCAGTGAGACACAGATATCATATACATAAATTATATTCTATGAAAAACTAACCTTGTCAATAGTCACAAGCGATCAATACCACTAAGAAAAACAGTAACTTACTAAGTCGGTGTGTACAACAATTAATATTTCAGTGTTTGTCTTGTTTGAAATTACTGGGGGTTTTGGTTGGTCTTTTTTTTCTTTGTTCCTTGGCAAGTGGTCGGAGGTTCACCATGCCTTTTTTCATGGTGAGATTTTGCATTTGCGACTTACCTTTTCCCCACCATTAAGGTAGCCACATTCTGACTTTGAGGATTTCTAAACTGGATACCAGTGTGCATGCGTTTCTGACATTTTGTCATCCGTTCCCACCAGCACACAATACTAGCCCATTCTTCAGAATCAATGAAAGGCAGAACAAATGTTAACATCTGTGCAAGAATAGATGTTCTGCGATGTTCATGTATGTGACCTCAGTAAATAGTCTCATCCAAAGAACTTTCAGGAGAGTGGCGTCAGCACTGATGTTAACTCCAGGGGAAAAATCCTCTTGAACGGGCATCATGGTGGTAGTTCAAACCTGGGCTTGATCCCAGGCCATCACATTACAAGCACAACACTCTAACTGCCAGGATATCCTGCCCCCCTATTTTAAAAAAAATTATTGGTTTGATGTGCATTCAGCAAACCTGTTGAAGTCAGAACTGATAATTTTTAGCATGAAAAAAAGTGATTTTCTTGTTTTGACGCACACCGAAAAAGCTTTCTACTCAGTAGTTGTTTACAATAAACAAAACCACAACAAGTCTGACTCTATACTTCACAATTATTACTTTTATGAAAATGTAGGCATTCCTAACTCTTTTTTTTTTTCACTTTGAAAAACTCACACTGTCAAAAGTTTTGAAAACATTATAATTTTGATGTTAATCTAGGTTTGTCTCTAAATAATACACAATTACTACTTTCACAACAAACTGTGGGAATTACTGATCAATGCTATATAGTATATTATTTTACACTCCGAAAAAGCCTACACTGGCTAGTCAAGCATATAATTTTTTAAAACTTCCATCTTAACATTAAACAGATACTCTATACATGTCATGTGTGTACATAATATTATTTACTACTATCAATGTTGGTGCACAAGTCTCATTTTTCAAGGTGAAAGTACAATGACAGTTCTCATGGTGAAATTTACTTTTGGCA
Organism: Rapana venosa; assembly: GCA_028751875.1. NCBI lineage: Eukaryota > Metazoa > Mollusca > Gastropoda > Neogastropoda > Muricidae > Rapana > Rapana venosa. The sequence continues at coordinate 45,213,407 of CM054153.1, forward strand.
CAGTAAGCCTCCCATACAAATACATATCTCCCTCTTCTCTTTATCTTCCCCTTTCTCTCTGTGTCACCCACACACACAGTACGCACAAGAGCACAGACAATGCATCACTGCAAATTATGCGCAATATACTGCCTGTGAATGTCAAAAGTGAGGGAGGCAGCATAACAAAGAATGGTTATTAATATTTTTGACCTTTCACATAATTGGTTACAGCGCATACGCACCCTAAGAGGCTTTGACATGTCACTTCAAGTCTAGAGTTTCTTCTATGCCTCGCTCATCACACCCGTTGCTTCCAAGAACTCAAATGGACACTCCTAATTTCTCTGTCTGTCTGTTTCAGTGTATGTCTGTCTGTCTGTTCCCTTACTGGGCAGAGTGTATAATGCCCAGTAAATGGTCTTCTCCTATGCTTGTGACTTTGCAGGAGGTCTGCCCACTGGCATCAGCCAACACATTAAATTCAGTTTCTGTTCAGAGCAGCTCATTTCATTGTATGCACAGGTTGCATGCTGGGCATGTTCATGTTTCCGTTATCCACCAAACGCTGACATGAATCATGGGATCTTCATGAAACATGCATATTGATCTTCAGCATGTGTATAAAATACCATAAAAATCCCCACCCTTACTTCACCAGACCACAACACCAAGATTCGAACCCACAATTTCATGGACCCACAGGATTAAAATTAAACTGTCTTAACCACTTGGCTATAGGGTCCATCAGCTACTAACTTAATATGTCATAAGTTTGCAAGGAAAAAAACATAACCCATTGACTTATTATCCAGTTTAATTTCCTTATCTGTAAGTGTAACACTAACAGTTGTACTAGTTAATTTTATCACTATAGAAATTAGAATCCTCAATACCTTCTCTTTATCAAAAAACAAATCCCTCTTGAGCCTTACAAAAAACTTCACAGTATCACCAGAAAACAAATGTTTACTTTTTTCTGCAATTATGTGTGGCTCTTACTATTAAGCCGAACTGCTGACACTAGGTGACTATGACAGGGATCATATCAATAATCAAATTCAAACCATAGAACTTTACTTTAAATAACACTTTACAGCCCTCCATCCTAGCCCTATACCCCTCCCCTCTTTTCCATCTTAAATCAAAGCCTTTTGACACTGTAATACTAATAATTCTCAGTGTCCAGCACTTCTGTTATAGAATGCAAACACATCCATGAAAAAGTGAAAAGGATGCATAGTATTAAAGTTAAAGGGATTTAAATGAATTCCTACCACTGTACCACTACCAGGGTGAACAAAGAGTAAAAGACCAGAGTTGCAATGGAAAGCTGCACATAAAGTCTGACATTACACTGCCCAAACTAGGCCTATCTGATGTCATTACCGATGAATTACAAAATTCTGCCTGTGGCCACAGGAGCGTTACACAATATGCAAGACTGGCAATGCTTTTTCTTTTAGATATGCTGATGTCATTGGCCCAAAACCATGGCAATGACATTATTATGGATTCATAAGACCTGTACATGTAATTAGCTCCCAACTTGCTCTCTGAAACTAGTGAAAGTGAAATAAATCATGAGTATTGTGTCCTAACCAAATTGATAGTGTCTCAGGTGAGACATTCCTCTTTTGTCCATTCCCACCTCCAAATTATATATCACTGTCACAAGGACAAGCTAGAGAAAGGAAATGTAAACATAACCAAATATGAATTATGTATATATATAATATATATATATATATATATGTATACATTCTATTCTTTGATCAACAAAGTTAAAACACACAGCAGATTGCTGAAAACACATACATAGTATATTACTATTTATATATATATATAATTTATATACATGTATGTATCATAATGTATGTATACATGTATGTACATGTAAACATAAAATGATAAATACATACATGTATCAGTATCTTTGATTAACAAAGTTAAAACACACAGTAGATTGCTGAAAACACATACACAGTATATTACTATTATATATATTATATATATATATATAATACATGTATAATTTATATACATGTAATGATGTATGTATCATAATGTATGTATACATGTATGTACATGTAAACATAAAATGATAAATACATACATGTATCAGTATCACATATGCAGTGAGTGGACTGTTGTGTGTGTGTGTGTGTGTGTGTGTGTGTGAGTGACTGTGTGTGTGTGTGTGAGTGACTGTGTGCGTCTGTGTGTGTGTGTGTGTGACTGTGTGTGTGTGTGTGTGACTGTGTCAGTGTGTGTGTGAGACTCTGTGTGTGTGTATACATGTACAGTGTGTTTCACTATTTAGTATTTATACATACATGTACATGATATAAAGTCATATTCATGATATCGTGTGTGTGTGTCACTGTGTGTGCATGTGTGACCGTGTGTGTGTGTGTGTGTGTGTCTGTCTGTCTGTCTGTGTGATACTGATACTGTGGGATTAAAAAAGAAAACACCTTTGTTTTCACTTTCCAGTTCCTGTACACAGAAATGTTATTTAATTTTGTTTTTTACAATGTACACATGTATAGTAATTACTAGTATACACTATATACAGTGCAAATTATACATCACTGTCACAGGGACAAACTAGAAAAAGGAAATGTAAACATAACCAAATATGAATTATGTATTCTATTCTTTGAGTAACAAGGTTATTCATTTATTTAAGCATACAGTAGATTGCTGCATACACAAACATGTATAATTTATCATTTATGTAATAATGTATACATCATTACATGTATCATGTATGCAGTAAAGAAAATTATTTGTGTAATTCACTATACACACATTACTATATAAATATGATATAGGCAATGGCCAGAACCTAAGTCATACTCAAGCAAACCCCCCTTATACAGTCTACAGAATCTTCACAAGGATTAAGGGTTAGACTTAGACAAGTTAGAGAAGGGAAAGAAGAAATTCTAACCTTTTTGAATAATTATAATTTATATCAATGTACTTTATTGTGGAATATGATATCAATGCAGTAAACACACACACACACAAACTGCGACACAGTCGCAGTTTCAACAGGGCTGATTACAAAACAGAAATGTTGCTGTGTTAAACTTACCCTACTGACCTGATGACAAAGAAGACAATAACGACGGCCGTCACACCAAGCAAGACATACATAGTACGTAACAACATGTCCCGGTTTTCCGACACATTATCCCAAACTTTGGATATGAAGGACCGGTCATCCGCGCACGATGTATCATTCTTATTGCCTGAAGTGCAATTCTTTTTCGGTAAGCCTTCTGAAGCAGCGTCGGGCTTTTTCGTGTTTCCTTCATCACCCTTTTGTTGCCCAGTTCTTTGTGCATTGCTGGTATTATTCGATTTGGTCACAGTGGTCAAGGAACCATTGTCATGTTGTGACTTATCATCTGTCGCAGACGACACGATGAGAATTAACGAAAACACCACAAAACAAAAGGTGAAGGCACGTTTGCTTTGACGTTCCATTATGCATACGAGCTAGGTACAGTGCATTTATAATCATAAAATCACCATACTTTTTCTAACAATTCTACAAGCAAGGAAACAAGGCGCAAGCTGCTAGTTGCAATTAATTTCCCTGGATCCTGTTTGTCACATCACATGCCCCACGTCAGTCTCTGCGGAAGTTGAAACGATCAGTCTCGGTGAAGTAAACCCTCTCCGCCTCGTAGCGTAGTCTTGGTTAGGTCTATTCCTCAATGTGTTTCTGTTTGACAGCTGCAAAGTGATTGACCGCCCATTACCAACTAGGCCTAATGACCACAAACAGAACCATGACACTTTTGATGTCCCTTATATCAACATAAGACGGATGATAGCGCTGAGTGGTTAAGACTGTTCGACTTCAATCCCATGAGTTCGTGGGTTCGAATCTCGGTGGTGTCTGGTGAATTAAGGGTGGGGATTGTTACCATCTCTGTATATGTTTACACATGCAGAGGATCACATATGAACGTTAAAGATCCCGTAATTTGTGTCAGCATTTGGTGGGTTATGGAAACATGAACATACCCAGGAAATATATACTCGAAGTCGGAATGCAGCTACCTTCATAGTGGGCCAGTAAAACGCTCCCATATATGCAAAATCTCACCATTGGTGAAACTTGGAGCTTTAGCGTAGTGTCTGGCCTTCGTCAGTGCTTATTACTTTTCAGGATGTCTGCCTGCTGGCCTCAGCCTACACATTCTGACTTCAGAGCAGCTCATTTCATTGCCGGGGTTGCTGGCTGGTATTTTCATGTTTCTGTAACCCACCCAATGCTGACATGAATTACAGGATCTTTAACATGCATATTTGATCTTCTGCATGCGTATATTATATAGACACGAAGAGAATCAAGGCACTAGCAGGTCCACACTTGAAGTTGACATGGGAATTTGTACAAATCTCCACCCTTAATTCACCAGACGCTGGGGAGATTCAAACAGAGGACTTCATGGACCCTCAGGCTTGAAGTCAATAGGTCTTGACCACAGCGTCCTTTGTTTTAACCTGTTTAAGGTGTCTTGTATATCAGTTGCATATACTGACAGAGAAGTTAGTATGGCCTGTCGAGGCTGCAGACTCCAGCCTCAGCACAGGACAACCTGACTTCTGCATTTAGCGTGTACTGTGCCAATCTGTACAAACTGAGAGCACTAGTTTCAGTCAAGCTCAATTTACCTGTGACACGACTTCTCTGATCACATGAAAATGTATCCTCAAAGAGCTCGCCAATAAAAAATATTATAAAAACCCTTTAATTGAACAGGTGTTGTCAACATTATTATTTTATGAGAGCTCCTGCCTGTTATTAAATGATGTAGGTCTATGATATGTTAATAATGGTCAAGGTTGAAACTAATTAGTTAAATGATTTGATGCTATTGTCATGTGTGATTAAATGTTACTCGTTTCGATGTTTGTAACACATACCTCATAGAGTCAGCAAGCATATAGAATGTCAACACTTGTTCAAAAAAAACCCCCCAAAACAACAACAAAACCCCAGCTCAGATGTGCTTAGCATCTATCCATTTAAAAATAATCAAAATATCCTCTAAGTATGTCATGATAACAAACTGATTAGGTTCATCTTGAAGTCCTTTCCGCTGCTTATTTCAAGCTGACTGATAATTAAAAGAAAACAAAACAAAAAACAAAACAAACTTGGAAACAGACCTAATGAAACTGAATCTGCGGTCAGCTTTTAAACCTAATCAAAATTTTTTGTTTTGATTCATGGAATATTTCACACCTAAACCCATCTTTGGAGTGACTAGAGTTAGCTTCAGTCAAAGACGAGGACAACTTGTGTTTTTGTGGTATTTTTGTGCTGTTCAGCATTTGAATCATTTAGACCAGACGTGTACCTGGCCTAGTCACTGGCATTCAAATCATATTGAAGATCAGATGACTGCCTGAGGGACAGGATAACCCAATGGTTAGAGCAGTGTGTTTGTGATCTGACAGCCCAGGATCGAGCCACCATGAAGACACCTGCTTTACAAAATTTTCCCCTGAAGTTAAATTACCATCAGTTTCGACTCCACCCCCCCACAATTCCTTTAGATGAAACTATAAAATGAGGCCCCCATGTGTGAACACATACAGAACATCTCATGCACATGTTAAAAACCTGTTCCACCTTTCAGAAGAGTAGGCCATTTCTTGCCGGTAAGAATCAATGACAAACGTTAAAAACCCAAGGCACACAGGTACCATGTTTAGAAACCATTCCTGAAGTCAGAATGCGGGTAACTTTAACGGTGGGTGAAAAGAGTCGCATACGCAAAATCTCACCTTTGGTGAACCTCGGAGCTCTAGCCGAAAAAAAAAAAAGATGAAAAAAAGATGACTGTTTAAGGGCATTTTTGAGTAGTGCAAGGTAAGAGGACACTGTCTGATTTTAGGAGACTCTGCCCCCTGGGCTCCCAGGGTAACAGGAGACAAGGGAGGGGTAACCCTGACAAAAATCTAGAGGGCTGAAGTCAGCAGTATCGGGCTATAAGCGCCATCTTAACAAATCATGATACCATGCACACACAAAAACGAATGGAGGAGAAGAAGAAGAAGGGAGAATCTTCCTTGAGTTGTGGTTGATAGGAATTCCTTTTTTATTTTTAATTTAATGAACATCCCCAGTGTTTTTCTTGGTTTTAGTTTTGTTGTTTTGGTGTATTTATGCATTTAGTTCTGATTTCCTGGCATTGAGATACTCTGCTGCACAGTCTGCAACTATCTCCATTCCCCCATGACCATCTTAAAGGAACAAAATTTAATTGAGGGATTGGGATACGTGCACCGCAAGTGTAGGTGTGGCTTATCAAAGTGAAGTAAAGAGACAAAGTTCTTATTGCTGCTTGTCAGTTATGTGACGTCAGCTCCGCCTCTGTTCTGTCAGTTCAAACTATCTTTTCTTGATAATCACTGACAGCTTCATTTTTCATGTAAAAGATTATAAGAGCGAAAGCAATGTTTGCAATTTTACACAGTGAGAAATACAAATCTTGTACTTTCCTGTCAGAGTGAGAAATCTGTGATTATTTCACAGCTGATAGTCTGCGTTATTCGCTTGACCTTTTTAAATCAAGCTGTGGCAAAGATCTGCGCATGTGGGAGATGTACCCCTGTCTTTATATACCCCTGTTGTCCCTTTAAGCAGTTTCTGTATTATCAGCGCATGCCACTGATTAGTGCAGACACCAAAGGACCCTGAGTGCTTCAACCAGGACTCGGAAGGTCCCAAGTGCTTGAATTAGGATTTAGAGGATCACAGGTGCTTGAATTAGGACTCAGAAGATCCTGGGATGCTTGAATTAGGACTCAGAAGATCCTGGGTGCTTGAATAAGGACTCAGAAGATCCTGGATGCTTGAGATAGGACTCAGAAGATCCTGGGGTGCTTGCTTTAGGACTCAGAAGATCCTGGGTGCTTGAATTAGGACTCCGAAGATCCAGGGTGCTTGAATTAGGACATAGAAGATCCTGGGGTGCTTGAATTAGGACTCAGAAGATCCATGGTGCTTGAATTAGGACTCAGAAGATCCTGGGGTGCTTGAATTAGGACTCAGAAGATCCTGGGTGATTGAATTAGGGAGTGTAATTGTAAGAACCAAAAAAGAACAAACTACTTTCTTACAAAGTCTTTACGTCATTCTTGCATAGTATCAATTCCAACAATGGAGTCTTATAAGCCAGCAAGATTTAAGACAAGAAACCAGAAACAAAAACCAGATGTGTCATTGAGTATTGTTAAAGGTTTCTGAAAATACTTCATATTTTAGCGATAAGGACAGGTACTGACCTTCATAGTTTGGTTTGTTTTTTTCAGTTTAAACAACTTTTATTCAATAAATAAATTTACAAAAAACACCAGTCAATAACAGCACAGCAGGGGAAGAACATCAAACCAGAGTTTATTTTAGTCCCACCTTTTGTGGCAAACCTGCAACACTTTTTGCTTTGCCAACAATAAGGCACCATACCTAGTCACAAGGTAATATCACACAGTTTTCACGTTACACATTGTGTCATCATGTCAAACGGATAAACAACTATGAGAACACCTCTATAACAAACTGAATAAAATAAATTCCATACATTATTATTATTATTATTAATAAAAAAGAAAAAGGAATAAAGTCAAAGAGCAAATTAACACTCTATGCCTTGTGAACAGTGACGCACCAAGCCTACTCACAACACAGAGCTGTATCACAAAGTTTGTACATATTGCGCCATCAAGTTAAACAGATAAATAACCAAAAAATGACAACTTATTTGCAACAAAATCTGTTCAAGATACCCAAACGAACCTAATGAAAACAGCTTAAATATCTGGCAAAGTTGTAACATCAGATGAAGGATCAAAGCCTGAAGCTGGTTTTTTGTTGCTGTTTTCCATCCCTTGGTTAGAGGTCCAAGGTTCACCAATGCCGAGGTTTTTTGCCGACTGTTCAGCTATCCGCATTCTGACTTCAGAGACACCATAGTAGGGAGAAAATGAGAGAGATGAGTAACAGGTCCATAACAAATGTGTACATTTCTGTGGTATGCATGCATGACTTGGCAGAGTGTACACACACATGCATGCTCATCAAAGAAAACTCATTAACAAAAATAACAGCAACAACATATACATATTTCTGTTTTGAAATGTTTATTTGCAGTAGCTTCTCCTAACCAGGCTTTTGATCTCTCATGCACATGTCTAAGCATCTGCCAGAGTCTTTCTCCTTCTCAGACAGACACAGTCGCACGCACCCATGCACACGCCAGAGTCTTTCTCCTTCTCAGACAGACACAGTCGCATGCACACATGCACACACTCACACACACATACTTCTCCTGCACTCCCTGGCCAAGCTAAATTCTTAATCTGGTCTGGATGGCCAAAGTCTGCAGAAATTTCCCCAGCTCATGACAAGATTTGTATTGCACTGTATTGTCCTGTATACCACTTTAAATCACAGCAGATTTGTCAGCGTAAAATTCATGCTGCTCTCCCCAAGGGGGACGGGATAGCCTAGTGGTCAGAACATTGCGCTCGCAATCTGACGACCCGGGTTCGATTCCCGTTCAAGGGGATATTTTCCCCGGAGTTAACATCAGTGCAGACTCCACTCTCCCCAAAAGTCCTTCGAATGAGACTATAAATCAAGGCCCCGTGTGCAAACGCACGCAGAACATCTTGCACAGATGTTAAATCCTGTTCTGCTTTTTGTAAGAGTAGGCCATTGTGTGCCGTTGGGACCAGATGACAGAATTTACAAAACCGCATACACACAGGGACTGAATGTAAAAAAGGACATAAGTGCTCATTCCATTATCCTCGATATATAAAAAACAAAACAAAAAAGGAAAGCGCATCGCTACAAGAGCAGCACCAACCATTATTTTGTTTCTTTTCCTATCTGTATATTTATTTGCTTTCCTATCAGAGTGGCTTTTTTCTACATAATTTTTTCCAGGGACAACTCTCTTATTGTCGTGGGTTCTTTTCTGTGCACTAAATGAGTATTGCACACAGGACTTCCGTTTATCATCTTATCTGAAAGACTAGCACCCAGACCACTATTCACAGTCTAGTGAATGGGGGGAAAGGTTTTGGGCATAAGCGGGGATCGAACCACCACACACTTGAAACCTGGACTTTTCGCTTTCTAGGCAGGTGCTTATTCCATTATCCTCAAAATAAAATAAATAAATAAATCATAAAACAACAAAGAAATCAACATGAAATCAACATAAGAGACAGTCTGGTACAGAAAGGACGGCAGCACCCCCCCTCCCCCGCCCCCCAACTATACAAACCCCAACAAGTGGAGAGAGAAATAGAAAGAGAGAACTTAAACTCGAAAGATTTATTCACAAAAAGGCCATTGGCCCATACATGAAGGGGGTTGCCGAACTGCTTAATATTTTGGTGGGGGTAAAAGCAATAGTGATGACAACATGTTACTTTATAACAAAAAGTCAGCTACAAAAATATGACTTAGGATAACAATATAATAGAGAGAGAGAGAGAGAGAGAGGGAGAGAGAGAGCGAGAGAGAGAGAGAGAGGGAAGAGCCATGTGACGACCATCATCATCTCTGGAACTGATTGCACATGGCTTCCACCAGGGCTGGGTCAGAGGGAAGGGAGGGCGTGCAGGCAGCCAGTGCTGCCACAAAATGACACTGACGAACACACTTGGCCTCCATCGATTCCTTCAGGGCCAGAAGTGCTGCCTGAACGCACACACACAAAAACCGCACATATGCATGTTAAAGAGTGAACATACATACAAGTGCGTACGCATACACACACACACATGCATAGTTACATATACACACAGTGCACACATCATACTTGAACATTGTCACACACATGGGATTCATGCGTAAGTGTTTGCATACATACACACACACACAACTTCTTTTTTCTCTTCTCTGCTACAACTCCCAAAGTTCGACACTGCATGAAGTTTTCACTTCCGTGACCTTCGATTTAAACCCATCATTTAGGTAGCCCAAATCCATTTCATGGGAATTTAAAAAAACCCTTCTATACAGCATGCATATATATACAGTCCTGAACAACCCATACAAGGCCCTCACCTCTTTACACACTCCTCTGATGTCGGCCCCTGTGTAGCCTGGGGTTGCTTCGGCCAAGTGTTGAAAGTCAACGTCGTCGGCCAACGGCATTTTTCGACCGTGGATTTTGAAACTCTCCAGGCGACCCTGAAACCAAACATACACACCAAAGTGACGACTACAAGACATTTGGATTTGAATAGCAGCGGTGGTGGTTGTGGTGATGGTGGTGGTGATAATGGTACATGCGGTGGTGGTGTTTATTATGCATTTGTTTTTTTAAGAAAGAAGGTGGCAGGATGGTTTTGGCAGGATGGTTTTGACCTTCGCCTGTCTAACAAGTAAAACGTAAGGTTCTGGGTTGAATTCCCAGCCTTTCCCTTTCTTCCCAGTTTGGCAGGAAATATGAACTGATGAGACTATAAACCGAGGCCCCGTGTGTGAACGCACGCAGAACATCTTGTGCACACGTTAAATCCTGTTCTGCTTCCGTAAGAGTAGGCCATTGTGTGCTGGTGGGAACAGATGACAAAATTGACAAAACGGCATACACATGGGGACTGATGTAAAAAAGCATACAAGTGCTTATTCCATTATCCTTGATATAAAAGAATTTATAAAAAAAAAAGCATCCCCACCTTCTGCAAATTTTGGACTAGAAATTCCCTCTTTTCTATCCCTCTCTTTGTTTCTGCCTGGTTCCTCTTCTACCTGTCACCTCCTCCTTATCTATGTTCTGCCTTCTTGGTCCATTCTCCTGCCCTTTTTTCCAGAAAGACTTCAAAGATAACAATTCTCTCCCACAGCAAAGTTAGATGCGCTGGGCCTGACCTGTCAGATGCTTCATAGCAACGCACTGTATTTTCGCTCCTATGACAGACAACAGTAGTTGCTGTCTGAGCATTCAATGAACAAGAAGAAGAAGAAGGAACATGAGCATTCCACTCACTCAGCCAAGGCACCGAGAAAGACGAAAACTACTTCAACAACAAAAATATGTCCTGCCCCAGGTTTTCAACTTTCCTCAAAACTCACCATCTTCACAACTATTTTTAAAAAAAAGAAAGAAGTTTTTATTGGTACACATAGGCATAAGTCGTAATAATTTTCTCTGATGAAATATTTTCATTCAGACACAGAAATGATTGCATGAGGCTGATTTTGTGAAGCATAATGTGATATACTGCAAACTACCAACACACAGGCATCATTCTCACCATCCTGACAAATTCTTTTACTTAACACTCATGCTTGATCATTCTGGTCTTGTCAATGTCACTTTTGATGTAGTATATAAACAGAAGCCACTAAAAAACCAAATCACGATAATGTTTAGTTTATTTATTAGATATTTAAATATGTAAATGGAGGGTGGGATAGGCTAGTGGTTAGAGGGTTGCACTCGCAAGTTGACGACCTGGGATCAAGCCCAAGTTTGAGTCACCATCGAGATGCCCATTCAAGGGGATTATTTTCCCCCTGGAGATAACATCAGTACCAACTCCGCTCCCCTGGAAGTCCTTCACAAGAGACTATCAACTGAGACCCCGTGTGTAAATGCACGCAAAACATCTTGTGCATATGTTAAATCCTGAAGCTGGAATGCTGCTACCTTAATGGTAGGCAAAAACAGTCACATACACAAAAAAATGCACCATTGGTGAACCTCGGAACTCTAGCTGAAGAGCGAAACAATTTTTTTCTAGTAATGATATTAGATCAAACACTTCTTCAATACTTTAAAAAAAAATTAAAAATTTAAAAATATTCTTTTATCTCGAAAATTATGGAATAAGCACTCATGTGCTCTTTTCATCCAGTCCCCGTGTGTATGCAGTTTGAAAATTTTGTCCCGTTCCCACCTCTTCCGAAAAGCAGAACAGGTTTTAACATGTGTGCAAGATGTTCTGCAAGCATTCGCACATGGGACCTCGGTTTATAGACTCATCTGAAGGACTTTTGGGGACAGTGGAGTCAGCACTGATGTTAACTCCAGAGGAAAAATCCTCTTGAACGAGATTCGAACCTGGGTCAGCAGATCACGAATGCATCACTCTAACCATCAGGCTATCCCATTGTTGCTTTATGTGTACTACATTTAGCTTACTTGGGTATCAGGTGGGGGAATGTAAATCAATCGATCCATCCTGCCTGGTCGTAGCAGGGCTGCATCCAGCATGTCAGGACGATTGGTCGCTGCCACCACCAGTACGTGACGATCACGGGCCTCTCTGACCAATCTCTGTCTGTGTTGGGCCTGTTGCAAAGGAATGTAAAAATACCTGATAGTCTTTCAGATTTATCCCTGGCTGACATCAATAATAAGATAAGATTTGTAAAAAGGAACATGATCATAAACATACTGTGGCTTTAAAACACTGAAAATCTGTGATTATGTACAGAATTTTGCATTTAAGTACTGGAATTTGAAAGTGTTTACAAAATAGTGCACCAAGATACTCTTCAACGACATTCCTTCATGCTGTCCACAGTTAAAGCCAGCGTGCTGCCACAAGCACAAAACCAACATTGCGCAGTAAAGGCCTGTGGCTATTTCCATCTGCCGTACAATGGAAAGACTCCCACCCCCAACATTTCCATAACTTGTGCTTTGAAATGTGACACTGCGAGGCTCTTTCATTCACAGCACACTTTTTCTTCTATTGTAAGAATAACAAAGTCCCATTTTACCATTACATGTTACAACTCCAGCCTACTTCTTGGGTACATATTTTCAACATTTTGTTGTATCTCTTCACGTATAATTTCAAGTCTGACACTGTAAGGTGCTAAATGAAGATCGAGTCTGTTCATCAACTTGCCAGCAAAAGGGGTCCAGAAGTAACTAGATCAACACATGTTGAGCAAACCCTGTCTGATTTTGTTAGTAGCTGAGTTGGTCAGACTGTCCTTTTATAAGACTTCAAGAATAATATCAAACACCATTTCAAAATCCGTCTATTTTTTCACAGGCACAGTCAGGCAACTTTCACTTCATTTTTGTTGTTGATCGCTCATATTATGAACAACTTCGGATCTTTTCAGCGCTGCAATTATACCTTTCGAATGTGGGTATTTTCAAACACTTTTTTAACTAAACGTTCCCATATTTCTCATTCACCTGACACTCAGGCCTCTCTCCTTCCACTTCCATTTCTCGCCTGTTGGATTTGTTGTCCAGGCGAATGCCGATGCCATCCATCTCGTTAAGAAGGGCTGACAGCACACGCTCCGACACACCCGACCCCTCTGACCTTTTGCCAACGATGGAGTCCACCTCGTCCAGAAACAGTATGGAGGGTGCCAGGTCACGAGCCTTCTGGAAAGTCTGCGGATGAAACAGTTTGATATATATATATATATATACACACACACACACATATATATATTTTATTAAAAAAATTTTTTTTTTAGGGTAGACGCAGGTCTAATACTAGTCAAAATCATGGTGTTTTTTGTTTTTTTCTAAGTGTAAACAATTGCTAAGAGGAAATATGGAGATTTCTCTGTGTAAATTTGACAAATTTAGGTTGAAGAACATGTTTGTAAAAACACATTTCTCGTACTTGTTTTAGCTAAACAAAACGAAAAAAAGGGATTGGAAGTTTGAAACATTTAGTTTTGGCGACCCATACTGGATTGTTTCCATGGCAACAGAGCATAAAACTGACTAATTTATGGATTTTTAGGCTTTACATGTGATGCCAGTTCAATGTATGGTACGAATTCTAACATGAGATTCTAAACCAAATCTATCACTTTCAACCCCTATGTCCCACCTTAAAACACACGGAGGTGGTGAATCGATGTTTTAGAGGTAACATGCCTGCCTAGAAACTGAGAAGCCAAGGAATGGATCCCCTGTTAGAATCTGAACTTTCCCCCCCATCCTTTAGGCCTTAACTGGTGGTCTGGGCGCTTGTCTTTTGGATGAGACGATACACCAAGATCCCATGCGCAATACACTTTTTGTGCATGTAAAAAAAAACCACCACAACATTCTGTAGAAGAAATTACTCTCATAGGGAAGCAAATACACTTGTAAACACAATCAGGCAAATCATTATTATCTTCTTTTTTTTAAAAAGGGTGGCACTGCTCCTAGGGGCGATGCACTGCATCCCGGGACAGCAGCCTGAATTTCCTATCAATAGTTCTGCAGTCTTAGTTTGAAAGTAGTATACATTACAATACACTACAGTACAGTAGAATACAATATATAAGGATGAAATATAGTAATACACATTACCGATTTGCTAAATTCTTGTTCCAGGCTCACACAAATTTTAAAAAAAGTACACACACAAGGAATAAAGCTTTGAACTTGCTTGGCTGTGCATGCACATGCTCACATTCAACGCGCACGTGCACACACACACACATGACAGAATTTACAAAACTGCATACACACAGGGAGTGGATTAAAAAAAGCACATAAGTGCTTATTCCATTATCCTCGATATAAAAGAATCTTTTTAAAAAAATGCACACATGCATGTGTACACACACACACTCTCTCTCTCCCTTACACACACACACACACACACCACACACACACACACGCACACACACACAAACAAACACACACACACACACACACACACACACTCACTCACTCACAAACTAACCTCAGACATTTTCTTCTCCGAGTCTCCTACATAGGGCGAGTACAACTGCGCACAGCTGAGCGTCAGAAACGTCACGCGACTTGCGGTGGCGGCAGCTTGAACCAGCGTTGTTTTTCCGCAGCCTGGAGGCCCGTACAGCAAAATGCCTTTGGTTAAGGGCAGTCCCAGCGCCTTGGAACGTCTCGGGATACAGCATGGGCCATTCCACTGCCTGGTGGCAAACCACCATCCACAGTTTTCACCTGAGCTCAACGTGCTGCGTTTATTCAAACTATTGTTAATTTGTGTCAGTATAGATCTACCCATCATGGTTAAAAGGTGTCCTGAAAGCTATGCGGTCGTGGTGGTGTGAGTGGTCAGAGACCTCAGCCTCTTTAGGGGCCAGCATTTTCAGGGCGGCGCCCATCTCCTCTCCCTCGCTGCTTTACCTTCCCTGACCCTAAAAGAGGGGCAGGCACCCATTTACAGCTGGGTGAACTGGGGGACTGTACAGCAGCCGATGTCCACGAACGGTCACTTGTCCGTGAGACGACTACACTCAACACAGCTTAACCGTAGCTTGGCGAAAGGAAGTGCTGTGACCAACGTGCTTTTCCCCGTCCCCTCTATCATGGTATACATCCACCTATCCAGTTCTCACTATGTTTTAGTTTTAAAAGCAATGTTGGTTCATTCCTTATCTTTCCATCTTCTATTCTTCCTTTTTTTTCTTCTTTTTAAATCAAGATTTTGGCTTAAAAGCAGTTTGTAGTTTGACTTGTGTAAAAGTTGTCTTTCTGTCTCAATTTTTCCAGTTATTTGCATTTTTTTTTCCTTTTCAGTTTGTTTGCAACCTCTCTTTCTCTTGAATTCACCCTATATTCTTTAGCTTGTTTTACCTCCATTTTGCCTCAAGCATATTTGTGTACAGATATTTGTGTACAGAAAACTATTGCACATACAGACACACACAATAATCTTTCATAGCATTTCAAGACTTGAGATTAATGTTGGCCCTCCTCACCTTCTCTCCATCAACACCCCCCCCCCCCCCCCCCCCCCTCCTCCCCATCCTCCGCCCCAACCAATCACACCCACACACACACAGCCACGGCACCACACACAACAACCATGCATGCACCACACACACACACACACACACAACCTAGCCTAGTGGTTAGAACATTGCGCTCGCAATCTGACAACCCGGGTTCGATTCCCGTTCAAGTGAGGATATTTTCCTCTGACTCCACTCTCCCCAAAAGTCCTTCAGATGAGACTATAAACCGAGGTCCCATGTGCGAATGCATGCAGAACATCTCGCCCACATGTTAAATCCTGTTCTGCTTTTCGTAAGACTAGGCCATTGTGTGCTGGTGGGAACAGATGACAGAATTTACAAAACCACATACACACGGGGACTGGATGTAAAAAAGCACATAAGTGCTTGTTCCATTATCCTTGATATAAAAGAATAAAATGAAAAAATTTAAATAAAAAAATGCTCACACACACAATCATGCACACAACACACAGCCACGCACGCACATATAGAGACACAGACACATAGAGACACACACACACACGCATCTGGAAATAAAAGTTTGACTCACTTTGACTTTGACACACATCACAACTGGACACACACACACATCTGGAAATACAAGTTTGACTTTGACTTTGACTTTGACACACATCACAACTGGACACACACACACATCTGGAAATAAAAGTTTGACTTTGACTTTGACACACATCACAACTTCACCTGCTGTATCTGTAGTTTGACATGGTCCAGTCCCCCAATGTCGGACCACAGCACGGTGCGAACATCCACCACACTCTCCACCCCTCTCTGCAGCGACGGCTTGAAGGACAAAACGGCTGCCTCCAGGTCAGCTTGGCTGATTTGGGGCTCCTGTTGTACAATAAATACACAATAAAATACAATAAACCACAATTTACAACAACAACAAAACTACAGGATATAACATTTTTTCCACCCCCAAAATCTGTAAGCTAAAAGACAACAGGGGTATCTAAAAAGGCAGAAAAGTGCTGTGCCACGCATGCAGATGTGTCTTGCTCTTCGAGTTCAAACGATCTAAGCGCAGTGATTTGTTTTTACAAGATACAGCGCATAAATAGAGTTTGTTTATCATTATTATTAGAAGCGACGCTGTGAAATAACCACAGATTTCTCGCGCTGACAGAAAAGCCCAAGGCTCACATTTCTTACAGAATAAAATCACAAACATTGCTTTCACTCTATCATAATCTTTTTTACCTAAAAATGTAGCTGTCGGCGTTTATTAAGAAAATAAAATAGAACTGAACAAGTAGAGGCGCAGTTGAGGTCACATAACTGACATGCAGTGCTAGGGGCATCCTCTCTTTTTTCACTTAGACAAACCATGCCTACTCCAGCCTTTGGGACCTGATCTATGGAATCAGAAGTTGTACCCGTAAGTCCCACATGTGTATGTATGTATGTTTGTCCGTTGTGTCAGATGATGACCTCCAAAACAGCAGAGGAGGCAGCTGCTGTTTTGGAAACTGGGCAGAAATTTGATTATAGTGGAGATGCCTTGCCCACAGTACATCCCCACTCTCTCAGCCAAGTGGGCATAAGGACAGTCAGCATTGGAGATGTTCTCCAAAGGCCAACCAGCCCCCAGGGCTGCAGCACATAAGGACTGTGCGAGTCAAGCCTCCTAGTCAGAGAGTCATAGTAGATCACTAAAGACTAAGCTGTAAAGTGAAATTCCATGAGTTAGAAAGCTACTGATCATACAGCCTCTCACTTTGCTGTTGCCCCCAGCGTCAATGGTTTAATCAAGAACTGTGATAAAGCCCAGGCACTGATGGCAAGTCCCACATGTACACACAGCATATGGATGCCTACTTACTCAAACATGCCACATTTCAGGGTAGAGTTCTCTGCCTTGCATTACGCCACTCTCTCCAGGTATACCATGCTGCTACAAGAGTAGTGCCACCCGGGTGTTTTAAAAACATTATTTTTCAGGCGTATTAAATATTTAAGAAACTGTCGTTTTTATCCTACAGAACTTTAACCAGGGAAAATACTTTTGCTGCCATGGGTTATATTATGTGGGCTGAATATGTACTACATATGGGACCACGTGGTTTATTATCTCATCTAAAAGACTAGCACCCAGACCACCTCTCAAAGTGTAGTGGATGAGGAAAACATTTGGGTTCAATGGCCTCTTGCTTTCTGCATGGGTGTATCACCTGTCCCCTGTGCATGAAGCATTCTTTTTTCTTCTTTCTTTTTCATTCCTCTGCTAGATCTCTCAAGTTTACCAATGGTGAGATTTTCGTGTATGTGATCGTTTTCCCTCCCACCATTAAGGTAGCCAGATTCAGGCTTCAGGGAGAAGCATTCTATGAACACTATATGATATATCCCGTCTGCCAAATTATCAAATTAAGAAACACTTGATCAACCCCCAGCCCAATGTGTTGAACTTAGCCAATGTCTTCCAATTCATATACCGAGCAACTTTCCACAACTTTGAAACACCCTCTTTAGTGTTAAAGAAATCTTTTTTTTTCTTTTTTCTAAATTAGCAATATAAACCAACTTTCTTAGTTTTATGTACAAGTTTATTTTCAGATAGATAAAAAATAGTGATATATATAATATATATATATACACACACACACGCACATACACACACACACACCATGCCCAAATCCGGTGAGTCCCCTGAAAGTGACAATTTCTGATGGAATGTTTTCATCTGAGCTTCTCGACACACAGCTTCAATGTCCGCCCCAACGTAGCCCGGTGTCAAGGATGACAGTCTCTCAAGGTCAAGGTCAGCTGCCAGGGGTAGTTTGCGAAGATGAAGGTTGAAAATCTCATGTCTCTGACTTGATGACGGCACTGGCACAATGATCTACAAGGAGGAAAAAATACAGTAAATCAAGATGTAGAATCCAGAGTTTATAATTCATATCATATGAAATTTAAAGTGACCACAACAGACTTTATAACTGTTTTTGTGTGTGTGTTCGACTAGAGCTCCAAGGCTCACCTTTGGGCTTTGGTGACATTTTGCGTATGCGACCGTTTTTACCCACCATGAAAGTAGCTGCATTCTGTCTTATGGGATGATGTCTAAACACGACATCAGTGTGCATGTGTCTAAAATCTTACCATCCGTTCCTAGCAGCATGCAATGGCTTACTCTTTCAAAAGGTCAAAAGGGTTTTGACGCATGCACAAAATTGTGTTCTCTGTGTGTTTACAGTTTATCTGAAGGACTTTTCTTTTATAATATTTGTATTTTATCCATACCAAAAACAAAAACAAACAGCAACCAAACAAGTCCCCTACCACCACTTCCCTCCCTGCCATGCCTCAAATATAATGTTCACTCAAATTTAATTTAAAACTGGAAACCACAACTTTACAAATAAATGACCTTACAATTATCATTATTGACAAAAAACCCTTCCTACTGCATATATTATGTTCCAGTTTTGTCCTTATCTCATAACCCCCCCCCCCTCCCAATCCTTGCTTTTGCTGTTCTTCAATCAAACAGTAAAGCAAGCAAAAAAAAACCCAACCCCAAACAAACGGCACAACTAACTTCTCTGTCCAGTCTCCCACAGCGCCGTATATCAGGATCCAGTGCCGCGGGTCTGTTGGTGGCCATGACAACCAGAACACCAGGAGCCTGGCAGACTCTGTCCAGTTGCGTCAGCAGGGCTGTGGTCACCCTGGAGGCGTTGGCAGCGCCCTGGCCCTGCTTCCCTCGCTTAGCGCACAGAGCATCAGCCTCATCCAGGAACAGGATGCACAGAGCCTCTCTCCCCACCCGCGCTGCTCTGTCAAACAACGCCACCACGTTTTTCTCGCTCTCCCCAGGGTCTGAGCTCAACACTTCCACTCCGTTCACCTTCAACAACGCTGCCTTGCAGTCGTAGGCCACCTGTCGAACCAGAGACGTTTTCCCACACCCTGGAGGACCCCACAACAAGACTCCCTGCGAGGTGTAAAGATGTACCTTGCGTAACTGGAGTAGTTCGGTGAGGAGGTTACGTTCTTGCTCCAGACCACCGATGATGTTTTCTTTCATTCCTGACGACGTCTGCCTCACCAGCTCATAACATTCCCAGCTCTGAGTGCCATTGATTTTCATGATGGTTTTTTCTGTGATCTTCACTGCTGAACTCCTGTCGGTCTGATGAGCATCTGAGAAACATTCGAGGACAAGGCAGCAGGAGATGCCATACACTTTTGCCAGTTTTGACCGCGTCAGGTCTACAACACAACCTGGGGTTACACACATCCCACGCAAGCAGCGAAGACATTTTGTTGCGAGTTCTGTTTGCGAGTTCCTGTATCGATAAATATCTTTGAGTATAAGCTTCACACGTATTTCTTTTCCATCGGTACAGTCTAAAGGACAAATATCTACTTCCTGTGGGACTGGCTTGTGTGAGGTATCCGCAATGTTTGTAACACATGTGTCATACTGAATACAAGTCCCAGACATCTTGCTAGGAAACACCCGACATATGACAGATATGTGTGGTGCAGTGATGCGAACGCACTGACCAAGCGACAGGTGACAACGTTCGGCAACATCTGGGCTGATTCTGCAAATCTGTTGTCTGCCAGTTCGGTCCTCTTCTGGAATCTCACTGAAGGTAAAACTGAAAGCAACCTTCTGCGAGGCCATGATGGCTCAGGTGTTGGCGTTGCCACTGTGTGGTGAATTACTTGAAGAATTTATTCAGTGGCTTTTCCTGTCTGACCTCTGCACAGAAAAATGATATATACCTAATTAGATGTTTTCAATACTGGTGCTGAGATTCATAATTTTAGGTGTTAGAATTAAGAAAAAATAATTATCATAACAAGTTGCTTTTTGACATAAAAAAAGAAAACAATACTATTACTAAATATCTCACTCACAAGACCTCAATAAATGGCACACAATTTAAATTCTCACACTCATGTTTCAAGATAATGTTTCTTTCTTGCCTTGATCTCTCCACTGGCTATTTGTATTCAAAGAAAGAAAGAACAAAAGAAAGATCATGCAAACACACTTACACAAGCTTTATCTGTGATTTAAAAAAACATCTGCTCTGAGAGATAGTCTCACTCTCAGTTTGTTTACATCTAGTTTTTTTCACTAATACTATACACAGCACCTTAAAAAAATTAAGTTGCGCTTAGCACACAAAATCCCACCAGAATACTTTTTTTTTTTTTTTTTTGGCTGCCTCATCTTCTGTGACGTTCCCTGTCCTGCTGTTCCCACGCCGCTCATTCCAATCTCCCCGCCACACCCATACCCAGATTTTGTTATGTCTCATCCTCAGGGTCGGAAGTCCACAGGGAGCCCATCACTATCAGGCCGCCATGGGGCCACCAGCCAGAGGGGCCCTGCACTGCTGCTGGGTCACTTTGGTGGTGTTCAGTGGTGCCTGTTCTGAGCTAACATACGCAGGACACCACCTTCTAAGCCCCCTACTAACGACAGTATTAGCTCAGTCGCGGAGCCAGACTGAGTGAGTTGCCCACCCAAGGTGGCAACCACCACAACGTCCCTCCAACGACCGTCTCCCGCAAACCTCCAACCCCAAAGGCTTTGACACAAACTCACCACAGGCACAGAAGTGTATGGGCAAATCGAATCTGAGGTCACCATGAGACCAGAGCAACTGGGACCACCGAATCAGAGGCAATTTTTTTAATTGCATGATGATCAATGACAATGAGGATGACGTAATGCTGCTGCTGTGGAAGTGCATATGCTTTGAGACTACTAGACAGGGTTGTACTCTACGCTTACTATCATAATAAAAATTAATATATCCCGGTGTCAACCGGGCCCGAGAGATACAGACACCTGCCATGTTGGTCAGGTAATTTGAGCAACACTCTCAAACTCGCATCCGTTAAGTGGATGAAGCTCGACTGTGTGGTCCCAGTCTTCCCACTGAGCCCACAGCACACTCACACTGGGTAGGAGCCGGCCAGAGTCCAAAAAATCCCTATGACTCTTATGGGAATCGAACCCGCGACCTTCCAGTCCATAACCCAAGGCGCTAACCACTGCGCCATGGCGGCTGGTCCCACCAGAATATTGGTTAGGTCTTGAAATAACCAACACAATTTCAACTGATAAAAATCAACAGTAGCAACAACAGATTCTACCTTACACTAACCAACACTGTTTCCACTGATCGAAAAACAAAAAACAGAAACACAAAAAAGAGGAAATCTGATAAAACTGACCAATGGCAACATTTGCTCTAATACCATACCATTATTACATTTAATGTTTTCATGATACATATGTGCACATCTTCCTTGTGCATGTGTGCACTGGTGTGTGCTATAATACATGTGTGTATGTGTGTGTATGTGTGTTTGTATAAATTTCTCTTTCTATAGATTTGAGTTCTTTAATTTTGAGGATAATGGATAAGCACTCATGTTTTTTATTTATTTATTTTATATTTTATTCTTTTATATCGAGGATAATGGAATAAGCACTATGTGCTTTTTTTCCATCCAGTTCCCGTGTGTGTATGCAGTTTTGTAAATTCTGTCATCTGTTCCCACCGGCACACAATGGCCTACTCTTACGAAAAGCGGAACAGGATTTAACGTGTGCGCAAGATGTTCTGCGTGTGTTCGCTCACGGGGCCTCGGTTTATAGTCTCATCTGAAAGACTTTGGGGAGAGAGGAGTCTGCACTGATGTTAACTTCAGAGGAAAATATCCCCTTGAATGGGAATCAAACCCAGGTCGTCAGATTGCCAGCACAATGTTCTAACCACTAGGCTATCCTCAGTATCCTGTCCCCCCATGTGCTTTTTTTACATCCAGTCCCTGTGTGGATATGTATGTTTTTGTCAATTCTGTCATCCCCTCCCACCTGCAGAGGACAACTCTTCCGAAAGGCAGAACAGATTTTGTGTTCGCAAGATGTTCTGCATGCTTTTGCACACAGTCCTGACCTTGGTTTATCATTTGAAGCCACGGACTTCTGCGTGTGTGTGTGTGTGTGTGTGTGTGTGTGTGTGTGTGTGTGTGTGTGTGTGTGTGTGCATGATCAACATCAGAACATGTGTAGTATTTTAACATGATCTATGGATCATGGGCAGACAACATCACTGAATCAGTGAATGGACCGGGAAGAGCTTCTCCACAACCCAGGCACTTTCCCACAACTGCCGCAAATGGAGCCAACTAGTGCAATGTTCATCACTGCAGTGCCCCTACTACCCTGGAGATGGGAGCAGATGAGATGAGATGGATCACTAAAAACAGATTTTAGACTGGAAAATGGGGGGGGGGGGGGGGGGGGGGGATACAAATCACTGAACATTACTAGTGTGTTTGTAGAGTTGAACGAAGGATGAAAGGAAAAAACAAATGTAACAATGATAAATTTATTGAACTATACAAAGAAAATTACAGGGCCTGATCATGAGCAAAATAAATGCCTGAGAATGTGTGTGTATGTGTGTTCGTGCGCGAACGCACACACACACATATGTATGTATACATGTAATGTCACTAATGGGTGTGCGCGTGGGGGTGCGTTTGTGTACATCGCGCGCGTGCGTGCGTGTGTGTGTGTGCGTGCGTTCAGAAGTGAATGTGTAGCGTGAAGGTGTGTAGTATCATCAAGAGTGATGACAAGTAAATAGTTGGACAAAAGAAGGCCTAAAGATGCACACGCATTGACTTGTTTATTTTTTAGATCAAATCAATAACGGGTTATTTTTGTTTTATTATCACTATCAAGAAGTAAAAATGCTGCGAACTATATCACCGATTAATCGACATTCTATTACTTGCCTATTTACACAGATGCAGAGGGGAACACAAGGCAGAAAGTGTAAGCTAGGGCCACACATTAGGCCCAGTGTAGTTTCCTCTCGCGTGTGATACATGGAAGCTGACATCTTGTTCTTGCAAAATGAATAACTCGGTGGAACGAAAACTATGATTCATATTAAATACTCAGAACTTTACATATAATTTCGGTTTATGTTTTCGAGAATAAGATTATCTTCTGTTCGCTTTGAATTAACTATAGAAAATAAACCGAAAAGGATAAATAGGCTAAGTTTGCGTGCTAAGCTACCGATCTTGTGTTACGTTCAATTTGCCTAATCAGTCATTATCAGATCCATTCAAGATGGCCCTGCAACTTGGCAAAGTCACGCAAAAATTGTGCATTCCATTGACCTCTTACTGTCGGGTGTTTGCAGCTAAATATGCCAAGAAGGGTGGCCCAGGTAAAGAAATTTGTAATGTTGTCAGAGCGCTGCAGAATATTGTCTTAATGTATCATGGATGTGTTTGTTGGTTCTTTGGTGTAACCTAAACAACTATTTGTTAGGCCTAGTGTTGTTATGATTATGTCTCGTCACTAAAAGTAAACTGTTGCACAGCTAAAAAGTTTTTTTAGAATTACTCAATTAGATTGAGAATTTTGAATTTAACAGAAGTATGTGATGTTGAGATACAGTGTGAATGGGTTCCTGCGTGCGTGTGTGAGGGACATTGATTAAGAGAATGTATACAATGCGCATGCTTTAGTGCATGTGTCCTGTGTGTGTTGTGTGTGTGTGTCAGTGTGTGTGTGTCATGTGTGTCAGTGTGTGTGTGTGTGTGTGTGTGTGTGTGACTCCCTGACTGTGTGTGTGTGTGTGTGACTTCCTGGCTGTGTGTGTGTGTGTGTGTGTGCATGCTTTGTGTGTGTGTGTGTGTGTGTGTGTGTGCGCGTGTGCGTGTGAGAGAGAGACAGAGAATTTATAGTCGTTGTAGACTGTACCACAGCATGATATGGTCCAGTCAGTGCCTCAGTGCCACATTTTTTCCAGTCTTATTGAGATTCCCAGCATGACAACAGTCTGTATAATGTATTTTTACAAGTTAAGTCTCATTAAAAAAAACACCCCAAAAATACAAGTATACATGTATGTATTTCATCTGTGTGTGTGTGTGTGTGTGTGCGCGCGTGTCACTCTGTGTGTGTGTGTGTGTGTGTGTGTGTGTGTGTGCGTGTACATGTATGTATCACTGTGTAGTCTATAGATAATGTGCACATCTGTTTACATGTTGACATTTATAAGCACATGACTGCTTATTCCATTATACTTGGAATAATAACAACAACACCAAGATGTAAAATTTGCAGTACATTTACATGATGAATTCATGAAGGTTTATGAGACTGAGAGGACACACATTTTTTGTGGGGTAATATTTAAATATATAATAATAATTTATATATATATAATAATAATAATAATAATAATGTATGGAATTTATATAGCGCTGAATCTTGTAAGGCAACAAATCAAAGCGCTCAGATTTCATTTCATACCACTTTAAGTCACGGCAGATTTCTCTCCGTGAAATTAGGGCTGCTCTCCCCGGGGAGAGCGGGAGAGCGTGTCGCCACAAGAGCAGCGCCACCCATTTTTTCTCTTTTTCATGTCTGCAACTGTATTTGTTTCCCTATGTCCTTCCCTATATAGATAGATATGCGTGTATATTTACAATTCGACAATTACAAATAGTCTGTTATTCATACTAGGGTTTTAATCTTTTATTTTAATGTTTTAAATTTTATTCTTTTATATTGAAGATAATGAAATAAGCACTTATGTGCTTTTTTTACATGCAGTGCCCATGTGTATGCGGTTTTGTAAATTCTGTCATCTGTTCCCACGGCACACAATGGCCTACTCTTATGAAAAGCGGGACAGGATTTAACATGTGCGCAAGATGTTCTGCCTGTGTTTGCACACGGGGCCTTGGTTTATACTAAATTATAGTATCATCCGAAGGACTTTGGGGGAGAGTGGAGTCTGCAATGATGTTAACTCCAGGGGAAAATATCCCCTTGAACAGGAATTGAACCCAGGTCGTCAGATTGCGAGCGCAATGTTCTAACCACTAGGCTATCATAGTCATACTGGTCTACTTCTAACTTTTAAGTCTGGCTGCTGTTCTTATTTAACACTTAATTCTTTGTTTGATAGCTGTGGTTAAGTGTTTACAAGTAATCTTGTCCTCACTTAAAAAGTGAATAATATGTCCATACTGACACTCATTACCAAGTCTTCCTCGGTTCCCACCATTTCGGGAAGTGTCTCACTGACGACCAGGATATTCTGAACAGATGGACAGAATACTGCTCCGACCTGTATAACTATAGAACCGCAGGAGATCCAGAAGTCCTTAATGTACCCGAAAGCAAAGAGACAGACAGTCACCCTATCCTCCGAGAAGAAGTGGAAACAGCAGTCAGATCGCTGAAAAAGGGGAAGTCAGCAGGGGCTGACAACATTCCAGCTGAGTTGGTCCAAGCTGGAGGGGAAGCCATGATCAGCGCCTTACTAAGAATCTGCAACAAGATCTGGCAGACAGGAAAATGGCCAACACCATGGACACAGTCACTCATCATCACCCTCCCAAAGAAAGGAAATCTACAACAATGCCATAATTACCGCACAATCAGCCTCATATGTCACCCAAGCAAGGTCATGCTGCAGATAATATTGAATAGACTGAAGCCACAAGCAGAGACCATCATTGCTGAGGAACAAGCAGGTTTCAGAGCAGGGCGCAGCACAACAGAACAGATATTCAACCTCAGAATACTATGTGAGCGGTACCTTCAACATCAACAAGACCTTTACCACGTATTTATCGATTTTAAGAAGGCATTTGACAGGGTGTGGCATGCAGCTTTGTGGGCAACCATGAACTTGTACAGCATCAATGCAAACCTGATCAGAGTCATCAAACAGCTGTACAGCGAGGCCACCAGTGCAGTGTACTACAACAACAACATTGGAGAATGGTTTCGAACAACAGTTGGAGTAAGGCAGGGCTGTCTACTCTCACCCACTCTTTTCAACATCTTCCTTGAGAGAATCATGGCTGATGCACTGGAACATCATGAAGGATCAGTCAGCATTGGTGGCAGAACGATCACAAACCTCCGCTTCGCAGATGACATTGATGGAATAGCAGGATCAGAAAAAGAGCTTGCCAGCCTAACAGAACACTTGGATAAGGCCTCCAAAACATACGGCATGGAAATCAGTGCAGAGAAGACCAAACTGATGACTAATAACACCAACGGCATTAGCACTGATATCAGGGTTAATGACCAGAAGCTGGAAACAGTTCAAAGCTTCAAGTACCTGGGAGCCATTGTATCCGACCAGGGATCCAAGCCAGAAGTAGTATGCAGGACTGCACAGACAATAACAGCTTTGTCAAAACTAAACACCATCTGGAGAGATAAGAATATCTCACTTATCTCCAAGATCAGACTAATGCGCTCCCTTGTCATATCCATATTTCTGTATGCCTGTGAATCATGGACCCTGACTGCAGATTTGGAGAGAAGAGTACAGGCAGTGGAGATGAGATGCTTTCGGAGACTCCTTGGCATCTCCTACAAAGACCACATAAGCAACGAAAGCGTGCATAACAGAATCAGCAAACCATTGGACCCTATGAGAACCTTCTAACGATCGTGAAAAAGCGTAAACTTAAGTGGTATGGGCATGTCACAAGATCCCAAGGAATTACAAAGACAGTTTTGCAAGGCACTGTCCAAGGAGGAAGAAGAAGAGGCAGACCAAGGAAGAGCTGGGAGGATAACATCAGTGAATGGACAGGCCTAGAACTCAACAAAACCCTGAGAAAGGCAGAACAGAGAGAAGAATGGAGGGAACTGGTTGCTGAGTCTTTGAGGGTGCCCCCACGGTCGTCAGACTACGGGACAGATAGATAGATAGATAGATAGATTGTATTAAATGTACTACTTTTATTTTCAGTCATAGCAGATTTTGTGTGTGCATGAAATTCAAGGTGCTCTTCTCGGGTAGAGGGTGTTGCCACCTGTCTAAAATTTTGCTTTCCTTTGAGAGTGGAAGCTTTAACAAGACAGACTAGTTTCAGCCAGGGTCAACTCTCATGTTGTCATATTCAGTCATACTAGGTTCTTTAACTTAATAAATAAAATTATATGCATGCACTACTATTGTACTAAATATATGTTGATTGTTATACATGAGACCTTGCTTTTTAAAATTTTATTTTATTATTTTTTTAGATAAGATTTTCAGTTTTTTCTTGTCACGTGTCAGCAACTATGATGTAATAGAATCACATGCATACTGCATAGTCTCAGGAGTAGTAGTACTGAATTTGCTTTATTTTTTTTTATCTCACCTGAAACACTTTCAAACAGTAACAGAACACCCAGACCTTCACTTCACACCTAGTGGATTGGAAAAGGTATGGGTTGAAGTGGTGATTGAACCCATGGCTTCTGCTTTCTAGACTGGTGCATTACCTCAGCTGGGTCTAGACCACCAATCCACACAGGTTTCTGTAGGCCTTGGTTAGTTGTCTTGCATACATTCTTCAATCTTGTATCATAGCAGAACATGGCTGTTGGCTTCTCTTTTCTGTTTGCGGACTCCCATCCCCCTCCTTTAGAAAATAACCTTTGTGGTGCTATCCTCTAGATCTATGCTATTCTGACTGTTCATGTGGTCTAGACTCTGACACTAGGTAGAAGGCCCTACTCAGCGTCTGCTTTGCTTGAGTAAGGACTAAGGTGTATGAAGCTGATAAGTGATGTAAACTAAAGTGGTAAGACCAGCACAAGACCATCCCTTTTCTAGGTTTTCACACGACACTCCTGTTTTGCCAGAATATCAGTTATGTCGGGTGCGATTTTATGCTGTTCAATGCTTTGCAATATAAATCTCTAGTGGTATGTCAAGGGAGAGAGACAAAGGGAAAGACAGAAGAAAGAGAAAAACTAGTGGCTGAGCGGTATTGCAGAATGAACAGGGAAACCTCTGCAGAGACCCAGGCTTTGCCACACAGCTGATATAAATGGAAGAAATTGATGAGCAACTCTTCTTGTGCCGTGCTCCAGTAACTCCCAATAGAGTTGAGGAAGAGAGGAAAAGGAAGAAAATATTATGATTTATACTGTCATACAACACATTACGTGTGTTCATCGTTTGATATTGTCAAACATATCATAGTTTTTGTTTTATTCTGTTTGTTTTGCTCAGGTGGCCAGGCCGTGAAGAAACCTACAATGGAAGTGGAGACAGATGTCTCAAAGCTGATGCAATACTGCTGCGGGGCCAACATCTACACTACAGGCACTGACCCAGAGCTGAAGCCTGATGAAGAATATCCGGAGTGGCTGTGGTCTCTGAGGTTGGACCGTGAGCCCCCTGACCTGAGTGAACTGGATCCAGAGACTTATGCATATTGGCGACGACTTAGAAAACTGGCTATCAAACAGAACAGTAAACTGATGAAAATCAATAAATTGAGAAGGTAGACAGAAATGTATGGACTGGAATAGGAGAGATAAGTGTGTGTTGTTAACGGTTTACATGTGATTGTGAGAGCCAAGTGGAATATAGTTTTTGTTTTGTTCATTTGGAGAAAAATGTCATTGAAAAAGTAGAGATGTATATGTGTGTTGTAAACCATTCAGATGTAACATTAGGAGCAACAAACTGGATACAGTTTTTGTGTGCGTGCGTGTGTTTATTTGTAGAAAGAAATGTCATATAATGAAAAACTAGGGCATTGGAAATCGTGCAGAGAAGACCAAATGATGATAAACACCAACGGCATTAGCACGGGATATCAGGGTTAATGACCAGAAGCTGGAAACAGTTCAAAGCTTCAAGTACCTGGGAGCCATTGTATCCGACAGGGATCCAAGCCAGAAGTAGTATGCAGGACTGCACAGACAATAACAGCTTTGTCAAAACTAAACACCAATCTGGAGAGATAAGAATATCTCACTTATCTCCAAGATCAGACTAATGCGCTCCTTGTCATATCCATATTTTCTGTATGCCTGTGAATCATGGACCCTGACTGCAGATTTGGAGAGAAGAGTACAGGCAGTGGAGATGAGATGCTTTGGAGACTCCTTGGCATCTCCTACAAAGACCACATAAGCAACGAAAGCGTGCATAACAGAATCAGCAAACCATTGGACCCTATGAGAACCTTCTAACGATCGTGAAAAAGCGTAAACTTAAGTGGTATGGCATGTCACAAGATCCCAAGGAATTACAAAGACAGTTTTGCAAGGCACTGTCCAAGGAGGAAGAGAAGAGGCAGACCAAGGAAGAGCTGGGAGGATAACATCAGTGAATGGACAGGCCTAGAACTCAACAAAACCCTGAGGAAAGGCAGAACAGAGAGAAGAATGGAGGGAACTGGTTGCTGAGTCTTTGAGGGTGCCCCCACGGTCGTCAGACTACGGGACAGATAGATAGATAGATAGATAGATTGTATTAAATGTCTACTTTTATTTTCAGTCATAGCAGATTTTGTGTTGTGCATGAAATTCAAGGTGCTCTTCTCGGGTAGAGGGTGTTGCCACCTGTCTAAAATTTTGCTTTCCTTTGAGAGTGGAAGCTTTAACAAGACAGACTAGTTTCAGCCAGGGTCAACTCTCATGTTGTCATATTCAGTCATACTAGGTTCTTTAACTTATAAATAAAATTATATGCATGCACTACTATTGTACTAAATATATGTTGATTGTTATACATGAGACCTTGCTTTTTAAAATTTTATTTTATATTTTTTTAGATAAGATTTTCAGTTTTTTCTTGTCACGTGTCAGCAACTATGATGTAATAGAATCACATGCATACTGCATAGTTCAGGTAGTAGTAGTACTGAATTTGCTTTATTTTTTTTTATCTCACCTGAAACACTTTCAAACAGTAACAGAACACCCAGACCTTCACTTCACACCTAGTGGATTGGAAAAGGTATGGGTTGAAGTGGTGATTGAACCCATGGCTTCTGCTTTCTAGACTGGTGCATTACCTCAGCTGGGTCTAGACCACCAATCCACACAGGTTTCTGTAGGCCTTGGTTAGTTGTCTTGCATACATTCTTCAATCTTGTATCATAGCAGAACATGGCTGTTGGCTCCTCTTTTCTGTTTGCGGACTCCCATCCCCCTCCTTTAGAAAATAACCTTTGTGGTGCTATCCTCTAGATCTGTGCTATTCTGACTGTTCATGTGGTCTAGACTCTGACACTAGGTAGAAGGCCCTACTCAGCGTCTGCTTTGCTTGAGTAAGGACTAAGGTGTATGAAGCTGTTAAGTGATGTAAACTAAAGTGGTAAGACCAGCACAAGACCATCCCTTTTCTAGGTTTTCACACGACACTCCTGTTTTGCCAGAATATCAGTTATGTCGGGTGCGATTTTATGCTGTTCAATGCTTTGCAATATAAATCTCTAGTGGTATGTCAAGGGAGAGAGACAAAGGGAAAGACAGAAAAAAGAGAAAAAACTAGTGGCTGAGCGGTATTGCAGAATGAACAGGGAAACCTCTGCAGAGACCCAGGCTTTGCCACACAGCTGATATATGGAAGAAATTGATGAGCAACTCTTCTTGTGCCGTGCTCCAGTAACTCCCAATAGAGTTGAGTAAGAGAGGAAAAGGAAGAAAATATTATGATTATACTGTCATACAACACATTACGTGTGTTCATCGTTTGATATTGTCAAATATCATAGTTTTTCTTTTATTTGTTTGTTTTGCTCAGGTGGCCAGGCCGTGAAGAAACCTACAATGGAAGTGGAGACAGATGTCTCAAAGCTGATGCAATACTGCTGGGGGGCCAACATCTACACTACAGGCACTGACCCAGAGCTGAAGCCTGATGAAGAATATCCGGAGTGGCTGTGGTCTCTGAGGTTGGACCGTGAGCCCCTGACCTGAGTGAACTGGATCCAGAGACTTATGCATATTGGCGACGACTTAGAAAAACTGGCTATCAAACAGAACAGTAAACTGATGAAAATCAATAAATTGAGAAGGTAGACAGAATGTATGGACTGGAATAGGAGAGATAAGTGTGTGTTGTTAACGGTTTACATGTGAAATTGTGAGAGCCAAGTGGAATATAGTTTTTGTTTTGTTCATTTGGAGAAAAATGTCATTGAAAAAGTAGAGATGTATATGTGTGTTGTAAACCATTCAGATGTAACATTAGGAGCAACAAACTGGATACAGTTTTTGTGTGCGTGCGTGTGTTTATTTGTAGAAAGAAATGTCATATAATGAAAAAGTAGATGTAAATGTGCAATAGAGAACACAATTTGTTGAGGGGGGGGGGGGGGGGGGGGGGGGTGGGGGGGTGTTTTTGCTTCAGTCAGAGTCACTCAGATATGATTAAGTTAGAGTTGGTGTGTAATTGTACAGATGTACTTGTACTGAATGATTGAACTTTAAAAATTGTTCTACTTCTGTTTTCACAATTTGATGAAAGGTATCTGTTGTCTTTAATATCATATATGACTTAACACAAATAAAATCTTTTTAAAAAGGACTTTTTATTTGTTTTTTATTATCTTTCTGTCTGTTGGGAAGATTATTTTATTTAATTTTTGTGTGAGAAGTGAACAGAGTTTAAAAGTACAGTCTGGAAAAAACACACCAAATTGTGTATGCATGAGCGAGTGCGCATGCACGCGCATACACACACACACACACACATATTTGTGGTCAAAAATGCAAACTGTGTTTCTTCTCTTGAATGAATGAGGAATCATGACACCACTACTCCGAAACCTTCATGCATTGTGTGTTGTGGAGTCCAACCTGGTGGAGTCCATCCCTGTCTAAGTCACAGATTGCATGCTGGGTATGTATGTTCATGTCATCTATACCACCCACCACAGTGGGCCTACTCTCCAACAAAGAGGGAAAAGTTTTGGGGTTTTGTTGTTGGTTTTTTCTTTCCTCAGCTAGAGCTTCAAAGTTGACCAATAGTGAGATTTTGCGTACGCGACCTTTTACCCACCATGAAGGTAGCCGCATGCCAGCTTTGGGATGGGTAATTTTCAATTTTATGAAGACCTAGAAAGAAAAGTGGCAAAGTGCTCTCAGATTCTTGGTACAACTTTAAAAAGACAGTCCTTTGCATTCACAAGAAAGTATTTTTTAAAGTTGAAAAACCAAATGAGTGGTACTATGATCAGAGAACATGCCAGTTTGAGAACAAAAGTATATATTATTGTTTGTAAAACAGCGGGAGTTTTTTCCCCCCTCATTCCTCTGCTAGAGCTCCAAGGTTCACCAATGGTAAGATATTTTTGCATATTATGCCCCTTCTCCCCCCCTCCCCCCCCCCCCCCCCCCTTCCATCATTTAAGGTATTCTACCTCCAAACCAATTTAGCTGGCTCCTCTCTCTTCCTTACAATGCCTTACTCAGAACTCTCCTTTTGTCTTCTCACTATTCCCCCCTCCCCCCCAACAACACCCTTCTCCTTCCTCATCTCTCTTTCTCAAGCGCTGAATGTCAGCAGTTTATATAGCCACATGTACGCTGCTCTCTAATGATTCCAGAATACTTTCAACCTACATATCTGTGAGTCTGGATCAGTTCCAGATACGAGCATGTACGGCTCACGTGGGATAGTGACCTAAATGCATACAGTCTATAATTATGAGAAAGCAACCTATATAGTGTGCATAATTCTTACTGGGCTGGCAACTGGTTCGCATATTATGAACAGTTCAACCAACTGAAAGCAGGGGTGTGGGTTGCATGATTAACATATTCCAAACCGGAAAATGTCATGCACAAAAGCAGAAATAAGGGTGGACAGAATAGCCTGGTGGTTACAGTGATGTATTTGTGATCTGCTGACCTGGGCTCGATTCTCGTTCAAGAGGATTTTTCCTCTGGAGTTAACATCAGTGCCAACTCCACTCTTCCCAAAAGTCTTTCAGATGAGACTATAAGCCGAGGTCCTGTGTGTGAACGCACGCAGAACATCTTGTGCACACATTTAAACCCGTTCCGCTTTTTGGAAGAGTAGGCCATTGAGTGCTGGTTGGAACAGATGAGAAAATTGACAAAACTGCATACACACGGGGACTGAATGAAAAAAAATGCGCATGAGTGCTTATTCCATTATCCTCTAAATAAAAGAATAAAATAGATAAATTCCCCCCCCCCCCTACCCCCCCAAATTTTGGACTGACTTAAAGACTTAAAGATAGCTTGCAAAATTAGTGTGTGATAATTCTCATATGCAACAGGCCTATAAAACAGAGCCCCCTTTAACAAAACCAAACAAATATCCCCCAACACACACAAAAAGTTATAACCCCCCCCTCCCCGAAAAAAAAAAAAATCACCCCCAACCTTAAACTAAACCAAAGCAAAAGCAAAGCAACAACACCCTCCTCCCTCCCCCCCCCTTCCCCCCAAAGCAACAACAATAAACCAGGCTACAGCAACAAATATACAAACAAATGCTATTTCCCAAAAAGAAGTTTTAATTTAGGCCCAAAGCTACTCATGAAGTTGAAACCAAATCCAGCCAAAATGACAATATATCTAAAAAGTTAAGGAAGAAACGATTGGGAAAAAAACCAAACTGAATTTTTTAGGGGTCACATACTGGCCGGTTCAGGATGTTTCCCATGATTTACGTACATCCACATATGTACAGTGTATGCTGTTTCTAATTACTGATGGTGTTGTTGCTATTTTATAGCAGATTTCGGTAAAAAGGAAAAATCGAAAATGTGGCTAGCCGTGTCTAACAAAGTGTTCAGAAAGATGGCTAGCGTGAGAAGTTGCGTATAGCGCATGTGAGGAGCCTTTGACATTAATTTTATCGCTGTTTAATGAATTTTCTTTCATGAACAGTATTGATCTGTATTGACCATAGAAGAAAGAAATCAGAATGGATCTGGAGACGGCAGAGCCCGTCGTTTTGCAAACTTTATCGCGTGCTTGCAGTCAAGATGCGAGCATTTTTAAGCCTTCAGAACAGCAACTGAAAGAATGGGAAACACAGCCTGGCTTCCATTCCATTTTGTCCGTAAGTGCAGTTCCTTCTGTAGTAAAAATATTCAAAAGAGATTGTATTTTTGTCAGAGAAATTGTAGTTTGTCAACAAGATGGTTGTCGCAACATCTACTCGAAAAAGTCGAGCGAGTGAAACCCACGTGTATCGTAACGGTATCGTAACGGTTAAATAAAGTTCTGTCTCCATCTCAAACGTTGTAGAATAAGCCTATTGTTTCTTAAGAATGTTAAATAAAGGCTGTTAGTTTCGAGTACAAGCTTGCAAAGCGTATGGTTTGATATTGAAAAGTTTATGTCCCCTTCCCTATTCTGCCTCAGTCTGTAAATTAGTGTAATATGCTGCCTCTGCCATGTAAACATTGGTTCGGAATCACTGACCAGTTGTAGTTTCCATCACTACACTAGTGACTTTTCTTCATCGAATCCTCCCGATGAGACTAGGCCTTGTGCTGGTGTAGTATTTAGTACTTTAAATAGTAGGAATCAAGGTTTCATGTGCTGATTTATGCACTAGTAGGAATCAAGGTTTCATGTGCAGATTTATGCACTTGTGGTGAAGGAAATGTATTTGATGTACAATTTTTTATGCATGATGGTTTTATCAGCTTATGGTCCTAATAAAAAGTATTTGATATGGGTGCTCTATCACAATATCTACTATCTATAATCTAGAGTTTACTTTCCAGCAAAACATGCAGTTGTTGATCAGTTTTGCAAACTTTGTTGATTATTTCAATATTTAATAATTGTTCAGAGAAGTTTTGTGTGTTGCCATTCTTTCATTATAGAAATCTCTCTCTTTCTTGCTGTCTCTGTCTGTCTGTCTCATGTATGGGCCAATGGCCTTTTTGTGAATAAATCCTTCGAGCTTGAGTTCGTCGAGTTCTCTCTCTCTCTCTCTCTCTCTCTCTCTCTCTCTCTCTCTCTCTCTCTCTCTCTCTCTCTCTCTCTCTCTCTCTCCTTAGATAGACGTACACCTAATGATCTTGTTTATAGTGAAACCAATAGATATCCTGATAATCCTCTCTCTATTAATGCTGCTGTAAGATGCATTAGATAATGGATTAAGATTCTGTATATGGATGAGTGCAGGTTACCTTTTAACTTGTTTTAAGTCTTACAAGATGCTTTATGATCTAGATGTCAAGGGGAAAAGCACCTGGGCTTCACAAATACGTACCTGTTTATGTGAACTTGGCTTTGGGTTTGTTTAGCTCAATCAAGGTGTCGGAAATTGTAGAGAGTTTATCAAGGTTTTCAGGCAAAGACTGATTGACTGCCGTTGGCAGCAGTGGAGTGGTCATATACAAAACAGTGAAAGATTTCAAATGTACAGACAATTTATAGGTTCACACGATGTTAAACCTTATCTAAAGCTTGATATGGACATACATTTGAACAGAATTATGTCTAAATTTAGACTTGGTGTATCAGACATAAATGTTCATAAATTTAGATTATATATAGAACATGATGATGATGACCTCAGGTTGCTATGCCCATTATGTAACTAAACAGTGGAAGATGAAGTTCATTTTGTGCTGTGCTGTCCAGTATTTGAAGATGTAAGACAGAATTACATTCTGATAAAGTATAGTAGACAGCCTAATTTATTTAGATTCTGTCTACTCCTGGCATCTAGTCACCCTGAGATTGTGCGTAGCCTTGCTTTATATTTGTGTAAAGCATTTAGAATAAGAGATATCTTGGTTTCTTAAGTCATATTTTTTGGAACTGATTTTTATTGTGGTAGTTGTGGGTATACATTAACATTTTGTTTTTTTGTGTTACTTATTTTTCTCACTAAAAATACTAAGCAGTTTGGCAACCCCCCTTCATGTATAGGCCAATGGCCTTTTTGTGAATAAATCTTTCGAGTTCGAGTTCGAGTTCTGTCTGTCTCTTCTCTCTCTCTCTCTCTCTCTCTCTCTCTCTCTCTCTCTCTCTCTCTCTCTCTCTCTCTCTCTCTCTCTCTCTCTCTCTCTCTCTCTCTCTCTCTCTGTGCCTGTCTATGTGTTCCCTTACTGGAGGTGGGGGGGGGGGGGGTGTAATGCCTGGTCATCTCCTGTGCATGTGCATGAAGAAAATTAATTCACTGGCAGGTCTGCACTTAGAGTTGACTTGGGAGATGGTAAAACCCCCATCCTTAATTCACCAGACGTCACGAAGATTTGAACCTGTGACTTAACAGATCCAATGGACTGAAGGCCAATGGTCGAAACCACTTAGCTATTGTGCCCGTCAATCAATTTGAAAGTAAATTCATGACTGCTGAAACTGAAAGCAAAGTAGGCTGTGAAGACATCGGCTTGGCTTGGCAGTGACCTTTCAATTGCCCTAACTTGATCAAACATGACAAATTAGCAGCTACTCACGTTGTTTGAAACTGTGTAACTGTAAAATCTATTCTTGAAAACAAAGTGAGTAGCTGCTGTTTTGTCATTTGCCATTTGGGATTGATCAGTTTAAGGCAATTGAAAGCTTGTTATGGAGTCAACTTTTTTGTTGTTGGTGTTTCATATGTGCGTCACTGTGTGTGTGTTTCAGTGTGTGTGTTTCACTGTGTGTGTGTTTCACTGTGTGTGTGTGACTCACTGACTGTTTATTTGTTTGTTTGTTTATCAAACTGTTGTTTTATGATTATTTAAAATTCAGACATTTTGGGGGGTTGCATTTTTTGGCATTTGTATTTGAAAAATTCAATTTTCTGTTTTCAGTCCATATTTTGCAACTATGATGTGGATTGCAATATTCGCTGGCAGGCAGTCCTGTATTGCAAAAATGGAGTGGACCGATTCTGGAGAAAATCTGCACCAAAGTGAGTTTAACTTTTATTGATGAATAGAATTTAAACCTTTTATTGATAAATAAAATTTAAAGCATCAACTATTATGTTACATTAAAACTGTATAGTCTGTAGATACTGACTTAAAAAAAAAAGCACAGTGGAACTCTTTGGCAATCAAGCTACATAAATCAGAAAAGTAAGCTATTGTATGATGTTTGGAGACAGGATAGCTCAGTAGTCAGAGCACTCTCTTTCCTCAAGTTAAAGTTAAGCAGCTTTGTCTGGTTACCAAGTGGATGGGTGATCGTTGTGTGCCTTGGCTTCAGTACAGTCCCCCAGTTCACCCAGCTGTAAATGGGTACCTGCCCTCTTTAGGTTCAGGAAAGGTAAAGCAGCGATGGAGAGGAGATGGGCACCGCCCTCAATATACTGGCCCCTAGAGTAGCTGAAGTTTCTAATGCCTTGCTCCCCTATGACCAGATAGGTTATGGGACACCTTAAGCTTTACCTTTTTATGATGCTTATCCCTTTCCCACAGTTAAAGAAGATTGCTCCTTTTTTTCATTTCTCCTCTCTTAGTTCCCCTCTCTCGCAGTCTGGTCCCTAGTCTTTGTTTTTGCATTTACTGCTAAGAAGCTTGCAGATCGTTTGGTGGTGTTGTTGTTGTTGTAGTTGGCCTTTGCCAACACTGAACAGTAATGAGAAATAATCGAATCTTGTTTGCAGTGCGATTGCGGAGGCTGAGAAGGAGCTCATCAAGGCCCGTCTTATTTCAGCCTTTAGAGAACCAGTCCCACAGGTGAGAACAGTTTTGTACTATCATTCCTAGTCATAGATATCGGAATGTCCTGTAGGTTAACAAAGGACACAGAGATCTATACATATCCTGTATATTGTTGATTATATGCAAGTGAACACAGAACATTTTTGTGTGTGTGTGTGAAAGGATGCATGGTTTTGGGAGTATGAGGTTTTGTTTAGGATGCCTATTTAAAAAAAAAAATTCCTGTGAAATTTAATTAGCATTGTCTATGAAAATAGGTTATATCACAGCGCAAGTTTGATATAGATAAAAATATATAAGTGCTGCGTCCCATACCATCGTGGCACCATTTTGCTTAACTTACGTAAATTTCTTGCTGATCTTCACAAAATAGTTCCAGTGTTAGGGTTTTCTCTCTAGCCCAGGCTATAAGTTTTCTCAGTCGTTGATTGATGTAAGCACAGCGCCAGAACCTAAATCAAAATAGTGTTATGTTGAGATTTGTCTTCAGCCATGAGCATCTCTTAGCACAACAGTCTGCCCTGTCCTTTACTACTTTAAAGGAGAAAAAATAATCCTGTGAAGTGGGAGTATGGCCAAGTATTTGCAAAATAGTTTTTAATACATTAAATTTGTGGAATTTGTTGGAAAATAAACAAAAAATTCAGCCCTTTACTTTACAAAATTGTGTGTGGTGTGTGTGTGTGTGTGTGTTCATGTGTGTGTTTGTTTCTTTGTGTGTGTGTGTATACATACTTCTTAGTGTTTATACATGTATGTGTGTGTGTGTGTTGTTTCTGATATGTGCGTGCATGCATGCATGCATGTGCGTGTGTGTAGATAGCGACACAGGTGGCGGTGCTGGTGTCCAAAATCGCTCGCCTGGACTGCCCGCACCACTGGGAGGGCCTGGTGCCGACCTTGCTGCAGGCTGTGCGCTGTGAGGACCTTCTGGTGCAGCAGAGGGCGCTGCTGGTGCTGCATCACGTCACCAAGACCCTGGCCTCCAAACGACTCCCCGCTGACCGCAAGTTGTTTGAGACGGTGAGCTCCTTGGTGGTCTTTGTGAAATTGGTGCTGGGTGGTTTGTTTGTTTGTTTTTTTTTTTTTTGGTGTGGATTGGTTGTTGGGGGAAAGGGGTAGAGTGAGTGTGTGTGTGTGTGTGTGTGTGAATGCGTGAGTTTAACAGCCTTCCACTAAACGGTGATATCAGACAAGACGGAGAGAGAGAGAGAGAGGGAGTGTGTGTGTGTATGTATGTGCATGCGTGTGTGTGTATGTGTACATGTGTTTTCATGCACGTATGTATGTATGCATACGTGTATGCATGTCTCCCTTCCTTGTAATTTGTATCAATGTATTTTTTAAAACCTTGTTGCGTTGTGAACAGTTGACGTTGGAGATTGTGGAGTACATGACTCACCTGTGGCAGAGCCACCTGTCTCACTTCCTGCAGCTGGCCAGTCAGCATGATGACAACATGGCCCACAGCTTGGAACAGGCTCGCCTTGTCCTCAAAGGTCAGTGCATTCCCCTTCCTTCTTGGCTTATTGTTTGTTCAGGGGTGAAGGGGGTGGGGATGGTATCACCTAGTGGTTAGTGTTGCGCTTGTGATCTCATGAAACTCTAAACCGAGGTCCCGTGTGCGAATGCACTCAGAACATCTTGCGCACAGGTTAAAACCCATTTCTTTTTTCGGAAGAGTAGGCCATTGTGTGCTGGTGGGAATGGCTGATAACATTTACAAAACTGCATGCAGACGGGGACTGGATGTAAAAAAGCACATGTGCTTATTCCATTATCCTCGAAATAAAAGAATAAATACAAAAATTTTCAAAAAGGCCTGTGATTGAGCATCATAGAGGCACCCGTTTTAATGAATTTTATTCTGGAGTTAACATCAGTAATAATAATAATAATAATAATGTATGGAATTTATATAGCGCTGAATCTTGTAAAGCAACAAATCAAAGCGCTCATACTGACTCTACTCCCGTTAAAGTCTTTTCGGATGAAACTATAAACTGAGGCCCCATGTGCAAATGCACACAGAACATCTTGTGCACATATTAAAAACTTGTTTCGCCTTTCAGAAGAGTATGCCATTTCGTGCCAGAAGGAACAGATGACAAAATTAAAAAAAATATCCATGCACATAGGTTTTATGCTTAGACACCATCCCTAAGTCGGAATGCAGCTACCTTAATGGTGGGTAAAAACTGTTGCAAATGCAAAATTTCACCATTGGTGAACCTCGGAGCTATAGCTGAGGAGTGAAAAAAAAGTCATAATTATTATTACTGTTATTGTTGTGGTTTGATTTAGTACCAAGATTAAAAAAAAAATTCTTGCTGTTTTTCTTGTGGTTTAATGTTTGTGTCTTGTGGTTTCAGTTCTACGCAAACTGTCGACCTACGGACTGAAAGAGCCACATACCAACTTACATGTGATGAACTTTGTCACCGCTCTCTTTCCTCAGTTGGAAACCTTGCTAGATACTAGTGAGTTGGGGTGTGTGTGTGTTTGTGTGTGTGTGTGTTTGCGTGTGTGTGTGTGTGCTCTGTGTACATATTTGTGTGTGTATGTGTGTGTGCTCTGTGTACACATTTGTGTATGTGAGTTTGTGAGTGTTCACATGGATGCATGTGTGTGTGTGCGCATGCATGTGCCTACTTATTTGTGAAGTTTTTTATTTTATTTATTTATTTATTTTTTAAGATCATTTTGATTTACATCCAGTGTTGTGATTTTGTTAAATGTTTAGGATGTTTTGTTTTTGAAGTTGAAAGGGGGCTGTTCTATACTGGAAGGATTATTATGCTTCATTCAGTGTCTTTAGCTTGGCCATATTTGCCCATATTCAAGTGCAATTTTGCAGATAATCGTAAAAGGTGCAGGGCTGTTAAGGTGAGGGACCTCGGTGTCTAAATCATGATTATGTAGTATGAAGATGACTTTTTCAAAGTCAATGCATAGCCTGCAAAATTGTAGAGGCTGGAGTTCCGACAAAACTTCAGTGCTGCGTGCAAAATAAGCTATCTGCAGTGATGAAGCAAAACATGTGATTGGGCAAAATTGAGAAGAGTCATTTTAAATCGTGTTGAAAGTGGGAAAGGTGTGATGGGTCTCAAAACAAGTGAACCTGCTCTGTGTTTGTGGGACAGGTGTCATGTGCTTTGTTGATTTTTCGTTGTGGGTGGAGAGAAAGGCACATGGATAGTAAGGGGAGGAGGGGAGGGGAGCACAAATTGTGGTAGTTTACACACTCAATGCATACACGCACACACACACACACATGTGCAGGCGCGTGCCCGCAAACACACACCACACACACACACACACACACATACACACACACGCGCGCGCACACACAGACAGACACACACACACACATACACACAGGTGATCAAAATTTGGTTTTAGGTTGTTGAGAATACTACATTAAAAAAAAAAAAAAATGTAGGGGCAGGCAGGTGTACTTATTTTATGTTTGTGCCTGGTAATATTATCTTTATATGTTTTTCCTTTTCGCTTTGCAGGAAGAAGCATGTGGGGTAACCACCAGATGTTGGAGAAGTGTGAACGAATGATAACCACTATGACAAAAGTGGTACGCTTTTATTTCTCTTGGATTATAGACAGTCGTATGGTTTATTTTCGGGGTGGGGGGTGGGGCCTAGCGGCTATTTTATTGTAGGTGAAAATGGTTGTATACGCAAAATCTCACCATTGGTGAGCCTCACAGTTTTAGCCAAGGAACAAAAAGAAACAACATTTTTTCTTTGATTTTTCTAGGTTGTCGACTGATGTTTTTAAAAAGCAAGGAAAAGGAAGTGTCATTATGCTCAGTATCCTTCATTTGGAAGAAATTTGGGCAATTTTAGGTATTCATAGTATTTAGGAATCTTGATCTTAGGCATTTATAGTATCAGACAAAAAGAAGGTTAAAGCCATGTGTGTGTTTGTGTGTGTGTGTGTGTGTGGGTGTGTGTGTGTGTGTGTGCTCGCATGAAAGTCACAGTTGTGTATGTGTGTACACCCTCACTCGCACTCATATCTGCATTGCTGGAATGAAGTTGGGTGCCTTTGTTTAAAAATGAGTTTTAACATTAATTTTTTAAAGTTTTTATTTCATTTTATTTCACTTTTAGATAGAATCTGTGATATCATTGCCTTGTTTCTCATTTACACCTTCTTGTGATATCAGATGAAATCAACATTTTATTTTTAATTTTTATTTTAAAAAAAATCATATTTCACTTTATTTCACTTTTAGATAGAATCTGTGATGTCATTGCCTTGTTTCTCATTACCCCTTCTTGTGATATCAGATAAAATCAACATTTTTGGTGTTGTTGTTTTTTGTGGACAGTTGATGGACATGTTGGAAAATCACCCGGTGTCATACGTGGGTTTAATCAAGACCACTTTGCATTTTGTTCTCACCTGCAATTTCACTACCAAAGGTGAGTGTCCAGGATGAATCAAAGATCTCAACATTGCCCTCCTGGTGCCTTTCCACCAGAAACTTGTTGGTCAAGAATATGATAGATCGTGTGATGCTAAGCTTACCCAGGTTTGTCCAAATTCATTCTGTAAAATGGTTGTATATAATCCGTTTTGTATGAAAGCAAGTAAACAGAAGTAAAATGAAGTTGGGTGCTGGTCAGATTTTGCATTAAAGGTACTCAACAACTAACTAATTAATTACTTATTTATGTTTTAAGAGGGAAGATGGCAGGATGGTTTAGACGCTCGCCTGCCTAACATGCAAACCGTAAGGTTCTGGGTTCCATTCCCTGCCTAGCCCTTTCTTCTCTAGCTTGACGGGGAAAATCGATCTGCATGTCAAGTCTTTCGGGGGAGACTCTAAACCAGTCGGACCAGTGTGCTTATGGACTTGTGCATGTCAAAAGAACCCATGACAGTTAAAAATCAGAAAGAGCAGGGAGGTACCTCCTGACAGTCCTGGCAAAATTGGGAGTTTCAATTCCCAACTCTATGCTCGAAGTCAGAATGCGGCTACCTT
Organism: Rapana venosa; assembly: GCA_028751875.1. NCBI lineage: Eukaryota > Metazoa > Mollusca > Gastropoda > Neogastropoda > Muricidae > Rapana > Rapana venosa. The sequence continues at coordinate 45,256,615 of CM054153.1, forward strand.
AATGTCTCTTTAATGTGTGGGTATTGATTATAGATATATCTTTAAAAATGGCTTTTTTAGTGCGTGTGTACGTGTGTGCTTGTGTATGTGCTTGGGTGTGTATGTGTTTGTGTGTGTGTGTGTGTGTGTGTGTGCACGTGCACACAAAGTGTGCTTGTCAGCTTGTGGAAATAATCTTGAAGCGACTAGAATATCCACCAAAAATAAGTTAATTCCGATCAAATTTTTTGAATCATTAATTCATGCAAGCACAAAAAAATGAATGATGCTGTGTCTGAATGTGTGATTTGTTAAAAAAAATGCTTTGGAAACTTAAAAAAAAAAATAATAAGAAAAAACTCAGAAAAAAATTGTTGACTCCTTTATTCACTCCATGCATAAAATGACTGTGTGTGGTATGTAGGTTTGCTGTTTGACCGCTTCACTGTCCACTCTTTTAACCTGATGAAGGGCATTCTGTTCTGCAATGCCTACAAGCCTTCCAAGAATAACAAAGGTACTGGCTTGTTGGATACATATGTGTTGGCTTGAGAGTTCTGTGTTAGCTGTGGTGTTTTATGAAGTGGTGTGAAGTGTAGTGTAGTGGTTTGGAGTGTTGTGTATAGTGTGGTGTAGTGTGTTTAGTGCTGTGGAGTGTAGTGTTATGTAGTGTAAGATAGTATAGTGGAGTGTAGTGTGGTATACTGTGGGATGTAGTGTAGTGTAATGTAATGTAGTGTAGTATAGTATAGACAGTAGCGTAGTTTAGTGCAGTGTAGTGCAGACTGTAGTACATTGTAGACAGTAGTGTATAGTAGTAGACATCAGTGTAGTGTAGTGAAGTGATGTGTTGTGTTGTGTTGTTTAATGTAGTGTAGTGTTGTGTTTTGCTGGTGTCAGTGTTGTGTTGTGTGGTAAAGGATATGTAGTGTATTATTTACTTCTTATCATGTGATATGTAAGGTGTGATTGAACTAGTAGTCTTGACTGTCTTTGCTGTTTCATATAATTGGTCAGTCTGTGTTGTCAACACATGTGTGTACCTGTTGTTTTGTGTATTGCTTTTTGCAGTTAAAAAAGCAAACAAAAATAAACCCTGCAGCCTAAGCACCTACCCCCCTCTCCTCCCCACCCCCTCCCCCCCCCCCCAAGAGAGAGAGAGAGCTTTGTGAAATGAAATGGTTCATGATAGGAATATTGTCAGTGCTTGGTGGAGGAATACCCCAGGTTATTATTTTTTGCCATAGTCTTGGTGTATACACTTAAATTCTTCGATTCGTGTTTTGTGCAGTTGCTGTTGAACTGACACAGATTTTTTGTGATTTTTCATGTTTATGTTCTCATTCATAACTTTCTGTTTCTTTGATTATAATCCTTTTGTCTCTTGTTTGTTTCTGTTTGAACAAATAAGTTTTTGAAAATAGATATCTCTTTTATCTTTCTTTTAAAAAAATAAAAAGGAAACGTTGGGTCAAAGTGTTGATCAGGCCTACTCTCCAAAGTTGCTTGGAGTTTGTCATATTTAAGAAATTAATGTTTTTTAAAAAAAATCATTGCTTCTTAAAAGTGCGCTGTGGGACAGCCTATAGGAGGTGAGAACTGTACGTTATCGGTTGTGATGGCTGTGTCCACATAAGGAGGTGCTGTGCGATAGTTGTAAAACCCTACGAAAAGAAGGCTGTGGTTTGCAGACGAGTGCAGCCCCGTGTGTCTGGAGGCCAAGCGAGTGCTGGCGGAGTTCTTCACCTTTGACACGTTGTCGGAGGTGTGTCGTCGCTTGGTGTCCCAGTATTTTCTGCTGACCACGGACGACCTCACCGCCTGGGAAGCCGACCCGGAAGAATTCTGTGAGTGACGGAGGAGCGCAAGTTTGTGTAGCGTCGTTAATGGGGCTTTGCTGTCTTTGCTGGTGTTGTTGTTGTTGTTGTCTTCGATTTTGCGTCTGTTCACTCTCAGTGATATTAGACGAGAAAAAAAAACATATATGCAAGGGGTGTATGAGAATTGAGGTGGTGGTGGAGGCCCTACTGAAAAATGCGAGGGGGGAAAAGTAGTCTAATCATGAAAAGAAACCGCACAAAGCAAAAGATACAATAAAAAAAAAAACGAAACAAAAACATAGAAAGTGATTAACGTTAATGAAACTATAACAAATGTCCCATAGGACTATGCCAGAGACCTTTTGCAATATCAAATGCCAAATTCAAATTATTGAATATGCTTCTAAGGGAGTTTTCAGAAAATTGGGGTATAAAAGCTTTTGTATTCTTACATTCAAATATTATGAGTATTAGACATATTCTCACCACACAGACATTTACTGTGTCTACTGAATTTGGTTACGAATGCATTAAGTTTTATTCTCTAAAACAAACTATTCACTCTTCTTGCTGTGGAGATATTTGAGCAAGCCTTAGAATGGCTCACGACTCTTGTTTTATCAGTTTTGTGTTTGGTGTGTGTGTGTGTGTGTGTGTGTGCGCGTGCAGCTTTTGTCTTCTTCTTTTATTTCAAGGATGTGTGTGTGTGTAAATTGTTGGTGAGAAATAAGTGGTGCTGTTGACTATGTAAGTCGTTGTCTGTTTTGATAATTCATGTATATTTTTTTGTGTTTTTGTGCAGGTCAAGAAGGGGGTGGTGATTCCTACAAATATTCTCTCAGGGTAAGTTGCGTTTGAGTGAAACTTTTTGTTGTAAAGTTGTTTTGTTCCAACATCATTTTTTTTCTGTTTGGTTTTAAAAAATCCTGTGCATAGAAGTGCTGTTTCCAACAGTAATTGCTATCAAAATTGTAATCTTTAAAAAAAAAAAAAAGAAAAGTTTTTATACTGATTCATTATGACATGTTCATGTCGTGCGTCCTGTGTGTGTTAAAAAGCCGTGCACCGAAGTGCTGTTCCTGACCATCTTCAAGGAGTATCGTCTGACCTTGACCCCGGTGTTGCTTCAGCTGGTGGAGGCCAACCAGGGGCCCTGTAACCCTGACGACATGCAGGCTGTCCTCAAGAAAGACGCTGGTATGTATGACGGCAGGTCGCCTCTGGCTTGGCGTCATCTCTTGTACCTGGCAAACAAAATTCTGTAGAAAAAAGCCACTCTGATAGGGAAACATGTATACAGTTGCAGACAGGACAACAAAGGAAAAAAAGGGTGGCGCTGCTCTTGTGGCGACGTGCTCTCCTCGGGTAGAGCAGCCTGAATTTCACGCAGAGAAATCTGCCGTGACTTTAAGTAGTATAAAAGTATATAAAAAAAAGAAGTATATAAAAAAAAGTATCTCTGTCTCTGCGCTCTTCTTCCTTCACTCCTTGAGGAGTCATTGGGGCACTGCACTGAGGTTTTCCGGCCCTATCTCTTGGGCAAGTTGAACCTGGCAGAGCCCAGCCCTCTCCAGGTACAGGGAGCATGCTGGGAATGTGGCCATTTTTTTCCTTCTTTCTCCCGCCATTTAGGTAGCTGCATTCTTACTGCGGGAATGGTGTCTACTATACACGACTCCTGTGTGCATGTAGGTTTGGGGTTGTTTTTTTGTGTGTCGTTCATTCCTACCAACACTTCATGGCCTACTCTTCTGAAAGGCGGAACAGTGTTTTTAACGTGTGCGCAAGATGTTCTGTTTGTGTTCACATGGGGCCTCAGTTTATTTTTTCATTCGAAGGACTTTGGCATTCAGTTAGTTTTTTTATTTTTATAGTCAAACCGAGAAGAAAGGTCAAGGCTGGGAATCAAACCGGCGAACTCATGGTGTACTTGTTGGCAGGTTAACGTCTTAACCATCTTGCCACCTTCCTTCTTGTTATGATATTATAACCATGACCAAGATAATTTGCTTTTTTAAACCAGTTTTTCAAAAACAGATAATAACAAAAAACACAACAAAAACACACCTACACACATACACACACACTTTATAAAAAAAGTCTTTTTAGACAAGTTTTCCTGTAGTGATGATACAGTTGCATCTTGATAGTGCAATGTGCTTCTCTGTTTTCAGTGTATAATGCTGCTGCATCACGATAGTGTACTTCTTTGTTTTCAGTGTACAACGCTGTGGGCCTGGCCTCGTTCGACCTGTTTGATGAAATCGATTATGACTCCTGGTTCACCAATCATCTGTTGAAAGAGCTGCAGATCAAAGACCCCAGGTGGGTGTCTCCCTTCTTGTTTGTGCCAAGATCGGGCGTTTTCTCATTTAAAAAATATCAACGTTAACCTTCGATGAATGTCTGCTGTTTGCCACGATAGTCTTGATTTTCTAACTGAAATGTTGTTATTCCTCGCTCATTTAATAAAAATTAATGTTAACCTTCGATGAATGTCTGCTGTTTGCTACGATAGTCTTGATTTTCCAACTGAAATGTTGTTATTCCTCGGCTGGAGCTCTAAGGTTTACCAATTGTGAGATTTTTGCGTATGCGATTATTCCCCACCATTAAGGGAGCCGCATTCTGACGTAGGGGACACAGTTGGGAATTGAGCCTACCAGTCTTGCCAGGACGGTTGGGAGGTACCTCCCTGCTCTTTCCGATCTTCAACTGTTGTGGGTTCTTTTGACGTGCGCAAGTCTTTTTTAAGCACATGGGTCCGACTGGTTTAGAGTCTCCTCTGAAAGACTTGACATTCAGTTTGATTTTCCCGTCAAACTGGGAAGAAAGGGCAAGGCTTAGAATAGAACCCAGAACCTGACAGTTTACTTGTTAGACAGGTGAACGTTCAAACCACCCTGCCACCTTCCTTCTTCAATGAGTAAAGGATAAACTCATCCACCCAATTTAAAAAAAAAAAAAAAAAGGTTTCAGAATCAATAGTTGAATGTTGTTGTCATCTGATATTTGTGGATCGGTGGTCCAGCGCAAATGTTCCTGTAGGAAGAGAATGTACTGTTTTTTTTGTTTTTGTTTTTTAGCCCAACAGTTTGAATAACGTTAAACCCCTTAAGTGAGAGTTGAGAGCTTAACTTCTGTCTGAAGGCAGACTCTTTATCCCCCCCCCCCCCCACCAACCCCCTTATCCCATGTCCCACCCTTCACTTAACCATGTCCTATCACCCTGCTAAAGTATATGACCTGTGTGTGTGTGTGCTTTTGAAAAACATTTGACTATTGCAATTTTACTTCATGGATTTGGTCTGCGGCGTGCCATGTTTGTAATATCTGTTTGAACTATTGATTGTTTGTCATTGGTTGTATGACTGTGTGAGATTAGGTTGGGTGCATGCGCTTTGATTTGTCTTTGCAAGATATTGCGCTATATAAGTTCCATTTATTATTATTATTTACAAGACCATGAGTAGCAGTCTGCATGCTAGTCTTAAAGATGAGATGGTAAACTGTTGTCCAGTGTGCAGCACACATTTGTCACATGCTAAAGAACCCACAGCATGCAACCAGAGAGGAGAAGGAAGGTGGCAGGATGGTTAAGACGTTTGCCTGCCAACAAATAAACCGTGAGGTTCTGGGTTTGATTCCCAGCCTCCTCGCCCTTTCTTCCCAGCTTGACCAAAAAATCGAACTGAATGTCATGTCCTTTGGATGAGACTATAAACTGAGGCCCCATGTGCGAATGCATGCAGAACATCTTGCGCACACTTTAAATCCTGTTCCGTTTTTCATAAGAGTAGGCCATTGTGTGCCGGTGGGAACAGATGACAAAATTTACAAAACCGCATACACACGGGGACTGGATGTAAAAAAAGCACATGAGTGCTTATTCCATTATCCTCGGGGGAAAAAAAGTAAAAAAAGAATGAGCGCTTCGATTTGTTGCATTACAAGATTCAGCGCTATATAAATTCCATACATTATTATTATTATTATTATTAAGAGAGATGTCCCAGGCAGAGTTCAATGGAAAAAAGTCACTCTCACAGGGAAACGGACACTCGCAGACAGAAGAAAATTGAAAAGGATGCAAGAGAATGTGCTGTTTGTTTGTTTGTTTTTTTGTTTTCTTAGCCCAACATTTTGAATAACGTTAACCCCCTAAATGAACCATACAATTAGTTGATATCTATGTGTGTGTGTGTTGTGTGTGTGTGCACGCGTGTAAGACGTGTGTTTGTGTGTGCGCGCGCGTGTGTGTGTTTTATATATTAAAAAAAAATCATTTTAAATTAAAAAAATTTTTTGGTATCGAGGATAATGGAAGAAACACTTATGTGCTTTTTTACATCCAGTCCCCGTGTGTATGTGGTTTTGTAAATTCTATCATCTGTTCCCACCGGCACACAATGGCCTACTCTTACAAAAAGCGGAACAGGATTTAACCTGCGCGCAAGATGTTCTGCGTGCGTTCGCACATGGGGCCTCAGTTTATAGTCCCACCTGAAGGACTTTGGGGGAGAATGGAGTCTGCACTGATGTTAAATCCAGGGGAAAACATCCCCCTTGAACGGGAATCGAACCCAGGTCGTCAGATTGCGAGCGCAGTGTTCTAACCTTGAGGCTATCCCGTCCCCCCTGTGTGTGTGTGTATGTGTGCTCTTGCTTACACTGTGCTCACGTACGTGTCCGTGTGTACGCTCGCTTCGCATGTCTGGTTGACCTGCCTGCCTGCCTGCCTGTGTGTGTGCGCAGCTACCGCATCATCCGGAAGCGGGTGGTGTGGTTGATGGGCAAGTGGGTGGGGGTGAAGATGTCGACCAGTTTGCGGCCGGCGCTGTACTCGGCCATCATGGCCCTGCTGCAGAAGGAGGAGGATCTGGCCGTGCGACTGGAGGCTGCCCAAACCCTCAAGGCTGATATCCTTTGGTGTGCAGCTCACTGGATGTAGTGTGTGCGTGTGTCAGTGTGTGTGTGTCAGTGTGTGTGTGTGTGTGTGAGTGTGTGTGTGTGTGTGTCAGTGTGTGTGTGTGTGTGTGTGGTGTGTGTGTGTGTGTGTCAGTGTGTGTGTGTGTCAGTGTGTGTGTTGGTAGTGTTTCGAGCTCTGTGTAAACTGCAGTTGATAAGTTTTGACTTTTTGTTATGTTAGTTTGCTTTGCATTGCATTACATTGCACTGACAGAGAGAGAGACAGAGAGAGAGAGAGAGATAGAGAGATAGATAGATAGATAGATAGATAGATTAGATAGATTAGATAGATTAGATAGATAGATAGATAGATAGAGAGAGAGAGAGTGTGTGTTGTGTGTGTGTGTGTGTTTGTACTTTTGAGACTATTTTATTTGTGTGCATGTTCACAAGTATGTGTGTTTGTATGTGTGTGTGTGGGGGGGGGGGGGGGGGGGCATGCAATGCATCCGTATGTGTGTGTGTGGGAGTAAGAGATATTAAGTAAAGTGTATTTCTGTTAAGATTATAGGTTAGCATGGTGTTGTCCTGTTTTATACAACTGTCATAGCGTAATGGCTGAATGATTTGATAGAAATGATTGGGGGTGATTTCATCCTTGACTTGGTGGTTACCTGTTGATGAATTCGAGTTCACTACAGAGCAACTTCTGCCTGTGAGTATTCATTTATTAAAGTTAGACGTGATAGTATATGAATGAGGTAAAGAAACTATGGATTTTTTCTTGTATAGTGTCAAAAATTGCTTTGTACCAATGTGATGATTTTTCTGTGGTAATTTAAAGTTTTGTTCATGAGATGAAAACAAGATTCTTGACTCTGTTACTGAATTAAGAGTTGTAGAGGATTGAAAAAAAAAGTTACATTTGGCAGCCATATCTGATTGTTTCCATGGCAACTGAGCATACAATAGAGTGAGTTGTGAGTATTTAGACTTTTTAAGGGATAGCCTTGTAACTTTAAACATGAACTTGTAACAGTTTTTGATCTGTTATAAACCCTATGTCCCACTTTCATTGGTTGAGTGTAATTTTCTGAAATTTTATTTTGGAGAAATTATCATGGTTAGTATTTACTTTTGTTTTAATTTATGTGTTTAATTAATACTGTCATTGGTATTTCCCATTTTCTGTCCCCTTGGTTCACTTTTGTTGGGCGTTTCTTTTGATTTTGAAATGATTTTATGTGTGTGTGTGTGTGTGTGTGTGTGTGTGTGTGTGTGTGTGTGCAGTACATGGAGTCTGTGTTCTCCTTGCTGTTTGATCTTCTGAAGAAAGTCAGAGAGTGTGATACCAAGGTAAGTTGTCTTATATTACAGCTGATAACGTCTTTTTGGCGTTATTCTTTTTGATTTGGTAAGAATGGACTTTAAATACTGAGTGTGTAAAATTTCTCTTTGTTAAAGAATGATAGACTGTTGCAGAAGCATTGGAGCTGTAAGTAATGACATCTTGGTTAAAGAAATGAGTTTTTGTTATGCTATTGGTGTTGAAATGAGAACAGGATTTTGCTTTAAAAAAAAAAAAAGCAATGCAAGAGACAATGTTTAAGATAAAGATGAGTTAGATGCAGAGTGCAAATAGTGGACGTTACAAAAGCACACACCTTGCAACCAAAAATAAACATGCTACTGTCAAAAGAGCATATGTTAACAGTTTAAAAAAAATGCACTTGTTACAAATCAAAATGATTGTGCTACAGTCAGAAATGGTGCTGTCAGAAATGCACATGCTACTGTCAAAAATGCATATGCTAACAAAAAATGCACATGCTACTGTCAAAAATGCATATGCTAACAAAACATGCACATGCTACTGTCAAAAATGCTTACAATAATGTCAAAAATGCTTATGGTAAAGGCTAAAATGCACATGATACTGTCAGAAGGCACATGGTATTTTAAAAAGAATGTTATAGCCAAAAGGGCACATGCTACAATCAAATGTTGCAGTGTGAAATGCATGTGCTGCAGGCTCAAATGTGTATGCTAGTCTCAAGTGAGTATCCTACAGTCTCAAATACCTATTGCAAGAAGAAAGGTGGCAGGTTGGTTAAGACATTCACCTGCCTGACAAGTAAACTGTGAGGACCTGGGTTCAATTCCCGGTCTTGTCCTTTCTTCCCAGTGTGATGAAAAAAATTCGGATGAGACTATGAACCATGGCCTCATGTGCGAATGTACACAGAACATCTTGTGCACTCTGTAAAAACCCGTTCTGCCTTTTGGAAGAGTAGGCCATTTCGTGCTGGTAGGAATGGATGACAGAATTCTGAAAAAAAGCATGCAGACAAGTGTCGAGTTTAGACACCATCCCTGAAGTCACAATGTGGCTGCCTAAATGCTAGGAAAAAAAATTGGTCACAAATGCAAAAATCTCACCATTGGTGAACGGTAGAGCTCTAGCTGAGGAATAGAACCCCCCTTTCCCCCCCTCCCCCCCAAAAGAAAACTCCCAAACCCACTGCATATGATAAAGTCGGGTGCAAATACTACAGTCGAGGTACGATCTGTCAAAAATACATGCAGAAAAGTCTACTTGTAACCATCCAAAAATGCACGTGCTGTAGTAAAAACTACTACAGACCGTAAGAAACAGGGTCTGCAAGTGAAAACTTGTTTGTGCTACCCCATTCAACAAACAAACACACACGTACGTTACCGTTCCAAAAAGCATTTTTATATAATAATACATGGAATTTATAGAGCGCTATATCTTGCAATTACAAATCAGAGCACTACCCCCTTGTGGCCTGTTCTTCCTTTCCAGATGCACGTGCTGCACGTGCTGTCGTTCGTCATCGAGCGGATGGGGTCAGAGATTCGGCCCTACATCGCCTCGCTGGTGCAGTACCTGCCTTTGCTGTGGGAGGAGTCGGCAGAACACAACATGCTGCGCTGCGCCATCGTCACCACTCTGATACACCTGGTGCAGGTAACTGTCCTCACTGTCCTCATCCACTGCGTCATGGTCTTTTTCTCTAGCAGCCCTCCTCCTCCTCCTCCTCTTCTTCCTCCTCCTCCTCCTCCTCTTCCTCCTCCACCTTCTCCTCCACCTTCTCCTTCTCCTCCTCCTCCTCCTCCTCCTCCTCCTTGCCTGTCTTCTCGTGAGCTTGTAACTCTGCAGGAGGTCTGCCTGCTGGCCTCACTCAGTCTGATGGCACATTCTGAATTTTAGGGCGGCTCATTCAAAGATTCATACCAGAATTGCCTGAAAATAATTGTTAGATTTGCTTGAAAAGAAAAGGCAGGAGGGTGGACTGGGAATGCAGAGATAGATAGATAGATAGATAGATAGATAGAGAGAGAGAGAGAGAGAGAGAGAGAGAGAGAGAGAGAGAGAGAGAGAGAGAGAGAGAGAGAGAGAGAGAGAAAAACAATCAAAGAGAGTGATGATAGAATAGGGGACATTTCTGGCACAGAATTTTCAGAATGTTCTGTGCCAGAAATGTCCACGATTTTGAAAGAGCTACCAGCTTCCCTATGAAGGGCAGTTATCTTTCTTGTTTAGTCCCTGGAAAATTGTGTTGTGTTTCTGATTCTGTGTTCTTTGAAAAAAACAACCCCAAACAAAACAAATCTTGCTACCAATAACATCAATAAGCAGAAAACTTACCCTGTCTTCTCTCAAAAAGGAGGTTGAAGGTGAAGAGGATAGGTGTGACTGTTTGCTCATATCTTGTATTAAACCTGTTGATGTTAAAGAAAGAATGTCGGCTTCTGTTGAAATGTTGGGTGTGAGTGTGCTTGTGTTACATATAAAACAATGGATATTTGTCTGAGCAGTGTGCAAATTATTAGCACGGAATTGCATCAAAGGGGACGATGGCTAAACAGACAGAGGTCTCTAATTCCAGTGCTTTCTGAACATCTCTGGTATCACCAGGTTTGATAGACAGTATAGCCGAGTGGCTAAGACCGTTTGACTTCAATCTCTGTGGGTCTCTGAAGTTGAGGGTTGGAATCTTGCCAGTTGCTTCTGATGAATGAAGGGTGGGGATTTTGCGATCTCCTAGGTCCACTTTAGATGCCAGACCCACCGGTGCTTAATTTCTTTTGTGCATTAGACACATACAGAAGGTCTTCATCTGTGTCCCCTGGCTTACAGAAGATCAAATATGCAGGTCGAAAATTCCGTAACTCGCGTCAGTATTCGGTGGGGTATGGAAACCCAAACATACCCAGCATGCTTCATGTACGCTGGATGGACTGGACTGGACTGGATGAAAAAAAAAGCTCAAGAGTGCTTATTCGATTATCATCGAACTAAAAGAATAAAATAAATAAATAAATAAATAAACTCAAAAAAAAAGAAAGGGAAAAAAAAACCGAGTTGTTCTGGCTGTGTATTGGCCGAGGCCACAGACCAGCTGCAGAGGGACAAGCGCAGGAGAAGAAGACCCGGCAGGCACTGGGCACCCCACTTGGTAAGGGAACACGGGAGACAAGAAGTGTGGCCAGTTCATGAACTAGGGTGGTTGATGGGGGATTTTCAGGGGTATGGCACAGAGTCGGTGCAGCTGCACGACTTCATTCTGCCGGTGATCGACATGAGCACCGACACCAAGCAGGACCAGCACATCTACCTGCTGGAGGACGGCCTGGAGCTCTGGCACATGACCTTGCTGTATGCCCCCACCTGCTCCCCGGCCCTCCTGAAACTGTTCAAGAATATGCCCCAGCTGTTCGGTACGTTGTCGAGGTCGGTCGGTCGTTGTTGAGGGGGATGGGTTAGCTTGGCGTGTGCTGGGAATAGCTTTTCTGTTGTTGTTGGTTTTCTTAAAAAAAAGTTTTTGGGTTTGTTTTTTTTTTAGACAAGTTTTGCTTTAGTGATGATGCAGTTGTATCAAACTGAATCAGTGATTACAGCCAAAAAGTGTTTTGTGTCAGAGTAACTCTGGCGAAAAGTAATGAAGAAAATTAACCATGAACAGTGACATTGACTTCAGCATTAGCAACAATCAAAAAGATAAAGAGGTGAGTCTACATGATATTTGGAACTGGATAAAGCAAATATACTTTGTGAAAATTTATTTAACATGATTTTTTTTTTGGTATTCAAGTTTCCCCCCTGTTGTTGTTTTTTATGCATACATTCTGTAGTTTTGCATATGTCACTTTTGTATCTCTAGGTTAAGAAAATAGCTTGAAAAAACTATTAATTTTTTATCATTCATTTATATTTCACATGCACACACACACACACACACACAACACAGACAACACCACACACACACACACACACACACACACACAACACACACACAACACACACACACACACACACACACACACACTACTAATTTTCATATTCACATCACACACACACACACACACACACACACAACACCTCCTCCTCATCACATCACACACACACACACACACACATTCCTCTCTCTCTCTCTCTTTCTGTGTCTCTCTCATGCACACACATGCATGCATGCACACACACACACACACACACACAACACACACACACAACACACACACTTAACACACAACACACAGCACACACACACACAACACAAAACACAGTACACACACATACACACAGTACACACACGCACACACACGCACACACACACAAGCCCATACTTGTGTAAAATAGAAGGAAAACTGATTTCGTGATCTTGCAACTAATTGACTTGTACTTTTTTCTATCTCAGTAATATTCTGCATTGTTCTTGCTATTCATTTCCAATTTATTTCTGAGACAGACAGAGGTCATTGTATTGCATCAGGGAGCATGGTTGTTGTGAAGTGTGGCGTCGGGAAGGGATATTAACGCTGGGTCATGTCTAGATGTGTTTGCTCATGCAGACTTGGGCACAGAGCATCTGCGCATGTGTCTGAAGATCACACAGATGTACATCCTGCTGGGAGCCCGGGACTTCATGCATGTGAGTAGACGTGGGCTGGCACAAGGTGTGCCTGTGTTGCTGTGCCTTTGTGCAGTTGCCCTTTTGTCAGATTTATTTATTTATTTAATTTATTTATACCACTCACAGATTTCTCTGCGTGAAATTTGGGCTGCTCTCCCCGGGGAGAGCATGTCGCCACAAGAGCAGCGCCACCCATTTTTTTTCTTTTTTCCTGTCTGCAAACAGTTTCCCTATCAGAGTGGCTTTTTTCTACATAATTTTGCCAGGGACAACTCTCTTGTTGCTGTGGGTTCTTTTACGTGCGCTAAATAATTATGTACAACACACGGGACCTCGGTTTATTGTCTCATCCGAAAGACTAGCGCCCAGACCACCACTCATGATCTAATGGATGGGGAAAAGTTTCGGGTCCAAACAGGATACGAACCACTGCACACTTCCGACCCAGACTTTTCGCTTTCTAGACAGGCACGTTACTTCTAGACCACCGATCCACCGATGGCTGTAACCTTGTGCGTGTGTGTGTCGGGATGGATTCTACAAGTTTTGTCATGTAAGGAAGAGCACCATGAGCCGTGTGCTGTGTGAGTTTGGGTCGTGAAAAGATCTGTGCAGAAATGTCCTGTTCAGTATTGCCTGGGAAGACAGGATCACGAATGAAGAACTATGGACAATGTGCAAAGTTGATGATCTGAAGTCTGTAGCTAGTACCAATAGACTGCGCTGGTTTGGGCACGTTCAACGGAAAGCAGACCACCACATCATAAAAAGAGCAGTGAACTTCGTAGTGGATGGAAAGAGACCAAAGGGAAGACCTAGCAAGACCTGGGCTGCCTGTATTGCAGATGATCTTAGAGAAAGGGGCATAAATAAGGAGGAAGCTCAAAACAGAGAGAGATGGAGAAGGCTCATCCATGTCAAACTTCCCCTGGGAGAAATATGACAAAAAAAGGAAGACGAAGAAGAAGAAGTATTGCCTGTTTTAGTGTCCAGTTGGTACATCTCGCACACTGTGTTGTTGTTTTTATTGTTTTTCTTTGGCTAGAGCTCCAAGGTTCACCAGTGATGAGATTTTTGCGTTTGTGACCCCTTCCCCCCTCCCTTACCATTTAGGTAGCTGCATTCTGACTTTGTGGTGTCTAAACATGAGACCTTTGTGCATACGTTAAAAAAAAAAAGTAATCCATTCCTACTGGCATGAAGTGGTCTACTCTTCCGGAAGGTGGATCAAGTTTTTAATGAGCAGGCAAGATGTTCTGCACTTTGGTTTCTAGTCTTATATGAAGGACTTTATTTATTTATTTACACCACTTTAAGTCACGAGATTTCTCTGCGTGAAATTCAGGCTGCTCTTCCTGGGGAGAGCACGTTGCCACAAGAGCAGCGCCACCTTTTTGTTTTGTTTTTGGTCTGTAACTGTATTTGTTTCCCTATCAGAGTGGCTTTTTTCTAGGAATGCTGCCAGGGACAACTCTCTTGTTGCCGTGGGTTCTTTTACGTGCGCTGAATAATTTTGTGCAACACATGGGACCTCGGTTTATCGTCTCATCTGAAAGACTAGTGCCCAGACCACCACTCATGGTCTAATGGATGGGGGGAAAAGTTTCGGGCCCAAACGGACTTTGGCATTCATGTTGATTTTTTGGTCAAACCTCACAGGTGAAGGTGTTAATTGCTTGCCACCTTCTTTCTTACAAACATTTTAAACAACTGCTGATGCTGTTTGGATCAAAAGTTGACCAAGGGGTTCAGCCTCTCTACAAAAATAACATTTTAGCGAAAAAGCGGAAAATCATTTGCCATGAAACTTTCCCAAAATAGGCTTTAATTGTTGTTTTTTTAAAAAAAATGTGAGACTGTACTCTGGAAATACTTGGGTGGAGTAACAGCCAGATAAGGGATGGAACAGTGATATGCATCAGAAATGAGAATTCAAATTCATTGGTCCAGTTTTTGGTCTTGTTACGTTGAAGCATTATGTGGTCTAGTCAAACATTTGATCAGTTTTCTCTACAAATCAGGGCATTCAGTATATGCGGCAGCATGCCTGATAGCCCAGAAAGCACAGCATTGCAAGCCTTCATAGCTGAAGGGGCAGAAACAACGTAATGTAGAGCTAAAGAGCGATGACTCTGGTCTTCTCTTCGCTCCCTTATTGCGTGGAATACGTAGTATACATGGAATATGCAGTACATGCACTTGAAGCTGTGCAGGAGGTGCACGCCCACTGAAAACCAGCATGACTGTGTCCATTAACCTCTTAACTGCCCAGTGCAAGTGCACCCTATATGCCGGGGAATAAAATTCTTATGTACCACTGCTATGTTCATATCCCTCTTACTCAGAAACTACTACATGAATATTCCTGATAGTCTACCCAATGACAGTATATATATCGTAGATTACTTCGAAGCAAGCTCAAATTAGTTAGCATGATATTTCACTGCGAAAATATATTTAAAATGTAAAAAATCGACCAAAAATACGATTTCTTCATCACCACACGGTCATTCTGAGTACCCCCCATCTCAATAATGTCAAACATAAGTCTAGGCCAAATCTCATTCATTGTTTTTTAAATACAGGATCTCCTGAATCATACTCGATCGTTTTCATCACTGTTAGGTAAATCTACAGTTTTATTTGCCACTTTTACAGCTGTATAAAGTTATTGATGCCTTCAACAAGAAGTGTCAGCCATTTTGAACAAGAACTTCCCAAGCAGTCATGCATAAAAACACAAAATACGAGCTAAAAAAAATGATCGTTTTTGCCACGGTTTTTTGCAGCTGGATGTTGCCAAGCAACAGGAGAGTAATCTCCATTAATTTTTGGAGTTCTTTCCCTTTAACTGTAGTCAAGGAAGCAGGCTTGTTTACTTCGGTTCGACACCCCGGAAATTTTCCGGGTTGTTGGCGTATAGGGTGCACGTTTAGCCTCGGAGAATTTCCGGGGTAAGGCAGTGTAGTGGTTAAATCCAGGTCACTGTGTGTTGTTTTTTTTCCTGTGGCAGGAGTTCTCCAGCGTGCTGGCGGCGTCTCTGGGCACCATCATGGGAGACGTGAAGGCGGAGGGCATCACCCTCATCCTAAGAGTGATGGAGCTGGTGCTCAGGGCCTTCCCCAGCGAGGGGCCTCACGTCTTCATGCCCGTGCTGCCCTCTGTGCTGCACGCCATGCTGAAAGGGGAGGTCAGTCAGTGTCAGTGGAGAGGGATTTGAAGTTACGTTTTGGTTTGGTAAGGGTGGTTTGTATTGGAAAGTTTTTGTTTGTCAGCTTGTTTTAGTGGTTTTGTGTGTGTGTGTGTGTGTGTGTGTGTGTGTGGTTTGTGGTGGTGGGGGTGGGGGGTGGGGAGTTCTTTTCTATTCCATTTTTTGTGGGTTTTTTTCTTCTTCATTTTTTTTTTTCTTTTTTCTTCTTCTTTTAAAATTTTTTTTTTCCTTTGTGAGGAAAGTGACAAAATGCCCCCAAAGAGATGAAAGTTTTTTTGGTTTTTAAAAATTTATTTTTCCCCAGCTTCTTTGTGCTCATTGTTTTCTTTGTTTTTGTTTTTGTTTTTTTGCCTCGCCTCTCCCCCCCATCCCTTCCCCCAACCCCCATTTTTTGAGAATTTGGAATATACCAAGAAGCAAGAAATTATACAGAATTAAAAAAATGTTCCAAGTTTTTTTTCCTATTTTTTTGTTTTAGCCTAGGCTGAAAGCGTCATTAGTTGTTGATGTAAACAAAATGTAGGAACCATCATCAGAATGTTGTTATACTTTATTATGGTTTGAAGCGTTATGTTGAGAGTGTCCTCATCCAGGACAAGATCCTAGCATAACAATCTGCATTTTCCGTTTAAAGAGTAAAAAACAAAAAAAAATCCTTGTGAAGTTAAAGAGTATGGCTGCCTCTATGGCGAGGCACTTGGAAACGACCATACAAGCACATTCCTCATCTAGGCTTTTTCCGTCTGACGTGAGGGAAGATGTCACAGTTAGTCACGAAGAAGAACATGGCTGTTTGAAGGAATCTGGTTTGGGTTTGACCTCATTTTATGTGTGGTTGATGTGGTTTCTTCCACAATAATAATAATAATAATAATAATATATGGAATTTATATAGTGCTGAATCTTGTAAAGCAACAAATCAAAGCGCTCAGATTTTTTTTATATCGAGGATAATGGAATAAGCACTCATGTGCTTATTTTTTACATCCAGTCCCCGTGTGTATGCGGTTTTGTAAATTTTGTCATCTGTTCCCACCGGCACACAATGGCCTACTCTTTCGAACAGCGGAACAGGATTTAACGTGTGCGCAAAATGTTCTGCATGCGTTCGTACACAGGGCCTCGGTTTATAGTCTCATCCGAAGGACAACAATGCGGTGCCTGTCCTGGGTTGACCCTTACGGTTGGCCAGGGCATTGTTGATACAAAAAAGGACAGTGGAGTTGGTTTTATACCCTGGTTTTTTTTTTTTATACCCCTGATTTTATACTTTGTGTATAGTTGCACAGTTTTAATCTGAGTTTTAAAATTTCACGAGGTGACAGCCCCGGTATGGCTTCTGTGGTCGGCAGGGCTCTAAACAGCAAGATTGGATCGGATCTGGGGTCTATAGTACGGTCTGACAGGGATTCCCAGGTGGTGATGAGCGAGACAAGAGCGCATGTTCTGGGTGAACCCCCTCCCAAAGTGTGTTGAGCTGGGGAACGCCCAACATCTAGAGGTGTTGTGGGTGAAGTGAAGTGAAAGGAAGGGAGGGTGACTGACGGGATTTGCCCAGGCCAAAAGCTGTGTCAGTTATTGATGTCAGCTAATTGCCAAGGCCTACATTAAAATGTTGTTATGTTCAAAATGTTGTGTTGAGATTGCCTTCAGCCATGACAAGCTCTTAACATAACAACCTGCACTCTCCTTTATAGGAGAAAAAATCCTCTGAAGTCAGAGTATGGCTGCCTATGTGGCGAGGTACTTGAAAAGAGTCATACACGCAAACTTCTCACCCAGTGTGTACTTCCTATCTCACAGTGATTATTCCCAGGTGGGATGAAGTGAGGCAGAGTGTGGCATGTTCTGGGTGACCCCCAGGGTGTAAAGCTGGGGA
The DNA here is from genome assembly GCA_028751875.1 of Rapana venosa. Taxonomy (NCBI): domain Eukaryota; kingdom Metazoa; phylum Mollusca; class Gastropoda; order Neogastropoda; family Muricidae; genus Rapana; species Rapana venosa. The sequence goes on from CM054153.1 coordinate 45,274,351, forward strand.
AGGCACAACAACAACAACAAGTGAGGGGATGTTTTCAGGACGGGGAGAGCTGCGTGTTGACGGCCATGCAGATTGCCATCTTTGCCCGCATCTTGCTGCAGAACCAGGATGTCCTGTGGTCCATCGTCCAACACCTGGCCCAGTCCTCCGGGCAGGATGTGAGCCCTTTGTGTGTGTGTGTCGTGTGGGTGTGTGTGTCGTGTGTGTGTGTGTGTCGTGTGGGTGGGTGTGTGTGTCGTGTGTGTGGGAGGGGGTGGGTGGGGGTGCGTGTGGGTGTGTGTCGTGTGTGCGTGTGGGTGTGTGTGTGTGTGTGTATGTAACAATAACAATAATTTTAATTCAGTTTTTGCAGGCCATATGGCCCATAGGAACAACAGTTAATCATATACTTTCATGTAAGGTGAACATCCTTACTTCTGATATCTAAACATTTAGTAAGAAATAATCCAACTTTAAACATCAAACTAGGTTTAGTGTTCATACAAAGAAGCTGCACTTTCAGATTCGATGGAAATCTGTAATAATACAGAGGAATACATTTTCTTCGCAATACAGCATATTTTCGGCATACAAGTAAAAAGTGACAAACATCTTCAATTTGTTGGCCATCTGTGTGTGTGTGTGTGTGTGTGTGTGTGTGTGTGTGGGTGTGTGTGTGTGGGGAGGGTGTGTGTGTGTGTGTGTGTGTGCGCGTGTGTGTGTGTGTCTGTGTGGGTGTGTGGATGTGTGTTGCGTGGGTGGGTGTGTGTCCGTGTGTGTGTGGGTCGGTGGGTGGGTGGGGGGAGGGGGGGTAAGTTTGGGGAGGGGTGGAGTTGGGGGGTATTGATGAATGGGTTTTATGTGGGTGGGTGTAGGGTGTATGTGGGTGGGGAGGTTGGGGGGTATCGATGAATGGGTTTTATGTGGGTGGGTGTAGGGTGTATGTGGGTGGGAAGGGGGAAGTAGCAGGTTTGGGGATGGGTGAGGGGAGAGGTTGGGGTATCAATGAATGGGTTTTATGTGGGTGGGTGTAGGGTGTAAGTGGGTGGGAAAGGGGGGAGTAGCAGGTTTGGGGATGGGTGAGGGGAGAGGTTGGGGGGTATCGATGAATGGGTTTTATGTGGGTGGGTGTAGGGTGTAAGTGGGTGGGGAGGTTGGGGGTATCGATGAATGGGTTTTATGTGGGTGGGTGTAGGGTGTATGTGGGTGGGAAAGGGGGGGAGTAGCAGGTTTGGGGATGGGTAATTGTTAGGTAAGTGTATGTGGGTAGGTGGGTGGGTATAATGTGCAGACATGTGAATGTGGGATAGGTTATATGTGTGTGTGTGTGTGTGCGTGTGTGCATGTGCATGTTTGTATGTGTGATACTCCTGCATGACAGTAAGCTTGAAATGAAAGAGAGGCACACTGGAAAAAAATAAATATATATATATATGTACCTCACCCATTCTTTAGGCCTTGTTCTTTTTGACACCTACAAAAAATTACAATGATGCATGCACACTAGTGTGTCATCCCTGAAGTAGAAATGTAGCTACCTAAATGGTGGGCCAAAATTGGTGGCACATGCAAAAAATCTCACAATGCATGAGCCTCAGAGCTCTAGCTGAAGACCCCAAAGAGCCCCTGCAAAAATAGGAAACAACAAGAAAAAAAAACCCCAGAAAGAAATACGTATATATGTTTGTGAAAGTTTGTTCACATCTGTTGTGATTTTTAAAATTTTCATGTGTTAAACCTAGTATCTAGATTGTGAGCTTGTGAAAGTTTGTCCAAATTCATTTTCGTGCATAGTCATGCAGTCTTATGCTCACACAGTCAGGTACACGTGTTCTTTGAATTCATCTATGCTTTTGTTCAGTATATCTCCATATAATAAAACCAGCTACTACTACTACTGCTACGTAAATCAGCAAGACGGTACCCAGATTGTGTGTTTGTGAAAATTTGTCCAAATTCTTTGTGGTGTAATTGGCTTTCATCCGTAAGATAGTATCCAAATTGAAAGTTTGCCTGACTTCTTTGTGATGTGTATTTGACTTTTTATGCATAAGAGGGTGTCCTGATCAGTGTGTGTGGTACAGAGCTGGTCAGTTTTGGGTCAGCTGCTGGACATATGGACCGACAGGATTGACATCATCACGCAGCCAGAGCGACGGAAAATCTGTGGTTTGGCCCTGTCCTCACTACTGACCTTGAACAACAAGTAGGTACCTGGGGTGATGTGTCTGCAGTGGCAGGAAGAGGAAAGGGGGTGGGGGGAGGTTAACTGATTATTGTATTCCACTTTCAGTCATTGTAGACTTTTCTGCATGGCATTTGGACTGCTCTCTCTGAGGATAGTGTAGCTTACCTCAAGATTAGCTTATTCTCATCGGCTACTTTGAAAAGAGAAATGGAAAAAAAAAAGAAAAGCTGTTGTTAGCATATAATTATTGTCTTGTTGGTACCTCACCAAAATGCAGAAAAAGAATCGAAACCTTCATGTTCCTGACAGAAATATTTGTCAAGGAGTGAATTTACAGACTTTGAACAAATCGAATGAATCGGGGAGAATGTTTGCAAGTATACAGCAGTTGTGGGATAAACATTCCTCATTGGGATTGTTGGGACAGAGGGTTTTAAAAAATTTCTTTTATTTATTTATCTATTCTTTTATTTTGAGGATAATGGAATAATCACTCGTTTGCTTTTTCCCCCCAGTATATGTGGTTTTGTAAATTTTGTCATACATTCCCACCACCACACATGGCCAAGTCGCCTGAAAGGCAGATCAGGTTTTAATTTGTGCGCAAGATGTTTGTCATGCATTTGCACATGGGATGCGGTTTATGGTCTCATCTGAAGGAAGAGGGGGAGTCAGGGAACTAGTGTAGTGTAGTATCATGTAATCCTTCAAGAAGGAGGGTGGCAGGATGGTTAAGACGTCTGCCTACCAGCAAGAAAACTTGAGGTTCTTGGGGTCGATTCCCAGCTTTGCCCTTTCTTCCCAGTCTGATGGGGAAAAAAATCGAACAGAATGTTAAAGTCGTTTGGATGAGACTATAAACCCGAGGCTCAGTATGCGAACGCGCACAGAACATTTTGCACGCACAGGTTTAAAAACCTGCTCTGCCTTTCACAAGAATAGGCCACTATGGGCTGGTAGGAGCAGATTACAGAAACAAAACCCGGCATGCACGCAGGTGTCCTGTTTAGACACCATCCCTGAAGTTGGAATGCGGCTACCTAAATGGTGGGGACGGAAACGGCCACTTATGCTTGAATCTCACCACTGGTGAACCTTGGAGCTCTAGCCCAGGAACGGGGAGAAAAAAACCAATCCTCTCAGCCTTTTGAAAACGTCCTCCTTGTTAGAAGTGTTCCTGTTGACTGCGTTCCTGGGTTGCTAGTAACTCTGTTTCTGCCAATACTCTCTCTCTCTCTCTGTCTCTGTCTCTCTCTGTGTCTCTGTCTGTCTGTCTCTCTCTCTGTCTCCGTCTCTCTGATTCTGTCTCTCTGTTTCTGTCTGTGTCTGTCTGTGTCTGTCTGTGTCTGTCTCTCTCCCTCCCTCCCTCCCTTTCTCTCTCTCTCCCTCCCTCCCTCCCTCCCTCCCTCCCTTTCTCTCTCTCTCCCTCCCTCTCTCTCTCTCCCCCTCTGTCTCTCTCCCCTTCTCTCCCTCTTTCTCTCTCTCTTTCTCTCTCTCTCTCTCTCTCTCCCCTTCTCTCTCCCTCCCTCTCTCTCCCCCCCTCCCCCCTCTCTCTCCCCTCTCTCCCCCCTCCCCCCTCTCTCTCTCTCTCTCTTCCTCTTCCACCGTTTTAATTTTAAAAAACAAAAAAAGAGGAAAAGAGTGTTCTCTGTGTGTGTGTGTAATGGTGGGGTGGGCCGCTTGTTGTTGCAGTGTGATCACGGAGCGGTTTGGCTGCATCATCAACAGCATAGTGCAGGTGTTGCATGACGTCTGCAGGCCTGACGACTCGGGCCCTTTGGCGGAGTAAGTGTGTGTGTGTGCGTGTGTGTGTGTGTGTGAGTGTGTGCATGTGTGTGCGCGTATGTGTATGTGTGTGAGGAGAGAGGATGATGTGGGTGTTTTTTTTTTGAAAATGTGTGTGTGTGTATGTGAGGAGGGAGGATGATGTGGGTGTTTTTTTTTGAAAATGTGTGTGTGTGTATGTGAGGAGGGAGGATGATGTGGGTGGTCTTTTTTGAAAGTATGTGAGGAGGGAGGATGATGTGGGTGTTTTTTTTGTTGAAAATGTGTGGGTGTATGTATGTGAGGAGGAGGATGATGTGGGTGTTTTTTTTTGAAAATGTGTGTGTGTATGAGGAGGGAGGAGGATGTGGGTGTTTTTTTTGGTGAAAGTATGTGTATGTGAGGAGAGAGGATGATGTGGTTTTTTGTTGTTGAAAGTATGTGTATGTGAGGAGGGAGGAGGATGTGGGTGGTTTTTTTTTTGAAAGTGTGTATGTGAGGAGGGAGGATGATGTGGGTGTTTTTTGTTGTTGAAAATGTGTGTATGTGAGGAGGGAGGATGATGTGGGTGTTTTTTGTTGTTGAAAATGTGTGTATGTGAGGAGGGAGGATGATGTGGGTGTTTTTTTTTTGAAAGTGTGTATGTGAGGAGGGAGGATGATGTGGGTGGTTTTTAAAAAAAATTATGTGTATGTGAGGAGGGAGGATGATGTGGGTGAGAGATCTAGTCGTCATGTGTGTGTGTGTGGTAAAAATTTTTTTTTCATCCTTTCCCCACTGGCACACAATGGCCTACTCTTCTGAAAAGTGGAACAGTTTTTAACATGTGTACAAGAGAGATGTTCAACCTGTGTTCACACATGGGACCCTGGGTTTTAGTCAGGGCTGAAAGACTTTGTGTGTGTGTGTGTGTGTGTGCGTGTGTGTGTGTGTGTGTGTGTGTGTGCGCATGCATATCTGTATCAGGACCTTTGGCAGTGTGTGTGTTTTGTCTTTTCCCTGGTCTTTGGTTCAGTTTGTGAAACCATTGATGGTAACAACACTGCTATAGTGTGTGTAAATGTCTGCATGCATATATATATATATATATATATATATATATATTTTTTTTAATTTTAAAGATATATTTATGTGTGTGTGTATGTGTATGCATAAAAACTTTTTCTTAGGTATTTTCATGTAAGGCAGACATGATGAGGACAAATAAAATTGTAAGACAACGCGATCTTTTGGTAATATAATGTCACCGATTAAAAAAACCCCAAACCTTCGATGATTGCTCAGACAATGATCGTTGTCTGTCATAAGAGCGGAGATGCCGTTAAGTGCCTGACAAGTCAGGCCCAGCACATTGGACTTATGTGTGGGAGAGAATTGTTGTCTTTTAAGACTTTCTGGAAAACAGAAGCAGGAGAATGGACCAAGAAGGCAGAAACTAGACAAGAAGGAGGTGACAGGAAGAAAAGGAACAAGGCAGTAACAAAGAGAAGGATAGAAAAGAGGGAATTCCTGGCACGGAATCTCCAGAAGGCGGGGGATGCTATTTATACTGACAGACCCCATGGGGGAACTAAAAAATTGAAATCAAAAATATTTAAAAAAAAGATCACTCAGTCCCTTGAGGGGCCCATTAGCTACTAGGTCAGCAATGCTTACATATAAAGTGGTAGTTATTGTGTTTGTGTGTGTGTACTGTTGTAGTATAGTGAAGTGATAGAATGATGGCATGTCGTATATTTTCACATGGTGGTGGTGGTG
>CM054153.1:45282539-45297539 GCA_028751875.1 Rapana venosa
AAAAGTGTATCAGTAACTCCTAAAATTTTGGGAGAAAAGAAATGTATTCCGAAAAAAAAAGGTAAGTCTGATAATTATGGCCCTGCATAGCTTATAAAGTTTGAAGCTGTGATGGTAATGAACTGTGTGTGTGTGTGTGTGTGTGTGTGTGCGTGCATGCGTGCGCGCTCAACAGCTGTGCCAGCAGGACCCAGTCCACACGGTGTCCCTACAAGAATACCTGGTGTCCCAGATGACGAAATGCCAGTGTCTGCACGGCCAGGACGCCTTCAACCACCTCATGAACCAGGTTGACCCCGAGGTCCTCAAACAGCTCAAGGAGTTCGTCCACTGAGCCCGGTTTGTGCCGGCCGTTTCTGCCATGCTGAGCGAGCGTCGCTGCTCATCCCCGTGAGCTGACCTTAACCCTTCACCATCAACGAGGCGTTTTGTGGCGTTGTTTGCAAGAAACGAGCGCCGATCGAGTTCCTTCGTTCAGGCTGCGAAAAGTGTTGGTAAAGACGCATGTTCTGACAGAGCTTAGACAAGCAGTGAGATTGTCGTCAACACCATCTCTCCCATCCCCCCCACAACTTACTACTGTATACAGTTTTTGAAGTTGTTGGGAAACGCATGCGCCGAACAAGTTTATACAAGCTGTGAAAGTAAGCGGAAAGAAACGTGTACCGATTGGGATTATACAGGCTGTGAAATTATCAGAGACAAGTGTATTTATTGGGTTGATAGTAGTTGTGAAGGTGTCGTGTGGTGGCAGAATTGACCCAAGCTGTGGAATTTGTTGTGGGAACAGGAGCGGCAGAGGGATGGACATTGTGAAGGCTGTGGAAGTGTCTGGGGATTGAGAAAGGTTTCCTGTGGGGGTTCTCGGTGGCTAGGATTTCAGTCTTTGCTGATTCGCATCAGAGTGAAACCTGAGTTGTTTTTATTATTACCATTATTATCATAATATTTATCATTATTTCCATCATCACCACCTCCACCAACACCATCATCACGATGATAATAATGATGATAATAACAAGAAAAATGATACTGATGACGATAATACGTTGTTTCCTATTGGCATCACTCAAACTTCCTCGTTCAAAGCTTGGCTGAGATGGCAATAGGGATAGGAGTTGACCGGACAAGAATGATCGCTAGTGAAATTCTGCGGGAGCCCCATTTCCCTCAGATATATATATATATATATTATAATTGCAGTGAACTAACGTTTTAAAAATGAAATGTTTTCTTTTAAATAAAATAAAAAAATGGTGACTGCTGTGCTGTGGTGGCTGTGTGGAGGAGGATACCGTAACGTCCTTGACCTTCTGCTTGTGACCTTTGAGGTTGAGGAGAGTTGAAGGACGCAACTTCGCTGCATCTTGGCGAGTGAACAGTGCCGAATCGACCAGAAATAATGTGACGGTGGACGAGCATTGTTTTTGCCTGGGTTCCTTTTTTGAAATCTCCTCCCGCCCTCTTTTCCTCCTTAATGCCCCCCCCACCCCCATCCCTTCCTCAAATTTGCAGATCCAAGCCTATGACAATTTTCAGTGACTACCTGGGTCAGTGTGTGGTGTTGGGGTTTGGTTTGTTTGTTTGTTTTTTGTGTCTGTTTTTGTTTGGTTGGTAGGTTGGTATTTTTTTTGTGCAAGGTTTTTTTTTTGACTGTGCGAATTTGATCATCTATGGTGATGGTGATGTTGGGGGGGGGGGGGGGGGGGGGGATTTAATTTTTTTAACATCTCATTTTCGTTTATTTGGGGTGGTGGTGATGCAGAGGTGACTGCTTGTGTGAGAGGCTTCTCCAGAGGGTGAACCTGGGTCTTGACTGTATGTAGTAGAGGCCTCTCTCTGTTCACAGTGGAGAAAAGTAGGTCCTGGCAAGCTGTAGAAACATCGCTGCTGAAAGAAAGAGATGGGGGTGCGCTTCTTGTTTGTTTGTTTGTTTGTTGTTTGGACCAGTGATATACAGCATCAAGGGTTTTTGTGTGTGTGTGTGTGTGTGGGTTCTTTGCCAGTTTTTATTATGGGTGGCTTTGTGTGTGTGTGTGTGGGTGGGGGTGGGGGGGGGGGGGGGGGGGGGGGGGGGGGGGGGGGGGGGGGGGTGGGGGGCGGAGGGGGGACTTTGAATATGTGATGGTGTGTGTGTTGTATCGTGTGTGTGTTTAAAAATTTTTTTTTTATGCAGCTAAAAGTGAATGGCATGTTTGTGATGGGGGTTATTAAAGCTGTGCAGGGGGTTTTGAGAGAATGTTCAAATTGATGTGTAATGTATATGTCGGCGAGCAATATTTTTTTGTCAGCAGATTTTATTTTAACCTTTTGGGGTGGAAAAACAGGGGGTGGGGGGTGTGTTACTTATTATTGGGATACACACACACACACACACAAACACACACACTCAAACACACACACACACACACACACACACACACACACACACACACACACACACACACACACACACACACACACACACACACACACACATTCAAACACACACACTCAACACTCACACTCAAACACACACACACCTACACCTCAGCATTCCCTGTTCAACTATTGTGTAGACCAAGCAGAGTGGAGCAGACAATGTTACTGTGTGGTGATGACAAGTCATAGAAGCGTTACGACAATGAGATGTAGAATGCTGTTAAAGCAATTCCAGCATGAATCATCTGATAAAGTGGCAATAGTCGGAAAGATTGTCTACATGGCAGTAAGATTGTCTACAAGGCTGTAAGATTGTCTACAAGGCAGTAAGATTGTCTACAAGGCAGTAAGATTGTCTACAAGGCAGTAAGATTGTCTACATGGCAGTAAGATTGTCTACATGGCAGTTTGTCTACAAGGCAGTAAGATTGTCTACAAGGCTGTAAGATTGTCTACAAGGCAGTAAGATTGTCTACAAGGCTGTAAGATTGTCTACAAGGCGGTAAGATTGTCTACAGGGCAGTAAGATTGTCTACAAGGCAGTAAGATTGTCTGCAAGGCAGTAAGATTGTCTGCAAGGCAGTAAGATTGTCTACAAGGCAGTAAGATTGTCTGCAGGGCAGTAAGATTGTCTACAAGGCAGTAAGATTGTCTACAAGGCAGTAAGATTGTCTGCAGGGCAGTAAGATTGTTTACAAGGCAGTAAGATTGTCTACAAGGCTGTAAGATTGACTACAAGGCAATAAGATTGTCTACAAGGCAGTAAGATTGTCTACAAGGCAGTAAGATTGTCTGCAGGGCAGTAAGATTGTCTACAAGGCAGTAAGATTGTCTGCAGGGCAGTAAGATTGTCTACAAGGCAGTAAGATTGTCTACAAGGCAGTAAGATTGTCTACAAGGCAATAAGATTGTCTACAAGGCAGTAAGATTGTCTGCAGGGCAGTAAGATTGTCTGCAGGGCAGTAAGATTGTCTACAAGGCAGTAAGATTGTCTACAAGGCAATAAGATTGTCTGCAGGGCAGTAAGATTGTCTACAAGGCAGTAAGATTGTCTGCAGGGCAGTAAGATTGTCTACAAGGCAGTAAGATTGTCTACAAGGTTGTAGATTGTCTACAAAGCAGTAAGATTGTCTTCATGGCAGTAAGATTGTCTGCAGGGCAGTAAGATTGTCTACAAGGCTGTAAGATTGTCTACAAGGCAATAAGATTGTCTACAAGGCAGTAAGATTGTCTACAAGGCTGTAAGATTGTCTACAAGGCAGTAAGATTGTCTACAAGGCTGTAAGATTGACTACAAGGCAATAAGATTGTCTACAAGGCAGTAAGATTGTCTACAAGGCTGTAAAATTGTCTACAAGGCAGTAAGATTGTCTGCAGGGCAGTAAGATTGTCTACAAGGCAGTAAGATTGTCTGCAGGGCAGTAAGATTGTCTACAAGGCAGTAAGATTGTCTACAAGGCAGTAAGATTGTCTGCAGGGCAGTAAGATTGTTTACAAGGCAGTAAGATTGTCTACAAGGCTGTAAGATTGACTACAAGGCAATAAGATTGTCTACAAGGCAGTAAGATTGTCTACAAGGCTGTAAAATTGTCTACAAGGCAGTAAGATTGTCTGCAGGGCAGTAAGATTGTCTACAAGGCAGTAAGATTGTCTGCAGGGCAGTAAGATTGTCTACAAGGCAGTAAGATTGTCTACAAGGCAGTAAGATTGTCTACAAGGCAATAAGATTGTCTACAAGGCAGTAAGATTGTCTGCAGGGCAGTAAGATTGTCTGCAGGGCAGTAAGATTGTCTACAAGGCAGTAAGATTGTCTACAAGGCAATAAGATTGTCTGCAGGGCAGTAAGATTGTCTACAAGGCAGTAAGATTGTCTGCAGGGCAGTAAGATTGTCTACAAGGCAGTAAGATTGTCTACAAGGCAGTAAGATTGTCTACAAGGCTGTAGATTGTCTACAAAGCAGTAAGATTGTCTTCATGGCAGTAAGATTGTCTGCAGGGCAGTAAGATTGTCTACAAGGCTGTAAGATTGTCTACAAGGCAATAAGATTGTCTACAAGGCAGTAAGATTGTCTACAAGGCAGTAAGATTGTCTACAAGGCAGTAAGATTGTCTGCAGGGCAGTAAGATTGTCTGCAAGGCAGTAAGATTGTCTACATGGCAGTAAGGTTGTCTACAAGGCAGTAAGATTGTCTACAAGGCAGTAAGATTGTCTACAAGGCAGTAAGATTGTCTTCATGGCAGTAAGATTGTCTACAAGGCAGTAAGATTGTCTACAAGGCAGATTGCCTTCATGGTAGCTATCCCTGGTTGAAGCTGAGTGGGGATGATGGGGTTAGGTTAGGGGCAAAGCCTGCCATAGCAGTCAGGATTGTAGCATTTCAGAACTAGCGTTAGCAGTCAGGATTGTAGCATTTCAGAACTATTGTTAGCAGTCAGTATTGTAGCATTTCAGAACTAGCATTAGCAGTCAGGATTGTAGCATTTCAGAACTAGCGTTAGCAGTCAGGATTGTAGCATTTCAGAACTAGCGTTAGCAATCAGGATTGTAGCATTTCAGAACTAGCATTAGAAGTCAGGATTGTAGCATTTCAGAACTAGCGTTAGCAGTCAGGATTGTAGCATTTCAGAACTAGTGTTAGCAATCAGGATTGTAGCATTGCAGAACTAGCAATAGAAGTCGGGATTGTAGCATTTCAGAACTAGCATTAGCAGTCAGGATTGTAGCATTGCGTAACTAGCATTAGAAGTCAGGATTGTAGCATTTCAGAACTAGTGTTAGCAATCAGGATTGTAGCATTGCAGAACTAGCAATAGAAGTCAGGATTGTAGCATTTCAGAACTAGCATTAGCAGTCAGGATTGTAGCATTGCGTAACTAGCATTAGAAGTCAGGATTGTAGCATTTCAGAACTATAATGAGCATTACAACAGCCAGGCATATCTTCCGTCCCAGTGGTACCGTACTTGGTCTAAGAAAATGTCAGTTTTGGCTTGAATGTCCCTGGTATCCGATTTTTCTGTATGTTTTGTCGCAGAAAGTTAACATCCTGGTGTTGAATTTCATTTGGAACCAAATTGTAGCGAGGGCTTGGTATCTGCCGCCGTCAGTGTCTGTATACGTGTGAGTGCATTAGGTGACAGAAATGAACTGGGACCTCTGATTGTGCTGTCATAGGGCTAGTGCACATGCCCATTGTACTTTTCTATGATTTTTTTTTTTCTTGTTGGGTTGTGTTCGTTGGCTAGAGCTCCCCTGGAGGTTCACCATTTCGTCTTTGGGAATGATGTCTAAACACAACAGCAGTGAGTGTGCATGCGTTTTAAAGATGTTTTTAAAAGATATTTTTCAGTCATCTGTTCTTACTGGCATGAGTGGCCTACTCTCTTGAAAGGTGGAACAGGCTGTATCGTGTATGCAAGATGTTCATTATACATTTGCATACGTGGCCTCGGTTTATAGTCTCGTCTGAAGGACTTTCGGGGGAGCGGAGAAGGTACTGATGTTATGGGCGTCAAACCTAGCCTGTCAAATCGTGAGTGCAGTGCTATAAGCACTCGCTTACCCCCCTCCCCCCCCAAACTGTCCATGATAGGAAAAGATGGTGTCGTGATGTGTAAGTTGGCCCACTTTAAAGAAGTGTTTCAGTGTGGTTAAATGTGTGTCCCAGAACATTGGTCAGTGGCCCCTGATGTTCATTGGCTTGGTGTGCGAAAGTTGAGGGCACTGTAGGCATGCCTGCAATAGAAAGTCATAGGATGTACCAGTTTGTCTTGGCTTCACTGGAGAACAATGCTGTTTTTCTGGTGAGATTTCAGTGAGTATTTTTCGTCTGTCCAAGGAGTTCAAGAAAAGTGAATAGTGACACTCCACCACCAAATGAGTCGCCTAGCACCTGACCCACTTTTCCCTAGCAGCCATTTTAGGCGGGTGGGGGTCAGGTTGTCGATTTTGAAATGTAGATTGATTATGAAACTGTAGCCATTGTTCTACTATGAAATGAAATATCAAGGCATAATTTTGTTCCTTTTTTGCATTAGAAGTGTTTTAATTTACCCAAGCCCTCATTTTGACCACCTGTTATGATGATAAACTTGTCAATTTCTCATTTTGTCATTTCCTGCAGTCTATCAGTTTAAGTGTAATAACTTTTCATAGAATTGTCCGATTTTCAGTCTGTCTGTGGTATTGAATAGCCTTTTCATTGCAGATTATTATCATATCAGTAAGTAAAATTTGACCTCTGGTGCAATGCGATTCATGTGGTGGAGCGTCACACACATATATAGATATATAATGTGTGTGTGTGTGTGTGTGTGTGAATAACGACAAATCAGAATCTTACAGTCACTTTCACTTGTTGGTAACTCCCAAGACTTTGATGCCAGCTTGAGTGGAGTGGGGGTGGGTGGGGGTGGTGATGAAAAAAATGGTTGGAATTTTTAATTGTGGATTTTATCAGGTTTTTTTTTACACAGTTACTTGTGAAATGATTTTAAACGCATACATGTTCATTTCTTTGGGTTTTTGGGGTACTTATTCCGACTTTTTGATGAAGGTTTTTCAGACATATTTTTTGAAGTTGGAGAGTTGCATGTATCTTATAGGTGGTGGATCATGGCTTAGTGTTAGTGTTTATGTGTCATCGCTAGGCCAGTTGCCATCGCCCTGTCTCTCGCCAGTTTCTCCCATGGAGAGCTTAGCAGGATGCTTGCTTCTTTCAGCTGTGTTGATTTTCGCAGGTTAAGTAATCCAGTGTACAATCAAACCCTCCTGGCGGAACTAAAGTGTCTTTCTTGTTGTCTTTCTGTCTTTGGCTTAAAAAAACTGGCTGAATGACTATTTTATAGCCAGGGAAAGTGACTGTAACATTCTGTTGGAGTGTGTATACAGGTGTGCGTGTGTGTGTGTATGAGAGAGAGAGAGTGTGTGTGTGTGTGTGCGCACGCGCGCGCATTGGTGTAATTACAGTGTTAGAGAGAAACAGTTTTACCCAATCGTCTGTACCGTGTATGTGATTTGCCTGGTTGTAATTTGAGATTGTTTAACATGTATCGGTAAATGTTGTGAACCCGATGATACACGTGAGCCTGCTATCACCTCAAGGGAGCGATGTATAACGGAGGAGAATTTTATGATGATATTATGAGTTGTATTCCTGGTAAAAAAAAAGGGAAAATGCAGTAATATCACTGCTGCTGTTTATCCTTGAATGTTCGTAGCTTCTGACCTCATCTGCGACGGAATTGACATGTTTCCGTCACTGTATTTTTGTTTTCATGTGCAGAATAACCTATTTCATCTGACATGCATCCACATGCAAAGGTATTCCCACAGTTGTTCATTAGAGCTGTACCATCATCATTGATTTTGCCGACCTATTTTGGATGGGTCTGTTTTCATAGAACTCTACTGGGCATGATCGAGACATTTTTGCAAATAATGATATCCTCTCATCCCTTCATCAGAATGATACCATCATCGTTGGTTTTTTTTGCTGTCCTCTTTCGGATGAGTCCATTTCATTGAATGAGGGGAGGTGAAAGGTTTCGTTTGTGCCTGAAACAAAGCGGTCGCCGTGTGAAAATACCACTCCACAAGTCTTTCAGTGCAGACAGTATAAAGTGTGTGTTTTTGTTGTTGCTGAAACATGGAAAGGCAGAGACAAGAGAGAAAGAGAGAGAGAGCTGTCATAATAGTGATGAAATTGCCGTTCCTCTGTCGTCTTTAAGAGAGGAAGAGGATGGATATGTGATTGTGCTTGTTTGGAAAGTCCCGTCTGAGACTGTGTACGGTGCGAATGTGGGGGTGCATGTTTTCCATGTGAGAGGGTTTGTTAAGTAAGAAAGTGTCCTGCGGAATTCATTGCGCTGTTGTCATAATGTCCTGAATAAAATGTATGAGCCTGGTGCATGTTTTTGGAGGATGTATGAAGTGTATGTATGTTATGGTGTAGGTAACTGCTGTTTTTATGTATCTGCTGATGGATGCTATAGCCCATTGGTTAAGACCGTTCGACTTCAATCCTATAAGTCCATGACACCGTAGGATCAAATATTGGCAGCGTTTGGTGTATTAGGGATGGGGATTTTTACAATCTTCCAGGTCTGCTCCAAGTGCAGACCTGCCAGTGCCTGAATTCCCTTTGTGTATTATATACACACATGCAGAAGATGAAGTATGCATGTTAAAGATTCTGTACTTCATGTCAATGTTTGGTGGGTTACGGAAACATGAACATACCCAGCATGCATCCCAGAGGTCGGAATGCAGCTGCCTTCACTCTTGGCCAAAATGGTCGCGTACGCTAAATCTCACCATTGGTGAACCTTAGAACTCTAGCTGAGGATACCCCCCCTCCTCCCCCCCCAAAAAAAGGCATCAATAAAGGCTGTGGGGTTGGGGTGGTGGTGGATGTGGATGGGTAGCTTAGTAGTTAGAGAATGAAAGCAGTGATGTGGGTTTGTTTTGTTGTTGTGTTTCCTTGGCTAAGCTCTGCATTTCGCCAAAGTTTTGCCCACCATTTATAATAGAAGGTAGCAGCATTTTGACTTTAGGACGATGTATAAAAACATTACCAGTGCACATGCATTTTTGTTGTTTGATAACGTTTTGTCATCCATTCTTACCAGAAAACAATGGCCTACTCTTCCTAAAATCAGAACAGGCTTTGATGTGTGCACCAGACGTCGGGCGTGCATTCGCAGATGAATCCTCGGTTTATAGTCTCGTCCGAAGGACTTTTAGGGGAGTGGAGTCAGTACTGATGTTATCTCCAGGGGAAAATTCCCTTCAACGGGTAATTTGAACTCGGGCTTGATCCTGGGCTATCAAATCATGAGCGCAAAGCTCTAACCACGCAGCTCTCCTGCCGCTAGAATGATCTGACTCACAGCTGTCGGTTTCCCCCACTTTCAGCTCCTCTCAGCTGCTGTCTATTCCATCCCATCCCAGCCCAGCTGGTGCTACTTATAGCAGGAACTGACCACACTTGGACTTAGAAAAAGGAAGGCGCGTGCTAATTTTGGTGCCGGGCTGGACCCTTGACTGAGTTATGTGAATTAGCGTGCTGTGGACTGTATCTGTTCGAGTCTCCACTGAAGGTGTGTGTTTGAGATGATTTTGCCCCTGATGTTTTAACACTGATTCTGACGATTCTCCTTTACTCCAAGGAATGTACAACAGCAACATTCCTCTGCAACCCTTTCAAATGAAACTGGAAGTAAGGTTTCCTGTGAGGAACAGGCACACACAGAGGGAATGTCTTGCTCATTTGATACTTGTGGACTAAGATAATTAATTATCTTTCTGGTCATTTTTGGTTTTGGTTTTACTACAATCTTCTTTATCTTCTGCTTTGCTGGTGTCTTTCAACTGATAATGTTAGGTATTGAAATCGTGATATAATCAGCCAAACAGGTTTTTCCTTTTAATCGGAAGCATGAAATCAGTTATTGTGAACAGTACATATGTTTTTGTTGTTTTCTTTTTGTTTTTGGCTTGAGCTCTGAGGTTCACCAATGGTGAGATTTTACAATGTGATCATTTTTGCCCATTATGAAGGTAGCCATATTCTGACTTTGGGGATAAATGTGCACAATAAAAAATAAGGTATTTCCCTTTCATCAGTACAGTTCAGGAAATAAGTTATTTCCCTTTAAACTGTACACGTCTGGAAGCCGGTTATTTCCCTTTCATCAATGCTGTTCAAGAAGTCAGTTATTTCCCTTTAATCACTACAGTTAAAGTTGATATTAATAGTTATTTCTCTGTAATCAGCACAGTTCAAAACAGTTGTTCTGCTTCAGTACAGTTCAAGAAATCAGTGCTTTTTCTGTAACCAGTGCTGTTCATAAGTCAGCGATTTCCCTTCAATCAATACAGTTCAAGAAAAAAATGATATTTCCCTTTAATCAGAGCTACTCTAGGACAACAGCCCTGTTGCCAGTTGACAGAGTTGTTCAAATGTACCAGCGCCAATCTTGTTGACCCAGCGAGTTATATTTGTAGTAGCTTGGATTTTTGTTGGTTCGTTCCTCAGCTAGAGCTCTGAGGTTCACCAGTGGTGAGATTTTGGTGTATGCCACCGCTTTCCCCCCACCATTAATTAAAGGTAGCCATATTGTCACTTTGGAGATAGTTTGGAATGATTTGAATGATTGATCGAGGTGGTTTGCGTCTAAAACTTAAACAGCCCTATGTGGCATGCCTTGCACAGAATGAGTTTGACCAGATGCAGTTTTTGATGTGGATACTCCCTGAAGTTGGAATGTGGCTACCTTTATGGTGGGCAAAATCTTTTGCATACGCAAAATCTCTCCTTTGAAGAATCTCGGAGCTCTAGCTGAGGAATGAAACCAAACCAAAAAAAAACCGAAAAGAAAAAACCCCACAAACAACCCAAAGACAAGGATACTCTTGTAACGAATCTTTTTGTTTCACACTGTGCATCAAGCAATGTCACCGAAGCAGCATGCAGGCCACTTCACAACTGCTACGCTGTCAAAGATGAAAATGAATAACTCGAGCCGCATGGAGCATTTGCTGTTTGCACAACATATTTATGTAACTGGCTGTCAGTGTGTTGATGTTTCTTTCCTTGCATATTCCCCTTTTCTAAGTGTGGCAAGTTTAGTATACTCCTTTGACAGCGTATGTTCTGATCCTTGTATTTATTATGTACCAAAACATCCAACCCTCCTTTTCCCAGCTGGGTCCAAAATCTTACCTGTCTTTTCCAAGGCCTAAAATTCAATCTACCTTTTCCCAACCAGGTCCAAATTCCAATCCACTTTTTTTCAGGCCAAAACCCAATCTGAATTTTCTTGCCTGATCGGTGATCCAAAATCAAATCCACTTTTCCCCCAGAATATAAGATAAGATGCACTTTATTTTACATCCATAACTTAAGTTTCTTCTATCTAAAATCCAACCAATCTTACCCCAGACAGGTCCAAGATTAGACCCACTTTTTCTTGGCTTGCTTTAATTAATCAAAACCCAACCAACCTTTCCAGGGATGGGTCAAAAAAATCAAACCCATCTGTCCTTGCTGGGTCCAAAATTTTACCTACTTGTTTCCAGTTGAGTCCCAAATTCAATCCACATTTTCCTGGCCAGGTCCAAAACCAAAATCGTCTTTTCTTGGCCGAGTCAAAAATCCAACCCACATTTTCCTGACCATGTCCAAAACCCAGCCCACCTTTTCTGGCTGAGTCTAAAATTCAAGCCTTTTTTTGTCAGCTGGGTAATAAATTCAGCTCAACTTTTTCTTGTTTGAGTGTAAAATCCAACCCATGTTTTTCTTGCTTGGTCCAAAACCCCAGCCACCATTTTTTGTTTGTCTTACATTGAACCAACCTTTTTCTTGGCCGGGTCCTAAATCAAACCCAAGTTTTCCTGGTTGAGTCCAGCATCTAATCCACCTTTTTTCAGGTTGGATTTTGGACTCGGCCAGGAAACAGGGTAAGGGAAAAGAGGAGGAGGTTGTATTAAAAAAAAAAAAAAAGTAACATGCTTAACCATTGCCAACAAAAAATTTAGCGGGTGAGACTTAGTGAAATATAGACTTAGAGAATGTTGGGCATTTTTCAGCTTGACGCCCTGGAGGTCACCTAGAATATGCCCTCTGTCTCTCTCATCCCGCCTGGGAATCACTGTGAGATTGACCATAACTTCACACTAGATGAGAAGTTTGTGTGCGTGACTGCTTACGAGTACTGTGCCATACAGGCAGACATACTTTTGACTGCGGAGGATTTTTGTTCTCCGTTGACGGAGTATGTATGTAGGCTGTTACAAGGGCTTGTTGTGGCTGAAGACAATCTCAACAGAACGTTTCAAAGTATACCAACATTTTAATGAAGGTCTTGACCCTTTGCTGACATCAGTAACTTGACACAGCTGTTTGGCCTGGGCCACATTTGAGAGATTCTGCTTCAGATTTTTTAAAATGGTTTTATTTTTATTAAAAAAATTTTTTTTTTTGCTTCAGATTAAAAAAGAAAGAAAATGTATTCTTTTCTTTCGAGGATAATGGGATAAGAACTCGTGAGATTTTATAAAAATTAATTTTTTATTTTTATTTTTTACATCTATTCCCCATGTGTATGCAGTTTTGTAAATGTCATCTGTTTACACCGGCACACAATGGCCTACTCTTCTGAAAGTGGAGTTGTATTCATTGCTCTCCCCTGTGGGGATGCCAGGGGCCTGTCAGTATAAATAGCATCCCCACCTTATGGAAATGAAATTCTGTTCCTGGAATTCCCTCTTTTCTATCCCTCTCCTTTTGTTTCTGCCTCGTATTTTTTTTCTCTTCTTGTCACCTTCTTGTCTACTTTCTGCCTTCTTTGGTCTTTTCTCCTGCCTGTGTTTTCCAGAAAGACTTAAAAGATGACAGTTCTCTCCCATGCCTAAGTCGGACGCGCTGGGCTTGACTTATTAGGCACTTAACGGCAGTGCGACGTTTTTTCGCTCATTATATGACGGACAACAATAGTTGCTGTCTGAGTGTTTGACGACGACGGAGAAGAAAAATTAATTGCTCATGATTATTGTTTTGGCTTGATATGCCAGTGAAAACAATAGGAAATAGGAAAGACATGGAATGGTATGATAACACTTTTGTTTGTTTCTAACAGTACAGTGAAAGAAGCCTGAGTGTGTCTGTGCTGCTGAGATCAGCAAGTGTGCTGTGCTGTGTGTGTGTGTTTGTGTGTGTGTGTATGTGTGTGTGTGTGTGAGAGAGAGAGTGAGAGAGAGAGAGAGAGAGAGAGAGAGAGAGAGAGAGAGAGAGAGAGAGAGATGTCCACAAAGAAGTCATTGACAAGGGAATCATTTCATTGTTAAAATGTTTTATTTTACAAATAAATCCGTTCCACTTATATATATATATATAATATATAATAATATATATATATATATAAATATATATATATATATATATATATACACATACATGAGTATTGCAATAGAGTGAAGATCAGTGTTCTGTTGTACACACAAGCATTGACACACATATCACATCCATACATATGTGTGCATGCTCATGGGAACATTCAGAGTGCTCAAAAAACATGTAAGCAAACATACTCGTGAGTATGCGCGCACGCGCGCGCGCACACACACACTAACACTAACCCACACTAACACTACACACACACATATGCCCACTAAAACACTGTAATTATCACACTAATGGAATATCCACCTGGATATCATTTTGAGAGTATATCCCCCCCCCCCCCCCCCCCCCCCCCCTGTCCTCTTTTGAGTCAGTATTGGTACTGACTGCATTCTCCTGAAATTCTTTGGATTAAGCTAGGAACAGAGATCCAGTGTGCAGACGCACGCATACATCTTTTTATACACGCTAGGTAAAACCCACCCAGTTTTAGTAGAAGAGTAGGCCAGTTTGGGTCAACTGTATGAGTGATAGAGCACACCTAGCATGCACCATGTGACTTGGAGAGGGATGGGCTCCGCCAGGTTCATTTTTCCCCCACGACACACTGCCTGAACAAATTCAGTCCAGTCCCCAAGCAACTCTTCAAGGATTCTTTTTTGGGGGGGGTGGGGGGTGGGGGTGGAGATACCGCACTGTAAATACCAAAATATATATATTTTTGGTTGCTGGCTAATCATAACTTATGTATTAGAATCGGTCACATATAATGCATTTCACAGGAGTCCGAACTCAACATATATTTTGGATAAAGTCAAACAAACAAACAAAAAAATCCAACAACAACAAAAAAAACCCAACAAAAAACCTACAAAGAAACAACAACAGAAAAAAACACACCAACATTTTAAAATTATTTGAACAGCAAGATAATAAAAAACAAACAAAATAACCCCCTCACTTTTTGATGCTGTAATTATCCTCTTAATTTTCTGAGTTTTTTTTTTTTCTTCATTTCAGTAGTTTTTGTGAGAAACATGCTTTTCTTTCTTTTTTTGTTTTGTTTTGTTTTTGGAATTGGAGCGTTCATTTCTTGGTGTGTTTTTTTTTTTTTTTCCCCCCCTGTCGTTTTGTTTTAGCTGATGTAAATTTCTATTTTTTGATGCTAGTTTGTTGTTGTTGTTGTTTGTTGTTGTTGTTGCTGACTGATGTATGGCAATGACTTAAACTAATGGGAGTTTCATTTTGTGTGGAATAGCATAGTGAAGGAGCGAATCCGGTTTGTTTAGCTTTTACACTCGTGCTGTATGTGCGCTAGGTGTGAGTCAAAGAGAGAGAGAAAGAAAATGTCAGAATATGTGTTGCACACAGTGCATGATACTCTGCAATAAGTTTTATGTCTCCTCCCTTTTGAAAAAAAAATCTCTCTCTCTCTCTCTCTCTCTCTCTCTCTCTCTCTCTCCTCCTCTCTCTCACACTCTCTCTCTCTTCTCTCTCTCTCCTCTCTCTCTTTTGTCTCTTTCTTTCTCTCTCTCTCTGGAAGACATTTATAAACAAATTAATTAAATTAAATGCCACTTTTCAGCAGTACTCAGTCATTCAATGTCATGATATAGACAAGAGTTTTTTTTTTTTTTTTTTAAAAGCAGTATGAAAAACTTGGGGACGGGATAGCT
>CM054153.1:45312539-45317539 GCA_028751875.1 Rapana venosa
GACGATGACGATGACGGTGAAAAGTGCCTGTGTTATGCTGTCAGGTCAGAAGTCTCCTCCGCTACCTGGTAGGCTAACCATGTAACGCAGTACAACCGGTTACAGGTGGGGGAGTAACATCCCCCTTCTCTCTCTCTCTCCCCCACCCCCAACCCCACCCCCTCCCCACCTCCCATCCCCTCCACATCCCTGAAAAAAAAAACAGATGCGTGCTACTGGAACAGAACTGGCCCAGGCCCCAAAAAGCTGTGTCAGTTACTGATGTCAGCGAAGTGTCAAGCAAGGCCTTCATCGAAATGTCGTTATTCTTTGACAATGGTGGGTTGAGATTGCCCTCAGCCATGACAAGCCCTTAACATAACAACAACAACACCAAACAAAACCTCTCTGAAGCCGGAGTACGGCTGGGTGCATCTCGAGGTACTGGACAAGAGTCGTACAGGCAAACACTGCCCCACCCAGCCTGCAGGTCGCAGTCTCCCAGTGATTCCCAGGTGGGGGTGAGCGAGTTCAGAGTGCAGGTTAGTCTGGGGTTCAGGATGTTAAGCAAGGGAACGCACACAGAAACTTGGACCCCCCCATCCCCCCATCCCTCAACACCCCCCCCCCTTTCCCAACCCACACACACACACACACACACACACACACACACACACACACACACACACACACACACACACACCACACACACACACACACACACACACACAGAGCATCATCCAAGGAACGCACACCGTTAACAATTGCTGTCTGGAACTTAGTCCGTGAGGACAATCAAGCCGAGTTTGGAAAACTGAAAGAGGAGACGGTAAAAGATAGACGACCTTTTTTTTTTTATATCATTATATACAGGAAACGCAGGGCCGCGCAGAACAGTGCCCTTGTGAGAGTGGCGGCATCCAGACATCGGACAGACCGACCATACAGGGGACTGTGTGTGCAGTCCTGCCCGCTACTCCACGCCAGGCACGTCTCGGAAAGAAGGAGGTGGCCTGACTGACCCCCCCACCAGCCCAGTGGTCAAGAGGATGTCAGTTGGCCCAGGCCAAAAGCTGTGTCAGGTTATTGATGTCAGCTAATTGCCAAAGCCTACATTAAAATGTTATGTCTAAAATGTTGTGTTGAGATTGCCTTCAGCCATGACAAGCTCTTAACATAACAACCTGCACTCTCCTTTATAGGAGAAAAAATCCTCTGAAGTCGGAGTATGGCTGCCTATGTGGCGAGGTACTTGAAAAGAGTCATACACGCAAACTTCTCACTCAGTGTACTTCCTATCTCACAGAGATTCCCAGGTGGGATGAGTGAGTCAGAGTGCATGTTCTGGGTGACCTCCAGGGTGTAAAGCTGGGGATCGCACAACAACAACAACAAGAGGATGTCAGGAGACTGGGAGGGAGGGAGGGAGGGAGGGAGGGAGGGAGGACCTGCCGCTTTAGGGGCTAGCTGCCTTCACCGACACTGCACTTAGCCCCGGTAGCTGCCCTGAGGGGAGGAAGAAGAAGACGAGTGAGTGAGTGAGTGAGGGAGACAGACCACCGAGAAGACAACGGCGGGAAGACGAACGGGGTAATGGCCCAGCCCACCTCTCCACCCACACTGCTAAGGTAAGTGTGCATGGGGAGAGTTGTTGTTGTTGAGGTTGTTGTTGTTGTTGTTGTTGACGTTGTTGTTGCGCGTTCCCCAGCTTAACATCCTAGGGGCGGGGTGGGGGGAGGGGGTGGGGGGTGGGGGTGGGGGAGGAGGGGGTTGTCGACAACCTAGACTTGGCACTCTGTTTCGCTTATCTTACTTAGAAATCCATGCGGGGGGGTCAGAACTACGCCCTTGGATGAGATGAGATGAGAAGTAAGTAAGTAAGTCTTCAATTTTAACGTCTTTCCACTTAAAGTGATACCAGACAAACCTAAAATAGGAGACTGAACACGAGAGCGAGCGAGCGAGCGAGCGAGCGAGCGAGCGAGAGAGAGAGAGAGAGAGAGAAGAGAGAGAGAGAGAGAGAGAGAGAGAGAGAGAGAGAGAGAGAGAGAGAGAGAGAAGGGGGGAGGGGAGGAGAGAGAGAGGGGGTGGGGGAGAGATCTACTTTGTGTAAGTGCATGTGCGTGTGTGTGTGTGTCCCTGCATGCATGCGTGTGCGTGCTCATGTGTGTACAAAATAATAATAACCAACACACAAATAATAGTTAACATGAACAGATAAGGAACATAAATTTTAAAAAATAATAATAATAAAAAAATAATAATAAAAATTGAAAGTAAAAAAGAACTACAACAAATGCCCTATAGGACTTAACAATAAACCTGAGATGAGAAGCGTGGCGTGTGTGGCCGTTTCTCAAAGGGCCAGGCCCTACAGGCGGTATCTTGCTTCAGCGTTTTCTTCTTCTTCTTCTTCTTCTTCTTCTTGGCAAGGCCCAGACAGCAACCCGTAGCCAGTCGTCTGTCATAGTATGGGCAGGAATGCGCTGCTGCGGCTGCCCTTAAGGGCCTGGCAAGTCAGAGACCCGGCTCATCCGACTTTCCGCGTGGGAGAGCATTGTTTATCTTTTTAGACCAAAGAAAAAGGCTTGAGAATGGACCAAAGACGGTAGAAAGTTAGACAAGAAGGAGGTGGGGACAGAAAGAAGAGGAACGAGGCAAAAGACCAACAAAAATAAATAAAAGAAAAGAGGGATAGAAAAGAGGGAATTCCTGGCACAGAATTTCCAGAAGGTGGGGATACTCTGTATACTGACAGGACCCTGGCATATCCACAGGGGGGAAACGTCAGACTGACCATTATGCTCAGGTCTAGTTCAGCCTACCTCACTACAACACCTTCCAAGACACTGCCTTGGGGGAGACTGGGTGGTGGTGGTGGGGGGGGGTGGGGGGGGGGGGGGGGGGGGGGGGGGGGGGGGGGTGGGGGGGTTGGCAGTAACATTAACAGACAAAAAAAAGGATTCCGGACCAAGACAATGGCCCGGCAGTAAAACTGTATGTATATATAGGTATGAAATGAAATCTGAGCGCTTTGATTTGTTGCTTTACAAGATTCAGCGCTATATAAATTCCGTACATTATTATTATTATGATTATAGACCTAGGGTTTGGTACACAACCGACGTATCATGCGGTGAACACGTCTCCGGTACGGTCGGTATTCTAGGAAGTCCTTGCATGTAGGTATTGCGGTAAAGGTCAGGAGCAATGAAGAAGGGAGAAAGCAGCCAACTTCACTTGCGTAAAACAAGAGCATGACAAAAAAAATTATGAACTAGTTTGAACAGAACAAATGACGTGAACACACAAGCACACACACACACACACACACACACACACACACACACACACACACACACACACACACACACACACACACACACACACACCACACCACACACACACATACACACACACACACACACACACACACACACACACACACACACACACACACACACACACACACACCACACACACACACACACACACCACACTCACACACACACACACACACACACACACACACACACACACACACACACACACACCACACACCACACGCACATACACGCACACACACACACACACACACACCACACACACGCACATACACGCACACACACACTCACATTCACACACACACACACACCACACACACACACACACACACACACACACACACACACACACACACACACACACACACACACACACACACACACACACACACACTTCTCACTTCCAAGCTAACTTGGAATGCACATATTGAACACAATTTAACTAAATCAAAGAAAGGCTTACACTTTTTGAAGATGGTAAATAAACAGTTCTGGGGCCAAGACACATTAAATCTGAAATATTTAGCTACTTCTCTTATTCGTTCAAAATGATCGTATGGCCAAGAGGTATTTTTTAGTGCTCCTAAGTATTTACTTAGAAAGTTACAAAGTATAGACTGCAAAGCATACAGGCTGGCTCTTGGTGTGCCTTATCACGCCTCAGCCCTGGGAACATATAACGAAGTCGGCATGTTGCCTTTGGATGATTACCGTCAACTGGCATGTGCTAAATATGTGCTTAGAAACAAAACGACTGAAAACTTTATTTCAGAAGAAATAGAAGTACAATCAGAATTGGATTTTCCTAAAAGAGCGAAATATATTGCCTCTATAATGCCCATAAGTACATATGTATCTGATCTGGTACAAAACTCTAAAGTCAATCAACTCAGCATGGACACACGAGAAGCAATCTTACCTTGTCCATCATGGGAGATGAATAAAGCACACTTTGACATAGAGGTGTCTAATGTAAACAAGAATGACAATTTGAATATAATGGTTTCTGATGTCCGATCCCACATTCATCATAAATATGTTGACCATTTACAAATTTATACAGACGGATCACGTCTAGATAATCAAGAAAACAGGTTCTGCTTTTGTTATACCAGCGTTGAAAATTGAAAAATCATACTATGTTGGTAAATATCACTCGATATTTACAGCAGAACTAATAGCAATATTAATGGGTCTTACTTATATTCTTGATTTGCCATTGTATATATTTCAAATCCTTCTTTGCGTTGATTCTAAGTCGGTATTGTATGCTTTAAAATCTCCATGTTATAAGAAAACTTCAAAAATTATATTAGAAATTAAGCATGTTATCCATCTCTTAACCTTAAAGGGCATAAGTGTTAATTTTTGTTGGGTGCCTTCACACACTGGATTCTTTCCAAATGAGTGGGCGGATAGAGCTGCCAAAAAAAGGTGCAAAACATGAACGGGATGCAATAGAATTGTATGTGCCTCTATCCTTAAAAGAGGGGTACAGCTTACTAGAACAAAAATCATGGAGAAAGGTCACCGAAACTAATCAGCAAAATGATAGATCTTTAACTAGAACTGCAATTAACACCGATAATTTAACAGTCGTGAACGATTCAAAGGATTGTGTAAATGTTTTTACGTCAAGAAGAATAACTGCTTTATTTTATAGAATGAAATTAAATG
>CM054153.1:45322539-45330447 GCA_028751875.1 Rapana venosa
ACACGGGGACTTGATGAAAAAAAGCACACGAGTGCTTATTCCATTATCCTGGAAATAAAAAGAATTAAAAAACGCTCTCTGTCTGTGTCTCTGCCTCTCTCTCTCTCTCTCTCTTCTCTCTCTCTCTCTCTCTCTCTCTCTCTCTCTCTCCTCTCTCTCTCTCTCTCTCTCTCTCTCTCTCTCTCTCTCAGACATGTAAGACCTTATCTAAAGCTTGATATGGACATACATTTGAAAAGAATTATGTCTAAGTTTAGACTTGGTGTATCAGACATAAATGTTCATAAATTGAGATTATATATAGAACATGATGATGATGACCTCAGGTTGCTATGCCCATTATGTAAGCAAACAGTGGAAGATGAAGTTCATTTTGTGCTGTGCTGTCCAGTATTAGAAGATGTTAGACAGAATTACATTCCGGTAAAGTATAGTAGACAGCCTAATTTATTTAGATTCTGTCTACTCATGGCATCTAGTCACCCTGAGATTGCGCGCAGCCTTGCTTTATATTTGTGTAAAGCCTTTAGAATAAGAGATATCTTGGTTTCTTAAGTCATATTTTTTGGAACTGATTTTTATTGTGGTGGGTGTGGGTATACAATAACATTGTGGTTTTTTGTGTTACTTATTTTTCTCACTAAAATACTAAGCAGTTTGGCAACTGTCCTTCATGTATGGGCTAATGGCCTTTTTGTGAATAAATCTCTCTCTCTCTCTCTCTCTCTCTCTCCTCTCTCTCTCTCTCTCTCTCTCTGAGAAAAGGCGTAACTTGTTCACCATCTTTCTGCTTCTCTTACTCAACACCATTGCCTTGAAAAAAAATCTCTTTTAAGGAGATAAGTCAATGTACTTCTGTAGCCATATTAAAAGTTTAAAATCTTTAAAAAAAAACCTTCTTCTTCTTTTTTTCTTTTTTTTAAGAAGGAAGGTGGCAGGACGGTTAAGACGTTCACCTGCCTAACAACTGAACCGTCAGATTCTGGGTTCCATTCCCAGCTTTGCCCTTTCTTCCCAGTTCGACAAGAAAATCGTACTGAATTGTTAAAAGTCTATCGGATGAGACTATAAACCGAGACCCCGTGTGCGAATGCACTCAGAACATCTTGCGCACACGTTAAAAACCTTCTTCTGAGAGATTTTGTTGGGTTTTTTTTTGCGGGGGGGGGGGGGGGGGGGGGGGGGGGGGGGGGGGGGGGGGGGGGGGCTATGCAGCCGTTTCTTTTCCCACCATGAAGGTAGCCGCATTCCGACTTCGGGGATATTGTTGGGTATTGAATCTACCAATTTTGCCAGGACAGTCGGGAAGCTCTTTGCGATTTGGAACTGTCGTGGGTTCTTCTGATGTGCACAAGCCCGCTAAGCGCACAGGTCTGACTGGTTTAGAGTCTCCTCCAGAAAGACTTGACATGCAGTTCGATTTTTCCTCGTCAAACTGAGAAGGAATGGTATTGAAAAGAGAGCAGTGTATCCAGCAGAATGATCAACCCTTGAACCCCCCTCCCCCAACCAAACCTCGCTTCAAGACATGTCTAACATAGCCACCAGCATCCATCCCCATCACTCCAATCCGCCACACTGAATGACTTCACTCTCAACACAGTATTAACAACAACAACAAGTATAACAAACAAACAAAAACCAGAAACCCCCCCCCCCTGAACATGCATCCATCAAAATCGTCAAATCATACAAAACCACACATACACACACACACGCGTGCGCGCACGCACGCACGCAAGCACGCACGCACGAACGCGCGCGCACACACACACACGCACACACGCGCACACACTAATGTAGTTAGATAATATTGATCAACTTGTTTTTTTGTTCCGAGACAGATGGCTTGATGGAAAAAAGCTAATGCATTGCTTGTTCAATGTACCATCTGGAAATAAAAATTTGACTTGACTTGACTTGACACACACACGCACGCACGCACACACACGCACGAGCACACACACACACACACACACACACACACACACAACACACACACACACACACACACACAACACACACACACACACACACACACACACACACACACACCACACACACACACACACTCTCTCTCTCTCTCTCTCTCTCTCTCTCACTCTCCCGGGGACAGACAGACAGACAGACAGACCGACAGACAGACAGAGAGACAGGAGACTTGACATTACCTGTTATGAACACCAACATCCCCAGCACCCCAATCTCCCATGTCACATGTCCATCTCCCATCACTTTCAGCGCTTCAGACGACCGAGAAGGACACAACGAACCTCAAAAGACCCCTCACCTCAAAAAACCAACCAAACCAACCAACAAACCAAACCAAAAAGCAACAATCCCACCCGAACAACTGGACAGGACAGAGAGAGGGCTCAGGTCAAGCTAGCCTCGTGGACGTGTCCAGCCTGTAACCTAACTGACCCAGGAGACTTCACTGACTGACCGATGTCCAGCACTGACGGTTGGCTGACCGGCTGGTTGCTGTTTGGTGGTGGTGGTGGTAGTAGTGGTGGTGGTGGTGGCTGTGATGATAGTGAATCGACTTGCTTGTTGGTTCAAGTGAGATGGTCTTAGTATAAGGTCAGTGGTAGAGATAAAGGGTCTTGTTCGTTCGTGTGTGTGTGTGTGTGTGTGTGTGTGTGTGTGTGTGTGTGTATGTGTGTGTGTGTGTGTGTGTGTCGTTGTGTGTGTGTTGTTGTGTGTGTATGTGTGTGTGTCGTTGTGTGTGTGTGTGTGTGTGTGTGTGTGTGCTGTGTGTGTGTGGTTGTGTGTGTGTGTGTGTGTGTGTGTGTGTGTGTGTGTGTGTGTGTGAGAGTGAAGCGATTAGGGATTGATCAGCTCATGATCACACCATTATTGTGTCGTGTTTGGTCACTGGGGTCAATTTAGGTCCAAGTGGTGTCCAGTTATGAGAATTAAAAAAAACAACAACAACCCAGACACCCCTCCCCCTTCCCAAAGGAAACCCCCCCCCCCACACACACACATGCACACACACACATACATACGGACGTGGACGCGTGTGCACAAACACACACACATGCACACACACGAGCACAATTTTGGTCTCTCTGTCCGCCTGTCCGCCTGCTTGTCTGTCTGTCTGTCTCTCCCTCTCTCTCTCACCAAGGAAAAAGAAAGAACAAGTCTTAAAAAAAGTAGAGCAGAAGAAAACTTACAAAGATTTGACAAGAAAATAAAGTAAAAAGAGAAGTCCCTATTTTTTTGGGATCCATTTATTGATATATATATATATATATATATATATATATATATATATATATATATATATATATATATATATATATAAATTATTATTTTTTATATATTTTTAAAATTAAAAAAATATTAAAAAAAAAAAAAAAAAAAAAAAAAGACAAAAGATGATGACGACTGATGACAAACCGAGGGATGATAATGACGGCAATAACAAAACACTCAACGACAAGGGACTGTGATAACAATGAGACTGGTGGTGACTATGTTCTTAACGTTGGGCATTATCCAACGATGACGATTATCGTAATGACGATGATGATAATAATAAGAATGACGATGACTGCAATAGTGACAATGAGATCAGAAGGATAATGATGATGGCTGCAATAATGACGATGACAATGGGATCAGTATGATGATAATGATGATGATGATGATGATGATGATGATGAGGGGGAGGAGGAGGAGGAGGAGGATGCTACTACGGCTGTTAGTGCTGGTGTTAGTGTTGCTGAAGATAAGGAAGAAAGTTAAGCGTACGCAACCCCCCCCCCCCCCCCCTGTCTGGCTGTTTGTCTCTGTCTGTAAGTCTGTTTGTTTGTTTGTTTCTGTCTCTCTATGTCTGTCTGTCTCATTGTCTCTCTGTGTCTGTCTCTGTTTATCTGTCTGTCTGTGTCTGTCTGTCTCTGTCTGCTTATCTGTTTGTCTCTGTCTCTCTGTCTGTCTCTCACTCTCACTCACACACACACACACACACACACACACACACACACACACACACACACACACACACACACACACACACACACACACACACACACACACACACACACACACTCTCTCTCTCTCTCTCTCTCTCTCTCTCTCTCTCTCTCTTGTGGAGTTAACATCAGCGCTGACTCCACTCTCCCCAAAAGTCCTTCGGATGACACTATAAACTGAGGTCCCGTGTGCGAACGCACGCAGAACATACATCTTGCACACACGTTAAAACCTGTTCCGCTTTTCGGAAGAGTTGGCCATTGTGTGCCGGTGGGAAGGGATGACAAAATTAACAAAACTGCATACACACGGGGACTGGATGAAAAAAAGCACACGAATGCTTATTCCATTAGCCTTGAAATAAAAGAATAAATAAACCAATTAATTTTATCTCTCTCTTTTTCTTTCTCTCTCGATCTGTCTCTGTCTGTCTCTGCCTGTCTCTCTCTCTCATTGTTTCTGTCTGTCTGTCTCTCTCTCGTGTCAGATATAGATAAATGTTCATTAACTTAGATGCAGAATGCATAGTGAATCTGGTACAACATGCTCTTTATGTAATGAAGCAACAGAAGATGGAAGTCCATTTTGTCTTAAGTTGTCCCGTCTTTAATGACATGAGGCAAGAACATATCCCAGCAAAATATACCAACCAGCCTAAAGCATTTAGACTCTGTCTGCTCCTAGCACGTAGTAATCTTAATATCATTAGAAGTGGAGCTTTGTATTTTTATGAAGCCTTTATAAGATAAGAGATACCATGTCGTAAGGTAGTACCATTTTCTCTTCCTGTGGCTTTGTTTGCTTTTGCTTGTCTCAGCTGTACTTCACCGTACATTCCTATCATTATTCAGTAAAATTGATCAGCATACCCCTTTATGTATGGGCCAACAGCCTTTTATGATTAGATTCTTTCCGAACTGTGTGTTGTGTGTGTGTGTGTGTGTGTGTGTGTGTGTGTGTGTGTGTGTGTTTAAGCCTGTTATATCTGGCATTTCTTGGTACAGCAAATCCACAGTTGATGGCAATTCCTGATAGTGATTGATAGATACTGCCACAGTTTACTAGAGAACATTTTTCAGATTTCTTCTTCTTCATTTCTTTTCTCCAAAGCAACATCTTCAAGTTGTTGGTTTTTTTTGCCAAGGGATGGGGGGGTGGGGGTGGGGGGGGGGTGGGTGGGTGGGGGGGGGGGGGTGGGGTGGGGGGGAGTATGAGGGTTACAGGGATTTGAAGCTGATTTTCTCAACGGAATAATTACGCTTACTTTTGCATTTATAATGTAGAGTAAGTTGGCTTTTGACCTTCTAATAGAGATAATCCGTCGGAGCTGGATTAAAAAGTATGTTCTTTCGATCCAGAAGGCCCATAGAGCCGGAGCTTATCCCGGTTTCTGTAGCGTTAAGCGAACTGATGGTTTTTCACCACCCCTGTGACAGGACGCTAGTCTGTCGCCAGATACTTCCCCAGCAGAGCTGGTACCCACTTGTACACCTGGGTGGAGTGAGGAAAATAGGAGTAAAGTGTCTTTCCCAAGGACACAACACCGAGCCGAGCGGGGATCGAACCCGCGACCTCTGGATCACGAGTTGACCGCCTAAACTACTCGACCACGGTGCCTCCGAGCTGGATTAAACACGTACAATAAGGAGGAAGGTGGCAGGATGGTGAGACGTTTCCTGAGGTTTTTTGTTCGATTCCCAGCCTTGCCCTTTCTTCCCAGTTTGACAGGAACACCCATTACTTGTTCTTTTCTTTTCCTCTGTGTGTGTGTGTATCTGTTTTCTTATGACACTGGGTTTTGTTGTTGTTGTTGTTGTTGTTGTTGTTTTGGCTACAGCAATTTGCCAAGGATGGTTTGTCTTGTTGGCGTACGTTCCGTTACATGTGCTTAGCGCATGACGCACACAAAGCCTCGGTTTAGCGTCTCACCCGAAAGACTTAACTCTCAGACCACCAATCAGGTTGTCATGGATGAGAGAACATTTTGGGGTTCAGAGGAGGACCAAACCCACCACTTCTCGTTCGTTTTTTTGTGTTTGTTGTTGTTGGAGCGGGTGCATCAACTTCCCTGTCCAGCGAGGCAGGCCTGGGCTTATTGACGTTAAGACATGGGAGGCAGGACAGCCGAGTGGGCAGAGCGTTGCGCTCGCGATCTGACGGCCTGGGATCAGACCACCACCTAGGCACGGTTTGAGGGGATTTCCCCCCCTGGAGTTAACATCAGGGCCAACTCCACTTCCCCAAGAAGTCATTCGGATGAGACCGTAAACCGAGGTCTTGTGTGCGAATGCACGCAGAACATCTTGCGCACACGTAAAACCCTCTTTTTGCATTTCGATACCATTTTTGGGCCGTACATATGACCATACAAAACAGGCATATTATATACCCCACCCACACACACACAAAAATCATAGGTCGTTAAGAGACGAGCAAACCGAAGTTCAATAATTAATCCCTATTGTTAAACATATCAACGGTGAGGAGAAACGTGAGGGGAGAAGCCTGAAGTAGACGACACGATCATTACCTTCCTACGCGTAACCCAAGCCTTCAAAGAACATTGATGGAGAAATGAAATAGCACAGTCAGTGATCAGCTGTTTCCCCGCTCTGAGTACGATGTTGGGATATCTATCTCTGACGCGATTCACACACGCACGCACGCACGCACACACGCACAACACACACACACACGCACACATACACACACTTACACACACACACACACACTTACACACACACACACACTTACACACTTACACACACACACACACACACACACACACACACACACAACACACACACACACACTTACACACACACACACACACACACACACACACACACACACACACACACACACACACACACACACACACACCACACACACACACACCCACCCACCTATCTATCTTGCCTTGTATATCTCTCTATCTATCACTCGCCTGGCGTAATTTGCTGAATTAATCCCTCGCTTATATCACCACCGTTCAGTTCTGTAAGGTTACGAACAAGATCGTAGTTTTTGTGTGTGTCCTTTTTTTTTGGTGTGTGTTTTGTTGTTGTTGAATGCCAAGCTGTCAGCTTAGGTATATATCTTTGTCTTGTTTGTTTTGTTTTGTTGTGTTTTGTTTGCATTCCTGGGCTAGAGCTTCCAGGTTCACCTCATGGTGAGATTTTGCTGCTGCTTGCGACCGGTGTTTGTTGGTTGCACACCATGAAGGTAGCCGCAATCCGACTTCGGGACGAGGTCCATGTTAAAACTAGGCGGTGTTGTGTGTGTGTGTGTGTGTGTGTGTGTGTGTGTGTGTGTGTGTGTGTGTGTGTGTGTGACTGTGTGTGTGTGTGTGTTGTGACTGTGTGTGTGTGTGTGTGTGTGTGTGTGAGTGTGTAAGTGTTGTGTGATGTCAGTGTGTGTGTGTGTGTGTGTGTTGTGTGTGTGTGTTGTGTGGTGTAGTGTGTGGTGTGTGTGTGTGTGTGTGTGTGTCAGTGTGTGTGATGTGGGTGTGTGTGGTGTGTTGTGTGTGTGTGTTTGAGTGTGTGTGTGGTTGTGATGTGTGTGTTGTGTGTGTGTGTGTGTGTGTGTGTTTGTGATGTGTGTGTGGTGTGTGTGTGTGTGTGTGTGTGTGTGTGTGTGAGTGTGTGTGGTTGTGTGTGTGTGTGTGAGTGTGTGTGTGTGTGTTGTGTTGTGTGTTTGTGTGAGTGTGTGTGAGTGTGTGTGGTTGTGTGTGTGTGAGTGTGTGTGTGTGTGTTGTGTGTGTGTGTGTTTGTGTGTGTTGTAGTGGTGTGTGTGTTTTGTGTGTATTGTGTGGTGTGTGTGTGAGTGTGTGTTTCAGTGTGTGTGTGAGTGTGTTTTTTGTGATGTGTGAGTGTGTTGTGTGTGTGTGTGTGTGTTGTGAGTGTGTTGTGTGTGTGTGTTGTG
>CM054153.1:45330947-45345966 GCA_028751875.1 Rapana venosa
TAACCAACTATAAAAATATAGCTGATAAAAACAAAACCCGAAGTGGATAAAAAGGGAAAGCTTTTAAAAATAATAATTTAAAACCCCTTACCCCCAGAACAAAATATTTAAATCGTTTTTTTTGTTTTGTAGATCGACTGTTGCCGCTTAGAAACACAAAAAAAACCAACACAACACAAACACACACGCACGCAACACCAAAAACACACCACACACACACACACACACCAACACCACACCACACCACACACAACACACACACACACACCACCACACACCACACCACACCACACACGAACGAAACCCGCCGCACACACAGACCCATTCACTCTCTCTCCTTTTAACCCCCAATCTACTTCTTCTATCTATCATCTTTCTATCTATCTATCTACTATCTACACTATTATCTATCTATCTATCTATCTTTTCTATCTATCTACATCTTCTTCTGTCTGCCTGTCTTCTGCTTCTGTCTGTCTAATGAGAAATCGTTGGACAAAAAATTAAAAAAGGGGGTTTGGGATAATCCTTGGATTCGTTTCATGCAATTTTAAAATTTTTCTTTTTCATAACAACATACTTTTTTTTGGGGGGGTTTAAATTGGGGACACTATTCCCTCTTTTGTTAATTAGGGTATCTTCTCTCCTTATAAAAAGATTTTCTGTGCCAAGTGACCCCGTTGGATGAACATTTCAGATGGGCGTGGGAAAAGATCCCTACAAGCGTTTTACCCTGAGTGTCGCCCCGTGTGCCCAGAACTGTTTGGGGGGGTGGGTCATGTTTCTTTTTTCTAAAAAATGATGTAATGTAGTTGTATGATGTAGTATGGTTTTTGTATGTATGTATGTTTTATGTTGATGTTTTGTCTGTAATGTATGTTGTATGTAATGTAGTATGTATTTATGTAGTATGTATTATGGTTTTTAGATGTAAAGTTGTATTAATGTATGTATGTATGTATTATGTATGTATGTTGTATTTTGTTTTTGTATTAGTAATGTAGTTGTATTTGTATTATGTAATGTAATGTATGTATGTATGTATGATTTATGTATTTTTTTATGTATGTATGTATGTTGTAATGTATGAGTATGTAGTTGTAATTATGTTTTTATGTATTTATGTAATGTAAAGTAGTATGTATGAGAATGTATGTATGTAGTTGTAATTGATGTAAAGAAGTATGTAGTATGATTTAGTTGTATTTATGTATTTGTATGTAAAGTAAAGATGTTGAGTTGTATTTGTATTTATTATGTTGATGTATGTATGTAGTAGTAGTAGGTATGTATGTATTTTTTGATGTTGTGTGGTATGTAGATGTATGTAAAGTTGTTGTATGTAATTAGTTGTAATTTATGTAGTTGTATTTTGTATGATGTATGTATTTATTTATGTATGTAATGTATGTATGTATGTATGTATGTATGTATGTATGTATGTAATTTATTTATGTATGTATGTATGTATGTATGTATTTATGTATGTATGTATGTATGTGTATGTAATGTATGTTATGTATGTATGTATGTATGTATGTATGTATGTATGTATGTATGTATTTATGTATGTATGTATGTATGTATGTAATGTTTATGTATGTATGTAGTAGTATGTAATGTATGTATTGTATGTATGTATGTATGTTATTTATGTATGTATGTATGTATGTATGTATTTATGTATGTATGTATGTATGTATGTATGTATTTATGTATGTATGTATGTATGTTATGTGTGTGTGTGTATATGTATGTATGTATGTATGTATGTATGTATGTATGTATGTATGTATGTATGTATGTATGCATGTCTGTCTGTATGTACGTGTCTGTCTGTCTGTCTATCTATCTATCTATCTATCTATCTATCTGTCTGTCTGTCTGTCTGTCCGTCCGTCCGTCGTCCGTCCGTCCGTCCGTCCGTCCGTCCGTCCGTCTGTCTGTCTGTCTGTCTGTTATCTATCTATCTATCTATCTATCTATCTATCTATCTATCTATCTATCTACTATCTACTATGTTGTGCGTTCCCAGCTTAACACTCGGGGGGGGGGGGGGGGGGGGGGGGGGGGGGGGGGGTCACCCAGAATGTGCACACTGATTCACTAATCCCACCCGGAAATAACTGTGAGGTTGAAATTGCACGCTGAATGATAAGTTTGCGTGTATGACTGTTTTTAAGTACCTCGTCATATAGGCAGCCATACCCCGATTTACGAGGATTTTTGCTCCTTGAATAGAGAGTGTAGGTTGCTATGTTGAGAGCTTGTCATGTCTGAAGGCAATCTCAACGCAACATTATACAACATAGCAACATTTTAGTGTAGTCCTTGGCAATTAGCTGACATCAATAACTGACACAGCTTTTGGCCTGGGCCAATATCTATCTATCTATCTATCTATCTATCTATCTATCTATCTATCTATCTATCTATCTATCTATCTATCTATCTATCTATCTATCTATCTATCTATCTATCTGTCTGTCTGTCTGTCTGTCTGGATGTCTGTCTGTCTCGATGTCTGTATATCTATCTATCTATCTTTATCTATCTTTATCTATCTCTGGCCTGGGCCAATATCTATCTATCTATCATCTATCTATCTATCTATCTATCTATCTATCTATCTATCTATCTATCTATCTATCTATCTATCTATCTATCTATCTATCAATCAACATAGCAACCTACACTCTCTATTCAAGGAGCAAAAATCCTCGTAAATCGGGGTATGGCTGCCTATATGACGAGGTACTTAAAAACAGTCATACACGCAAACTTATCATTCAGCGTGCAATTTCAACCTCACAGTATATATATACTCCAGTAGACTCCAGTACGTTGGCGAAACCAAAAACGCTCTGAAAACCAGGCTGTACCTTCACCGCAGTGACATCACCAGAAACACCGGCACAAGAGTGACCCAACACTTCAATCAGGCGGGACACTCTCTCAGCAACGTGAAGTGCCAGGTGATTGAACACGTGAACGGGCAGACCCACGAGGCCAGACTCCGCCGAGAACGTTTCTGGAGACACAAGTTGCAGACTGACGCCCCTGAAGGCCTCAACAACACGTGACAGTTGAGCTTGCCATCTTGACCACATTCCACTACCCTGGCAACTTGCTTTGAACAATCCCCCCAAAATACCTAACTTGACTTGTGTGTGTGTGTGTGTGTGTGTGTGTTTGTTTTGTTTTGTTTAATGTCTATTCACTACATGGTGATTTAGACACACCCGCATTCACACCAAAGTACCTATTACTACACACCGCATCTCTCTCTCTCTCTCTCTCTCTCTCTCCTCTCTCTTCTCTCTCTCTCCCCTCTCTCTCTCTCTCTCTCTCTCTCTCTCTTTTCTTTCCCCTACACGCACCCACATCCACACACACATAAGTATATAAATATTATTCATATATATAAATATACTATATAAAGTATATTACATATATATTATATTATATTATATAATATACAGATATATTAATATAGATATAGATATATATATTTATAATATAATATTATTATATATATAATATATAGTATAACATTATATATATATATAATATACTATAGATATAGTATGTTATTACAGTAAATGGTTTTATCTGGTGAAGAATATTGAACTTCAGCAACTGACACTATGAATTGCTGAGAGTCATATAATATTTCTTGAACTAGTGGCATATTTCTTATGAATATCTAAAAGCCTCTCCCTTTTACATGTCAAGAATAATTGGGTCAATCAAAAACAACAAATGGTGAGGATCTGAAATGGAATAGAACACAAACATCGTTACATTTTTTGGAATATTTAGTATTCCATTGCAATTTTAATCTCAATGTGTATGTATTAGAATTTCTAATTTCTGGGTAGGGCAAGGTTAAACTGTGATCATGTTTTCTATAATCTTTGAATTGTATGCAGTTGTCATTATATTAAGAAGTTAATATTCATATGGACGACAATTGCATTTGATTAGAATCAAACGATTAGTACTGTATTCTAGAGGCACCTTGTTTTGCAAAGATATACCGCTCATTCGAATAAATTCCACAATGGTGGGGATCATCAATAAAAGTTATGCCGATGCTCTTCTGCCAATGAATGTTATCTAGAAATTTTTTCTCAATTTACTATAATCACTTCCTTATTTTACCCATTGCCATGTCTTTAATGCATTACACTTGCCTCTTTGGAGTCAACGCAAAACAGAATTGGCAAACATCAATTGCAGTTCAGACTAAAAAATTCAAAGCCATAAGAATTGAAATAATTTCTTGAGAGTAAATATAGAAAAATGTTGTCCGAAATGAAAAGATTTTGAACTTTTTAAAGTCGGAATCACATATGCAGGCACACTTTTGCCTGGTTTTCTAATACAGATCGTCAGTATACTCTTTTTAAGTGTATTTAGAATAATTATTTTCTAAGTTTGACTTTTTACAGTCAACGGTGAGAGATTTTGATCTTCATTTTTCTTTTTATTTCCTGTGTAGTCACTGTCAAATTTAGTGAAATATGTTCCCAAGGAGTTGCGGTAATTGTGGATCAATCGGGTAAAATTGGAAAATTG
Source organism: Rapana venosa (assembly GCA_028751875.1). Classification (NCBI taxonomy): domain Eukaryota; kingdom Metazoa; phylum Mollusca; class Gastropoda; order Neogastropoda; family Muricidae; genus Rapana; species Rapana venosa. The sequence goes on from CM054153.1 coordinate 45,335,529, forward strand.
TTGATATATCGAGTGTCATTTTGCTTTCATATATGTGTCTGTAGTAATTTTTTAATTCGGACTGCAGAAATGAAATATTGCGTAGGCCCGTTTAGGGAAAAATCGTGTATTGATTATAAATATTTCCTCTTTTACGGAATTGGAATAAGATACTACGAACCACATTATGTTTGATACTGCCAAGTTTTTCCGCTGATCAGTAAGAGATAGTAAATGAGCTTCTTTATAAGTATTAGCTGTGATTTGCATGCGCCGCCGGAACACCAGAGCTATCTTGATGGCTTTAATGTCTAGACTTTTGTAATTTTTTAAGTAGAAATCTGCAGCAGAAAAATAAACTTCTTTGTCTCGTATATTAATTTTAGAACTTACAAGGACAGAGCCAGATGTATCAGGATTCGTAGTGTCTTGACTCATGCCTGAGAACTTATATCGTTTTAGGATTATTAGTCTTTTCCTAGCTTCAGTTTTTCATTTGGTGATGTGCATCTTCCAATTCAACTTTCTAGCTAAAAATTACACTAAGGAATTGACCATTTTGTTTGTATTGAAGCACCTTTTCCTATCTAATTTTAGGTTTTTGGTAATTTATTGCGTTGTCACCTGTTAGATAAAAAGCACAAGAACGTTTTTTCGTGTGTGTAATTCTAATCTGTTTTCTTTAATATAACTACAGAATTTAAATCTATTCTCTCCTGATATTATTTTTTCAAACATAATGATACTTCTCTTTTCGTGTTTTTCCTAAAGTGACGATATTGATCCAATAGCAAGGCATTGCATACTGGAACAACCTGGAGTTTTTGGTGACAAAGAGCTAGGGAGATCATGGACCAAGAATAGAAATCAAGATAGGTGCAAGTATGATCCCTGTTGGTTATACCAAGTCGATAGCTTTAAAAGATGAGTACAACCTGAACTAATTTGTGCAAATTGGATCTATCCGACAAGAAATTTGCAAGCTATTATATAATATGCCATTAATACCAATGTATTTTAATTTATGTAGCAATTTGAGTCATGGACAAACTCTATCATAGGCATTTTTTACATCAAAAAAATGTGGCTACACACTTTTTCGTTTGAAAATTGCTTTTTCATTTGATGTGTTGTTTAACTAGTGGTCAGAATTACAATCTTCCCTTTCGAAAACCAGCCTGATGTGTTGGGATCACATTATTCTTTTCACAAAAATGAAATAAAGCTTATGTCTAATTTTCATTCTTTACCCACATGAGAAACGTAAAGAGCAATAGGCCTGGTAGCTATCTTATTCGATGACCGCAGTTTACCTTTTCAGGATTGGGAGCTAACAGATCGACTGCCTCCCAGTTTTAGAAGTGCGACCATTTATCAACAGTTCTGGAAAAAATGAACGTGGTAGCGTTTCCATTTTAAAGATATGAGGCCAGATTGATAGATATTACCATCAGCACCAACAGCCGTCTGTTATGTGGAAATGAATCTAATCGTTTCACTAAGTTCCTCATATTGATATGGGGCATTTTAAATAATCAGCATTATAATGATGACAATTCTGTTTGATTATTTGCTTTTTTTCTATGTCGACATTTGATTGTACTTTTACTGATGAACTAATTATTGAAACATTGAAACAAAAAGCTCTGCGTTTTTCAAGTATGCTTGGAAATCTATTTATTTCAAAATTGATTGGGTGTGTTGGGAAGTGAATCTTTTATTCATTTCACTACTTTCTTCCAATACTTTATGTAAAACCTTGGATTCTGATACTTCATTTATACTAGAATTCTGTCCAATACTTTGTTTTTTGGCTGAGCCAATTACTTCTTTTACATTGCGTTGTAGCATACATTATAACAAATAAAGTTTTCCTGATTGAACTCTCTTTAACCGTATTTGAATCTGTTTCTTTTTTATTGGTTTCTGGCATCTCACATGTTTTAGTCCACCATCTATTGCCCGGTATGCTTTCCATATTCTGTGTGGATTTTGTGTAGGATAGAAACTCAGCTGCACTGTATGGCTGCCACAAAAATTGGGAATAAACTGATCAGACATCCTATCCTCTTCGATCGTTTCATTATCAGTTAAGCCTGAAGAATGATGAAAATGACTCCAGGTCAGCCAATTTATATCGAAATTAGAATTTTATCCTCAATCTGTAGTTAGGTATGATATTACAAGGTCCTCAAATGAGCAATCTAATAGGCTAATGATCACTTCCTAAAACCGAATCATTCATTCTAACATTACTAATTGCATTGATAGCTAAACCTGGAGGATTAGTTAATGTTAAATCAATAGCACTTGGTTTTATGAACTAGGATACTATCGTGGGAATTTGGTTACTCTACCAGAAATCATAAAGTAAGCTTTTGAATCTCAATATTTCTACAAACGGTGTTGCTGGTGATAGTAGAGCACCAGCGAATCCCAAAAAGGGGCTATGAGAATTGAAAAATCGCCCAGAATAAGCCATTTATTTTTGGAAGTCTGTGTTTTTTTAACCAGTCAGTGTTGTTCATTTTTTGGTCTTGTGGTAATTATAATTGACAGAAATTTATTTTATATGTCTTCTTATGTTTAATTGGACTGTCACCCCTACATGATATATAATCTGCTGTATGTTGCATATATAAAGGAGAAAAAACAAGTTTCTAATACGCTAGGCCCTGCCTTGACATATATGGCCAGAGTTCACTTTAGAATTGGTTATCACAGTCCACAAGTGATCGTGGGTATAATAATATGTTAATTTTAGGCATTTTTGCTTGATCCCATTCAGGGATTGAAGTGCTAATAATGAGTAATTATCCAGTACGTTAAAAATGTGTAAACCAAACAAGTTGGTGGACTATGTGCGTGCATTCCACGACAAGGATTTTTACACCTCTAGAAAGTTGTAATGAATGTCCAGTTTTTGTGGGGGGGTTTTTTTTCTCTCCAATGGTATAGAATTGTATTAACAATATTGCAGTCAATTGATTTTTGGTATAATAATATCGCATACATAAGAACAATTAAACACGAAGCGTGGAAAGATCAGTGACTTAAATATATAAAAACAAAACGAATAAAGTCCAGTACTGCAAACAATAAGAATTCGAAAGTCAACGGCTAGATAAGACAGTGATTATGCTTGGTTAGTTAAAAGGAAAAAATAAATAAATAATTAACCCCCAAACCAACAATCCTGGCTTGGAAAAGTCATGGACTTCCATTGAATGTGCTGAGGTGGTGTATGCTGTGCGTGTACTAGGTGTGATCAGTTGATAAAGCATTAATGTTATTAATTGGGAGAACGCCCATGAGTGGGAGTGGAGGAATACAGCTAGGTGGGCAGCAGGTGGAATAGGTCTGTCGAGCCAAAGATTGCCGTTAAAAGAAACGGCCAGTGTTGCTGGACACCAATCCCTCCGCGTCTCTGTCTTCTCGTGGCCGTTCCCAAAACAGCTGGACTCAGGTGACGTCCCAAGTTCTGGCAACATTGCAGCACCATGATAATTAAAATGAATGCTCATGTGGCAGGTGTTTTAAAGACGATATGTTCTTCATGAGACAAGTGGAGAAAATGTTTTGATGTTTCTTTCACGATTATCGAGAATGCTATGGGCGTGTTGTAGAGCACCCGTCTTGCATTCCTGAGTTTGTGCTTGGACTGGGGATCGCCCTGCTGCATACGACATGTGATTCTCGGGAATATTTCACGACGCCTTTGAGCCTGCTGTCATGGCTTTGCCACAAATGCTGAGGAATCATTCCCTTTGATGTAGTTGATGCCCGTAGTGCAGACCACGACACAGTCTGGGCAAGGTTCTAGCATCCTGCTAGCTTCTCCGCCACTTTCTTGGGGTTTGTTGAAAGTATAGGCGTTTTTTCAGATGCTATGTGTGTAGGGCATATGACAGAGTGATAATCGTGGTTGGGTTTATTATTGTCAAATGTGGAAATGTGTGTGTGTGGTGTGTGTGTGTGTGTCGTGTGTGTGTGTGATGTGTGTGTGTAAGTGTGTTGTGTGTGGTATGGTTGTGTGCGCGCGCGCTATGTGTTTTTGGTTTTGAATTACTATTTAGTTAGTTTCTATTTTTTTGCTTCGAGGAAGATGGAATATGGAAATAGGCACTCGTTTAATTCATTTGCACTGGCCGCACAATTGCCTTACTCTTCCGAAAGGTGGAAGGGTTTTGGCATTTGTGGGCGGATGTTCCGCGGGTGCTCCCACACGGGACTTCGCTTTTAGTCTCCTGAAAGGATGTGTATGTGTATGTGTGTGTGTATGTGCATATGCGTGTATAATGTGTGCATGCGTGCGTGTATGCGTGGGTGGGCAGTGTGTGTGTTTGCGTGTGTATGTGTGTGTGTGTGAACATAAACATTGACCATGAATTGTCCCAGGTAAAATTCCCCCCCCCCCCTATCTCTCTCTCTCTCTCTCTCTCTCTCTCTCTCTTAACATGCGTCTCAGTATGTGTTCAATTAAAATGTCATACGAAAAATTTCACAATGATGTAAAATTGAGATTGACGTCATTCCATCACTCATAATAAACCCCCCCTGAGGAAGGCGAAAGCCGAAATATTGGGGAACATTTATTATGCTGGTTGTTGTTGCTTTCACTTTGTGTGGTAATATATATATATATATATATATATATATATATTTAATTATAATATATAATATATTAATATATGTTATGTGATATTTATGATAAGAAAAAAGGGAGACTTGCAGTGAAACTGTCAAGTGTAATCCACAAGCATTATCTGCAAATCCTGATGTTGGCTTCTCCATTCTTTTAAATGCCGATTCACTGAAAAAGTCCCTATTTATATGTATTCTCCTCTCACTCTCCTCCATCAGCTCCTTCTCTCTCGTGTCTCTCTCTCTCTCTCTCTCTCTCTCTCCTCTCTCTCTTTCTCTCTCTTTTATCTATTATCCCTATCTCTCTGTGTCTAATCTAATCTAGTCTAGTCTATGTATGTATGTAGGTACCTACCTACCTACCTACCTTCCTGTCCGCCCGTCGTCCGTCTGTCTATCTATCTATCTATCTATCTATGTGTGTGTGTGTGGGGTGGGTGCGCGCGTGAGTGCGTGCGTGTGTGAATAACGAAAAAGTGCATGAAAGAATGAAATCAATGAGTGCCAAATGTCACATACGCTGTTAGAAAGAGTATAGAAGAAACTTAAGCACAAGACGGCAAAATCAACAGTCATTTCTTCTCCCCCTCAACCCATTCCGTTGGAACTCTCTCAAAGTCAGAAACAAGGGCCTTTAGTCACTGAATCGAAAAAAAAACAACCCAAGCAAACAAGAATACTACATTGACAACTTTTATGCTGTATTTTTCCCCGCGGAGAAATGGGAGAATTGCAACGAAACTGTCACTTTTTAATCCACACAGCACTAGCGGCAAAGTCTAAGGTTACTACGGTTGGAACCAGTTTTCTTTCAGCCTTGGCTTGACCATTGTCTTCATGCTAATTCACTGACAAAGTCCCTCCCTTAACTACCCACAAAACAGCACAAAAACCGTACGGTCATCGACAAAACAGGCAACGTCAGTTGGTGAGGCTCTTTACAGTCTTGTATATTTTTTTCCCGGTTTTTGTCGAATTTCTGGCCGCATTAGGACTATACGATCATTTTATTTTACTAATGGAAAGAAACTGTTCATATCATGCAGATACAATAAGATTTAAACAGGTATCTATACATATACGCAAAGTAATCAGCTACGAATGTGAGTGGAGTCGGGAATGGGGGGAGGTAAGGATATAATTTTCGGAATAGGAGTGTTGCTTCTCGTCATCTTACAAATACTTAACTGAAAATGAAACTTGCATAAGCATAATATCTTTGATGAGAGAGAGAGAGAGAGAGAGAGAGAGAGAGAGAGAGAGAGAGAGAAGAGAGAGAGAGAGAGAGAGAGAAAAGCCTAGTGGTTAGAGCGTTGAGCTCGTGATCTGATGACCCGGATTCGAGCCACCACCAAGACACTGTTTGAAGGGGTTTCCCCCTGGAGTTTACATCAGTACCGACTCCACTTCCACAATGTCATTCGGATGAGGGCTCTAAAACTGATGTTCCGTGTGCCAACGCACGCAGAACATCTTGCGTACACGTTAAAAACCGTAGAAACGGATGAATAATTAAAAAAAGAAAAGAAAAGCATGCACACTAGTGTCGTGTTTAGACACCGTTCCTGAAGTCGGAAAGCGGCTACTTTAATAGTGAATAATCAGTCTCATACGTAAAAATACCATTGGCGAACATTGAACCTGTAGTGGAGAAAAAAAAAAATAAATCTTCAATTATTTGTTGAAGGTTTTTGAACACCTGTTGTACACCTTGGTTTGTGGTCTGAGTGTCTGTCATTAAATCTTCAATCATTTGTCGAAGGTTTTTGAACACCCTGTCACACACCTTGGATGGTGGTCTGAGTGTTTGTCATTTAAATCTTCATTATTTGTTGAAGGTTTTTGAACACCCTGCGCACACCTTAGTTGTGGTCTGAGTGTCTGTCATTTAAAATCTTTAATTTATATCCGAAGGTTTTTGGACGCAACTTTAGGTAAATGCAATATTCAAAGAGATAACTTCAGATAGCAGAAGAAAAAGCTGCATTTCTTTCATCCTCTTTCGCTCGTTTTCCGTTTTGTGTTTGTACTTCGATAACGCTTTTAAGAGCATCAAAGACATTGACCTGTACAGAGGAACTGTGTGATCGCTTCATTAATGACATTGCTAATATTAGGTGCATTCTAAATCATGAGAAACTTGCCTTTTATGTTCAGATCAGTCTACTCTTTAGGAAGTTCTTTTATTTTTTTAAAAACATTAATTGCTAACTTTAACTTCAGATGGTTGTTTTCTGTTTTGTTTGTTTATTAGTTTGTATTTTTTAAAATCTCTCTCTCTCTCTCTCTCTCTCTCTCTCTCTCCTCTCTCTCTCTCTCTCTCTCTCTCTCTCTCTCTTTCTCTCTCAGCTGGCATGTAGACACACAAATAATTACGTACGTGAGCAAGCACATTTTTGAATCTAACAAAACATGTTGTTTTATTGAAGATGTTAACGCATCTCTGCCTCTGTCTGTCTCTCTCACGCTCCCTCCCTGTCCCTCTCTGTCCCTCCCCATCTCTCTCACAGCATGCATGTAAACACATACATATGCACAAAAGCAAGCCTGTACTTGAATCTAAAAAAGCATGCCGTTTTATTGAAGATGTTAATGCAAATGAGGAAAACAGACGTGAAAAACAGCCATGATATTAAATACAGTCTCTAAGAAAGAGTAAGGAACATTTCATGCAAGAACTGTAAATGCTGTGCTGTACAGTACATTGGAAGTTATGATTTTTTTATTCGTTCAACTTTTAGCTGTTTAAAAAAAGGTTTATGACCCCAAACGTCAGCTAATCAATTTTATTTCTTTTGTACCTGTCAAGGTAGTCACACTACGTCCTTTTGCAGTAGATCTGATTATTTATCCCCCAATAAGTTAAATTAGTCTACTCAACAAGATTCATACACCCCTCACCCAACTAAATAATAAGAAATTCTCCCCTCCTTCTACCAGCACCGCCAGATGGTAAACCACACAGGTCCCTAAGGACATCGCTCCAAGCGTTCCTAACAGGATTATGCAGAGATCGCTCCCACTCATGGTGCTCACGTCTATGAGGAAACAGTCAGTGGTGGGGAAAACCAATTAATACCAGTCTCAGGGAAGCAGGGACTGAGGGGCCACACGCCAAATTTGCCGGCCACCTGACTGTGCCTCTGTCTGTCTGTGTAGTCGCCAGACACTGTGGCTAAGTACTCTCTTTAGACTGCCGGTGTGTTGTAAGTTTGGTGCCAAGTAGTCATAGTGGTTAGGAATGTCAGGGCCTGTGAAGTAAATAGTGCGAGTTTGAGTCACTGCTAAGCTGTGCAGATAGAGACAATTTCCCTGTGAGACTGACATCCTTTTTGACTTATTTCCCAGCAGAGCCAGGTTTTCAAATCGACCTTTCAGTTTAAGCGTGTGAGAAGGCACGCATAAAATCGTAGTGTGCATGTACAAAAAACAACCACAACAACCTCATCCCATCTTTCGCGAAGTGTGGGGGCTAGTAGTTATGGCATGTGGTGTGGATGATGCCTACACATCATGCATGCATTCTGACTTCACTTGTGCAATGTGGTCAGGCAGTTGAATCAACATCTAGGAGTGGTATGTTTTAGCTGTTGCTCAAAAAATCTTTTTCTCCTGAAAAAATGTTTTAAAGAAAGCTTGTCCCCTCAGACCCTCATCCTCGGTTAAGCTCCGAGGTTCCCAAATGGTGAGATTTTTGAGTATGCGACTTTTTTATCCATCCATTAAGGTAGCTGCATTCCGACTTCGGGGGATGTGTTAAATCGCTTTTGCATTAAAAACATTTGTCATCGGATTGTTCAGCCAAGCCCGAAACGTCTTACCTCTTCCGAAAGGCAACTCAGAAACAGGTTTTAACATGTCCGCAAGTGTTCTGCGCGTAGGCGTTCGAACATGGGAACTCAATGATAGTATCATATCTGAAGAAATTTTGGGGGAAGGGGAGTCGGTACTGTGGTTAACATCAGGGGAAAATGCCCTTTACACGTAGTGCTCAGTCAGTGGCTCGAACCAGGGCTTCAGATCATGAGCTCACCCTTGTAACACTACGGCTATCTCCCCCCCCCCCCCCCAAGATTATGTCTAAAAACTTGATAAACCAAAAACAGAACTAGATGGCATGTTTTGTACTCTTTCTCCATGACAGGTCTTTCCTTTCGCTAAGTTGTTCTCTTTCTTGGGATATTTAACGACATTTTGGAAAATTATTCAAATAAATATTTTGAAGTCACACGGACACAGGACAGGTAGGCATAAACATTGAAACAATATAAATCAAACACAGTTAGAATTCAGTGACCAAACAACCATTTGCTAGCATGTGGTCTATAAACATTGGGTCACACACTTAAGAAGTATTACAGTACATGTAATCTAATCTATAATACAATTTTAATCTACCTGTCTATCTACTGCTCTGTCTGTTATCTACCTACATCGCACATGACACAACACACAACACACACACAACACACAACAAACCCCCCACACCAAACATCAAAAAAAAAACATTATTTTTTTTTATATTTAAAAGTAAATAACACAGCTATGTTCAATTTCCCTCTTTTTTTAAAAAACCATTCTGCAATTTTTCGTTCTTTTTTTTTTGGTGGGTTTTCCAGTAGAATTTTTTTTAAATCAACAAATCTTTTTTACATTTTATCTATCTATCATCTATCTATCTTCTATCATCTATTTTCTTTCTATCTATAATCATTATCATTATCTATTTTTATCTATCTATCTTTCTAAATTTTCTATTTTGTTTTTGTTGTGGGGGGGGGGGGGGGGGTTTTTTGAAAAGGGTTATTTTCCCCGGTTTTACTGTGAGAGTTTTAAATGTTGGGTTATTATTAAGATGTATCCCCTAGGGCGGGGGACCCGGATGTAAAAAAGACATGAGTGCTTTTCATTTTCCCCGAGATAAAAAAATTTGTCTTTTTGTCTTTTATTTTTTATTATCTATCTTTACTATCTATCTATCTTTTTCTTTTTTATTTTATCTATCTATCTATTATCTATTATTTTTCTATCTTACCCTACTAGAGGAGAGGAATTGTAAGTTTTTCCCCTAATATAATTAAAAACTTCAAGACAGTGACAGGAAATTCACAAAAAAAAAAGGGAAAAGGGGCACAGATTTAAGAAAAAGAACAAACCTGACGACCTCAAACCCCCATCCACAAAGCAAAGCGGCAGCCTGTCAGCCTGCCCCAAAGTTGTGAAAGCTAATACATGCGGTGAAAAAAACCCCCTGATTTTTTAGCAAAAAAAACGCGAGGGTGGGTACCGGATGACGCCCGGCGATAGTAGGCCTTTTTTCCGGGGTTTTGTTGGTGGCCCCTTTGACCTTTGTTTGGGTAGGGTTCTTGCTCCCCGTTTTTGGAGAATGGCAGCGGTTTTTTTTGGTTTATATTCATCCTGTACTTTTTCTTGTAGGTTTATGGTGTGTGTGTTGTTTTGGGTGGTGTGTGTGTGTTGTGGTGTGTGTGTGGTGGTGGGGTGGGTGTTTTGTGTTTGGGGGTTTTTGTGTGTGTGTGTTGTGTGTTTTACGAAATGATTAAGGTAGTGATTGAAAGTTCTTTTGTCATGTACTAAAACTCATCCCCTCCCTAAAAAAAAATTAAAGAACACACAACGCGCCCACCCACGCACGACGCACGCACTCACGCACGTACACACACACCACCACCCCCCCACCCCCAAAACCCCCCCACCCACGCACGAAACCCAAAACACACCAAAAAAAAACACCCCAAAAAAAAACAAAAACAACAAACCCAAAAAACCCCCCAACCAACCAACAAAAAACCACAAC
>CM054153.1:45346466-45358966 GCA_028751875.1 Rapana venosa
GGGGGGATGGGGGGTGGGTTTTTTTTCGTAATCAGCATTTTTAGATCCCCGTACCATCTCCCAAGTCAACAGTTCAAGTGCAGCGCCTTAATTCTATTCGTGTGTATGTGATACACATGCAGAAGATGAAATATGCACGTTAAAGATCCCGTAATTCAGGTGAACGTGTGGTGGGTTACGGAAACACGAACATGTCCAGCATACATCCCCGCAGTGGGAATGTTGCTATGTTCATGGTGGGGTGGGGTGGGGGAACAGTGGCGTACCCAAAATCTCACCATTGGCAAACCTCGGAGCTCTAGCCCAGCAACAACCCCCCCCCCACCCACCCCTATCCCCTCTCCCTCCCCCCCAACCCCCTTCCCCCCAACAACCAAACCCAGAAGAAATGAATGCCAGAGAAAAGCTGTGGGCCAAGTCCACACGGTGATCAGGGATGCCTTGCTCTGCTTGCCTCAGTCTGCTGAGCAGCGGGCAGGTCACAGCCAGTGGTACGGAGAACCCAATCATGCCTAGCATGCAATATAGTTTTTAAATTTTTTTTATGTTATTCTTTTATATCGAGGATAATGGAATAAGCACTTATGTGCTTTTTTTAAAAACACCCAGTCTCCGTGTGTATGCAGTTTTTAAAAATTTCTGTCATCTGTTCCCACCCGGCACACAATGGCCTACTCTTACGAAAAGCGGAACAGGATTTAACGTGTGCGCAAGATGTTGTGCGTGCGTTCGCACACGGGGCCTCGGTTTATAGTGTCATCCGGAAGACTTTTGGGGAGAGTGGAGTCTGCACTGATGTTAACTCCAGGGGAAAATATCCCCTTGAGCGGGAATCGAACCCGGGTCGTCAGATTGCCAGCGTAATGTTCTAACCACTAGGCTATCCCCTCCCCCCCCTCTTATCCCCCCCCTTCCCCAGATGGGAGTTGTTATAGGAACCTAGCGGTTTTCATCAAGATAGAAAAGCACACGGGCTGTATCATGATAGCCTTCAGTGTTTGTCGGAAGAAAAAGTGTGAACTAGAATCGAAAGTGATAACTCCATTTGATAATTATTCTTTGTGCGCCAACGTTCAGTCTAAAAAGGTAAAGGTGTCCCATAACCTATGTGGTCGTAGGCGTCAGAGACCTCAACTTCTCTAGGGGCCAGCATATTGAGGGCGGCGCCCATCTCCTCTCCCTGGCTGCTTTACCTTCCCTGACCCTAAAGAGGGCAGGTACCCATTGACAGACGTTCAGTCTACCTAGGTAGTTTATGCTCTTTAGTGCGTATACTCGGGTATTGGCACGCACGCGCGCGAGTGCGTACGCGTGCACATGTACACAGGCAGGCACGCTCGCACCCCGTACACGTGAACACACACACACACATGCACACACATGCACTCGCACATGCATGTACACAAAAATACAGAGAGAGAGAGAGAGAGAGGAGAGAGAGAGAGAAAGAGAGAGAGGGGAGAAGAGAGAGAGACAGACAGACAGACAGACAGACAGACAGACAGACAGACAAACACACAGAGATGGAGACAGAAAGACAGATAAATCGGGAGCCAGACTTGAGACTTTAGATTAAAATTTTATATTTTTTAATGATTTGAGGTCAACAGTCCGAATCAACAAGGACACCAACAACAACAACAGAAAACAATGATACAATACAATGGAATCACATCACGTGACCTTGCTGATATCTATTTTTGTTATCGACAATGAGAAAAGATAATGACACACATACACATCACAAAATTTGATAAAGCTTCGAACATTTTCATAGTTTTGGTGTCAGCAATAAACACAACCAAAGCATGGTTTCATGTCAAAAAATGTAGAGCTTTCACGGGCAGGCCTAACACAGCAGGCTGCTTAACAATAGCTCCTGAACATGAACCACAAAACTAGCAGCTGTATCCCCCATGAGAGAGAGGAAAAAAAAGAAGAAACTATTATCAGCTGTTGATGAAGCCAAACAACAAGATCAACGGTATTACCTAGGCCACAAGAATATCTATGTATTCTTAGGGCTGCAGTAGACACTTCTAAATTATGGAGGGTGTCTTACTGTTAGGTACCACACAGAGGATGAGTGAGGATTCAAACACTGCCGGGACCTCTGAAGAGTGCTCAACCAGGGGCGAATCTCGAGGCAGGTCAGGCCAAAGGCATGGTCCTTACTCAATTGTTCCCCAAATGCTGCCTTCAAAGTTTTATCTTAGAGTGGATTTGGGGGAGGGGGGGGGGGGGCGTGGGGGTTGAATCTTTGACAAAAATCATTTTTATGATGAGAACGAAGTTGTAACTGGTTACCTGCACTTGTTTTTCCCCACTATATTTTCTCAGTGTACATATATATTTTTTCTCTCATAAACTGTACAAGCAGTTCGTTTTTTAAAATTAAAAAAACCCCAACCCTGCAAACTATAGCAATTGTGGAAAATAGCGGAATGGTCAGAGCATTTGATTTGCCTCCTTGCAGTGCAATGAGAGATTTCACACACCCACTAAACACGCACACAAGCACACACACACGCATGCACGCACGCACGCACGCGAACACACGCACGCACGCGCGCGCACACACACACTCATCCCTCACCCTCTCTCTCTCCCCCTCAAACAGACCGTCACACAGGCATATAGCCCTTATTCACAATCCATATCCCCCCCCCCCCCCCCCACATTCTCTCTCCCCCCCCAAACATTCCCTCTCTCCTCCACCCTCTCCCCCCCCTCTCCCCCTCAACCAGTCCGTCACACAGGCATATAGCCCTCATTCACAATCCTCCCCCCCTCCCCCCCCCCCCCACCCACTCTCTCTCTCCCCCTCTCTCCTCCCACCCCCCCCCTCTCTCCCCCACATTCCCCTCTCCTCCCACCCCACACCTCACCCTCTCTCTCTCTCTCTCCCCCTTAAACAGACCGTCACACAGCATATAGCCCTTTTCACAATCCTCCCCCCCCCCCCCACACTCTCTCTCCCCCCCTCTTTCTCCCCCACATTCCCTCTCTCCTCCCACTCTTCCCCCCCCCTCTCTCCCTCTCTCTCCCTCAAACAGTCCGTCACACAGGCATATAGCCCTCATTCACAATCATCCTCCCCCCCCCCCCCCGCACACCAAAACACTCTCTCTCTCCCCCTCTCTCTCCCCCACATTCCCTCTCTCCTCCCACTCACTCACTCACTCTCTCTCTCTCTCTCTCTCTCTCTCTCTCCTCTCTCTCCCCCACATTCCCCCTCTCCTCCCACTCACTCACTCTCTCTCTCTCTCTCTCTCTCTCTCTCTCTCATCTCTCTCTCCTCTCTCTCTCTCTCTCATCTCTCTCTCCTCTTTCCCTTCAACCAGTCCGTCACACAGGCATATAGCCCTCATTCACAATCCTCCCCCCCTCCCCCCCCCACACACACACTCTCTCTCTCTCCCCCCACATTCCCTCTCTCCTCCCACTCTCCTCTCCCCCCCCCCCCCTCTCTCTCTCTCTCTCTCTTTCTCTCCCCTCAACCAGTCCGTCACACCAGGCATATAGCCCTCATTCACAAACCTCCACCCCCCAACATTTCTCTCTCTCTCTTCCCCTCAACCAGTCCGTCACACAGGCATATAGCCCTCATTCACAATCCTCCCCCCCTCCCCCCCCCACACACACACACTCTCTCCCCCACATTCCTCTCTCCTCCCACTCTCCTCTCCCCCCCCCTCTCTCTCTCTCTCTCTCTCCCCCTCAACCAGTCCGTCACACAGGCATATAGCCCTCATTCACAAACGCCCCCCCCTCGGAGAAGGAGGAAGAAGTGTAGCAGCTGTGGCTGAACTCCTCCACGCTGCCCCCTGTCCTTTTCCGCGGCCGCTCTACCTCAGCTGCTGGAGCGGCTTCCTCATTCCTCCTCCTCCCAGACTCCACCAGCTTGTCCACAGACACGTCGTCCATAGCCATGGCGTAGTGAAGGCTAGGTTTGGCCCGGCGTTTGACGACGACGACGACGACGAAGACGGTGATGATGACGAAAGCTAAGGTGCCCAAGACGGCGCCCACGATGACGTAGGTGTCCTGTCTCTTATCCGCCATCGCTTGTGGCGCGACGGAGCGGCCTTTGGGAGCGGAGGAGGAGGAGGAGGAGGAGGATGTGGTGGTGGTGGGCGACGACAAAGTCCAAAAGGTCGCGGGGTTTTCGGGGGACGGTTTCGTGGTGGTGGCTGCCGTAGCGGTGGTCATCGCCGGGGAGGATGTGGATGGATGTTGAGGCGTGCTGCTTGTGGTTGGTGGTGGCAGTGTTGGTGTAGTTGTTGGTGGTGGCAGTGTTGGTGTAGCTGTTGGTGGTGGCAGTGTTGGTGTTGGTGTTGGTGGTAGCGGTGTCGTTTGTTGGGGTGCTTGAGTGACAGTTGGTGTCGCGGTTGCCAGCTTTTGAGGGGCGGTGGATGTGGGTTTTTGAGGGGCGGTGGATGTGGGTTTTTGAGGGGCGGTGGATGTGGGTTTTTGAGGGGCGGTGGATGTGGGTTTTGAGTGGTGGATCTGGGTATTTGGGCGCTGGATCTGGGTATTTAGGGTGCGTGGATCTGGGTATTTGAGGGGTGGATCTGGTTTTGTGTGTGGTGGATCTGGGTATTTGAGTGGAGGATTTTGGTTGTGTCGTGGATTTTAGGGACGGTGTTCTTGTTCTGTTGTTGTTGTTGTGGTGGTGGTGGGCGTATTGTTGGTGATGTTATTCTTGTTGTTGGTGGCGTTGTTGTTGGTGATACTATTGTTGTTTTGGCTTTGGTGTTGATGTTGTTGTTGTTGGTTGTGGTGTTGTTGTTGTTGGTTGTGGTGTTAGTTTGTTGTTGTTTGTGTGTGTTGTTGGTTGTGTGTTGTTTGTTGTTGGTTGTGGTTTGTGGTTGTTGGTTGTGTGTTGTTGTTGGTTGTGTTGTTGTTTGTTGTTGGTTGTGGTGTGTTGTTGTTGTGGTTTGTTGGTGTGTGTGTTGTTGTTGTGGTGTTGTTGTTGTTGGTTGTGGGTGTTGTTGGTTGTTGTGTGTGTTGTGTGTTGTTTGGTTGTTGGTGTTGTTGTTGTTGGTTGTGGTGTAGTTGTTGGTTGTGGTGTTGTTGTGTTGTTGTTTGTTGTTGTGGTGTTGTTGTTGGTTGTGTGTTGTTGTTGGTTGTGGTGTTGTTGTTGGTTGTGGTGTTGTTGTTTGGTTGTGTGTTGTTGGTTGTGGTGTTGTTGTTGTGGTTGGTTCGTTGGTGTTGTTGTTGTTGTGTTGTGGTGTTGTTGTTGGCTTGTGTGTTGTTGTTGTGGTTGTGTGTTGTTGTTGTGGTTGTGTGTTTGTTGTTGTTGTGGTGTTGTTGTTGCTTGGTCGTGGTGTTGTTGTTGGTTGTGGTGTTGTTGTTTGGTCTGTGGTGTTGTTTGTGTTGCTTCGGTCGTTGTTGTTGTTGGTTGTGGTGTTGTTGTTGTTGGTCTTTGTTGTTGTTGGTCTTGGTGTTGTTGTTGGTTCACGTGGTTGTTGTCATCGTTGTTGTAGATTGTCGTTGGTAGGTGCTGATTGTTCTGACTTCAACTTGTTGTTTATCTTCGTTCTACTTTTCTCTTACTATGATCTTATTACATATATCTATCACTATCTCATCATCTACATGATCTTGTATCTATAACATATCTACAACTGGATCATCTAACTCATCATCACACCTCATGATCATTATCACAATCATATCATCAACATCATCATCACCCTCATGATCATATCACAACATACCATCATACTATCCATCATATCATTACACATCATTAGAACATCACACCTTATGATCATTATACAAATCATCATCATCACATCATCTCATCACTATATCATTATACAAAATCATCATCTCATCATCATCATCATCATCAACATCATCATCATCATCAGCAGCAGCAGCAGCAGCAGCAGTATTATTCCTCCTTCACCCACTTGTCCTTATTCTTCTTTCTACTACTACTACTACTACTACTACTACTACTACTACTACTACTACTACTACTACTACTACTACTACTACTACTACTACTACTACTACTACTACTACTACTACTGACACTACTACTACTACTACTACTACTACTACTACTACTACTACTACTACTACTACTACTACTGCACTACTACTACTACTACTACTACTACTACTACTACATACTACTACCTACTACTACTACTACTACTACTGACTCTACTACTACTACTACTACTACTACTACTCTACTACTACTACTACTGCTACTACTACTACTACTGCTACTACTGCTACTGCTGCTGCTGCTGCTGCTGCTCCTACTACTACGACTACTACTGCTGCTGCTGCTGCTGCTACTGCTACTACCTCTACCACCACCACAATAGCCCCACCACCTCCACTATTACTGCTACTACTGTCACTTCTATCGCCGCTGCAGGCCCCACCCCACCCCACCCCACCCCACCCCACCCCACCATGACTACTTCTGCTGCTGTTAGTACTACACCCTCTACTACTACAACTTCTACTATATCAACAACAACATGACAAGGACAACAACACTGGAACAAAAAAAAACAACCAACCATACCTCTACAATGATGTAACCCACTACAACAAAATTGATGTTAGGTGATTTTTTAGTATTCAGCAACAATAACAACAACAATAATAACAGGGAAAATCACATTTATATGGATATGAGAGAGAGAGAGAGAGAGAGAGAGAGAGAGAGAGAGAGAGGAAGGTAGACAGACAGACAGACAGACAGACAAGTGGACAGGCAAAGAGATGAACTTTACCAATTTTGATGTTATCCAAAGCAACATCCCCGGTTCCTGAATAATTAGGCATGAACCTCGAAATATGACCTGGAAAAAAGATATAGAAGTGCACATAATACTTAAGATCAAGGTTAAAAAAAGTGTAAGTGCATATAAAGCTTAAGATCAAAGTAAAAAAGAAAAGTGTGAAGTGTATATGAAGCTTAAGATCCTGGTTGAAAAAAGTGTAAAGTGTATATAAACTTTAAGATGAAGGTAAAAAAGTGTAAAGTGTATATAAAACTTAAGATCCTGGTTAAAAAAAGTACAGTGTATATAAAGCTTAAGATCCTGGTAAAAAGTGTAAAGTGTATATAAAGCTTAAGATCCTGGTTGAAAAAAGTGTAGAGTGTATATAAAGCTTAAGATCCTGGTAAAAAAAAGTGTAAAGTGTATATAAAGCTTAAGATCCTGGTTAAAAAAGTGTAGAGTGTATATAAAGCTTAAGATCCTGGTTAAAAAAAAGTACAGTGTATATAAAGCTTAAGATCCTGGTAAAAAGTGTAAAATGTATATAAAGCTTAAGATCCTGGTAAAAGGTGTAAAGTGTATATAAAGCTTAAGATCCTGGTAAAAAAAGTGTAAAGTGTATATAAAGCTTAAGATCCTGGTTGAAAAAAGTGTGAAGTGTATATAAAGCTTAAGATCCTGGTAAAAGGTGTAAAGTGTATATAAAGCTTAAGATCCTGGTAAAAAAAGTGTAAAGTGTATATAAAGCTTAAGATCCTGGTTTAAAAAAGTGTACAGTGTATATAAAGCTTAAGATCCTGGTTGAAAAAAGTGTACAGTGTATATAAAGCTTAAGATCCTGGTAAAAAGTGTACAGTGTATATAAAGCTTAAGATCCTGGTTGAAAAAAGTGTAGAGTGTATATAAAGCTTAAGATCCTGGTTAAAAGTGTAAAGTGTATATAAAGCTTAAATCCCGGTTAAAAAAATGTAAAGTGTATATGAAGCTTAAGATGAAGGTAAAAAAGAAATCCTGGTAAAAAAGTGTAAGTGTATATAAAGCTTAGGATCCTGTTCAAAAAGTGACAATTGTATATAAAGCTTAGGATCCTGTTCAAAAAGTGACAATTGTATATAAAGCTTCAGATACTTTTTTAATTTGTTTTTTGAGATCAGATTTTCAGTTTTTCCATTGTGCAACTACAAAGTGATAAGATCACATTCGTAGGCTAAGGGGTACTGAAGTGGGAATCTTTGCTTTCCTATTGCTATTGTGATGGACAATAATTGAGTATGCTCTTCTCTCTGTCTGTCTCTCTGTCTGTCTCTCTGTCTCTCTCTGTCTGTCTCTCTGTCTGTCTCTCTGTTCTGTCTTCTCTGTCTGTCTCTCTTGTTGGGTAGTCTTCTGTCTTTTCTTGGGTGTTCCCCTTCTTCTGGAGTTTGTTGTTGTTGTTGCTGTTGGTTCTTTTATGTTCCACCTTCATCGCTTTCTGTTTTGTCGTTTGCTGTAAGCCTGTAGATGCTGTGTCAAGAGCTTAAGATCCTAGACAAAAGTGTAAATCGTATATAAAGCTTACAATCCTGATTACAAAAAGTGTAAAGTGTACATACTTTTTTTTCTTCAAAACTACTGTTTGGGGTTTATTTTGGTTGCCTATTGACCCCAAACTGACTTGAATAATGAATGGACCATGCTTGATAATTGACTGATGACAACACTAAGCCAATGTTGGTCAGTGCTGGACCAACATCGATGGTGGGCCATTATTGACAATGGACCAGAATCAATACTGGACCAATATTGATGGTGGACCAGTGTTGACGTTAAGCCAACTTCAAAAGGCAAGAGGAATGAGGATTACAGCAAATCATACAATAAAACATCATATTATCCCCCCCCCTCCAATGAACCTCCCTCCCCACTACACACACACACACACACCACGCACGCACGCACGCACGCACGCACACACATAAATACACACACGCTTGGGTGCGTGCGGGCTTGTGCGTACAGAGAGAGAGAGACAGAGACAGGGAGAGAACTCGAACTCGAACTCGCACTCGAATATTTTATTGAAGGTAATTGTATAAGCCAGAGGTGTCCTTACACAAGGCCCTCATGGGGAAAAGAGTGAAACAAACATGAATAAATCGTCAAGTAATAAGCAAGATAATGTGGGATACAATGAAGTGAATCATTCAAATAGCCATTCAAATATTGATAAATCTAGAGATCAGTGAAAGACCACAAACAAACGTTAATGAAGCAAATGATTAAACAAGATCAATTAAACGCGAAAAATACCCCTCCCTAACACCTCCCCCCCCCCCCTAAACAAACAATCCTCCCCCAAAAGTTAAGGAACATAATACGCGCACACAACACACACACACACACACACACACACACACACACACACACACACACACACACACACACACACACACACACACACACACACACACACACACAGCCATCCTGGATTCATATATCCGTACACATGTACGTTTCAGAGAGAGAGAGAGAGAGAGGAGAGAGAGAGAGAGAGGAGAGAGAGAGAGAGAGAGAGAGAGAGAGAGAGAGAGAGAGATGAGATGAATATGAATCTTGAATGATCTTTATTTTTCAAGGGTAACAGAATAAGCATACGCATACTTTTTTTTCCATCCGGCCCTTGCCCTGATTAGGGACTATCAATAGAGAGAGAGAGAGAGAGAGAGAGAGAGAGAGAGAGAGAGAGAGAGAGAGAGAGAGAGAGAGAGAGAGAGAATTCTTTTATTTCGAGGAGAATGAATAAACACCCATGTGCTTTTTTATATCCAGTCCCCGCCCTTAGGGATATATATGATAATAAGAAAACAAAGCCCATAGCAATGCACTTACACAGTATACGGAAATAATATCTACACAAAAATCCCCACAAAAATCACCGAAAGAGAGAGAGAGAGAGAGAGAGAGAGAGAGAGAGAGAGAGAGAGAGAGAGTAACAACAAGTAAGAAAGAAAGCAAAACAGAAAACACAGAAACAACCGAAAAAATAGCAAAGAAACCAAGAGCAAAAGCGAGAGAGAGAGAGAGAGGCTTCAAGTCAGATAGTTTCACTATCATATGGAAGGGAAGGTGGCAGGAAGGAAGGTGGCAGGATGGTTAAGACGTTCGCCTGCCAACAAGTAAACCGTGAGGTTCTGGGTTCGATTCCCAGCCTCGCCTTTACTTCCCAGTTTGACAAAAAAATCGAACCGAATGTCAAAGTCCTTGGGATGAGACTATAAACCGAGGCCCCGTGTGCGAACTCATGCAGAACATCTTGCCCATACGCTAAATCCTGTTCCGCTTTTCGAAAGAGTAGGCCATTGTGTGCCGGTGGGAACAGATGAACAAAATTTGCAAAACCGCATACACAGGGGACTGGATGTAAAAAAGCACATGAGTGCTCATTCCATTATCCTCGATATAAAAAAATAAGTTATCTGAGCGCTTTGATTTGTTGCTTTACAAGATTCAGCGCTATGTAAATTCCATACATTATTATTACTATTTATTATTATATGAACTGCAAGGATCATTATTTTCAACAATCTTACCGTCGTATGCGAAGTGGAACACGCCTGAAGAACAGCACTGCCCGGACCCCACTTTTTCGACTGGCTGGCAAAGTACTTGTAAACTCGTTGGTCTGCGACGTCACTGCGACCTTGACATTGAGTCAGGACGTGCAGCTCACTGTACATTTTTGTAATAACGAAGGTGAAGGACACATTGACCTTGACGGCGTCTGTGTCACACAGCGGACTTGACCTCAAGTCGACAGTGTGAGACGAGTCTCTAGGATTTTGGAAAGTGTAGACGAAGTACCCTGTGAGGAAACGGTTCATTTCAAATGATGCAAATCCCTGCCTGAAAACGAAGCCAAAGCCTACAGTTCTGTTTTTAAACTCACCCCCCCCATCCCCCTTTCCCATCCCCCTTTTCCTCCTCTTCTACCCCCCCCCCCTCCCCCAACCTCCTTCCATGCAAAGTAGTAGGCTCCCTTTTCCGTGTATGTTAATTTTGTCCACCAGAAATGTTTTATAAAGACAATGGAGTAACCTTCTTGACCTTGACTGTACATGACTTCTTCTCAAGTCTTTTTTGAGGAGTTGAATGGGGGTAGTAAAGGTAAAGGTGTTCCATAACCTATGTGGTCGTAGGGGAGCGAGGCGTCAGAGACCTCAGCTTCTCAAGGGGCCAGCATATTGAGGGTGGCACCCATCTCCTCTCCCTGGCTGCTTTACCTTCCCTGACCCTACAGAGGGCAGGTACCCATTTACATGTGCGTGAACTGGGGGACTATACTCAAGCCAAGGCGCGCAAGCGATCACCCATCCAAATGGTAACCACGCTCGATGCTGCTTAACCTTAGCTTGGGGAAAGCAAGTGCTCAAACCACTGAGCTATCCCGTCCCTCTGTTAGGGGTAATGCCGTGAATTACTTTCAGGCAGTGTGTCTTGGGCAAGTTGAACCTGGCGGAGCCCGTCCTTCTGCAGGCCATGAAGTGCATGCTGGACATGTTCCTGCCATCCTCTGTACAGCCACCTGAAGCAGTCTACTGTTCTACCATAGACGTGCGTGGTTTCAACGTTCACAAAAGGTGTCACGAATGCGTTTACACACAGGATCTTAGTTTGTAGTTTCACCCGAAGGACTTTCAGCGTGTAGAGACAGAACCGTGATTAACTCTAAGAGAGACCAGCCGCCATGGCGCAGTGGTTAGCGCCTTGGGTTACGGACTGGAAGGTCGCGGGTTCGATTCCCATAAGAGTCATAGGGATTTTTCGGACTCCGGCCGGCTCCTACCCAGAGTGAGTGTGCTGTAGGCTCAGTGGGAAGACTGGGACCACACAGTCGAGCTTCATCCACTTAACGGATGCGAGTTTGAGAGTGTTGCTCAAATTACCTGACCAACACTGCAGGTGTCTGTCTCTCTCGGGCCGGTTGACGCCGGGATATATTATGATAGTAAGCGTAGAGTACAGCCCTGTCAAGTAGTCTCAAAGCATATGCACTTCCACAGCAGCATAATTACGTCATCCTCATTGTCATTGATCATCATGCAATGAAAACAAAAATGCCTCTGATTCGGTGGTCCAGTTGCTCAAGTCTCATGGTGACCTCAGATTCGGTTTGCCCATACACTTCTGTGTCAGGGCCTTTGGGGTTGGAGATTCGCGGGGGACGGTCGTTGGAGGGACGTTGTGGTGGTTGCCACCTCGGGTGGGCAACTCACTCAGTCTGGCTTCGCGACTGAGCTAATACTGTCGTTAGTAGGGGGCTTAGTAAGTGGTGTCCTGCGTATGTTAGCTCAGAACAGGCACCACTGAACACCACCAAAGTGGCCCAGCAGCAGTGCAGGGCCCCTCTGGCTGGTGGCCCCACGGCGGCCTGATAGTGATGGGCTCCCTGTGGACCTCCGACTCTGAGGATGAGACATAACAAATCTGGATATGGCTGTGGCGAGGAGATTGGAATGAGCGGCGTGGAAACAGCAGGACGGGGGACGTCACAGAAGATGAAGCAGCAGAAAAAAACAAACAAAAAACTCTTAAGAGAGAAAAAGAAATCTTGTGAATGACAGCAAGCAGTTCCAGACAGAAAGTATTGTACTGTACTGGTACTTCCAAAAGTGGAGAAATTGATATCAAAGTCGAACCGGTTTAACAGCTATTGATGTTCACGCTGCTGTTTCTTGTGTCATCTTACGTTTGATAATGGCTTGAATG
>CM054153.1:45371466-45381466 GCA_028751875.1 Rapana venosa
TTTGTTTTGGTTTGTTCTTTTCTGTTGTTTTCTTCTTGCCGTTTGTTGTTGTTGTTGTTGTTGTTGTTGCTGTTGTTGTTGTTGTTGTTTTTCTTCTTCTTCTTCTTCTTCTTCTTTCTTTCTTCTTCTTCTTCTTCTTCTTCTTCTTCTTCTTCTTCTTCTTCTTCTTCTTCTTCTTTCCCCCCACCCCTCCTCCTCCTTCTTCTTCTTCTTCTTTCTTCTTCTTCTTCTTCTTCTTCTTCTTCTTCTCTTCTTCTTCTTCTTCTTCTTCTTCTTCTTCTTCTTCTCTCTCTTCTTCTTCTTCTTCTTCTTCTTCTTCTTTTCTCTGACTTAAAAAAAAAGTTATCTGTCCGTCTTTCTTTCTTTATGCTCGTTTCTTTCAATCGTTTCTCGTCTTTTTTCTTTTTCCTGTCCTGTCTTTTATGTATTTCTGTCGTAATTTTTTTCACTCTCTCTTCCTTTCTTTCGCTTTCACATTTTCCTTTCTATTTCTCTCGCTTTTTTTCTTTTCTTTTCCTCTTCTTTCCATTTTTTTAATACTTGATTTCTTATTGAATAATTCATGTACGCATCATTTCTTTCCTAAGCCCTCCAGCCAGCCGGACAGCCAAGTGCTCTTGGCATCTTTATGACAAAGTCGAACAGTATCTGACTTTTGGAAGTAAACAAAGCAAAGCTGTAGATCAGAGCAATCCATACAAGCGACCAGATTGAAATGTCTGGTTATTTGACAAAATTTGAATAATAATAATAATATATGGAATTTATATAGCGCTGAATCTTGTAAAAAAACAAACAAATCGAAGCGCTTGCACTCAATCATTTATAGGCATGCAACTCTCCTTAAACATAATGAACAACAGATTTAAAAAATCATGCGAATGAAAGGATGTTTGATTTAATTTAATTTAATTTTATTCTTTTATATCGAGGATAATGGAATAAGCACGTATGTGCTTTTTTTTTTTTACATCTAGTCCCCGTGTGTATGCGGTTTTGTAAATTTTGTCATCTGTTCCCACCGGCACACAATGGCCTACTCTTTTAACGAAAAGCGGAACAGGATTTAACGTGTGCGCAAGATGTTGTCCCTACTCATTCTCATGCAGCCAGTTACAATTAATAGTTTTTTTTTTTAAAAACAAATTCAAATGTATACACACACGCTCGCACGCACTCACGCACACACACGCACACTCACGCACACATATAAAGGTTGTACACTCCGGCAGGGTGATGGGGTTAGGGATGTTGAGGGCAGGGACAAAAATGAAATGGAACAGGAGAAGAGAATCTTAGGTTAAAGGTTTCTTTGATAGAAATTCTTACGTGTAAACTTGAAAACAAAACTTTCGATTCTATGAAATTTGTTTGAAAGAAACTAATCGACCATCCAGATTTGTTTGACTCCAGTAGAACATTGAACAACACGCGTGCGTGTGCGCGTACACACAGACACAGAAACACAGACACAGACACAAGACACACACACACACACACACACACACACACACACACACAACACACACACACCACACACACACACACAACACACACACAAACACACACACAACACACAACACACACACACACACACACACACACACACACACACACACACACACACACACAACACACAACACACACACAACACACACACACACACACACACACGTATATACGCATTCATGTAGGTCTCCACCAGGAACCTTCGCTGTCAACACACGTCCCTACCTCAGTGTCTGCAGTCTGGTCACAGTAGTGACTAATTTGACCCTCATGAATACACTTTCCTCCCTTCTCTCTGTTTCAGTCTCTGTGAATCTCTGGGCTGTCTGCCTCTCTGAGCATACGCACAGAGCGAGATAGATAGATAGATAGATAGATAGATTGATTGAGAGAAAGAAAGAGAGAGAGAGAGAGAGAGAGAGAGAGAGAGAGAGAGAGAGAGAGAGAGAGAGAGAACTCGAACTCGAATATTTTAATGAGAGTAATTGGATAAGCCAGAGGCTTCTTTACACCAGGCCCTCATAGGCAAAAAGTGAAGCAAACATGAATAAACGAATAAAGAGAGAGAGAGAGAGAGAGAGAGAGAGAGAGAGAGAGAAGAGAGAGAGAGAGAGAGAGAGAGAGAGAGAGAGAGAGAGAGAGAGAACTCGAACTCGAGCTCGAACTCGAATATTTTAAATGAGGTAACTGGATAAGCCAGAAGCTTCTTTACACCAGGCCCTCATAGGCAAAAAGTGAAGCAAACATGAATAAACGAATAAAAGAGAGAGAGAGAGAGAGAGAGAGAGAGAGAGAGAGAGAGAGAGAGAGAGCAACTTGAACAATTTTTTAACCATTTTTATTTTTCAGAGCGTAACAGATTAAGTATTACATGCTTTTTTGTTTTGTTTACATCCAGCCCTCGAAAAAAATAAGTAGGGAAAATATATGCATAATGACATAGAACTGCATAGAAAACATTGAATGAACATTGAACATTAATGACATATAGTTGCGAGAAGAGAGAGAGAGAGAGAGAGAGAGAGAGAGAGAGAGAGAGAGAAGAGAGAGAGAGAGAGAGAGAGAAGAGAGAGAGAGAGAGAATAAAAAATCAACTTTTTTTTTTAATATTTCGAGAATAATGAATAAATATTCGGGTGTTTGTTTACATCCTGTCCCCTCCTTTATCAGGGATAATACTGTGATAGAAAAATAGAGCCCCCCAAAACACACGCACAGACACACAGGCACACAGACAGATAGAGAAACAGACACTCACACAAAAACACACACACAACAAAACAACACACACACACACACAACACACACACACACACACACACACACACACACACACACACACACACACACACACACACACACACACACACACACAGAGTCTGATCAAGAAGCTATCAGAGAATGGAGGAATGAGAAAGCTGAATGTTTGTGTATGCGAGAAAAATAATCAATTTTGTAATAATTATATGCCATCCGTTTTTCTGCAAAATCACTTCAAGTTTTAATCAGGAGCTGTCCTCGCCTATAACAAAAAAATAATTAAAAATTTCAGTTAATATTACTGATCTGAAAATGTTGCATGTAAGCTGAATGATTTGAATACATGAAAAAACTGGATATAAACGAATTCTCATTTGATTTATCCATAAACTAACTCTGACAGTACTTGAAAAAACTGGATATCAAGGAACTATTGTATGGTTTATCCATAAACTGACTGTCAATCCTTGACAAAGTGGATATGAACGAACTCTAAATGGTTTATTCATAAACTGACTGTCAATCCTTGACAAAGTGGATATGAACAAATTCTCATATGGTTTTATCCATAAACTGACTCTGTCAATCCTTGAACAAATTGGATATGAACGAACTCTCCTGTTTTTTATGCATAAACTAACTCTTGTCATTCCTTGAACAAAGTGGATACATACGAACCCTTCTATTATTATATTAATCTTATTATTAATAATATTATTATCATTGTTATTATTATTATTATTATTATTATTATTATTATTAACCCTCCTATTATATATTCATAAACAAACTCTGTCAATCCTTGGACAAACTGGATAATGAACGAACTATTGTATGGTTTATCCAACTATTGCAGTCCACTTAACTATCTCTCCTCTCCCCCCCCCCCCCCCCCCCTTCCCTCCCCAAACCGTGTACTCTTCCCTTCAGTATCTTGCGTCAAAAGAACCAATCAATGAAAAATCAACATGAACCTAGAGACACCATTGACGTAGACTTAGTGCAGCCTCTCAAACTTATTATAGCACTGTACTTTTCTCTGCACAGTACCATCACATTCATGTTTGTGTGTCTCAATCTCGCCTAAGTATTGTCTCTCCACTTGTCTACCTTGACTGTCCAATTATTTTTGGGCAGTGTTGTTTATTTATATCAAAGTTGTCACCGTCGCGAGTCATCTCACATTGTTGTTTATCACCGAGTATGTCGTAGTAGTCAGTCTGTCGTTCGCGCTGTTGTGGAGGCGATCTCACACTAATATTTTATTCCCGTGTTGTGACTACTGGCATCTCAGAATATCCCGAGTATGAGTACCCCTCCCCAACCCACCGCCCCTCTCTCTGTTTTTTTTCTGGCACTATTGTCTTCACTGTCCTTTTCCAGTCTCCTTTCCTGAGTCTTTCCTTGTTTTACGACAGTTTGGTGATGTCCAGGCAACTCCTTCAGTCTGGGTTCCCTGAGCGTAGAGGAAGAGAAGGAGGAGGAGGAGGAAGAGGTGAAGGAGGAGGAGGAGGAAGAGGAGGAGGAAGAGGAGGAGGGAAGAGGTGAAGGAGGAGGATGAGGAGAGGAGGAGGAGGAGGAGGAAGAGGAGGAAGAACAGAGAGGAGGAGGAGGAGGAAGAGGAGCAGGAGGAAGAGGAGGAGGAAGAGGTGAAGGAGGAGGAGGAGAGCAGGAGGAGGAAGAGGAGGAGGAAGAGGTGAAGGAAGGGAGGAGGAGGAGGAGGAAGAGGTGAAAGAAGAGGAGGAGGAGGAGAGGAGGAAGAACAGAGAGGAGGAGATGAGGAAGAAGAGAGAGAGAGGAAGAGGTGAAGGAGGAGGAGGAGCAGAGGAGAGGAGGAGGAGGAGATAAGAGAGAATGAGAGAGAATGAGAGACAGACAGACAGAAAAAGATAGTTTAAATTAAAAATTTTTTTTTTATATCGAGGATAATGGAATAAACACTTATGTGCTTTTTTACAACCAGTCCCCCGTGTGTATGCGGTTTTGTAAGTTCTGTCATCTGTTCCCACCGGCACACAATGGCATACTCTTACGAAAAGCGGAACAGGATTTAACGTGTGCGCTAGATGTTCTGCGTGCGTTCGCACACGGGGCCTCGGTTTATAGTCTCATTCGAAGGACTTTAGGGGAGAGTGGAGTCTGCACTGATGTTAACTCTAGGGGAAAGTATCTCCTTGAACGGGAATCGAGCCCGGGTCATCAGATTGCGAGCGCAATGTTCTAACCACTAGGCAGAAAGAGAGAGGCAGAGACAGAGAGAAACGGAGACAGAGACAAAGACGGACACAGAGAAAAACAGGGAGGAGGGAGGGAGGGAGGGAGGGAGAGAGAGAGAGAGAGAGAGAGAGAGAGAGAGAGAGAGAGAGTGAGGATGAGGAGAGAGAGAGAGAGAGAGAGAGAGAGAGAGAGAAAGAGAGAGAGAGAGAAGAAGAGAGAGAGAGAGAGAGAAGAGAGAGAGAGAGAGGAAGAGGAAAGAAGAAGACCCCCGCAAAACAGAGAGAAGACAGACGACAGAAGCCAGGCAGCATGACACACGCCAGCCACCAGCCGACCAGACGGCAGTACAGAAATCGATCAGCCGTATAAAAGACACGGGGTGCGGACTTGCTGCCGACAATTTAGTCAGTGCCAAAGGGGACAGTTAACAGACAGAGGTCAACGGTTACAGTACTGGTGTCCACCTGCACCCCCGTCCCCTCCCCCTCCCCTCCTGCGACACCTCCTCCTCCATCCCACCCTCTTACCACCACCCCCTCCCCCCCTCATCCCAACCGCTTGCAATTACACCCCCTCCCCTTTCCTCCCCCTCCCACGGTCCTCCCGTAAAGGACATAGGAACTGTAACTGGTAGCAGTCGTCGAACGTGTGTTGGGAGTTACTTTTGTTGTTGTTGTTGTTGTTGTTATGATGATGATGATTATCATAATGTAATTATCGACTATTTTTCATCACTCTTACTTAGCTGGTAGTATTCGTGTCATAGGAGTATTACGATGGGGATTATTATTATAATTATTATTATTATTATTATTATTATTATTATTATTATTATTATTATTATTATTATTATTATTACTACAATCATCAAGACGGAAGGTGGCAGGATGGTTAAGACGTTCGCCTGCCTAACTGGTAAACCGTTAGGTTCGATTCCCAGCCTTTGCCTTTTCTTCCCAGTTTGACCAGAAAACAAAATCGAACCGAATGTCAAAGTTCTTCGGATGAGAATGAAAACCGAGGCCCTGGTTACGAACGCTCGCAGAACATCTTGCGCACACGTTAAAACCCGTTCCACCTTTTGGAAGAGTAGGTGATTTCGTGCAGGTAGGAAGGATGACAACATTCTAAAAAAAACAAAAACGCATGCTCACAGGTGACGTGTTGAGACACCATGCCCGAAGTCGGAATGCGGCTATATAAACGGTGAAGGTGGGTGGGGGGGGGGGGGGGGGGGGGGTAGGACGGTTGCAACACAAAAATCTCACCCTAGGTGATCCTCAGGGCTATAGCCGTGAACCAAAAACAAACCAAACCAAACCAAACCAAACCAAACCAAACCGAAACAAACCAAACCAAACAAACAAACCAACCAAACCAAACCAAACCAAACAAACCAAACCAAACCAAACAAACCAAACCAAACCAAACAAACCGAACCAAACCAAACCAAACAAACCAACCAAACCAAACGGAAACCAAAACAAACAAACCAAACCAAACCGAAACAACACCAAACCCAAACCAAACCAAACCAACAACCAAACCAAACCAAAAACAAACCAACCAAACCACCAAACCAAACACAAACCAAACCCAAACCAAACCCAACCAAACTAAACAAACCAACCAACCCAAACCAAACCGAAACAAGCAAACAAACCAAATCCAAACCAAACAAACCCAAAACAAACCAAAACAACCAACCAAACCAACCAAACCAAACCAACCAACCCAACCCCCAAAAAAAAAAAAAAAAAACAAATGAACGGAATAAAATCCCTTTGAAAGAACACATCAAGAGAGAATGGACCCTACTCTCTCTGTCGTCAGATCACCACCAGCTTGATGTCCCTAACGCTAGACTGTTACCTCCCTTCTGATCTAAGAAGTACTATCAGTTTTGTTGTTATCACCATTATCTAAATCATCAACTATTTTTCATCACTCTTAGTTAGCTGGCAGTATTCATTCGTCACCTACGATTATTATGGTGATGAGGATTATAGTATCATCAGCGTCATGTTCTCATCGCTAACTTAAGCGGTTATGCTCTGTCCAGTTCTCTAATTATGGATTGTTTTTCGATTATTGTTAATCAGTTGGTAGTATTCCTCACGTACGGTTATTACTATTAGTATCATCATTATTAGCATCAGCATCATTATCGTCGTCGTCGTCATCGTCCTCCTCCTCCTCATCAGCAGCAGCTATCAAGATGATTCTTTCTCCCACATCTCTCCACCTCATCCTCTGTGTGTGTGTGTGTGTGTGTGTGTGTGTGTGTGTGTGTGTGTGCAAGCGCGCACGTACGTGTGCGTGCGTGCGTGTATGTGTTCTGGCCCGCTGCTTTACAAACCTTAAAGTAAATCTTCTTGTAACAACTATCTGTCTGTCTGTCTGCCTGTCTGTCTGCCTGTCTCTCTCTGTCTGTCTCCCCCCCCCCCCCTCTCCCCTCTCCTCGTGTGTGTGTGTATTTTGTGTGTGTGTGGTGTGTGTGTGTGTATGTGTGTGTGTGTGTATGTGTGTGTGTGTGTGTGGTGTGTGTGTGTGTGTGTGTGTTCGGGGACGCTACTTAACAAATCTTTAAAAAAAATCTGTTTTAACAACTCTATCGGTCTGTTTGTCTGTCTCTCTATCTGTCGCGCGCGTGGGGTGTGTGTGTATGTGTATGTGTGAGTATGTGTGTGTATGTGTGTGTGTATGTGTGGTGTGTATGTGTATGTGTGAGTAGTGTGTGTGTATGTGTGTGTGTATGTGTGTGTGTGTTTTGTGTGTGTGTGTGTACACGTGTGGTGTGTTGTGTGTGTGTGTGTGTGTGTGTGTGTGTGTGTGTATGTGTGGTGTGTGTGTGTGTGTGTACAAAGTGTGTGTGTGTGGGGTGTGTGTGTGTGGTGTGTTTTATGTGTGTGTGTGTACACGTGTGTGTGTGTGTGGGGTGTGTGTATGTGTGTGTGTATGTGTGTGTGTGTACACGTGTGTGTGTGTGTGTGTGTGTGTGTGTGTGGTATGTGTGTGTGTGTGTGTTACACGTTGGGGTGTGGGGTGTGTGTATGTGTGTGTGTGTGTGGTACACGTGTGTGTGTGATGTGTGTGGTGTGTGTGTGTACACGTTTGTGTGTGTTGTGTGTGTGGTGTGTGTGTGTGTGTACACTGGTGTGTTGTGTGTTACACTGGGTGTGTGTATGTGTGTGTGTGTGTGTGTGTACACTTTTGGTGTGTGTGTGTGTGTGTTTTGTGAAAAGGCGCGAAAGAAGGAGGGAAAGGGGCGCAGAAAAGGGGGAGAATTTTCCCTTCCAAGTCTAGACGACGACCCTACACTCACAAAGAATATTGGATATGGAATGCAAATTGTATATGTGTGTGTGTGTGGGGGGGGGGGGGGACACCTGGAACGCATGCAAGGCAAGTAGGTGACAGACAAGACCTCGATATGCACTTGAAATTAAGCTTAATACGTGCGTTCGTGCGCGAGCATGTGTGTGTCTGACTGCACCCCTCTAACCACCCCCTCCCCTCCACCTGCATGCGCACAGGCACATGTATATGAAACTGCTTGTGTGTTCGCACAAGTGTACGTGCCAATCTATGTGTGTGTGTGTGTGTGTGTGTGTGTGTGTGTGTGTTGCTTGGTACGAGTACCTCCGCACACGAAACGCATACACGCTCAGACAACTTCAGAAATCCCCAAGCCAGTCTTTTTCAAACAAATCTCTCTTGTTTTGCTACTTAATTAGCATTGTTCTCCAGCTCCCACTGAAATTCCACCCTAATCAGGCTTATGACGGCAGCGCAAATACTGCGCCAGTGATCGAAGGCTTTCGCTAACACTCGCAGCCCAACAGGAAGCGCGCGAGCCATTGGCTGAAAACTTCACGTCTGCTGCGACGGTGCAGACGACAAGGCTTGGCGCGTGGATGTAAAACTGTAGAGAAGACACTGGAAGCTTGTGTTTTGGTATGGAGTTTTTGTTTTTCAATCACTCCGTGGGAAGTTTCTTACTTTTACGATCGTGAATGGATCGAGCTGTTTCCTGGCGTCTTTTTGTTCTTTGTACGGATTTTCGCCGTTGAAGCAGTGTTCTGGAGTTTGCATTTTGTGTGCTAGGGAGTGAGGGTCTTACAATGGAAAACGGCCTGCTTGTCAACGTCTTGTGAGACTTTCTGATGTGGATTATTGTAAGTGTTGGTTTAGTAGTGAGGATTTCCCACCACAAACACGAGGAATTTTTAACTACTGCTTGGTATTGCTCTATTTCTCGATGTTGCATTCCATGTAAAAAATTGTGACAGTAGAAATTTTAGACTTGAAGCTCTGAGAGAAAAACAAGAGAAGGAAACCTCCCTGGATTAACTCTGATCGGCTGCAGAATACTCTTTCAAAAAGGAGTTGAAAAAAGTCTTCATAATTTTGTTTGTTATTTTTCCCAAACGAATTCACGAAGAGAGTCATTGTGGTGAAAAATACTTGACAGCTCCTACAGATTAAAATCATTTTGATTTTAACTCTTGGAATGTTTTTCTGGAAAAATCAGAAAGAACCACTGTGGTGTAGCATTCGAGAAAAAGTTACTGAAAAATAATTTGTCCTTTCAGTTGAGATTACTAAAATGTCGACGTACATACCTGCTATTACAATAGAAAATTGCAAACGATATTCCTGATAAATACGACAGAAAAACACAACAACTTGATCACACTTTGATAATTTCAGTGGAATTCATAAAAAAAAAACAATTACAAGGAGAAGCATTGTGCAGTAAAATTGAGACTAAGTTGCCGTTAAACTCATTTTCAGCAAGCTTCTGAGAGAAAAAAATCGAACAAACCTAGCGTGCAAAATAGTGTAAAAATAAAACTGTCCTTACCACAATCAGTGACTTGGAAACCAAAACAAAAAAAACCAAACCTCCAACAAAAAATCCAGTAAAGGCTGTGACAGTGGTGTGAAGCATTACAGGAAAGATCCCTGGATATACAAAGGTTTATCTGTCAGTTGTCTCTTTCGTGTGGAG
>CM054153.1:45386466-45391466 GCA_028751875.1 Rapana venosa
TTTTTTACATCCAGTCCCCGTGTGTATGCAGTTTTGTAAGTTCTGTCATCTGTTCCTACCGGCACACAATGGCCTACTCTTACGAAAAGCAGAACAAGATTTAAAGTGTGCACAAAATGTTCTGTTCACAAGGGGCCTGGGTTTAAAGTATCATCCGAAGGACGTTTGGGGAGAGTGGAGTCTGCACTGATGTTAACTCCAGTGGAAAACATCCCCTTGAACTGGAATCGAACCCGGGTCGTCAGATTGCGAGCGCAATGTTCTAACCACTAGGCTATCCCGTCCCCGAGAGAGAGAGAGGGAGAGAGAGAGAGAGAGAGAGAGAGAGAGAGAGAGAGAGGAGAGAGAGAGAGAGGAGAGAGAGAGAGGAGAGTTGGGGGGGGGGGAGGGAAAGAAAAGAAGTGAAACAAAGTGGAAAAACAGGAATCGACAAAAGCATCAAGAGTGGAAAGAAGAGGGGGGGATGGGGAGTCGAGAAAGAGCAAGAAGCAGAGACAAAGAGTTGACGCGTAAAAAGGATAATTAAAGCAGACCTCCCCCCACCAAAAAAAAAAAAGAACAAGAAAAGAAATAAAACCTAACGGGGAAGAAAAAAGCGAAAACAAAAACAAAACACCCTCCTACTTCCGAATAAAATAAGAGAAAGAGATTCCTTTAAAAAAAAATTCAAAACTAGGACTGACAAGTTAGTGATA
The DNA here is from genome assembly GCA_028751875.1 of Rapana venosa. Taxonomy (NCBI): domain Eukaryota; kingdom Metazoa; phylum Mollusca; class Gastropoda; order Neogastropoda; family Muricidae; genus Rapana; species Rapana venosa. The sequence goes on from CM054153.1 coordinate 45,387,162, forward strand.
TTGCTAAGATAGATACATATTTTCAGTTTGCCAGCTGGAAGTCCGGGGCTTATTTCTGGAGGGAATTTTGCTTATGCGACCGCTTTTGCCCACCATTTAGGTAGCTGTATTCTGTCTTCATTAATAAGTAAATGAAAAGAGTAGTCCCCCAAATAAACTTAAACAACAAACAAAAAACTAAAACTCTCAAAACCACACACACACAACATGCACACGCACATACACGCAAGCACGCACACACACGGACGCACGTACATACTTCCGCACGTGCGCGCGCACCCCCTTTCCAACATACACGTACTAACGCCTTTCAGAATCTGTAACGCTTTAAAGAAATAATCCATAATCTCTCTCTCTCTTGCTCTCACACAAACAAACACAACCAAAACACACACACACACCACACACACACAACACACATACACACACACACACACACACACACACACACACACACACACACACACACACACACAAACACACATGCAACACACACACACACACGCACGCGCTCGCACACAAACACACAGATATATTTAATTTAAATTCTTACATTATTTTATTTCGAGGATATTGTGGAATAGACACTCACATGCTTTAAATTTTTTTAATGTCATGTCCCGTGTGTATACAGTATGCAAAATTTGTCAACTGTTCCCACCACACACAGTTGTCTACTCTTCCAATACGGAAACACACTGTCTGCTTCATTACTACTGTGTTACGTAATAAATTGGTGGTCATTTATTGTGTCACAAACCCATGTTGTTTGTGACCGACAAGGGACGAAACGTGGCACCACTAGCCTTTGACTTTCCCCCCGAACAGCAGGAACGATGAATGCATGTGACCTTGTAACATATTTTGACTTGACCCCTCTCTTAAGTCGTTGTGCAGTCGATACCAATACCAATACCACTGTTAATACTTAAGTGTTGATATTCGTTGAGGCATCGCCCTGTATATTTCAGGCAGTGTGTCTCGGGCAAGTTGAGCCTGGTAAACAATGAAAGCCGTAGTTTAGTAACAACCGATATGACCTACCAACTAGCCAACCAACCAGTCCACCAACAACCAGACTTCCAATAATTTTTTTTAAAGAAGGCAGAAAAAAAAATCGAGCGAGACAAAAAAGCAAGCAAGCAAGCAAACAAACAAACCCAACAAAAAAACCCAAAACTCCAATCCCAAAGGAAAACAAACAAACAAATAACACCAGTAACAAAAAATTAAAAAATCCTCGAAGAAACCAAAACAAATCCAGCGCTGCCTACCCCTTCTTCCCCCCCCCCCCCAAAAAAAAAAAAAAAAAGAAAGAAAAAAAAAAGAAATCACACACACACACACACGCACGCACGCACGCACGCACGCACACACACAGAGCATCCAAAAAGCAAAAACAAAACTCTCTCAAGGAAAAGGGAGAGAAAAATTCCCAAAGAAAAAAAAAAACCCTAAGCAAGGAGGAAAATCTGCCACGCAGTTTCACCAAAAAAATGAGACAGGGGCAAAAATTCTGTGTCACTCTCCTAAAAAAACCCACCCTAACAACAAACAAACAGACAGACAAACAAACAAAAAATCCCTCAACCAACAACAACAAGGCCAAGGTCATCACACAACCCCACAAACCCCTCCAAGAAAAAATATATATACACATCCTGACATACACACTCGTTCGCACAGAGATACATCTCATCGTTTTTAATCCAAAAAGACCTGTCCCAGGCCGGTCGTAAATTAACCGCTATCGCACGCGGTCGTTTCCGTGTATCCGCCGATATCTGTATCTCACGCGAACAGTCCCCCCAAGGGCTTGTCTGTACTGGTTAGAGAACAAATTGACACAGTTCTCCAAAGTGTCGGAGACCTACAGCAGAGGGGGGAATAAAGTGCATGTTATGTGGAAACTGATGAAAGCTGTCAGGTTCAAGCTGGAGGGAATATTTCTATACCAAAGTGTAGTAAGTAGACAAGAGGTGGAGCTCGCTGGCGCGCTCGCTGGCGTGTATTGATAAACTTGGTTGGGTCTATATATATATATTATATATGGGGTGTGTTTGTCATTTTGTATCAATGTGCATGTATGCATGGAAGAAAGACTGGCATGTGTGCACGCGGGTGAATGAGCCTGCCCAAACATTTGCCCTATCACAAATACTTATCTCCTCCCCATCTCCACCCTTACTACACTGTCTATCTGTCTGTCTGTCTGTCTGTCTATTTCTGTCTGTCTCTGTCTCTGTTTCTGTCTTATTTTATTTTATTTTTAATTTTTTGGGGTCTGTCTGTCTTTGTCTGTCTGTCTGTCTGTCTGCTCTCTCTCTCTCTCTCTCTCCATCTCTCTCTCTCTCTCTCCATCTCTCTCTCTTCTCATCTCTCTCTCTCTCTCTCTCTCTCTCTCTCTCTCTCTCTCTCTCCTCTCTCTCTCTCGTTATCTTTCTTTATTTTGTAATCCTGGTAAATGACGATTTTTGTTACAAATCGACTTTGCTTTGATGTGTTCTGTTGGTTTAGAACTATTTTGCGTTTGTTTTCTGCTTTTGTTTATTTGTTTTTTGTCTTTTTGTTGTTGTTTAATGGTTTGTTTTTAATTCACTAAACACTAAATAGTCGACAACTTCCATCAGTATAGGCCTATGGCCTTTTTAAGAATAAATAATTCGAGCTTTGATCTCTCTCCCTGTCTCTCTTTGTCTCCCTGTCTGTCTGTTGCCCTCCCCCCCCCACTCTCTCTCTCTCTCTCCGCAATTCCCTGATTTATAACAGTTAAAAAATTAATTACCCTTCTTTGTGGGTTATACGTTCGCTACTTTATTGAAAACATCTCAACTTAGTGTATCTATCTATCTATCTATCTATCTATCTATCTATCTATCTATCTATCTATCTATCTATCTATCTATCTATCTATCTATCTATCTATCTATCTATGTAAACTGAACTGTAAGAAAGAACAAAAAGAAAAAAAATCATGATATACTGACTGCTGGGGTGATCATAGATAGGAACGTTTTATACTGATGTCGTTAGTCAGCAATGTTTACTGTTCGTGAGAATTTTATTGCTATGTACAAAACATATAAATATGCTACAGGCAATACAGCTGACTGTTGAAGAGTAATGGTCTTGTGGTATAAAATATGTAGCCCATATATAAAAACCTCCCACTATCTTGGAAAAGCTAGTCATATACTGTTTTACTAGGGCTATCAATATATACTGTTTTTTTTTTAAAACTCTCTCTCTCTCTGTCTCTGTCTCTCAGTCTGTCCGTATGACTCTCTCTCTCTCTGTACACACACACACACACACACACACACACACACACACACACACACACACACACACACACACACACACACACACGCAAGCACGCACCACACACATCACACATACACTAACACACACACATAACACACACACACACACATACACCACCACCACCACCACTACACGCAGCAGCACACACACACCAACACACACACACACACACACACACACACACACACACACACACACACACACACACACACACACACACACACACACCCTCGCTCCTTGGCTAGAGTTCCCAGGCTTACGAGTGATGAGATGTTTAGGTAGCTATATTCCGATTTCGGGGACATATATGTACATCACCCCCGAAGTCGGAATGCAGCTACCTTCAAGATGGGTAAACTGTCGCATGCGCAAATCTCAGCATTGTTGAATCTGGAATCTCTTGCTGAGGAGCAAACGCCGCTCCCCCCAAACACCCCCTTCTTCCCCCCACCAAAACAACCAACAACAACACCCAAACAAAAACAAACAAGCCCCAAACAAATAACCCCGAACATCCTCTATCCCCTCCCCCCAAAAAAAAAAGAAGAAAAAGAAATCTACAACAAAAATTCCCCAAAACCCAACAAAACAAAACCCCCCTCTAAAAAAAGAAAGAAAATCAAACATTTTTAGCTTAACCTTGTTTCTAGCACCAAATTTGCGTTTAATGTTTCCCTTAATCAGCGGGTGTCCACATCAGCAGGACTGTGATAGACAGCACTGTCCTCCTGTGTCTTAAGTGTTGTGTCACGTTTGGTTAAAAAAAACACAAAACACCAACAAAAATCCGTCACCTTGTCGTGGTCACCTGTCCAGTCAAACTGAACCCTCCACCTTCCCCCAACTATGAGTCTGTTTTACAGATGACGAAGTCAGGATAGTCAGCAGACGCTTTCTCAAAATATTTATTTTAGGATTAATATCTCAGTCCTCGCGCGCCTTGCCTTCAGTGCAGTCCCCCTCAGTTTATCCAGTTGTAAG
>CM054153.1:45396466-45403966 GCA_028751875.1 Rapana venosa
CGCGTGCACTTGCACGCACATGCACAGACAGACACAGACAGACAGACACACACACAAACGCACGCACGCACACACACGCATGCACACGCAAGTACACACACACACATACACACACACACACACACACACACGCACGAGAACCCAAGCAACACACACACACACACAAACGACCAAAGGAAAGAAAAAACAGAACAAATAAACAAATAAAAACAAAACACAACACAACAAACAAGAGAACGCCTGACCGAATGATAGGACAAAGTAACAAAAACCACTCAATATCATAGCACGCAATATTAGTAAACAATACGACGCTCTTTGCGCTGTAACCTCAATCTCTCTCCCCCCACCCACATCCACATTAAAACAAAGCAAGCAAGTAAAACAAAGACACAAACAAGATCAATGGAAATAGAGGGGAATATTAAACACGGTATAGTATTAGAAGGGAAAGAAAAGGAATGAGAATATATGAATGAGTACATAAATGAATAATGATATAAAAACATAGAAAGAGAGAAAATCGTTGGTTAATAAACGAGGGAGGAACCAATAAAGGAAAGTTAAAAGAATAACATTTTGTTTTGCCTTTAGCCGTGCCTATGCTTTAAACTTATATTATGCGCGCGTGTGAGCACGCCCTTGCACGCAGGTAAGAGCAAAGCAGGAATGTACGAGGGCATGCATATAGGGAAGCATGCAAGCGCGCACGACGCACGTATGCGTGTGCAGGCGCGCACACACACACACACACACACATACATTTCAGCAGGCTGGTGGAATTTTAGCTGTTAAAAGGCAGGGACAAATATGAGATGAAACAGGAGGGAAAAATCTTAGGTCTGAAATAGGTATGCTATAAGGCTGGATTTAAAGCTGCTGTAAGTAGGCTTTTCACGAAGGGAGAGAGGGAGGTCATTCCAGATTGATGGACCAGAAAAAGAGAAAGAGCGACAGCCAACAGTGGATTGGTTGAATCTAGGTATTCGTGAGCACAGGGTATTATACATTATTCTTGAATTTTTGTGTCGTTCCTCGGCTAGAGCTCCGAAATTCACCAATAGTGGGATTTTGCGTATGCGACCGTTGTTTTTTAAATAATTTTTTACCCTGCATGAAGGTAGCCGCATTCTGGCTTTAGGAGTATTCTCTGAGCAAAAGAATTAAAAAAACAACAACAAACAGAACATATACAGAAAGGCTCGCATGCGCATACATGCTTTTGTCTTTAAGTTTCTCTGTCCCTGTCTATGTCTCCCTCTCCCATACCGTCTTCATCTCATCCCAGTCTTTCTGTCTGTCTCTGTCTTTGTCTCGGCTGTCTGCCTCTCGGATAGTCAGTCTCCGTCCTTGAACCCCCCGCCCATCCCCCGCCGACCCCCTATGACGTAAACACAAACGCACATGAACGCTTCTGAACGCCTGCGCGTTTGTTGAAGTGTTAAGGAAATTCACCTTCAATATAATGCTTGCCTTCACACACAGTCTGGTTTCTGTGCTTTATTTGTTTCTTTTGGTTTCTTTTCCACATCGCTTTGTTTGTTTCTGTCTTTTTTCTTTTGAATTTTCCTAATTCTTTTGTTTTCTTTCTTTTGTTCCTTTTCTTTATTCCTGTCTTAAATTTTTTTTTTATTCCCTTGTCTTTTTTGCATTTTTTCTTTCTGTCTTTTTTGTTGTTTACTTTGCTTCTGTATTCCTGGCCTTTCATTTTTCTTGATTTAAAAAAAAAATCTATTCTTTCTTTCTTTGTGTCTTTCTTTTGTCCCATTCTTTCTTTCTTCATGATGTTTTGATATGTAATTAGGATATATTCTGATTGTATATCACATGTCCAATAAATGTCATACACTTTATGACAGAGATGGAGCGATCCTTTGCGCTATACATGTGTACTGGTATTAATCAGACATGCGTTTAGATGCACACGGACTCGCGCCTGTGCACACACATATTTTATTTTATTTTATAAATATTTATTATTTTATATCGAGGATAATGGAATAAGCACTAATGTACTTTTTAACATCCAGTCTCCGTGTGTATGCGGTTTTGTAAATTTTGTCATTTGTTCCCACCGGCACACAATGGCCTACTCTTACGAAAAGCGGAACAGGATTTTAACATGTGTGCAAGGTGTTCGGCATGCGTTCGCACACGGGGCCTCGGTTTATAGTCTCATCCAAAGGATGCACGTGCACACGCATGCACATACTTATGCACCCGCATATGTGCTGGTACGAACACACGCACGCGCAGAACACACACATAGAGGAATATATAGCGACAGACACACAGATAAAGACAGACAATACGGAGTGATGCACGCATGTACGCAAGCAAACATGTATATAAATTACACTTGCGCTCGCACTCAAGCAAGCTAGCACGCACGCGCGTGCATTTAGAGAGAGAGAGAGAGAGAGAGAGAGAGAGAGAGAGAGAGAGAAGAGAGAGAGAGAGAGAGAGAGAGAGAGAGAGAGAGATGTAAAGGTGTAATATGATTGCTTACGAAGCAAGAACACCGCAGTTTTATTTGACATTCAGACCAGCAAAATTTCCGATTGTTCCTAGCTAGGAGTATTGGCCTGGGTCCTAGTCTTTCGGGGGAAAAATGATTATTCGAAGTACCAGCGCAGCATGCGCTAAGCGCAAGGAAAAGAACCCACGTACGCCAGAGAATTAATTAACCTTTTAAAAATTCGGAATGAAACCTACTCTTAACAGGAAGGAAAGACATACACATTTTGAGCAGATGGACGGACATACAGATAGACAGCTACAACACTCGCACGCACGCAAACACAAAAACAACACACCAGAAACAAACCTCAACCCCCCCCCCCCCCCCCGACACACCTCACCACACCACACTGCACCGCACCTTACCGCACCGCACGGCACCGAACCACACACACACACACGCACACACACGCACACGCACGCACGCACACACACCACACACACACACACACACACACACACACACCACACACACACACACACACACACACACACACACACACACACACACACACACACACACACACCACCACCACCACCACCAATCCACCTCCCCCCTCCCCCGCCGCACACACACACACACACACACACACACACACACACACACCACACACACACACACACACACACACACACACACACACACACACACACACACACAGCGGTCGGACGACTCAAAAACAAAAACGTAAATATCAAAAAACAGATCGAATAAAAACAAAAATCTGGTTATTTCCAGCAGTAGCGATGTTTTTAGCCTGAAGGCAAAGCAGCAACCCTGAGGAAAGCTGAACTAAAAGAGGAAGGACAAAAAACCCCCTCAGATTAGCTTTAAAGAATGGCACCGCCAGAAATAGTTATACAGGACGCAGTCTATGTTACGCTTAAACAGAAGTCGTCCGTGAAAATTTCTTTTTTTTTTTAGAAAGAAAAAATATATTCACGAATCGTTCCCCCCCCCCACTTTGGAAACTTCCTTCTTGTTGGTGTTTTTGTTTTGTTGTTTTTTGTTGTTGTTTATCATCATAGTCATCGTCGTCATGATCATGATCATGATTTTCTTCTTCTTCTTGCTTGCTTATTTTAAGTTTTTTTGGGTGCAAATGGTGATGGAGGTGGTGCTCGTGCGCGCGCGCGCGCGCGCACGCACGCACGCACGCACGCACGCACGCACGCACACACACACACACACAAACATGCACACACATTTGTAAAAAAAAAAGTAACAGAGGGATAATAACTTTCAGTCACAGAAGATGTCTCTGCATGAAATTCGGGCTGCTCTCTCCGGGAATAGTGCGTCACCACAAGAGCAGCGCCACCCATATAAAAAGCTGTCTGCATATATCTATATCTATATATCCATCTATCTATCTATCTATCTATCTATCTATCTATCTATCTATCTATCTATCTATCTATCTATCTATCTATCTATATCTATACATATCTATCTATCTATACATATCTATCTATCTATCTATCTATCTATCTATCTATCTATCTATCTATCTTTCTATCTATTCCCTATCAGAGTGGCTTTTCTCTATAGAATTTTGCCAGGGACAACTCTTTTGTTGCCGTGATTTTTTATTTTAACGTCCGCAGAATGCGTGCAGCCTCGGTATATCCTCTTATCCAAAAGACTAGCACCCAGACACCACTCAAGGTCTAGTGGATTGGGGGACAGTTCGGGCACTAATGGGGATTGAACACACTTTTTCTGGCTTTCTAAGCAGGCGCGTTACCATCACACCTTCGGATAAGACTATAAACTGAGGTCCCGTGGAGTTAACATCAGTGCAGACTCCTCTCTCTCCCGAAAAAGTCTTTCGGATGAGGCTATAAACCGAGGCCCCGTGTGCGAATGCACGCAGAACATCTTGCGCAAACGTTAAATCCTGTTCCGCTTTTCGTAAGAGTAGGCCATTGTGTGCCGGTGGGAACAGATGACAGAAATTTACAAAACTGCATACACACGGGGACTAGACGTAAAAAAGCACATGAATGCTTATTCCATTATTCACGAGATAAAAAATAAAATAAAAATAAATATACCATTAATCCAGATTAGCTTTGTTTATTGTCTGAAGCAGGGATTAAAAAGGGGGCATAAGAAAAATATCCAACCTGCCCCCGCCCCAACAAAGAAAGCCAAAGCCTAGCAACAATGAACCACGAACAGTAATTTTAAGAAAATAATTTTTAAAATCCCCTTTCCCTACCCCACCTTTTCCCAGAATGAGAGAGAGAGAGAGAGAGAGAGAGAGAGAGAGAGAGAGAGAGAGAGAGAGAGAGAGAGATTTACATTACTTTCTGTACACATACCCATACTAATTGTAATTACATGCCTGTTCATCCTCTGAAGTTGAAATATGGCTGCCTACATAGCGAGAACCTTGAAAAAAGTCACACACGTTAACACTTCTCATCCACGATGTACTTGCAGACTCACTGTGATTCCCAGGTGGGATAGGTGAGAAAGAGTGCACACTGTGAATAATTATCCCCCAGGGTACCAAGATTGGGTGGGATACGTGCAAATAATCAAACAAAAAAACAACAAGAGGCAACGACAACAACAACGTGTCTGTTGGCACATCTAGTGCGTAAATACATAATACCCTTCCGATGTACAACGCTCAGACAAAAACACCAGCCGTGTTATCACGTGAATCAAATATAGAAACCCCCTCCCAGAAGGAAGGTTGCAGGCAGGACGGTTAAGACGCTGTCATGCCTGACAAGTAAACCGTTAGGCTCTGGGTTCGAACCCTGGCCTTGCTCTGTCTTCAAAAAAATCGAACTAAATGTCAAAGTCTTTGAGATGACACTATAAACCGACGCCTCGTGTGCGAACACACGTAGATCATCTTGCGCACACGTTGAAAACCCGTTCCGCACTTTGGGAAGAGCAAGCCTTTTGGTGACAGTAGGACCGGATGACAAATTGTTAAAAAAAAACCCCGCATGCACACAAGTGATCGTGTTTAGACAGGATCTCCGAAGTCGGCATTCAGTTACCTAAATGACGGTGGGGGGAAAAACGGTTGCATACGCAGAAATCTCACCAAAGGTGAACCTCGGAGCTCTAGCCGAGGAACGGAAAATAAAACCCCAAGAAAGAAAAGGGAATGCAGGAAAGAACAAGTAAACCAGATGCGAACAAAAAAGAAAAAAATCGTGTTTACCAGTCAGACTTAATCTCTTGGCATACAACGGCAAGAAAACTAGCTGCCATTCAGACATGCTCGTGTATTGACCGAACAACAGTTGCCATCCACAGTGAGGAAAGCCGTCAATGTCTCAGCCTAAAATAGGGTGTTAAACTCGCACAGTCATGAACATCACTGACTCGCGCTACAGTTGAAGTTATGAATAACGAGCTAAACGATCAAAGAAGACCAGACAGAAAAATCGAGCGGGAAAGCTCTCCCCCCTCCCCCTCCCACTCACACACACATGCACGCACACACACGCACACGCAAGCACGCACGCCGTACGCGCACACACACACACACACACACACACGCACACACATGCACGCACACACACGCACACGCAAGCACGCACGCACGTACGAGCGCGCGCACACACACACAGAGTTAGACAGATAGGCAGATAGAAAGATATATAAATATACAGATCTATATCTATCTATCTATCTATATCTATCTATCTATCTATCTATCTATCTATCTATCTATCTATTATATATATATATATATATATATATATATATATAAGAGAGAGAGAGAGAGAGAGAGAGAGAGAGTGAGAGTGAGGAGAGACAAAGAGAGACTGACAGACAGACATACAGAAACACTCACACACACATCCAGAGAGAGAGAGAGAGGATAGAGGAGAGAGAGAGAGAGAGAGAGAGAGAGAGAGAGAGAGAGAGAGAGAGACAGACAGACAGACAGGCAGACAGACAGACAGACAGACAGACAGACAGACAGACAGACAGTGCAAAGAAAAGAGAGACAGAAACAACGTGCTACAACGAAGACAACAGACGAAATATTTATCTGCATGAAAGAAAGCGAAACACGTAGACCTGCTTTGCCCAATGTCCTGATCTCTGCATGATACCCTATCAAAAAGATAACCCCCCCCCCTCCCCGACATGAAATACACTGTGATAGCAGCAGGCCAGATTGCTGTCCATTTCTCTCTATTGTTGATCGTTATGCTTGTTGTTGTCATTGTCATCATCAGTACCTTCTCCTCCTCTCCATGCTGTTCTTTTGTTTTTCTTCCTTCTTATCTTCCTCTTCTGTCTTGTCCTCTTTGGGGCAGAAGTGGTGGGCAGTTTATTTGAAAATTCCTTTTCATATTTTCAGCAGGAATTCAGAACACACACGTTTTTGTGTGAAGTTTGTTGAGGAAATGTTTTTTGCTTGCACTTTGTGAATTTTTTTGAGTAACGGCTTCGTGTTTGCTCCAGCACTTAAATGGCCCATTTGTTATTTCAGCCATATGGTTTAGTCAGGCTCCCTGACCGGCTGATATTTTGAAAACCGACTTTTCTGTTCCTCGATTTGTTTGCTTTACAAGATTCAGCGCTATATAAATACCATACATTATTATTATTATTATCATTATAATAATTATTATTATTATTACTTGCACTAGACAAGATGGAGAAGAATGTCAGGTCTGGAAGGGAATAGGCTTTTGTTTTATACTGGATTTCTATCATCGGAACAAACTGAAACAAGCTTTAAGTTAGTAATGCTTGTCTTCTATAAGCTGCGTTATTTTTTTGTTGAAATGTTTTTACAACAGGCACCAAAATCTAACAAGCACCATCGGGCTCTGAACGCTTGGTGAGTTTTTGACCTGATTTTCTACTGTTATAGGTTATATTGTGTACATATTATACCACTTTGCGTAGATGGTGCCAATTTCTCTACAAAGACAGACACTGACATTTAAGACAGACAATGGCATTTACTTTTGTCAATCCTTAGTTCC
>CM054153.1:45408966-45426466 GCA_028751875.1 Rapana venosa
CTGACAGCGATAACTTAAAAAAAATGATTGGGAGGAGGGGGGGGGGGGGGGGGAGGGGGGGGGGGGGGGGGGCACTGGATACGGAAGGGTATTGAAAACAATTTTCAAAGGGTAATTAGTTCTTTTTTTATTTTTAAGAACTATGTTCCTGAAGTATGCAAATCATTTTACACCTTTAAGAGTAAGGTTTTTTTTTCTTTTCTTTTTATTAATCATGTCTCATACATAGACAGGTAAAGCAGAAACGTGGAGCATAAAGTTTATGAGTGCAATTCATGTGTTTTGGTAGTATTTCAATTTTTCCAGAGGACATAAGAAATGCAGAACACGCCATAGTCGGTACACCACATCTGCAGAGTTATCCAATCGATAATGATAATATTACATGGAGTTTATGTAGCGCTGAATCTTGTAAAGCAAACAAATCAAAGCGCTTGCATTCAAATCATTCACGCGCATGCCACCATTCAGAAAATAAGATTAACAAATTATACATGTACACACACACACACACACACACACACACACACACACACACACACACACACACACACACACACACACACACACACACACAGAGTAACGCACTAAGGCAAGGTGATTGAAAATAGGGACAGATGTGGGGTGCAATGATGGAGGAAGATCCTAGGTAGGAAATAAGTGTGTCTTTGCGGTGGATTTAACCTGTCAAATGAAGGATTTTGGTGAAGGAAGAGAGAGAGGTAATTCCAGATAGATGGACCAGAAATAACGAAAGAACGGCGGCCGACACTGGGTTGTTTGAACCTGGGTGTTTGTAAGCACATGGTATCCACAGCAGAACAGAGGGAACGAGAAGAGTGTATAGGTGAAGACAGTCAAAAGAGATAGGAAGGTGCAGTTAACATGTTTGACCAGTTACTTAACATAGAGCGCTGATGGAGCCTCAGTCTCACTCTTGATATCGTTTTCCTTCTCACTCTTTCTCTATTTCTGGTCCATCCATCTGGAACGACCTTCCTCTCTCTCTTCGACAGAGGCCTACATATGACACATTTAAATCCAGCCTCAAGACATATTTGTTTCAAACCTAACTTTTTCCCTCTTTCATCTCAAAACTGCCCCTGCCTTTAACAGCCAAAATCCCATTACCCTGCCAAAGCCTACAACCTGTGTGTGTGTGTGTGTGTGTGTGTGTGTGTGTGTGTGTGTGTGTGTGTGTGTGTGTGTGTGTGTTGTAGGTAGGTGTGTACATTTGAATTTTGTTTAAGCTTTTGATAGTTATTGGCTGCATGACTCTGTAAGAATATGTTGAATGCAAGCGCTATGATTTGTCTTTGCAAGATATGCGCTATACAAATTCCATTTATTATGATTATGATTATCATTATGATGATGATGATGATGATGATGATGATTATTATTATTATTGTATGATTTATGAGATCTTTCATGCGCGTACTTGATCCTCCTCTTGCATGCGTACACCGAAAGGAGTGAGGAAGTATAAATCATACGGAAATAGCAGCGCGGAGGACAGCACAAATCCTTCCCTTCAGTTCACCTGGTGCTGCTGCGATTCAAACGCGGGACCTTAGGACCACATGAAGGACTTTCAAAACTCGTCATCTTAACCACTCTGCCTGCACACTGGCTAACTTGTAATGCTTGTCCCGCTCACACTTCCTCTCTGACCCTTGCCCCTCCCTGTTTCCCCAGAGAGAGAGAGAGAGAGAGAGAGAGAGAGAGAGAGGGAGAGAGAGAGAGAGAGAGAGAGAGAGAGAGAGAGAGAGAGAGAGAGAGAGAGAGAGGAGAGAGAGAGAGAGAGAGAGAGAATGTTCGTTATGAGGGCGTTTTCTCCACATCTCCTCTACTCTTTAAAAAAAAAAGTTATTTCTGTTGGACAGCAGTTGTATTATATTTTTGTCGTTGCTCTTTAACATTTCTCGAGCGTCCACTTAAAAATTTTTTTTTTTTCTATTACGCTCTCAGTACTATCCACTTACTGAGAACAAAATGCTATTTCTTTCTTTAACCTCCAAGTTCCAGCCTGGTGAAAGGCAATTCAATAAACCACGCCTCTGATGACACACACGCGCGTGCAAGAACTCCGGTCTGAAAGGTCAGAGGGAAAAGAAAAGTCCAGTGTCTCTCTCTCTCTCGCTCCTCTCCGCCTCTCCTCTAACGAACTAGGGAGCTAGCCTGGCTAGCCTGGCCTGGGCTAAACCGTTTGGCCTTTTCTTGTGTGCTTCCACTTCCCGCGCCCGCTGGGCGCCCATCATGGGCGCTGCAGGAGATGAGATGAGACTGTCAGGGCGCGTCTTTGACGTCCAGCTGTGACGTCTTCAATTTGCGCACGCGCTTGTCTTTTGACCGAAATGAGACGCGGGCCAAAAAGTCATGCTTTGTGTCGTTTGGTAAAATGGATTTGTGTGGAGAGAAGGTGAAAACGTTGGAAAGAAAGATGGGGAGGAAACCCCTTCCCCCCCCCCCCCCCACCTTTGTTGTCGCCTGCTGAGAAGGCTTTGGGGGTGGGGGAGGGGGGTGGGGGTGGGGGGGGGGGTGAAAGTAGACATCAGAGAACTCTAATTCCAGGTCATGTTACACCGTGCAAAATCATCAGCGCTGAATGGATAAACAGGTTAAAAAACCCCCAACCTGACGGGAGGATGAATAATGACTTGATAAATAAGCCAATAGGTTTACGAAAAATAGGTGAATAGAGATATGGACAAGAAAATGAAGAAGCATCGCCTCTAGTAAGAACATATATGCCTGATTGTCTATATGTCTGTTTGTCTGTATGTGTGTGTGTGTCTGTTTCTGTCTGTCTGTCTCTCCCATCTCTGTCTCTTTCTGTGAGTTTGGCTGTTCCTTTTCTTCTTCTTTTTTCTGTCTCTCTGTCTGTGTCTCTTTCTGTGAGTTTGGCTGTTCCTTTTCTTCTTCTTTTTTTCTGTCTCTCTGTCTCTGTCTCTTTCTGTGAGTTTGGCTGTTCCTTTTTTATTCTTCTTTTCTTGTCTCGATTCTTAATATAATTTTTCTCACCAAAGAAACCCTTTCATACGTGTTTACAACATATGCATTCTACCTTTCTTATGATCTCGCTTTGAAGACCAGTTTTTGTCTCTTTTTTTCGATGCCTCACTCCCTGTCTCTGTCTGTCTGTCTCATTCATCTCTCTCTCTCCTTCCTTCTCTCTCTCTCCCTCCTTCTCTCTCTCTCACTCTCTCTCTCTCAGCCGTCAGTCTCATTCTCTGTTTCTGTCTGTCACGTGTGTGTGTGTGTGTCGCGCGCGCGCGTCTGTGTGTGTTTGTGTGTGCTGCGCGCACGTTCCTCCGTTCTTTGATCTAACCTTTTTTCATTCCTTGTGATATCGTTCGGTTCAAGTGTGTGTGTGGTGTGTGTGTGTGTGTGTGTGTGTGTTGTGTGTGTGCACGTGCGTACGTGTGTGTGTGTGTGTGTGCGTGCGTGTGTGTGTGTGTGTGTGTGTGTGTGCGTGCGTGCGTGCGTGCGTGGGTGCGTGCGTGTGTGCGTGCGTGTGTGTGTGTGTGTGTTGTGTGTGTGTTCCTTCGATCTTTGATCTAACGTCTTTACGTTCTGTGTGATATTATACAATTTTAGTGTGTGTGTGTGTGTGTGTGTGTGTGTGTGTGTGTGTGTGTGTGTGTGTGTGTGTGTGTCGCAATGAATTTTAACTATTTTATATTTTTATCATCCTCCTTTTAACATTTTCTTTACTTGGAAATACACTGATTCTGGGCATTGTTTATGGCACTCGAGCGAAATATCAGTAGCCGTGTTTATTATTAGTTTTTTTTTATTTGGTGGGGGGGGGGGGGGGGGGGGGTATAGCACTGCTTTGTCTTTCTGTGCAAAGTTCAGCTTCTTTCCGTTAGTTTGTTACCTTGTTTCTTATCATCCTTATTTTCCTCCTTGTTGACTCTGAAGTTCACGAGTTGAGTTCAATGACGAAAGTTTAATTTATGTTTCGCACTGAGGAGGTCAAGTGTTTTTGTTGTTGTTGTTTGCTAGTGATCTTTATGGGCAAGTCATTGAGACTGTTATCATTAAGGTGTTGACTTTGTTGTATATTTCGAGTTTTTCGTTGTTTTCCCATCTTTGCTGTTTGATTCTCGTTTTTGTCTTGGTCTTTGCCTGTAAGTATGGCTTTGTCTCTGTCTCCACGTCTTTGTCTATGCTTCTCTGCCTCTGTCTTTGTTTCTGTCACTCAGTTTGTTTGTAAACTTCTTTTTGCCTTTGAGTTTGCTTTCGTCTGTTTTTGTCTTTCTTTTAGGCAGTCTGTTTCTGGTTCTTTGGTTTTTATCTCCCCTTCCCCATTCTTTTCTTTTTCTTCCTTTTTATTTTATTTTATAAAAAACATCTTTTCCCCCAGATCTCTGCCACTCTCTAAAAACGGCATAGCTGTGACAGGATCTAGGGGTCTTGGAATTTCGGAAGAGTAGGCCATTGTGTACCGGTGGGAACAGATGACAGCATTTACAAAACCGCATACACACGGGGACTAGATGTAAAAAAGAACACAAGTGCTTATTCCATCATCCTCGATATAAAAGAATTAAAAAAATAACTTTTAATAGACTTTTTGAAAGTAGCAGAGCTAAAAAGAAGAGCTTAGTCCACTCTTTTAGTAAAAAGGTAAAGGTGTCCCATAACCAATAAGGTCGTAGGGGAGCGAGGCGTCAGAGACCTCACTTCTCTAGGGGCCAGCATATTGAGGGCGGCGCTAATCTCTCCCTCGCTGCTTTACCTTCCCTGACCCTAAAGAGGGCAGGTACCCATTTACAGCTGGGTGAACTGGGGGGGCTGCACTGAAGCCAAGGCGCGCAAACGGTCACCCATCCAACTGGTAACCACGCTCGACGCTGCTGGGGAAAAGCGAGTGCTCGACCACTGAGCTATTCCGTCCCGTTACTCTGGAAGTACACATCCGAAAAAGCAAACATTACCACTATGCGTTTTGCTTCTGCCTTTGTTGCTTTATGTATCGGTAGATAAGGAGGAGCATAAAGACGATTCCAGATGTGGAGGAGGTTCTTTGTAACGGAAATTTACTAGTTTTTGTGTAGTTTTGTGTTTATTTTATTTTGTTAAATATTGTGTCACAAGCTGATGAGCAACGTCAACTCCATTATTTATTTTTTATTTGATATTTCGATTTGTTCAAGGGGGTAGGAGGATTTTCTTGTTTACTTTTGACAAGCACTATTGTTTACCAGTTCCATGTCAGTTAGCTTTTATTTCAAAGAACATAGCGGCTGTTTTCAATAAATCGTTTTGGGACTTAAAATAGTCCGTGGTTAGAGCGGTGAATCATGATCTGAAGGATACGTGTTATAGTCGCTGCTGAATCAGCAGGTAGAGGGTTTGACTCTCGGAACTACAGCCCCTAGTTCAATTTTCATCAGTACAAGTCTTCAGTGTGAGATTTAAGGGGTTCTTTGTGTAAACACACGCACAATCTCTTGCACACACGTTTAAAAAAACCCAACCAAATCCAAAACAACTATCGTCGAAGAGTAGTACAGTTATGGATAGTAATATTAACAGAAACCGAGGCCCCGTGCGCGAACGTACGCAGAACATCTTGCACACATGTTAAATCCTGTTCCGCTTTTCGAATGTGTAGGCCATTGTGTGCCGGTGGGAACACATTACAAAGTTTACAAAACTGCATACACACGGGGACTGGATGTAAAAAAGCACATGAGCGCTTATTCCATTATCATAAGTATAAAAGAATAAATGAACAAATATTTATAACTCAAGAATTGTCGTGCATGCATAATATAAGGCTTTGCTAGCATACTGAAGTATGCAGTAGGTAGAAAGAATTCATTCAAAGTGGAATTTTTTCGGCCGACTCGGGACAGAATAAGTGAAATCTGGTGCTGACTGTAACACCTCCTTGGGAAAATTGAATAACTGATTCGTTCAAGACTTGATCACATCCCATCCAGCAGTTACTCAAATCAATTGATCACATCCCATCCAGCATTACCCAAATCAATCCCCTTGATTCAGTTCATTTGAAGTTATTTTGATTCATACCGTTTTTAACTCATTCACGACGAAAACTGACCGAACTAGAGCACAGTCCTGAATCCAAAAGGTGAACCAATACATCGTGAATGAAACAGTTCACCCCAAACACATTAAGAGTGGAGGTGTCCACTGAAAGCAGTCACTGACCTGAAAAACAAGGAGGAAGTCTTGATTGGTGATCGGCCCTCTGCGTCACGAACACATTGCGTGTGCAAGACACGACGGCATTTAGAGCTGTTGAAGGGGACTTAATCCCAGTTCATTGCATTATATTTGCAAACCGGTTCAATGAAAAGATTGAGTTAAAAGCCATTACCTCTACTGGCACCACACACTGCAGGAAATCAGCTTGAGATGGGTTGGAGCAGTTTTCTGTCAAGACAGATGGAAACTGGAAGCTTGAGCAGTGCTTTGACATGATTTTTTTTTAAAGGTTAAGGTACTATATATTTTATTTCAAAACAGACTTTCTATCCGTGCATTTAATTGTGTTCATTGTTTTCTCCCCCTTCCTTTTGGGGGATTGGAGGGGACTGGGGGGGGGGGGGGCTGGTAGGGGGCTAAAATATTTACCTTTTGTTATCAAGTGTGAACTGGCATATTCAGAATGTAATGCACACCATGGCATTTATCCAAAGTTACACATGGAAGCCGAACCTTTAACAAGGAGAAGTTATACTGTTAAAGATAGTTTGAAATGAGTTATACCATTTCCTCCAAAACCAGTACTTTCCACTAACACAAATATGCTCAAATGAGTTAAATTACACTAACAGGAATCAACCACTCACTGTATGAAAATCATTTGAGTTATACCAGTCCTTCCACCACTAATACCCAGTATACAAAAGCCAGTAGACAATGAGTTAACCCTTCTTCCATAACCAGTCACCTCAATATACAAAGAAAAACTAAGTTCAAAACAGTTCAGAGCAATCCTTCCACAACGAACTCTTTTTTATCTACCCAAACCAGCCACGTTTAGAATGAGTTAAACTTCCCTTCCACGACCAGTCCTGGCTCTATAAAATCCCATTCCAAATCGACTTCAGCCACCCTCTTCCACAAGCCAAGCACACTACATACAAACCAGTTTAAAATGAGTTAAACCGCCTCTTCCACTGCTGGCGCCGACAACCTCCACATCCCAGAATCACCCCCCCCTCCTCTCCCTTCCCCTCAGTGAGGGCTGGAGAGTGTGCAGCAAGCTTCCAGAGACATCTTCACCCCTGTCGCTCCGACGACTGATGAGAATAGATTCACTTAATTACCGTCTGAGGCAGTGGAAATGGAGCTGGCCTCACTCTCCGCCATCAGTGAAACTAAATTAATGATGTCGTCCAGTGGTCATGAATCGCAATCAGGGGCTGACGGGCGTGTGTGTGATCGGGAGAGGGGGATTTAGAGATCTGCAGGAAATGCTTGACCGTCCAATTTCCTAACCCTGCCAAGCCCCTAGTCTTATCACCAACACCCCTCTTTTTTTTACCCCCCCCCCCCTCTCTCCCACCCCTCCCTTCTCAGACCTCTTCCAGTTCAGTTTTACCACCTTCACACCAACTCATCCCTCCCTCCTCTCCCTCCCGCCCACCTCCTGACACATACTCCACAGTTTTCAGTTTCTTTCTCAGACATCTTTCCCAGACCTGTTCCCCAATTCCTGCCTGTCCTTCTTTTCCTGCTAGGCCTGTGCCCCCCCACCCCCACCTTCTCTCTCTCTCTCTCTCTCTCCCCTCTCTCTCTCTCCCTCCCCCTCCCCTCCCCTATCTCCTCCGTCAGTTGATTTCATTACTCAAAAGCTCAAGCTGGATGGTGGGGTTGAACATTATGCACTTGGGGGCCTCCTGAGTTTGTGGCGAAGCGTTTAACAGTGCTGGAATGATTTGGCTGCAGCAGATGATGAGAAGGTTTTTTTTTGTTTGTTATGTTTTGTATGTTTTGTCATCGTCCTTATAAGGAGTTATTGATTGCACGTTGATAGCAATCATAAGAAACCAGACCAACTGTGAAAATAAGCACAAAGAAAGTCAAAATAGTTAAGTGGACAAAGAGACAGAGAAGATCGTCTTGTTGCTTATAGCCCTACCGACCACAGAGGCCATCTCAGAGCTATATATTAGAGATTGATAGGTAGATAACGAGATAGGTAACTCAAAAGATAGATAGACAGACATACAAATATAATAGACAGCCAACTGTGACACTAAACACATAGAAAGGTCAAATAGTTAATTGGACAAACAGACAGAGAAGACCCAGTCTTGTTGCTAATAGCCCCACCGACCACAGAGGCCATAATTATCAGGGTTATAGATTAGAGATTGATAGGTAGATAATAATAATCATAACAAGAATAATGATAAATGGAATGCATGTAGCGCTATATCTTGCAAAGACAAATCAAAGCGCCTAAGATAGGAACACGCTTAAGATAACTAGATAGGTAACTCAAAAGATAGACAAACATAAAGACATGTAGATAGTATCACCGCTACCATGGCTGCCACCACTGCAACGCACCATTCTACTACCCCCGATTCCAGTAACGCATCAGCTGCTCATCGTCCACTGAGTGAACACAACAAACAACCTGGTACATATTAATACCCGGCTACATGACAAACAGAGAAAGCATGTGGAGCAGGTTGTGTTGCCCCATTAATTCAGTACATGTTGACTGACATGGAGCCCTGATACGTCCACAGGGGGAGAGAGAGAGAGAGAGAGAGAGAGAGAGAGAGAGAGAGAGAGAGAGAGAGAGAGAGAGGAGAGAGAGAGAGAGAGAGTGGGTCAGTTGATACGGATATTGCTCCCTTTGCTCTTTGGGGAGGGTCGTGTTTATTTCACACACAGAGTTATATAGGCTAGGCTCCCAGTTTCTTGGGGCGGGTTATGATGAAGAGTGGATTGAGTTGTAGAATGGTGTTTGTGGAGGAGTTTGTTTACTTATTTATTGATCTGTGTCGTTATCTTAGGAGAGGGATGAGCTCCACGAAGGTTTCAACTTACCCATGCTGGCAGCCTGAAAGTTTTATTTATTTATTTATTTTTTTAGTGCAGTGTCCCAACATCTCGTCAAGGATTTATGGGAGGAGTCAGGATTAACTCAGATGTTCCATTTTTTTCTTCTTGTGTGTCATTCTTTTACCTGTCTTTGCCCCTTTTTGTAGGAAATTGACCTTTTGTTTTTATTCTTCGTTATTTTGTTCCCCATGTCTTCTCTCTCTTTTCTTTCCAGTCTGTTCGTCTCACTTACTGTCTCTATGTCTTTTCTTTCTTTTCTTTCTTTCTTTTATATTATATTTATTGACTGCTAACAACTCCTGTATATCATGTATGTCGATTGTCTGTTTATGCCAGGTCGTCACCATTTTGTGTGTGTTTTACCTATGGGCTAAACTGACCGTGGGAAATTCACGTTGTAACTTTATCACTATTGTCCGTTTGTGTGTGTGTGTCTATCATTTGATAGCTGGTAGAAGAACGAAGGTTGAAGGTCGTTGGTTTTGTGTCGTTCCCGCCGACAGCAATCTATCAAAAATGAAACCGAGTGTTTTTAGAAATGTTTGGTTTGTGTTTCAAACCATTTATGTGTTTCTTTTGTTGTTGTTTGTTTCTGCCTGCCTGTCTATTTGGTTTTTCTTTCTTTCTTTTTTCTTCTTTTCTTTTTCTTTCTTTCTTTCTTTTCTTTTTCTTTTCTTTCTTTTCTTCTTTCTTTCTTTCTTTCGTTCTTCCCTTTGCGTTTTTCTTTTTCTGTTCTTTCCGACCTCGAATGTTTGTTATTATTTAACAGGTTATTGTTATTATTTAAAAAAAGAGAAGAAAACATGAGTAAAAGCTATCGCCATGCAGTTTTTGTAAAGATTAAGATGTTGACCATTGTATGGCACAGAGACCTGTGGTTGTGAACGCAGTTATGTCCCTGGACAGGCTGCTGTCTGTCAGGCTGGAAGCGGCATAAATTGAAACCGACAGGAGACTTGACACATAACGACTGTTCTGGTCAGCAGAGAGTTAACACTTGTACAGTACGTCTCTGTCTGTCTGTCTGTCTTTGTCTGTCTGTCTGTCTGTCTATCTGTGTGTGTGTGTGTGTGTGTGTGTGTGTGTGTGTGTGTGTGTGTGTGTGTGTGTGTGTGTGTGTGTGTGTGTGTATGTGTGTGTGTATGTGTGTGTGGCTTCACAGTCTGGCAGCTGCAGGGTTACGAGCTATGTCCACATGCATACATTTCTCTGTTTATTGTGATAATAATTGGAATTGGTGTTGATATTCCTGTTACCTTCAAGCAAGTAATACACCCCAGAAAATACGCGAAAAGGTTCATTGCCGTGTGTACTGATAGAAAGAAAGTTGTGGACATACACTGGGTGATTTCAAAAGTAATTTTGATATATTTAAGTCGACATTTAAAGCCTTCAGTGGGATGAGGAATTCAATGCTTTCTAGCATCATTTTTACAAGCTGTTTACTGTTCCACAGGAGGCCCCACTGACACAAGATCGTTTGAACCAATGTCCTTCAGCGTAAACAGCATTTTGCACCAATCACGCAGTTAATTGTATACTTCATTGACGTTGATCTGAAACAGATGAGGCTGTTTTGGAGAGGACAAAAAATTAATCAAGGAATAAATAATTTTAGTTGCTGCCTTTGGATTTCACTTCTCAAGTGTTTCATTGACGTTTGAGACTGTTGAAATTTAGATCAACCATCTATAACAAGTTTAAAATAAGTGGACGAAGCATCAGATGTAATGCTGTAGGAAGATGAAGAAGAAGAAGGCGGAGGAGAAGAAGGAGAAGAACAAGAACAACAACCACCAAACAGCTTAAAAAACCAAGCTAATCAATAGTGTTAGTAACAAAATTTGTGACACAGGTAAGATAAAGTCTTCATGAATATTTTAGAACAAGATAAATCATGTTTTAAAGTGATACTGGAAGAAAATTTAATTTCCAAAATAAAATATCATGAGTCATAGCCATTCCACCATAGCAGAATATTTACGATTCAAGTTATCTTGCAACGGACTTTACAGTTTGGACACATATACTTCATGACTCATGGCCGCTGCAGCACCATCATCCCTACGGCTACCAGCCATCACCCCCACCACCCTCAAGGCCATCATCCCCCCCCCCCTCCCCTTCATCCATTTCATATGGTCGGTTGGCAGATGGACTGACGTCTCGGCTCTAACCTTGGCCTCTCCTACACTTGGTCTTCTGCTGTGCAGGAGGAGGCCTGGGCGATGTTGATTGACTAAATATCTCTCCTTGCGGCCCGTTGGGTCTTGAGGGCAAGAGGCCATCCGCTTTCAGATGTGTAGTGGAAACTGTGGGCTTGTGTGGGTAGTAGTACTCTATAGTGATGAGCTTTTGGTGGGTTTTGTTTGTTTTTGTTTGGTCTTTGATTCGTTTTTGTTTTGTTTTGTGTGTGTTGCTTTCTTTTTCGTCTCTTTCTCGTTCGTCTTTTTAAAAAATGTTATTTTATTATTATTCATTGTTGTCTGTTGCTTTCTTTTCGTCTCTTTTTCGGGTTGTCTTTTTCATTCATTCATTCATTCATTCATTCATTCATTCATTCATTCATTCATTCATTCATTCATTCATTCATTCATTCATTCATTCATTCATTCATTCATTCCATCATCCATCCATCCATCCATCCATCCATCCTTCCTTCTTTCTTTCTTGCTACCTTCCCTCATTCCTTCCTTCCCCCCCCCCCTCTCTCTCTCTCTCGTATTAATATAAACATATAGAGATAGATCCATAAGAGGGTAGATGTGCAGACATGAATAATAGCTAGCCATTAAAAATAGAGCCATATCGAGATATTTTTTCTATCGCTTTCTTTCTCTCGGTCCTTGTCTGTTTCTCGTTCCATCTCTTTCTCTTTTCCGCGAATAGGTTTCTTTGAAACACTTTTCTGTTTACAACACTTGCGTAACTAAGCTGTACATTTAAGAACGCTGTTTCTGATGATACCTTTGCAGTAATAAGAACAAGACAAATTGGTTGGTATATTGTATGTTTTAAAATCACACGCACAAGTAAAACTTTGATTATTATTGAATTATTTTCTTGAATGGGTATGAATCACAAGCCTTCGCATTAGCACACCCTGAAAGAAAAATAAATGTCATGTATAAAAATTTGACACATCTGTGGTGACAGATCTTAACTTTGACCTTACTATTGCCATCAATGCAGCGAATTTCCAGCAACATTATTTGCTGAGATGTCGGCGATACGATGTTTGTATCAACATTACACGTCACGAGAACTGACGCCAGCATGCAATATTCACGTGTAATGCTGAAATATTCACAGCGTCCTTTATAGGGGGCGGGTTAATCAGTAACAACAACAACAATAACAACAGCTGCCTCTGTTAGGAGTGTTGGCATCTCAGAGTCCTGTCTCCTCCATGACTGAGGCGGCGCCGGTAGGCTGACGCTTCTCGTACACAATAACAAGATCAATAACAAGTAAATAACAAGAACAATGCTGCTGCTGCTGCTGCTGATGATGATAATAATAATAATAATAATAATGATAATAATAATGATAATAATAATAATAATAATAATAATAATATTAATGATGATGATGTTAATGATGATGTAGTTAGAGCACCAGGAGCAGCAGTGATAGTAGTAGTAGAAGTGGTGGTGGTGTGGTGGTGGTGGTGAAGGTGGTAGTAGTAGTAGTAAGTAGTAGTAGTAGTAGTAGTAGTAGACTAAATAGTAGCAGCAGCAGATGCAGAGGAAGAGAAAGGAGGAAAGAAGGGGGTAACAGCGACAAGAACAGCAGCTGCCGACATCTGCATTTGTGAGTAGTCACTTGCTTTTTGTTCTTGGCCTTCGTAGAATCAAAACTATGACTGTAAACAACATTAATACATCCACAGATTTATCATAGTTTCTCATTAAGGTTTCTCAAGCCTTCAGACAAATAACAGAAAGCAGCCCACCCTCCCAAAAAAAAAAAACCCACCAAAAAAGAAGAAAAAAAACCCTATGCAAAACTACACCCCACAGAACAGAACCCCAAACAAAAAACGACCACACGCAAAAATACCCTTTAGATGGTAGCTAATTTCTTCAAATGTACTTCTTTAATATTTGACCAAGCGTCTGTTTCCAATTTGCTCATTACCAGTAGACAAAGCTAACGGATTTCTCACAAAAAACTTATTGCAGTAATGAACATTAGAACGCTGTTTTCCATATAATACAGCAAAGAGAAAAGCATCTTGTTGTGTATATTAACGAGAACAATAGTTTAAAGTGAGAAATAGATAGAAAATGTTTGCCAAAGCTATTTTTAAAAATTGTCAAATGGACTTGTGATTATATTCACGTTCCAGCGAAAATTTCCAGGGATGAAAGTCAAATGGACAGCTTATCAGCGCTCCACCACCCCCCCCTCCTTTCTTGGTTTGCCTCTTCTGGCATCACGTAGGACCCTTAAACTAAACAAACGAAACGCGCACAACCTCACAATCACCCCCATCAAGCCGAAAACGCGGTGTAAGGAGAGTTTGAAGAAAGTCTAGCGAGAGAGAGAGAGAGAGAGAGAGATGAGAGAGAGAGAGAGAGAGAGAAGGAAAAATGGGAGGCGGGGAGGTTTGTTGCGAACAAACAGGCTGAAGGGGGACTTAGAGGCTTTTGATCCAATTCGTCAAGACCTCGGATCAAGAGGCACATTTTCTTCTCTTCTTCTGTGCCGGAGTCTGCTGGGGTGACAGCACTGTGTGTTGGAATGATGAATTGGTTGGGATTACACGTGCTGCTGCTGCAGTTGGAAGATACATCGCTGTCGTCTCTCTTGCCACTCTTGCTACCATCCCACCCCTCCTCCCACCCCTCAGCCCACATCCATGGTCCATCATTGATAGTTTCAGTTTGTTAGTGCCCTCGCCTGTTTCTCCCAAATCTTAAGCTTGCTGTATTTTTTAAAAATTTTGTTAAAAAAAAAGATTAGAAAGGAAGGCAGTGTTGAGATTTATATATATAGTGGGGGGTGGGGATGGGGTGGGGCGTGATATCCTAGTGGTTACAGCGCTGCGCTCGTGATCTGATGGCCCGGGATCGAGCCACCATCGACATACCAGTTCAAAGGGGGGGGGGGGGGGGTCCCCGCTGGAGTTAACGGTAGTACCGACTCTGCTACTCTGGAGGTCCTTTGAATGAGATGATAAACCGAGGTCCCCTGTGCAATCGCACGCAAAACAACTTGCACACATGCCAGAGCCCGTTCCGCCTTTCGGAAGATAGGCCATTGCGTGCGGGTAGGAACAAAGTTTCAAAAATGCATGCACCCAGGTGTCGTATTTAGACACCATCCTCGAGGTCGACATGCGGCTGGCTACCTTAATGGTGAGCAAAAACGGTTTCATACGCAGAATCTCACCATTGGTGATCCTCGGAACTCTAGCCAAAGAACGAAAAAGATCCTTGTATTCGCGCTTTTGCTTTGCTTTGCTTTGTTTTAAAACAAAAAATATTCGAATGTTTTGTATTTCTGTTCACTGTGTGTGTGTGTGTGTGTGTGTGTGTGTGTGTGTGTGTGTGTGTTTAGTGGTGTGTAGTGTTTATGTGTCTGCATGCGTGCGTGCGTACAGGAGTGCGTGGAAAATGCAAAAAGTCCAATTATCGCTGTCTCAAATAATAGCATTTCCTTTTTCCTGCAGCATACTTTATTTTTAGATTATCATATTATTATTATTATTATTATTTTTTTTAGGTCTCAGTGATCAGTATCCTCACACAGTGACTGAAGGAAATAACAGAAGACAATAACCCCCCAAAAAAACAACCAGGCAGGAACTTGCCGAGGACTGACCGGGAACGGAGCTGTCTTAACGACCCATTGATTCAGCAGTCAGGCATTTTCATCTTCATTTGTCGAGGGTTGAACGAGGGTGTAATCGCCTGGCACCCTGGAGAGAAAAGAGCTGGTAAAGACTTGTCAGTGCTTCCAGTCCTTTATCGCCGCCTCTCTTCAATTTTACATGAATTACACTACAGCCTTGCCTCCTTTCTCCCCCTCCCCTTCAGGGACCTGCCTGGCTCACTGCACGAGCGATGAAGTTGTGAAATGAAGTGGAAAAGCAGACAATTGGTGGTGCTACCTCCAGAATTATGAATGTAAAAAAAAAGCACGAGTACTTATTTCATTATTTTCGAAAGTAAAGAATAAATATAGAAATAAATGATACTTTGCATGAGCTTTTTGTTTTGAGAGAGGTTAGGATATAGCTTGTATTTTCTGTTTTTGGGGGTGTTTGTGTCATTGATGGGTGACTGCAAGATATCCTAGGAAGTAACCAATGATTCTTTTAGTATCAAAACCATTGTGTTTTCAAATTCAGTAGATTCGATTCATATGCACTGGTGTAAACTTTCATACTGATCTAAAAAAATGGAATGTCTTTCTATTGGTAGGCTACTTACAATGTGGTTTTAGTTCAAAATCACACACATTTTTTTAATTCATGAAAAGTACCTGAATTCAGTAAAATGCACGGTGTTTGCCTTTTTTTCTTTAACCACTAGACTGCCTTACCCCGGAAATTCTCCGGGGCTAAACGTGCACCCTATACGCCAACAACCCGGAAAATTTCCGGGGTGTCGAACCGAAGTAAACAAGCCTGCTTCCTTGACTACAGTTAAAGGGAAACAACTCCAAAATCAATGGAGGTCACTCTCCTGTTGCTTGGCAACATCGAGCTGCAAAAACCGTGGCAAAAACGATCGTTTTTTTCGCTCGTATTTTGTGTTTTTATGCATGACTGCTTGGGAAGTTCTTGTTCAAAATTGCTGACACTTCTTGTTGAAGGCATAAATAACTTTACACAGCTGTAAAAGTGGCAAATAAAACTGTAGATTTACCTAACATTGATGAAAACGATCGCGTATGATTCAGGAGATCGTGTATTTAAAAAACAATGAATGAGATTTGGCCTAGACATATGTTTGACATTATTGAGATGGTGGGTACTCGAATGACAGTGGTGATGAAGAAATCGTATTTATGGTCGATTTTTTTACATTTTAAATATATTTTCGCATTGAAATATCATGCTAACTAATTTGAGCTTGCCTCGAAGTAATCTACAGTATATATACTGTCATTGTGTAGACTATCAGGAATATTCATGTAGTAGTTTCTGAGTAAGAGGGATATGAACATAGCAGTGGTACATAAGAATTTTATTCCCCGGCATATAGGGTGCACTTGCACTGGGCAGTGAAGAGGTTTTAAAGACGTCATCACGCCAAGAAGACTTTTGGCACCTGTTTCTGGAGTCTAAGTTCTGATCATTAAAAACAAAAAGATTTAAGTAACATTTATGTAAGTATGCTCCCTTCCAAATAATTATTTGTGCACTTTGGCGAAAATATGCTTGTGCAAAGAAAGAAATGAACGAACAAATAACATCAGGCCTAGCAAGAAGCTGTTTCAATTTCATGTTGACAAAAGTATGGATGCGTGTGTTTCGGGCACGGATAAGGTTAGGCAACACCAGAGGGGAAATATGAATCATTTTAAGCTAATGAGCCCATTTATCACGCAACCTACACGTGTTTCTCAACTCTGTGTGAGAGACAGTGGACACCGCATGAGAGATAATGTACACTGTGTATGAGCCACAAATACATATTACGAAAACAAAAATGGTCATGCAAAGGATGTAAGCACACTATTCCAAGCCCAACTTAAAAAAAACTTTCAAAGAGGGATGATTGTCAACTTTTATTGCTGTTATATTGCAGCAAGGGATATGGTTTGATCATATTTTTTTGGAGAATAGAAACTTCTGCCATTCAAACAGACAAAAAAAAATTAATGTAAGGGGGCATCATTCTTTCTGTAATGACCAAGAAAATGGGTAGCAGACATACAAGGACGTCATTTGTCAGAAATCAGTTGTGTACATAAAAAAATCGCATATAAAGATATGTTTGGCATTTATTATTTGAAAAGTGACCCAGAATATAAAGTCAGTCTCGGCTCTGAAAAAGCAGAGCATTGCAAAAGTTTATACATACATTTTTTCCCCCACAGAAAGTGGAGGTTTTGCATCTTCTGTGTTCTCTTTTCGGGCACCGCTTCGTGATACATACAATCCAAACAGCCACACAATCACCCCATCAAACTGGGAACAGCAGCGTAAGGACAATTTGAAGACAGTCTGGAAGAAAAATGGGACATGGAGAGGTTTTCTTGCGAAGAATCAGGCTGACAGGGAGGGACTTAGAGGCTTTTAATCCAATTCGTCAAGACCAGTGCTACCTGTCTGTCCTTCTTCGCCAGGGTTCAGTCGCTGACATGGATGTGTGATTCTGAGGGTCTGTTGCTGTACACTGCTGCACCTGCTGCTTCTGTTGTTGACGGTGGTTTTGTTTTTTAGAAAGAAGCTTGGCCATCTCTATTGCTGCTGCTG
>CM054153.1:45428966-45433966 GCA_028751875.1 Rapana venosa
TCCTCTTCTTCTTCTTCTTCTTCTTCTTCTTCTTCTCTTGGAAGGCGTCTGGTCGTTGACATAACTGTGGGTTTAAATGATCTATTGATGGGAGATTGCACATGCTACTGCTGTGCTTGTAATGTGAGGGATCTGGCTGGCTGGTTGGGTCTGTGTCTTGCTTCTCCCCTTCCCCCTCCTCTTTCGTCTCTCCCGTTACTCCTCTTGCTCCCCCATCTCCATCTCTTGAGTCCTTATCCATCACTGACAGCTCTACCCCTCTTTTTTCTTTCCCTTCTTACATCCTTCTCTTTCCAACTTTTCCCCCCCTCTTCCACGTAAATATTGTAGTGAAATAGGCCGAGAAGAAGACAGCGAATTGGACACACAGAAACGCATACACGCGCGCACGTCATTGAAGAACAGGCAGGCACACACACACCACAACAACAACAGCAACAACAACAACACACGCACATACACACATACACACATACACACACACACACACACACACACACACACACACACACACACACACACCACACACACACACACACACACACACACACACATTGTGTGAATAGGGACATTCGTGCACTCGCACACACAGAATCAATCGCTTGGACGTATCTAACTTATCTTGTATTGCATGCTATTGTACACCACTTTCAGTTACAATGGATTTCTCTCTGACATTCAAACTGCTCTTCGCTGGAGGATTGCATCGCCACTTCTGCAGTGCCACCCGTGTCTGTCTATTCATCTGCATCTGGGTACATTTGTTTCTTCTCGAGAGTGGCTTTTTCTGGACAATTTAGCTAGGGACATTCTTAATGCCGTGGGTTCTTTCACGTATTCTAAATGTATTTTGCGCTTGTAATCTCGATTTATTGACTCAGCGAAAGACTAGCACCCAAGACTTCAGCTCATGGTCTAATAGACACGGCCAAAGTCAGGCTGGAGATGGGAATTTAACCTGTGCTTTTGGGATGTGCAATATCACCTCGGGTGGAAATGCGTTAAAGTACAACAGGGCAGGCAAGAAGACAGACAGACAGACAGACAGAAAGACAGGCAGGCAGGCAGACAGGCATACATTCAGGCAGGCAGGCAGACAGGCATACAGGCAGACAGACAGGCAGGCAGGCAGGCATACAAGCATACAGGCAGGCAAGCAGACAGGCATACAAGCAGACAGACAGGCAGGCAGGCAGGCAGACAGCCAGGCAGACAGGCAGGCAGACAGGCAGGCAGACAGGTAGGCAGGCATACACATAGACAGGCAGGCAGGCAGGCAGGCAGACAGCCAGGCAGGCAGACAGACAGACAGACAGACAGACAGGCAGGTAGACAGACAGGCAGGCAGGAAGGCAGGCGGGCAGACAGACAGACAGACAGGCAGACAGACAGACAGACAGGCAGACAGGCGGGAAGGACACTGGACAGTTGAGGATATCTTCAGAATTTAATCCTCACGACTTTCTGAATCCAAGAGATACCCATCTGTGTGAGATGACCAGCAACACATTGTTGGACTATAAAACAGTTTTCTTTGTGTGCAGCGCTCGTCTCCTTTGAAACACGAAGCTCCAAGGAAGCGGGAGTGCGGTCACCTGAATGGTGGGGAAATTGTCGCGTACGCTTAATCTCACAAGTGGTACATTTAGGAGAGATCTAGCCGAGGAATGACCCCCCCACCCCCCGGCCAAAAATAAAGAAGAAGAAAAACAGAACAAAAAACCCTCCCCCCCCCTTCAACAAACCCCCCCCCCCAACTCCACCAAACCCAATAACAACAAAATCAATCAAACAAACAAAATACCCCCCCAAACCAAAACAAAGAAAAAACAACAACAAAACAACAACAACAAAAAAAACCCAACAACCCAGAAACACCACCACACAACTTTCATCAGATTATGACGACTGGTGTTTTTGTTGCTGCTGCTGTTGTTGCTGCTGCCACATCCTTCATCATAATGCCGCATTGTTCAATCAAATAACTGTTTCAGTGTTTACAAAAATCTCCCTAATTTGATGCATTTAAAATGCACCTTTTGATTTGCAGAAGACTTCAAAAGGTGGAAGCAGTGAGCATACGTGTGTGCTTGCGTGCTTGCGTGTGTGTGTGCGTGTGCGCGTGTGTGTTTGTGCGCGCGTGTGAGTGTGTGTGTGCGTGCGTGTGAGTGTGTGTGTGTGTGTGTGTGTGTGGGCGTGTACGTGTGTGTGTGTGCGCGCGTGTGCGTACGTGCGTGCGTGTGTTTATATATAATTTTTTTTATTTATAGGAAATTCCTTTTTTTTTTCGAAAACAATAGAATAGGCTCTCTCTCTGTCTCTCTCTTTGTCTGTCTGTCTCTCCCTTCCTCTCTCACTCTCTCTCCCCCCCCCTCTCTGTGTCTCCGTGTGTGTGTGTGTGTGTGTGTGTTTGTGTGTGTGTGTGTGTGTGTGTGTGTGTGTGTGTGTGTGTGTGGGTGGGTGGGTGGATGGGGGTGATGGTAGTGGGGGGCCGGGTGGGGGTGATGCTATTCTAGCAGAGCTGGCATTTGTGTGTCCTGTTTCTCAATCATTGTAATCTGTTGACGCTTCTTCCATTTTCTCACCACTTCCAGCCTAATGATTTATCGCCCCGTGAGGTGTGATTAACTCGTAGATAGTTGATCAGTTTTTCCCTTTCCCTTTTGTCAGTGTCTGTCTGTCTGTCTGTCTGTCTGACTGTAGGTTTGTTTGTTTTGAGCAAAATAGACAATCAGACAGACAAATGCACGCGGTACGCAAGTATGCACGTAAGCACGCACTCTCTTTCTCTGTTTCTCTCTCTCTCTCTGTATCTCTCCATATTTGTCTGCCTTTCCGTCGGTCTGTCTCTGTCTCTCTGTGTCTCTCCTTCTCTCTCACTCTATCTCTCATTTTTGTGTGTCTGTTTTCTCTCTTTTTTTCCACCCCCCTTCCCCCTCTCCGCTCTTTCATTCCCTGCGAGTTGGCAATGCCTCATAGTATTTTTTTTTTTTTTAGCAGCACTGCAATTTCCCTTTCCATTATTGTAGTTCAACGCTTTAATTAATGAAAATGATATGAAACAAAGAAAATGGTTGAAGCCTGACTCGTATGTTAACACAATGATCTGGTTCATCATCAGTGTGGTGTTTCATAAACATCTTCATTGGTCAAGGGTGTGAAGACTCTAAAGTAAAAGAAGCTGTAAAGGCAAGTGAATGCTTCGTCCTTTATCGTTAGGTCTCTTAAAAGATAAATGCTGGTAAAACCGGTCGCATACGCAAAATGTCACCATTGGGGGGTGGGGGGAGCTCAAGCTGCAGAACGAAAAAAAAAATTGTATGCGACTTAGTCCTCAACCAAGTCCTATCATTTAGCAGTAGATACTAGTGATTCATTACACGAGTGAGTCATTTGTCGACTGATGCAGACAGGCCGTGAATGGAAAATGTCATCAAAATGATACTTTTCATTGCAGTCATGCTTTGGAGGAAAGTTTCGTGGAAATGAAAAGTACCAGAGAAGCAGTCAGTCATTCTCTGTCCTGAAGGAAGGACTGTGAAGGGGATAGGGTTGTTGAGGGTCAGTGGGGGTGGCATGGGTACCCGGGTGGGCTGTTCAGAATTCCTCTGGGCTTAACCCAATGTCTTGAAAGCAGAACATTGTGCGTTGAAAATCGATTCGGTATGTGTTGATTCCTTCCAATAGCTGACAAGGAGAAAGATTGTTATGAAATAGCGTTTATTTTCTGAATTTTAGCTGAAATTGTGCTCGTGCTTGTGCTCGTGCGTGGTGCGTGTTTGTGCGCACGCACATTATCATATTCTTGCAAAATAAACCTTTATAACGTAATTTCTAAAATCTTTATGTTACGATAAAATACCCCCCCCCCCCCACGTCTTTTTCCTTACAAAAGTTATACTATCTGTATTGAAAGTATTGATGATTTATTACGATAGTCCCAACACATACAAGGTAAAAAAACAAACAACCTAACCGATCATGATTTGTTACGATAGTGCGAACACACACATGCACACACACACAAAAAAAACCCTAACCAATCATTTATGGAGCGTTTCTGTGTATGCTCATTTTCAAAGCCGGTGCTTTACAATCAGCACATGGAAGGTCAACGGGCAAAGAAAGAAAGCATGAAAGAAACAACAGGGAGACAAACTATGTGACCGACAGAGCTCGTGCGAGAAATTGTTTTGCACTAATGTTTATAACAAGGGTCTGAATGTTTCTGTGCTAGGCACGGGAAGGACGAGGTAATTCCAATGGGGCAACCCCACCGTTTATGGCTGATGAAGCAGTCCCAATTCATTAGGCAGCTGCGCTTGTGTTGTTGTCCCACCGCTGCGTGAGAGACCCAAGGGCATCTGTGGCCAAAGGAAAACAAAACAGAAAAATCCCCGAAAAAATAACCCTCCACTCCCAACAAACAAGCAAACAAACAAACAAACAAACAATCAAACAAAAGAACTCCATCCCACAAACAGATCCTGTTTTATACTGCCGTGTTGTGGCCCCTAATGCAGACATATGGCTGTCATGAATACTGATGGGGGGCATGTTATTTCTCGTCTGTCTCTTTTACTACGTCGCCGTATTGACTCAAACCGTGTACAGTAACTCAGGGCGAACAACTATTAGCGTGTAGAAACTGAATAAAGAAAACGCTTGCGGAAGACAAAATGCTCTCGGTATATTGACAAAACAATGGAAGTGAAATGTTAAGAACGTCAATCGGGAAAGGAGATTGAGTGAATAAACTCCATGATGTGATCGATCAGTAAACTGACATTTGGTACATTTTCTTTGTCGTTCCGCGGCTAGAGCTCCAAGCTGATATTTTGCATATGCGACCGTTTTATTTTTTATTTTTACCCACCATTCAGGTGGCTGCATTTCGACTTCGGGGGATACATTTGATATAATCTCACTTTTAATAATAAACGCAGACCATTGATGAAAAATATGTAAATCAGGAAAATTATACAACTTGAAGAGAGTAA
>CM054153.1:45436466-45478966 GCA_028751875.1 Rapana venosa
GTCAAACAGATTATAGATGCTCTAGCGACTGTCGCGAGAGTGTTCCAATAGTATTGCGAAACTCATGTGTGCAGTAATTCTTGTTTTAAGAAAGAAAAGAAAAAAGTGTCAGACCTATGTATTGACTCGTTTGCACTGCTTTGTATGTGAAAACAATCATAAAAGGATCTTGTACGTGAATATATAACTGATCGAACAAGAAATCAAAAGAGTTGAAAGCAACTTGTGAAAGGAGACTTTTTTGGGGATCACTTTTCTTCTTGTTGACCAAAGTTATATTATATCGTGTGCAAGGCACGAAAAAGAACCAGATCACACCGTTGGGACCGTTAAACTGTTGCTACAAATGGCGACCAGTCATGAGGCTGTTGTGCAAGTGTTTACCACTTGCCATGCGAACCCAGCAGTTTGCCTTAATGCACACACACACACACACACACACACCACACACACACACACACACACACACACACACACACACACACACACACACACACACACACACACACACACACACACAGTCATGTCAATGATGAAGACTGATGGCTTGTTACTTCTGTTCTGGCTCTGTTGTGGAGCCGAATCAAGCCCCGAGTGGCTTCCTAGGGCGTAATGACTGCTGTCATTGAGAGAGAGAGAAAATAAAAAAGGCAGGGGAAATGTTTCTTACTTTTGCAGCAAAAAAAAAAAAATATGGGGACAAGAATGTCAGAAGTATCAGTCCAGTGACAAGCTGAGCTGTGTACACATTAAAAAAAAGTATGGTTTGAAACAACTTTAAGGGAATATATTATATCAAAATACACATATATACATACAAAAACTAAAAATATCTAAATCATGAGGACTAATTAACACCTCACTTTTCCACTACTAATAACATACTCACACACCACAACACACACACACACACACACACATATACACACGACACACTTTGTTTGTGAAATATCTTGGATAAGAAAAATGATTTCAAATTGTATCTCAACTTTGTCGAACGTTGCAAATTCCATACATGTATTTTGTCAATTTGTGGTTGCTTTAAAATAAAATTCTTTGCCCCTGTCTTGAAAAAAAAGTATTCGTATTCAAATTCATAAAATTCAACAGATCACGACTGTGCACCAGAGAAGATTTTCACCAAGCGTCTACGAGTAATATGAGTATTTTGAAGAAAGTCTGGAGGAAACATGGGGTACAGGGAAGTTTGTTTGGAAGAAACTTACTTGGGGGAGGATTTAGAAGTTTTGATCCAGGTTGGTCAGGTCTTAGGTCAGGGGCCATTGTGTTTTTCACGAGAGTGTGGCGGTTGCTTACATGCCAATGTGTCCACATGATTTATGAGTGGAAGTGGCGGCACATGCTGTCGCTGTTGGTAGAGAAAATGTCATGGTGATTCCTCTTCCCTTCACCTTCGTCATTAACTCCACGTCTCCATCATCTTCCCTCTTTCCTTGCAGCCTCTTTCTCTTTCTCCACACTGGGTTTTCCCCCATATCATTCATTCATTCATTCATTCATTCATTCGTTCGTTCGTTCGTTCGTTCTTTCGTTCACTCGCTCCGCTCGCTCGCTCACTCACTCCTTCCTTCCTTTCTTTCTTCTTCCTTCCTTCCTTCTTCCTTCCTTCCTTTTTCCTTCTTCCTTCGTCCTTCCTTCCTTCCTTCCTTCATTCATTCATTCATTCATTCATTCATTTTCTTTCTTTTATTCATTTAAAAAAATTCATTTATTCTTCTGTTCTCTTCGAGTTTTTTGTCAGTAGATCAGTATGGTCTGTCTCTCTTTCTGTTTTCTTCTCTCTTTCCCTCTTCTTAAGTTTTTTCTTCTTCCTTTTTTGCCTTCTCGGTATTTTTTGGTCTTGGTTTGTTTCTAAAGCAATTGCTTGAAAGTTGTTTGAGAGCAATTTTTGCTTGTTTCATGTTTTCCTTTTCTCCTTATTTTTGTGGTCTCAGTTGCATACAAATCACGGAGCATTTTTTACTTCTTTCTTTCTTTTTTCCTTTCTTTCTACCCTTGTTTCTTTGTTTGTGTGTTTGCTTTTTTCTTTCTTTCATTTTCTTGGGAATAAGAAATGGGTGCTTTACACGTCTCATTTCACAGGCCGAAAAATCAAAGATTTGTTTTGTTGATTTTTTCTTTTACTGTTTCTTTTCTTTCTCTTAAGTTTTTTTTGGTGGCAACATCGACACTTACCTTTCGCTCCTATTTTTCCTACAGTTTGGAGCAATATGTTCTATCTCTTCCTGAGTCAGCAATTTAGAAAAAACGAGAATTAGTTGTAAACGAAGTTACATTAGCTCTTTGACTCGCAGTTCAGGCTACCTAGTATTTTAACCACTAGCCAATACTTTGTAATCTTGATTAGAATTTGGAAGCGCGTTTTTGACGTCATCCTAATGTGACCAACTGCTTCTGTGTCTGATATCATCAAGGACTTGATAAAATTAATGAATAATAATTTGTTTATGTTTCTCTTGATAAAACTGCCAGTTAATCACATGCATCCGCGTGGAAAATCACACACACAAACAAAATTTCTATTTTTTTCTCTCTCAGAAAAAAAATGTTTACGTTATCGCAGAATGTAATTGTAGCTCTCGTAATCTCTGTTTCTGTTACCCAGTTTTTTGTGGTCAGTGTAATCGATCAAATTATCATTATTTCAGCAGTTATGTGGCGGCTTGAGGAATTTAATGCATGTAGAATGGATTGTTATGGAATACTGGCATTCGTTTTTTGACAGATTTTGTGTTACTGAAAATTCGGTGTTTTTGCTGTCATCTGATGATTTCCAATAATGTGATGATATAAAATCTACTGATGATACCTCACTTAGCTGTGTAGTAATCACTACAAAATGTGCAGTGAGGTTGTTTTTTGTTACAGACTCACTCTGTAATTCTACCTCTCTGTCATTTATCTTTGTCTTTGTCCCTCTTTTACACACACACACACACCACGCACGCACGCACGCACGCACGCACGCACGCACGCACGCACGCATGCACGCACACACACTGTTCCACAATGTCAAATAGTAAAATATACATACATTAGGAAAAGGAACGAAGGAAGTAAGACACTATCCATATTTTTCCTTTACTTTTTAGGGCGAAATTATGGTGTGTGTTTGTGTGTGTGCGTGTGTGTGTGTGTGGTGCGTGGTGTGTGTGTGTGTGTGTGTGTGTGTGTGTGTGTGTGTGTGTGTGTGTAGATCTGGGGAAGGGGAGGATGCTTAGGCGGGGGTTGGGGGGTATGATGGGGGTAGGTATGGGATGGGGAAAGGAGGTTTAGGGGGAAAGTGGTGAAGGGAAAGTCTGAGGAGTGGCAGAGCAGGTTTAGGGATAATAATAATGATGATGATAATAATAATAAATGAAATTTATATACCGCTAGATCTTTCCAAGACAAATCAAAGCGCTTGCACTCAATTCATTCTTACTCAGTCATGCAACCAATAACATATAATAGTCCTAAAAAGTCCAAATCTGCACACTCACAACACACACACACACCACACACACACACACACACACACACACACACACACACACACACACACACACACACACACACACACACACACACACACACAAAACACGCACGCACACACACCGAGTAATAGTAGTACTGTAGGGGTAGTTCTGAGGAGGGGGAGGTTTCATTGTGGTGTATTATACGGGTAGGTATTTTGACTCTGCTTTTTTGTCGGCCATTGTTCATATCCAAAACCCTTAGCATAACAACGTGTCCACTCCATTCAAAGAGAGAACAATCCTCTGAAGTCGGAGTGTGCTGCCTATGTGGCGAGGTACTCGAAAACAACTATACACCCAAACTGTTTTGGTCATTGTCTATAATAATGGGCCATTTAACTGTAAGCATCACAGTAAATGGAAAACAGATGGCCAATATTGTGTTTCCCATGCCAGTATTGTACAGGAGGGTCCAAAGTATGTATGTAGATGCCAAAAGACAGGCTGCCACCCCTATTTGCAGAGTTTTCCTCGATATTCTTGCATCAACCGCTAGACTGTTACCCAGCTCTATGGAAAGATAAAAAAAAAGTGATGTCAACACCCGTTAAAGCTTTAAGCATCGTGTGGCTTCATTGTTGTCGTACATAATCAAATCAGAATCTGAGAGAACTCTTGCCGAGACGAAACGTCTGTTTAGAGGCCCAAGTGTGTGATAAACAGAATGGGTTGGAAAGACTGTAACTGCAGGCAGCCGTTATTTTTCCGCTACATTGGTTATTCATGCTGTGTTCATTGTACGTCAAGTGGGGCTCCGCTTAGCTTAGTTCTCTCTGCGGGCCTGGTAGGAAGGAGCTGCTGTTCTCTGATAAATTGATCATTTACAACGTATACCTGAAGATTAATTGTCATGGGAACGTCTCGGTTTTTTTGTTTGTGTTGTGTTCGGTACCAGTCGTTAAGGGTAAAGGTATTGTTCGAAAAAATGTCTTATCAAAGGTCGAATACTTGAACTTTTGTAAAAGTTGCTTTGAGATTTTTTTTGGGGGGTAAAGATAGGAAGCAGAACTCATGCACGCAGGAAATGCTTTTTTGTTTTTAAAATAGGGAAGAAAAGTTTGGAAGTAGTATACAGGAATCTTGTGTGCATAGAAGCAATTGATCTCACAACCCACCAAAAAAAAAAAAGAAGAAGAAATAATTAACAGGAGAGCTTTTGTAGCGAGATTTCTTTTACCATGCTTTCATAATGACCTGAATTACGTTGTGCGATATGCTCAACAGGGACGAGATTGCGCCACTGGGGCCGTTAAACTGTTATCGCTAATAGCATCCATTTTTGTGTGTGTGTGTTTTTGGCTGTTGTGCAAGAGTTTTCTCCTTGCTGTGTCTGCCCAGGAGTTAGCCTCATTGTGCGCACACAGCGGTGATGAAGACTGATGGCTTGATACTTCGGTTCTGGGTGTGTTGTAGAGATGAATGAAGTTCTGCGCAAATATCTAGGAAAAGGCCACTGCTGCCTTGAACAATACAAAACTAAGGAGGCTGGAGAAACGTTTTATTGCCTAGTGATATTGAAAGGAAAAGGAAGGACATTTATCAGTTTTGTGGGAAACTAAGCTGTGTACATGTATATACTTTTAAAAATACGTTATGAAATAAAGACTAGTGTCATCTATCTGTCTGTCTGTTGGTGTATATTAAGCGCTTTGATTTGTTTTTTGTGTGTGCAAGATATAGCGCTATATAAATTCCATTATATATATATATATATATATATATATATATTATATATATATATATATTATATATATATATATATATATATATAACATACACACACAAAACACACACACACACACACACACACACACACACACACACACTACATACAACATACATACATACATACATACATACATATACATACACACGTCTGTCTGTCTGTCTGTCTGTCTGTCTGTCTATCTTTCTAGCTCTAAGGTGCCACAGAGCGTAAATATTTGATCACTGCTGGGACTTCTGAAGAGGGCTCATCCAGGAGCCAAAGCTGAGTCGCAAAGGCCAGAAGCATGGTCCTAACGATAATGCCTCAAATCATGCCATTGAAAGACTTCATGGTCTTGTGTTTTCATTTATTTATATTCTGAAAAATTATGAATTTTATGATGTTGAGAAGTTGTTTTCATCCATTTCTGTTTTCTGAATTATACATAATTATAGAAGATTTCTGAGTCGTACATAATTACAGAATATTTCTGAATTATACATAATTATAAATATTTTCGATCAGATAAGTCATCAGCTTATGCAAATATGACCCTCCGCTTTTAAGAGATGCTATCATTAATTTGCTGTACATGAGGATAATTCCAGGTTTTACAATCCTAAATGCGTCTCCTATCATTTTTTTTTTTATAGAAAAAGAGTTAGCATGTTTGCATTCAGGTTCATTAAATGGAAGATTTCAAAAATTCTAAAGGAAGAAGAGACTGAGTAAATCTAAGGGGAAAAAACCCAACAACAACCCAGCTATGAGAAAAGTTTGTTAGGGACAAAAGTTGCTGGGGAGGATTTAGAAGTTTTGATTCGAGTTTGTTGGAACTTAGGCAGGAGCCATTCTGATCTTGTGGAGAGTGTGGTTGCTGACATGCCAGTGTGTCCCAATGATTTAGCAGTGGGAGTGACGGCACATGGGGCTGCTGTTGATAGAGAATGCTTCGCTGACGTTCCCGCCCGTCACTTTCCATCATGAACACTCACCCAAGCTGGAATACCTTCCCGTTAATCAAGCCTGTTGCTACTATTCTGGTGTCTTGTCTCCCTGCTTGTTTCGGTCCTAATGAGTTAATTATTTCTTTTTTCCCCCGTTTTTTTTTCTCTCTTATGCTTTGTTTGTTTGTTTGTTTGTTTGTTTGTTCGTTGTTCTTTCTTCTTTCTTTCCCTTTCTTTTCTTTTTTTCGTTCCTCTGTTTTCTTTTCTGTTTTCTGTTCTTCTTTCTTTCTTTCTTCTTCTTTCGTTCTTTATTTTTTTAAATCTTTGTTTCTTATTTTTACATTTCTTTCTTTATTTTTATCTTTGTTTCTTATTTTTACATCTTTCTTTCTTTCTTTCTTTCTTTCTTTTTTCTTTCTTTTTTCTTTCTTTCTTTTTTCTCTTTCTTTCTTTCTTTCTTTCTTTCTTTTCTTTTCTTTTCATCGTTCGTTCGTTCGTTCCTTCCTTCCTTTCCATATATATTTATTTCCTTTCTTTCTTTCCATCTATATTTATTTTCTACTTTGTATCTTTTTGTGTGACTTGAAATGTTTTTGCTTCTCTCTGCTTTTTCTTTCTGTTTTTGCTTCTGTTTATGTTTTTGTTTCTTTCTTTCTGTCTGTCTTTCTTAATGATGCCATTGCTTGAAAGTTGATGAAGGCAGTTGTTGATGAGTTGGTCTGTTTTATTTTTCTCTTTCAGCAGTAAAAAAACAGCGAGAATTTCGTTTTCTTCCTGTTTAACATTATTCATTTTTCTACCACGATTTTTTTCCCCAGTCGTTTTTTTTGGCTTGAATTTGGGGCGGCATTCTGACGTCAATATTGTACAGCCTATTGTTTTCAGGCTTGGTACATGGACTGATAGACGCTAGAGCCAAGTGGTGAAGGCCGTTTGACCACAATCCCATGGATCCATGAAGTCGTTGTTCGAATCTTGGCAGCGTCTGGTGAATTCAGGGTGGGATTTTTTGATTCCTCAGGTCATCTTCCAAGTAAGACCCTGCTAGTGCCTTAGTTCCCTTCGTATATATACGCATGCGGACAATCAAATATGCATGTTGAAGATTCTGGAATTCGTGTCACCGTTCGGTGGGTTACGAAAACACGAGCATACCCAGCATACACCCACGAAGTCGGAATGTGGCTACCTTCATGGTGGGCAGAAATTGTCGCATACGCAAAACCTCACCATTGGTGACCCTCGGAGCTTTTGCTGAGGACGAAAACAAAAGATATACAGATTTACAGCGCTTTGGGCTTCTTCAAGATAAAGAGTTATACAGGTTTCCGATTACATTAATCTACATTACTTGGTATAATAAAGCAAAAACATTGAAGTTCTGTTGATAAAATCGCTTCTGTTTAAAAGTCATTTATTTATTTATTTATTCTTTTATATCGAGGATAATGGAATAAGCATTTTTGTGCCTTTTTACATCTAGTCCCCGTGTGTATGCGGGTTTGTGAATTCTGTCATCTGTTCCCATTGCTGTTGTGTGTATCCATGTGGGAACTTACAATAACTTTCCAGGCATTTGGAGAAATTGTTTACGTGGCAGCAAAATGTTGTTACCGCTGTTGTTATTGTTGTTGCTGTTGCCACTGAGATTTTTGCTGATCTAGTTTGTCGCTTATTAAACTGTCGTCTTTTCTGAACAATTATGAGGCAACTTGAGTGATTAAGTGTATGTAAAATGGATTTTAATGCAGCACTGGCGTTGCTTTTGAGCTTGTGCGTCGTTTTAAATTCCAGATATTGAATCATGTGTGTTATTTCAAATGATGCGATGATATAAAATCTAACAGATGATATAAAATCTGACAGATTATACCTCGCTGAGCCGTGATTATCACCATAAGCTGTGAAGCTATGTTGTGTTTTTTTCGTTCAAGATTTCTTTCAGTCCGTCTGTCGCTTCTCTCCTCTCCTTTCGTTTCCTTTTCCCCGTTCCTCTTTCTCTCTTCTGACCAAAAGGAAAAATGCAAAAATTGCAGAAAACCACTTTCAGAATCCGTGTTCTGTCTCTGTCTGTCTGTATGTCTACATTAAAAAAAAAGTTTATTTATTTATTTATTATAAAATACTCTTGTTCTTAATTTTGTCCCCCTTCTATACACATACACACGCGCGCGCACGCTCGCACGACCGCACGCACACACACACACATAGACACACAGACACACGCACACACGCACGCACACACACACATTTATGTATACACGAACGTTGGCTTGCTGGCTTGTGCAGTTACAGACCTTGAAGCACAACACACACGCGCACTTGTGTGGATGCGCGCGCGCTTGTACACGTACACACAACACACACACACACACACACACACACACACACACACACACAAGCACGTACGAAAGCATGCACACAAAACACTCAAGCAGCCAAGTAGTCAGTTTGTCGCACTCGACTCGTAACTGCAAATGAAAAATCCCCAATAAGATCATTGATTCCAATGAGGTATCATATCCGTAACATAATCTGTGTTTCGGCTTTACCCTGCGATTGACAGTTAAAAGAAATTGAATAAAAAACAAAACAACAACAACAACACCCCCCCCCCCACCCAGTACTTAACAATGATTCAAGACACATCTTTCTGAAACTATACTTGAGTCGATTACTTTCATTTTCTTTTTATCAAAAGACTACCGAGGATTTAATGGCACACACGGCGAAAAACACAGTAGTGTGTAGTACCTGCCAGACTTTAGGCCTCTCGGTGTGTCTTTTGACTGCACACACTACTGAATAATGGGCGGAGGAATAGAGAGTGGAAAGGCTTGGGGGAAAAAAGGCAACCGTTTATAGGTGACACTTTCAGCAGCAGCGAGTCTTTACTACAGGAACGAAGATTATTCATGCGGTGTCATGGGTGGGGAGTGTGTTTATTCATCTCTAGGGTGTCGGCAGTGAGGATGGCAGGGGCTCGTATTGTCAGCGAAATTGATTTGGGCTCATGACTCGCTTCTGTAAATGCGTGTAAACAAACACTGCCCTAACGTGGCTTTGCTTTTTGCTACTGTTGGCAAAGCGCGCGCGCGCGCGCGCGCGCGCGCGTGTGTGTGTGTGTGTGTGTGTGTGTGTGTGGTGTGCGCGCGCGCGCGCGGCACTCTTACGCGAACACCAATGCGCATTGCATGTATGCATGCATGTTTGCATAATGTGTGCGCGGGTGAGTGTATGTACGTGTGAGTAAGCGTGTGTAGGCATATGCATTGTTCTCAGTGAGTCTTTCTTTTCGAAATATGCAGGATGTTGGAGCTTTGAGAAGTTAACAAACCAAAAGTTATGAAATGATATCAACAACAAAATATAAGAAAAGGGATCATGGCGTCACAGATTTACAATGGTCCTCAGTGTGTGTGTGTGTGTGTGTGTGTGTGTGTGTGTGTGTGTGTGTGTGCGCGCGCGCGCGCGCGCGAGCGTGCGTGTGTGTGTGTGTGTGTGTGTGTGGAGAGAGAGAGAGAGAGAGAGAGAGAGAGAGAGAGAGAGAGAGAGAAGAGAGAGAGAGAGAGAGAAGAGAGAGAGAGAGAGAGAATGAGAGAGAGAGAGAGGAGAGGGGAGAGTAGAGAGAGAGAGAGAGAGAGAGAGAGAGAGAGAGAGAGAGAAGAGAGAGAGAAAATGAAGAAACGTCCCGAGGGTGATTCGATTCATGACTACAATAACCGAATGACGGCATTTCACGACCTTTTGTAAGATAGATCTTCCCTAGGTGATCAGATATACAGACGTCAACAAAGAAAACAAAACACAACAAATCATATTCCCCCTTCAAAAACCCTCGTTGCATAAACAATGTGCATACAAGACAATACGGCCCAACAGTTGGTTTCACATGCATCGCCTAACCTTGAAGATGAGTGATGGCGTGCCATTTCTTTGCTGTCTCTGTTGTTTTGTCGCTGATCTGAAGCAAAGGGC
This sequence comes from Rapana venosa, assembly GCA_028751875.1. Lineage (NCBI taxonomy): Eukaryota > Metazoa > Mollusca > Gastropoda > Neogastropoda > Muricidae > Rapana > Rapana venosa. Next base: position 45,446,639 of record CM054153.1, read on the forward strand.
AGACAACTTTCCGAGGGTAGTGGGAATGCCATGGAAATGGAGCGGAGAAAATAAGAAACGTGGAAAGAAATGCCTCTCATGTAAACAAGAGACACGACAGTGTGTCAGTGGTGATTTATTCAGCGGCATATACATTCTAAATGAGTAAATGTTGCTGTAGAACTGTATGGCCTGTTCCTGTGTAAGTTTTGCTTGTTTTGTTTTGTTTTGTTTTCCCTTCGTAAGAAACGTAACCGTTTGAAAAGTTTTGTCATCTTTTTCACAGGATGGGAACTGATATCAGAATTCTTTGTTGTGATCATTTCACTCCAAACCAAAAGTTTTCCTCAGTTCAATTCATTCCCACAATAAGCGTTTTGATGGCTCCTTTCTCTATGACTAATGTATAAAGTTTACATAATAATATTCGTACTTTGACAAATATGTTTTCAAAATTGGAATGTGGTAGTATGAGGCTAATAATGTTCACAATAAATAAGGTTGTTGATGGTAACATTCACTTAGTCTACCTGTTCGTAGTCCGTAATTAGATTGAATGATTCATCAAAATTCGTAGAATATCATGACTGGTCAATGTAAGAAGGCTGCTGAACTAGCAGCAACACACCCACTCATGAACTCAGAGACCCAAGGCGAAAATCGTGTTGAAAGCTTGGTTCCCATCTCCTTTCACCCCATGAAACCTTTAAGGTTGACCAGGATGCCAGCTGTTTTTCTTATACGAGACAGTAAAATGAGGTTCCGTTTAGACCATAAATTTGAAACAATCTATATCTATAGACAAAAACTCACACAAGCTAAACTCGCACTAGCAAATAGGAAGAAAATTGATGGTATTGTAATATCCCCCCCCCCCCCCCAAATTCATCCAGGGTATAAGCTCAAAAGTATAACAGAATAGTGCGTTATGACTATGATACTATTATGTATCAAAGTGAATACGAAGTGCGACAGTGTACAAAGAATAGGCACAGGACATAAGTCTTTTAATAATAACAGTCAAAAGTGGGGTGTTTTCATTTTGTGGAGAGTTGGACAAGGGTATGATCATCTAGCATCATACAGAAATGCTCGTCAAGGTCTCCAATCTTTCAGTATCATGTCTCTCAAATATGACAGACAGTGTGCAGGAACAAGGCTGAATTTTACATTCTGCAGAGAGAATGGTGCTTGAGTGAGCACCGGACAAAACGAAGTGGAAAAGCTGTGAATGAACGCAGGCAGTCATCAAAGCGGTTTCTACTCCAGCGCCAGTGCGGTCTGTCTGGCGAGGGGGCATTCATGTCATATCATAGATCGGGATCGTTTAGTCATCTCCAAGGTCTCACCAGCCGGCAGTGTAGTGTGTTCTGCCTACAAAGTGGATATTTGGGGAGTAAATGACTCACTCAGTAACGCATGCAACTAAAAACTTTATGAGATGCCCGTGTCTCTCTCTCTCTGTCTCTCTGTCTCTGTCTGTCTGTCTGTCTGTCTGTCTCTCTCTCTCTCTCTTTCTTTCTGTGTGTGTGTGTGTGATGATGAGAGAGAGAGAGAGAGAGAGAGAGAGAGAGAGAGAGAGAGGAGAGAGAGAGAGGAAGAGATGAGAGAGAGAGAAATGGAGGCAACAAATTGGAAAGAAAAATAAACCGAGGAAAAAATCTCTTAAAAAGGTCTAGAATTTCACTGCTAAGTTTATCTGCAGTGGTGGAGACTTGAATGAGGATGTGATTAACTCACACCACACTAAAAACGCTATAAATATTTGCAAAACGCATCACGAATTTCTAAGTCACGTCTCTTAAGTTTACCGGGATGACATTTTGTTATTCGTGTGTATTTATTTAGCCGTTTGAGAGAATAATAGGCCAACTGAAACCAAAGAGCACGAATGAAGGCATAGGGATGTTTTTACGTATATCAGTCTTGACGGAGAGGGGATTACATGCTGCATATGGGATTTTTGTGATTTGGCTGCAAACAGCTTGAGCTAATTGAATTTCCATACTCATTCAATGCGTGCACATGCATGCCTTCGCTTGCGTATGTGCATGCGTGCATACCATATTCATGTGTAAGATATGTATACATAGTTTGTGATGCATTTGTCAGTTTTTGCAATCACAAAAAACCCAACCATTTAAGTTCGAGCAAAGAAACGTAAGAACAAATTCGTAAGATGATATCAACGCATAGACGTGAAATGAAAAATCATGGCTGTATTGACATTTGACAAAGGTCTTATCTTTTCTATATTGGGCACTGCAGGGGTAAAATCACACATTAGGGCCACTGCATTTATTTAAAGCTAATGGCAGCTATTCACTGGCCTGTTGTGCGAGTGTTTCCGGGAGAGACACACAATGGCGTCAGTGACAAAAAAGGTCATTGCATAATAGACCTGCAGACAATGCACCACAATTTAGCAATTTGGGTCACCTGCCTGCATATGACATTGGTGAATGGTGGCTGTTATCCTATTGCCATCGTTTTATCGTATCACAGAATTAAATCAGACCCCAGATATGTAGGAAAGTATGTATTATTTTAATTAAGCAAACGTTTGTACTTGTCCTCAGTTGCATTAAAAAAAGCAAGTAGAACTGCCTGCAAATGACTTTGTTTTTCACTTCATTTTCTCTAGGTTCACCCCCAGCATTTAGTTGTTAGTTATTTATCTGATGAAATAAAAGAATCTTTGTTTGTTTCTGTTGTTTTGAATTTTGAAAACATTTTGACAAAGGCATGGGCCTATTTAAAGGATCAGATGTTGACAAGGACTCTTTTTAGGATAATGCTGTTGATAATTAGAACTGCAGTTCTTTTCTTTAATATTTATTCTTTACTGACTTGTCTACAGTGACGTGACTGTGCTGGAATCTCTATATCACTCATTGTAGTCTCACCATCTGCAGTCACAAAAAGACTAGTTCTATTGCACGCTAACATTCCAAACGTAGGGAATATGACTGTTTGATTACCATGAAGTCATCAACCAGAAGAGGATCTTCAATGCTGCAAGGTCACTTCTGCGAGGCTTAACAGTGCCATCTACTGTGCTCGATTCTGACATCAAGCAGAGCCTAGTCGTGGCTAGATTAAATGGGATGCCTGCTTTTGGTAATGACTAACAATATATCACTCAAAAGGCAGTATCCATGACACTTTAAACACTTTAACACATATTCACCAGTAGGCAAGGTTATCTTGGGAAAACGGGTCACGTGAACAATGGGTGGCAGGGGCCACTGAATCAAAGATTTTAAAGGTGTCTGGATGGTAAGGGAGGATGATGGTAATTGCAATTATAGCAGGGAGAATTAAGACTAGTGTTTTTTTTTTTATTCATGTCCTGGTGCAAACCAGAAAAGAAATACAGAAACCTTTGGTAAAGGAATTTCAGAATAAAATATCACGTGGGTAACGTGGAAGAAAATTGATTGCATGATCCATGTCTTTCCACTTAAGCCAAAGCTCAACCAGCTTTAGTGAGGAATTGGCCTGAGTCCCTGAAAACCCCATGTTCCTATAGGGACATGTAAAAATCTTCGACCATACAGCTGAGAGTCATTTGTGATAATCATTGCACCAAGGCATATGGTTGTACTGCAATCTTTTTCTTTTGCACAGTCTGCATGTAACCAATAGTTCAAATTTATGGCCTATGGGAATAATAGAAAAAAAACCCAAATAGCAGCAACTTGCCAAGAAAGGATTTGCAACAATCTGGTTCTCCTCTGAACAAGTGCTATATTTATCAATCACGTATTTTAATCTTCATTTATCGAGATTTGGATGAGGGTATAATAGTCTGACACCCTGGAGAGAAAATTTGCTGTAGATAACTGTTGAAGCTTGGGGATTTTAAGTTTTGTTTCATGAAGAAAAATCATGTGAATTACACAGGAGGCAAGGTGATTTCTTTTTTTCAAATTTGTACAAATGCATGCTAAGTTGCCCAAGTGATTGATGGGAGAAAATAAGAACTAAAAGGCTCTAAATAAAGGCAATTAGTAAAGGGATAATTTTAACTGCATCTTTGATGAAGGAGGTGACTAGTAATGTGCGCGTGCGCGCGTGTGTGTATAGTGTGTGTGTAAAAATTTATCCCGAGACTACACAAAAGACATATTGGTAGAATGGTAATATCTTTCAAATAGTTAACGTTCTCTGAAATATATTTTGTTTACTCTGGTTTAAAATCTTCCAGAAAGCGTTTTAGGATTATTTGTAAAGGAAACCAGATGGATCTTACAGGAAACTACATGTATTTCTTTTACTCTAAAAATATAGAAAATATACACATCTATAAGACAGGAAGGAGAGCAGGCGCAGAAATACAGACATAAGCAAGCATGCTTCAAACAAGAACATCAGCAGAATATCAGTTAAAGGAACTGTACACTGATATTTGACAAAAGACAGAAATCATACTGCATATGTATAGGAGGAGATGATACCTCACTTAAGCCATTCACCTCATTACCAGTGTGGTCATCAATGCATCATCGTTAAGTCAATCGCCTCATTACCCTTGTTGTCATCAATGCCTCATCCTGCTGTACAATGTTTCCACATGTTTTGTTGAGGGACGCTTAGGTGTCAGTAACCGCCCCCCCCCACTGACCACTTCCACCCCTTCCCCACACAAAATCAAATTATGCATGTGCAGACTCTTGCTATACACTCCAGCAGTTAGGCTCACATGGACGCCCTTGACACTCATGATGAGTCATGGACCCCTTATTTCTATGCCTTTTTTTGTTGTCGTTGGGTTGTTGTTGTATTGAACTAGAACTCCGGACAACTTCCCAGGGAAAAGAAACACTGTCTTTGAATATATGTCAAGAAAAGAAAACGGTGACTGGAAAAAACACAATTTTGTCAACATAAACAACTGATGAAGGTGCAAAGTAAATTAGCAAATGCAGGTTTACGGTTAATAAAATGAAGAGTTTCATTGTTTGTCTGCACTGCGAAAATGCTTGGCTATTTTAGACTATCTATCTATCTATCTATCTATCTATCTATCTATCTATCTATCTATCTATCTATCTATCTATCTATCTATCTATCTATCTATCTATCTATCTATCTATCCATCCATCCATCCATCCATCCATCCATCCATCCATCCATCCATCCATCCATCCATCCATCCATCCATCCCTCCCTCCCTCCCTCCCTCCCTCCCTCCCATCCCTCTCTATCTATCTATCTATCTATCTATCTATCTATCTATCTATCTATCTATCTATCTATCTATCTATCTATCTATCTATCTATCTATCTATCTATCTATTCTCAATTATATATCTATAACTAAATCTATCTATCTATCTATCTATCTATCTGTCTGTCTGTCTGTCTGTCTGTCTCTGTCTGTCTGTCTATCTATCTGACTGTCTGTCTGTCTGTCTGTCTGTCTATCTATCTATCTATCCCTCTATCTATCTATCTATCTATCTATCTATCTATCTATCTATCTATCTATCTATCTATCTATCTATCTATCTATCTATCTATCTATCTATCTATCTGATAGAAACGGCTTGGTGTTGATTTGTTCTGGTGCACTTACTTTATGTCCCTGATCGAGTTTGCAGTCTTATGTGTTGTGTATTCCCCATTAAACATCAGCATCAACTTAACAGTATATACGTAAATAAAAAGGACATTTGTACACATGTGATGTTTAACAACGTAATAATCGTGAAAATAGTCATGTGTTTTGATGAGGGTGATGATTATGATGATGATGATGATGATGATGATGATATCGGATTGTTGTTGTCGTTGGGTGGAATAGTAATGTGTAGTTCAAACTTGTGACTAAGGGGTATATCATAGAAGTGTACCGGCTGAGGAAGAATACATCTTTTTTCCCCAAAGTTTTATTGAGCAGTCAGTTATTTTCAACTTCATTTGTCAAGAGTAGAACGAGGGTGTAACTGCCTGTCGCTCTGAAGAAAAGACATGGTATCTACTACCTTGCTCCTTTTCTAGTCATGAATATCAGATTCTACAGAAATGGATAGGAGTCAGGACGATTTTTTTTCTATTCCCGAGGGATAGATTTGCTTTCTTGCCTGAGTGAACAGTGAACAGAATTAAGTGGCAATGCTGGGAATGAAGGCAATCATCAAAGCGATATATTCTACCACAGTGTCTGCGGCAGAAGGGGAGGGCATTGATGCTGTCTCGCAGACGGAGATCTGTTTATTCATCCCCAGAGTCTTACCAACAGGCCTTGTAGAAGGGGCTATGGTTTGCAAAAGGACTATGTTGGCTGATTTACACTAAACGCATGTGAATTAGTGCTGCCAGGATGATGTATTTGTACTTGGTTATTAAGAACTGATTTGAAATTGAAATGAGTGAGTGAGTGAGTGAATGATGGTGTGTGTGTGTGTATGTGTGTGTGTGTGTGTGTGTGTGTGTGTGTGTGTGTGTGTTTTGTGTGCGCACGCAGGCGCTTGGTTTCATATTTGTAGTATATCCCAAGCTAGCAATATGCAAAACGTCAGAGTTTTACTGGAAAATACATAAAACGAGGATCGACAAATGATATCGATGACAAAACACATACAGGCAAACGCTTTAAAGAGCATTTCACCAAGGTTTCAACTATTCTGCATAAGACTCTGGGGAAGTGAAAGGGAAGAAGAAGCGTTATTAAGGGTGATGAGATTCATGACAGCAAATGGCATGTTTTCACGACCTTCCGTGTGTTTACCCACCTTTAAGTCATAGACACACAGGCGTCTAAAATACATTGCATAATGTGTGTACAGTGCAATACGTCTCAGTAGTTTTGTTTCGTATACCTCACATAGCAATGGACATGATGATGGCATGTTATTTCTTTTGCTGTCTCTTTTGTTTTGTTGCTGGTCTGAATCTATTGGAAAACAGCTTTCTGGGACACAGTGAGCCTACTATGATAAAAAAAAAGACAAGAAAACAAGAACATGGAAAGAAATGCTCCCGTCTGAATAATGGATGTGATGGAAAACGCAGTGTGGCAGTTGTGGTTTAAAGTCAGCGACAATGCATTACGTTATTAAATGTTGCTGCCAAACTTTATGATGTACTGAGGCGTAAAAATCATTTTACTTTTTGGTTCGCTCTGTCCAAAAAAATGAGTTTATCTGAAACCTTTAATCTTTTCAAAAGAAAAAGAAACTCAAACGCATCAGTTTATTCTTTGTCCTCTTTTTCACTCAAAAAGCTTTGCTTATTGAATGTAAGCCTTTTCATTACTATATATTGTGATAACGAAATTTTGAAGTTTGTATGACAGTTCACATGATAATTCTTGATCTGATTAACGCGTATTACACTTATCTGAAATAGGATGAATAATATACGGGCGTTAAGGATCACGCTGGTGAGACTTATTGTTTAGGTTTTTTTCCTGCTTTCGTTCGTACTTTAGAGCTCCAAGTTTCACCAATGGTGGGATAGAATTTTGCACACGTTTTTGCCCACCATTGAGATAGCCACATCCCGACTTCGGGGAGATTGTTTGAACCTCTCTGATGTAAACAATCAAGCTGTAGGTGGCTTGTCATCGAACATCATGACCAACTGAAAGAATGTTGGGCTAGATATGGCAAGGTTCTATTTGGTTAATAAATCTAGTATATATTTAAGAATCCATAATAATGAAAAAGTTGTAGGTAAAGGAGGTAAAGGAGTCCCATAACCTATAAGGTCGTAGGGGAGCGAGGCGTCAGAGACCTCACTTCTCTAGGGCCAGCATATTGAGGGCGGCGCCCATCTCCTCTCCCTCGCTGCTTTACCTTCCCTGACCCTAAAGAGGGCAGGTACCCATTTACAGCTGAGTGAACTGGGGGAACTGTACTGAAGCCAAGGCGCGCAAACAGTCACCCATCCAACTGGTAACCACGCTCGACGCTGCTTAACTTGGCTGGGGGAAAGCGAGTGCTCCGACCACTGAGCTATCCCGTCACGAAAAAGTTGAGACTGGCAAAATTCGTGAGATAAAAACTCTCACAAGGTAAACTTTTACTTGCAAACAGAAAGCAAATGGAACTATACTATCTCCCATCCTCGATGTCAGAATGCAGCTACCTTCATGGTGGGCAAAAAACGGCTGCATACATAAAAATCTTACCATTAGTGAACCTCGGAGCTCTAGCCGAGGAACGTGGACAAATACTAACTCACTATCTGAGTGTCCTTTCGCCCGGAATATTAGCTCAAATCTTTACAGAGAAGACTTTGTTTATGATTACGATACTACAAGGTGTCAGGCGCTTAACCCAAGTGCAACGCATTTTTGCTCATTTGACAGAAAACAATGGCTGCTGTCTGAGCGTTCGTCTAAGAAGAAGAAGAATACTACAATGTATAAGATAAAAATGAATAGAAATTGCAAAAACTTCCAAAAGAAAGGCACAGAAAACAGCTAGAAAAGTGAAGTTTTGTTGTTGTTGAAATAACCATTCTTCAAGAACTATACGAGGTATTTGGTATTGTAAAGAGAATATATCTAAAATAATTATTCGCCAAGGTCTAAAATATTTGACGGTCGTGTCTCTTAAATTTTACAGTTGTGTCGGAACTAGATGGATTTGATTTTCCTCCAGAAGGAAATGCGTACGATGTTGCTTGAGTGAACACAGCGCAAAATGAAGTGGAAAGCAAAGGCTCGGAATGAAGGCAATCATCAGAGTGATGTTTTGGACAGCACCGTACTTTACGGCCAGGAGGTGGGGGGGGGGGGGGGGGGGGGGGGTGGTGGGGGGGAATGCATGTCACATCGTAGAATGCAGTCGTTTAGTCATTCTCAAGGTCTGACCAACCAGCAGTGCATACTGCCTGCAAAATTGATTTTTGGGGAATCAGTGACTCTCTCTATTATGCATGTGGAGAACCACTACTCTGTGTGTGTGTGTGTGTGTGTGTGTGTGTGTGTGTGTGTGTGTGTGTGCGTGCGTGCGTGCGCACTAGAAAATTTCGCATATCGAAGTCCACAAAGAAGCCCATTGTTGCGCACAGGAGGGATATCACCACATCTCCGGGGCTATTGGATTCAGTATAGCTGATGGCGATCTTGTCTGAACAAGTCATGTTTTTCAATCTCTAGGTGAGAGATACACAAACCTTCGTTATGGAGCAGGTCACTGCATAATGGGCCGACACACTGCGTAGTTCCTTCTGTACTATTACTTGCATATGACACAAGGACTTTGAGGGACAATTGTAAGCTGTTCTCTGTGCTGCTGCCTTAAAACCAATGCAGCACAGCTTTTGGGGGAGTAGCTGCCGTTGAAAATGGATAAAGAACAAAAAAAAGACAAGGGATCAAAATGTTTTTGTCATATACAAGCATCATGGGTTGAAGAGAATGTGTATCGAGTCTATCTATCTATCTATCTGTCCCATAGTCTGACGACCGTGGGGGCACCCTCAAAGACTCAGCAACCAGTTCCCTCCATTCCTCTCTCTGTTCTGCCTTTCTCAGGGTTTTGTTGAGTTCTAGGCCTGTCCATTCACTGATGTTATCCTCCCAGCTCTTCCTTGGTCTGCCTCTTCTTCTTCCTCCTTGGACAGTGCCTTGCAAAACTGTCTTTGTAATTCCTTGGGATCTTGTGACATGCCCATACTACTTAAGTTTACGCTTTTTTACGATCGTTAGAAGGTTCTCATAGGGTCCAATGGTTTGCTGGATTCTGTTATGCACGCTTTCGTTGCTTATGTGGTCTTTGTAGGAGATGCCAAGGAGTCTCCGAAAGCATCTCATCTCCACTGCCTGTACTCTTCTCTCCAAATCTGCAGTCAGGGTCCATGATTCACAGGCATACAGAAATATGGATATGACAAGGGAGCGCATTAGTCTGATCTTGGAGATAAGTGAGATATTCTTATCTCTCCAGATGGTGTTTAGTTTTGACAAAGCTGTTATTGTCTGTGCAGTCCTGCATACTACTTCTGGCTTGGATCCCTGGTCGGATACAATGGCTCCCAGGTACTTGAAGCTTTGAACTGTTTCCAGCTTCTGCTCATTAACCCTGATATCAGTGCTAATGCCGTTGGTGTTATTAGTCATCAATTTGGTCTTCTCTGCACTGATTTCCATGCCGTATGTTTTGGAGGCCTTATCCAAGTGTTCTGTTAGGCTGGCAAGCTCTTTTTCTGATCCTGCTATTCCATCAATGTCATCTGCGAAGCGGAGGTTTGTGATCGTTCTGCCATCAATGCTGACTGATCCTTCATGATGTTCCAGTGCATCAGCCATGATTCTCTCAAGGAAGATGTTGAAAAGAGTGGGTGAGAGTAGACAGCCCTGCCTTACTCCAACTGTTGTTCGAAACCATTCTCCAATGTTGTTGTTGTAGTACACTGCACTGGTGGCCTCGCTGTACAGCTGTTTGATGACTCTGATCAGGTTTGCATTGATGCTGTACAAATTCATGGTTGCCCACAAAGCTGCATGCCACACCCTGTCAAATGCCTTCTTAAAATCGATAAATACGTGGTAAAGGTCTTGTTGATGTTGAAGGTACCGCTCACATAGTATTCTGAGATTGAATATCTGTTCTGTTGTGCTGCGCCCTGCTCTGAAACCTGCTTGTTCCTCAGCAATGATGGTCTCTGCTTGTGGCTTCAGTCTATTCAATATTATCTGCAGCATGACCTTGCTTGGGTGACATATGAGGCTGATTGTGCGGTAATTATGGCATTGTTGTAGATTTCCTTTCTTGGGGAGGGTGATGATGAGTGACTGCGTCCATGGTGTTGGCCATTTTCCTGTCTGCCAGATCTTGTTGCAGATTCTTAGTAGGGCGCTGATCATGGCTTCCCCTCCAGCTTGGACCAACTCAGCTGGAATGTTGTCAGCCCCTGCTGACTTCCCCTTTTTCAGCGATCTGAGTGTGGTTTGAAAAAAAGCCATTTCTCTTCAAAACTGCAAATTAAAAAGGCACTGGTAAATCCGCACGTAGCTTTGTTGCTGCACTTTATTTAGCTTTTTAGGAAGAAAATGATTGAATCAAGACACTGATATAGTTATTACAATACAGAATTCGTTTATCTTAAACCTGGTTTCACTAACTATATTTTCTTTTTCTTTATTTATTTTATATCACAGCTGTAAAGAAGATGCGTGTTAAAGTATCAGTGATGTCTCCTGCATACACCTGAATTACTTGTAGTTAATCAGACGTTTTCTGGCTACCTATTCGAGTGAACAATAGGCAGAAGGAAACCAGAGGGCAGGGAGTGAGCAGGCTTATTTATTTATTTATTTATTTATTCTTTTATTTCGAGGATATGAGCAAAGTGATGTTTTGTGTTATATCAGCCTGTATGAAGAGGGTGTGCTTCTTGTGCATTTGAACATTTTTGTATCATTAGCGGGAAACAACTTGAAATTATTTGAAATCTATGCTCTCTCAATGAGTGCGCACATGTGTGTGTGTGTGCGTGTGTGTGTGCGTGCGTGTGTGTGTGCGTGCGTGTGTGTGTGTGTGTGTGTGTGTGCGTGCGTGCATGCATGTGTGTGTACGTGTCTTACTGTGTGTGAATGTGTGTATGTGTGCGTGCGTGCACTTGCATGTAAAACACAATTGTGTCTGAGAGTGTGTACATGCGTGCATATGTGTCGGTGTGTGCTGCAAAGTTCAGTTTTTGCGTAATCATGCAGACCATCAGAGTTTGAATAAACAAAGGAAGAAACAAAACCAGCAAATGACAACATCAATATTATAATAGAGAGCCATGTCTTATATCACTGACATTTTGACAAAGATCTGATCTATTCGCTGTTGGGCGCTGCAGGGACACAAAATCACACACACACACACACACACACCACACGCCGGGGCCAGTGAATTCATTAGAGCTAATGGCAGCCATTCATTGGCCGGTTGTGTAAGTGTTTCCGGGTGAGAGACACGCTGGCGTCAGTGACAAAAAAGGTCATGGCATAATGGAGCTGTATACAATGCACTGCAACCTAGCAGCTTCCCTCACACCCCCGGCCCATGACAATGATGATGACTAATGGCTGGTATTTCCTCGCCCCCTTCCATGTTCGTTGTGTTGCCGCATTAAAATCAGGTTCCAGACACTTTCCCAGAACGTTGTCAGTGCTGCTGTTGAACATGGAGCATAGCAAACAATTGGCAGGGGGGCAAGAGTTAAAGATTTCTGTATCAAGAATGGGTGAGGGAAGAAAGCTGTGTGTGCTTTTTGTGTTAAGAATTAGGTACACGTAAATCTTACTGTGAAAGTGCACTGTGAAATCTGTGTCTGTCTGTATGTCGTCGATCTATCTATCTATCTATCTATCTATCTATCTATCTATCTATCTATCTATCTATCTATCTATCTATCTATCTATCTATCTATCACTATCTATCTATCTATCTATCTATCTGTTGTCTGTCTGTCTGTCTGTCTGTCTGCCGCCTGTCTGTTTGTGTCTGCCTGTCTATCTCTCCCTCTGTCTCTCCTTCACTCCCTTCTCATCGTCCTCTCTTCGCTCTTTCTCTCTCTCTTCCTCTCTCTCTCTCTCCTCTATCTCTCTCTCTCTCTCTCTCTCTCTCTCTCTCTCTCTCTCTCTCTCTCTCTCTCTCTCCATATCTATATGTATATGAAATTTTATAGCTAAATTTTTTTTATTAAGCAAAAGGTTTTGTTTGAAATATCTCGTGTCTTCAAAACAGTAGACTGTCTACAACAAATTCACGCTACCACACATTTTCGCTCTCTAGGTTCTCTTATCTTTACCTCGCTGTTTTAAATATTAGCTGTCACAATTATTGCGTGGAACATTCTTTTTTTTAATACATGGTTTATGATGTGACAAATCCACGTGGTAGTTTGAAACAGTAGATGTTATTGTAGTTTAAATTCACAATGACGACACGTTTATTGTTTGAATTGTTCTTCTTCAAATAATTATGGAAAATCTACTGCCTTGCCAACTGTGACAACTCTGCTCCAGCCCTGACTCATTCAAGTCTCAGTACCAACAGCCACATCCAGATTTGTTCTATTGCACCATCAGAGCCCCAGCCCCAGAGAGCTATCCCGTTTAGCACGTTGCCAGGCTGTACATCTTCATTCCGCAAGGTTAAGGTATTTCGGGTCTCATCTAGCATAGACTGGGCATGATTTTCTTGACGAAATCCTGCATTTTAGTAATCGTAGTCATGGAGCCAGAGTAGGCGAGATGCCTAAGCTTGGTGGTGACTGTTCGTTTTATCCCTGAAATGGCACTCCCCACGACTCTCTTGCTCCAAGGGCTTTGACATAAACTGACCAGTTGGTTTAGAAATGGAGAAGAAATGGAGGAGACATCAATTGTGAGGTGAGGCTCAAAAACGACAGGAGGCACTGAATTGGAGGATTACACACACACACACACGCACGCACGCACGCACGCACGCACGCACGCACGCACGCACGCACGCACGCACGCACGCACGCACGCACGCACACACACACACACACACAGATAGATAAATAGATAGATAGATAATCGATGAGGATAACAACAACTCTGTGAAGCTTTTAGACTTCATATTCCATGCTTATGCAAAAAAAAGTCTTGCCATCAGCCGGCTCAAGAATTCCAGACACTTTCTGTTAGACTAAGGTTATTTGCGAGACAGCGTAAAAAATCCCTTGGTGTAAAGTGGACAGGATGGTAGTCGTCTGTGTGGTTTTTGTCTTCCTTCTGAACCCAAAACACACTTGACATTGGACAGGAACTAGTGTCTTGCCCTGAAAATCTATGTCCCTGGCACTTGGTACGATCTTCCAGATGCAAGTCATTTGTATTTGTACTAATCACTGCGCCTAGGGTGTTAGTATTACTGCAATATTTTTCATTCACGCACTCTGTGTGCCAGTTTTGTATAGTACAATTTCATGACCCAGGGAAATAATCTCCCCCCGCAGAAAACAAGAAGAAAAACCCCAACCTAAAGCAAGTGGCTCCAGCTTGTGGAGAGTGATTTGCAGGTTACTGGCAGCTCTCTGAATCAGTTTAATCACGCATTTTTTACCTCCATTTGTCGAGAGTTGGATGAGGGTGTAATAGTCTGACACCTTGGAGAGAAATTGTGCCGTAAAGAACTATCAGAGCTTGGGTCCATTCAGTGTTGTGTTTCCTTACAAATTTATTCGAGGCAGGGTGATTATTTTTACCCATATGGACATGCATACTTTGTCACCCAAGCGAGTAATGGGATATGTAATATGTAAAAGGCTGTGAATGAAGGTAATTGCACGATAATGTTCCCTGCACCTTTTTATGTGGAAGGGAACACAAAAGAAGGAAAGATTGCAAATGTGCGTAAGTGCGTGCCTGCACGTGTGCGTATGCATGAAAAAAATCTTCCTTGAGACTGGAGAATATGCAACATGCAAATGGTACAAAAATAAGATATTTCTTAATAGTAAAGTGTTATTGCTCCAGTTTGAAACTGACAGAAAACGTATTGATTTTATTCAGTTATTTTGCAGGATAGTAAATGTATTTATGCTTGCAAGAGTATAAACGATATCTGCACATAACTCAACCGCACAGTCTCAGTTTTGCGTTTATGGAGAAAAAAATGGAGATTTTACAAGTGATTAACAAGCCTGCGTCAAATGATACCACCATGCAGAACCCCAATAAAAAAACATCCCGTCTACTTGGTTATTCGACAAACACAGGAACTATTCTGCACAATGTAGTGAAAAGATGAGATCGCATCATTTGGGCCATGAGCTTCAGTATAACGAACAGTGTGCATGGACCAGCACTGCTGTAAACTTGTTTTCATACGATCCACAGGGAGACGATTAGGTGTTAGTGATACTTCTACCTACAACCATTCCCAACATCCCCCCCACCCCCAACCATCAAACATAAAAATCGAAGAATGCATATGTAGACTATGTTATACTACCCTGTAGTTTACCTCACATGCACGTCCTTGGCATTGATGATTATTCATGGCCCCGTTTCTTTCTATGCCGTCCTTTTGTGTTTTGTTTTGTGTTTGGCTGTATTGAGCCAGGCTCTGAACAACTTCCTAGGGAATGGACAGGCTGCCATTGAAAATGGACAAAGAAAATAATGACAGGGAGCAAAATGCTTTCAATATAAACAGCAGACGAATGCATAAAGTGGATGTGCGACTGTGTTTTTCAAGCTACATGTAGAGTTTGAGTGTTAAACTACAGTATGAAAAGATTTGGATTTGTTGCTTTTTTGTTGTTGGCAATTAATAGAGTAAAGAAAAGATTGGGTTTTAAAAAAAGCAGTATAAACGGCATGCATTTGATGTTTTTCTTGTTCACACTAGGACTCACTCTGTTTTACCCAATTATAAATATTGCCAGTCAAATTTATCGTCAAGACTTTATAGTCTTAGCTTTAATGGTGAAACATGTCTTCATATTAACTAATTAGGTAAAAATGACAATAATGGTACTCAAGTTTCGACGAGGACAACAACAACGATAGCGATGATACAAATTGTTGTTAAAATGCACCACATTTGTACTAGTATCAGATCAACAATATATAGTCTAGTTTCACGAATGGTGGAACTGTTAAGAACAGAAAAATCCCTGCTCGCTACTGAAGAATACTGAACTTTTCTTTACTGAGCGTTTGATGCAGCAGTGAAATGCTTTCTCCTTCATTTGTCGAGAGTTGGACGAGGGGGTAACTGCCTGGCACACTGTAGAGATCAGGCAACTTGTATAACTGCTTCAGTTCTGTTTGAGTCATCGCTCTTCTACAGAATTTGCATAAGACTGAGAACGAATTTTCTGGGGTTTTTTTTGTTGGTTTTTAGTCCTGATGGACAGATCTGCTTTGTTGCCTGAGTGGACAGTGGGCAGACTGAAGTGAACAAAGCTGTGAACGCTGGCAATCAGCGTAGTATTTTCCACTACAACGTCTACAGTGGAAAGAAGTGAGGCAGTATCCCAGGCGGGTATGTGATAACCTATTCCCAAACGAGCCTTGTGAAAGAGGATGTGGCCTGAAAATAAATATTCTGTGTGGTGAGTTATTCTGTAAGTGCATACGAATAAGCTCTGCTAGAAACGTATTTGTAAGAGCAAAAAAAAAAAGCAAGAAAACGTCAAGCTCACCAGTAAACCTAATGCAACCCCCCCCCCACCCCACCAAACCAAACCAAAACAAAAAAACAGCCCCAAACAAACCAAAGAACAAAAAGAAACTCAAGAAAACCCCCCAAAGGAAAAATATACCATCCCAATCCCAACAGTTTCATCTGGACATTTGACCAAAGACCCTAACCATTCTGCAGAAAGTGCAGCACAGATGAGATGCCGCTACAGGGGGCATTAAATTCATTATGGCTAATGGCACTCATTCATGAGCTTGTTGTGTATGTGTTTTCTCACGACCAGCTGAGAGACACGCAGGCGTCAGTGGCCCTGAGAGAGAGAGAGAGAGAGAGAGAGAGAGAGAGAGAGAGAGAGAGAGAGAGAGAGAGAGAGAGAGAGAGAGAGAGATTAACACACAATAATCGAAAACGCACTGTTTGATATGACCAGGCGTCTGCCTGCCTTGAACACGATGGCACGTATGCTCACATGCATACACGCACACGCGCACGCGCGCACACTCATACTCACACACAAACACACGCAGCACGCACGCACATACGCACACACATTTACAGACACATAGAGCTGATGATAATTAATCGTGCACCGTCGTCTCTGTTGCTATACTGCACCATGCCTAGACAACTTCATGGTTAATAATGATAGCTGCTAGTTAAAGAAATACAAAGAAAGTCCTATCAAGAACGAGCATCTGCATGAAGCAAAGAAATACTGGTAGGGAAAAAGTTGAGTGTCATCTGTGGTTTGTGATCAGTACTATATCTAATTTTCTTTTAGAAATGCAGTTGCAGAATGCATATACGGTTCTCCTGTTCGTTCTCTAATGTTTTTACAAAAACTGCACCTTGAAATGCTTTTAAAAATCTGTATACAGTGATACTATCTAGACTAAAGAAATTATTGTATGTCATGCATTGTTTTTTGTGTTGTATCTCACGTAAGACAGAAAATAGGCCACAGAACGAAGACCTCTTTTAGTCATTGCCCTGTAAAAAGATTACAGTCATCAGCATTTCATCGGTCTGCATGTTTATCTGTCTGCTTCTTTCCTTCCAGTAACATCTGGTTCTTTCCTTTCTTTTTCACCTCAAGCACAGTAAAAGTCTGTCTTCCATTCTCTCTGAGACCTTTTGCTTTTTCTCTGTCTCCGTTCCTCTCTGTCCGCATATCCCCTTGACTGTATCTCTCATTTTCTATCAGTCATCCACGCTTCTCTAGCTTTATATACGTGAAACCCAAATCAGATACTACTAGAGAACATAAAAAAAAGAATCAAAATGATGGAGACATTAGGCTGGTCGGCCGTGCAAGCAGTAGTAAAATAATATAATAAGGCTGATCAAAGGATATGAAAAAAAAATTCAATCCCAGCATAGCAGGGCATGAATGCAGTTCATTAGTTTCTCGTCGAAAAAATCAAATCAGAAGCAAATTGAAGCGCTCAGTTCTGTTCTAACTGCATGTCTGCTCACAATTGTAGCCAAGTATTGATGTGGACATTTTGTTTTCACATTCACCCGTCTGTGTTTTTCTGATCTCTTCTTTCTCCTTGTCTGTATCTGCCTCTCTCTCTCTGTCAGTCTGTCTGCTTTTTTGTCTCTCCTGTCTATTTGTCTGTCTGTCTGTCTGTCATAACTCCACCTGTATCTATATGCTCACGGAAACACGCTCACGTTAAAGGCAATATCTGTGAATTAATCTCAAAAAAAGATTTTAGCAGAGTTAAACAAACCTTCCATTGAGGGATGCCTTGAGAGTTGTAGCTGGGCAAACATTTCATCTCTTCAGAAAGGCATGGAAGGATTTTTGATTCCGTGAAGTTAAAGTTAATGGAGGTTCTCTCTGTCCTATTGACGCTTCTTTTGCTCTGTTCTTTCCATTTAAGAAACAAGGAAACAGCCAGAGCCAGAATTATCAGAACTAAAAGAACTGATCATCAATTTAGCTTTTTTAGGGTTTTTTTTAGTTCCCCGTTTGCTTTAGTGTACGTTTTAATGCAAAAATATCCTCTCACACTCAGTTGTGAATAAAGAAAAAAATTTCTTTCACACGGGGAAAAAAGAAACCTCTCACGCTCTGTCACCAATACGGAAAACCTCTTACACTCTGTCATCATTATCAAAAAAAAGTCTTTCACCCTGTGATTAATACAGAAAAAATCTATTACGTTCTGTATAATCATTACAGGAACAATCTCTTGCACTCTGTTATAAATACATTAAAAAAACCTCTCACACTGTGTCATCAATACAGAAAAAGCCCTTTCATCTGTCATCAGTTGGTGGATCGGTGGTCTACAGGTAACGCACCTGCCTAGAAAGCGAGAAATCCGGGTTCGAAGTGTGTTGTCGTTCGATCCCCGTTTGGGTCAGAAACTTTTCCCCAATCCACTAGACCGTGAGAGGTGGCCTGAGCGATAGTCTTTTGGATGAGACAATAAACCGAGGTCCCGAGTGTCACACATATTAAGCGCACGTACAAGAACCCACGGCAACTAGGGAGTTGACCCTGGCAAAATTCTGTAGAAAGAAGCCACTCTGATAGGGAAACAAAAACAGTTGCAGACAGGAAAAAAGTAATGGGTGGCGCTGCTCTTGTGGCTACACACTCTCCCCGGGCAGAGCAGCTCAAATTTCTCTCAGAGAAATATTTTGTGACTTAAAATAGCATACACCACACTACACTACACTACACTACACTACACTACACTACACTACACTACACTACACTACACTACACTACACTACACTACACTACACTACACTACACTACACTACATAGCTTGTTTATCACCAAGCCGACCACGGAAACCATGTCAAAAGTTCCCTGCACAACTGCCTAGCTCATTGGATTGATTCAAGTGCTTGATGTCAGTTATGGTTCTGAGACAAACTGATGTAAGGTTAAGTAAGGGTGGTGACTGAGATAATCCTAAATCTATCTTTTTTCGGTTTTCGTTTTCTCCACTGTGTGTGTGTGTGTGTGTGTGTGTGTGTGTGTGTGTGTGTGTGTGTGTGTGGTGGAGAGAGAGAGAGAGAGAGAGAGAGAGAGAGAGAGAGAGAGAGATTCCATGCATACCACTCCACATTTGTCATTAAGCTTACTAAGCACTCAACCGACTGCATAGCTGTGTAAACGGGTGAAATTTGGGTACTTTCTGAATATCTTTTATTTTTGCACGCGAATAAAGGCTTACATTATATAGTTTAAAAACCAACTGGCCTACCTAACGATTATTAACGTGCCTACTTAATTTTCAGCATGCCTGCATGCACGAGAGGGATGAAGGCGCTTGTAGGTCTGCACAGAAACTAAACTGGAAGATTGTAAAAAATAAAAATCATGAACCGTAACCAACCTAGAGTTACCGCGCGTGCTCTAACCGTCTCTAACAGCTGGTGTGGGTGGTGATGACTAATGGGTCATTATTGTGATGTGCTGTGCTGGTTCTAGTTCTGTGGATCGTTTTGCAGGCAATCGTGAACTTTTCGATATTTATGATGAATATCAAGATGGTCTAGGGAGGTCAAACCGTTCTGACAATCTTTGCCATGTATGTGGGTCATGCTTTTCATAGAAACTGTTCATGTTTAAAAAAAAGTTTGGTTTCTTAAGACATACCACGATTTTGTTGCTGCATAGCATATATACAAGTTATACTCTCTCTGTCTCTCTCTCTCTCTGTCTCTGTGACTTTTTTCTCTGTCTCTCTCTGTGTCTCCGTCTCCCTCACCCTCTCTCACTCCGTCTGTCTGCCACTCCCCCTCACTCTCTCTCTGGATCTCTATCTCTCTCAGTTTGACAGAGAAAGGTTATTGTTAATTTAACAAAAAATGGAGAACAGTCCGAAGTGAAGTTGTAAAAATACTCTTCTATGTAACTTTTGACCTCTGCAAACTTTGGATTTAGTCAAAGTAATTAAGTCCGCCTTTTTAAGTATAATTGGACACACACACACACACACACACACACACACACACACACACACACACACACACACACACACACACACACACACACACACACACACACACAACTGTCTCTTAACTATCTTCTTTCTGTTCAGCAAAAGAAACTCATTCTCGCAGCCCATCTCAGCTTATATTGAAATTTTAAAAAAGAAAATGTACACAAACTGCTGTAATTTGGGTCTCTCCTAACTTAACCTTTCTGAGGAATAGAAGATATGCACAAAACTATGGGTTTTTCTTTTATTCTAAAAACCCCCCACAAATCTTTTTCCGCGTAAAAGTGAGGCTTTTTTCCCATACTGAGTGCACACTTTACTCATCTCCCTTTCCCTCTCTGCGTGTACCTCCTACGTGTATGCTTGCCTGTGGGGATTCTGCCACACCGCCAGCCAGCCAGCCAGCCAGTCCTCTGTAGTGGGCTTGTAGCAGTAATCCTCAGAGTGACCAGCGCTGAATGAAGTCAGTCATCAAAGCGATTTTCTTCATTTCACTGATGATGTTGACTGGACACGTACGTGCCCTATCATAATCTGCGCTAGGCTTAGTCATCTCCTGGAGCTAAGCAGTAGCCCAGGGCTGTCAGGGAGCAAGTCGATTTCCGTATGACCACTCCATCTGATAAGGCATGCAAAGGGAGCGTGGGGGTCTCAGGCAGAGCAAACTGATACTGCTGTAGAGATGCCAGTGTGGAGTCTGGTGGACATTTTCTTGAAACCAATATCGATGATGACAGAATGGCGGAGTTGTATTGTAAACTGAGGAAAGTTGAGTAAAGTAATGCAATGGTTTTGAAAACACTTTACGTACAGGTCTGTGCTGAATGTTTTCTGGTTTGCAAAGAAATAGGTTTCATCTCTGTTTATCTGTGTTTGTCTTGTCTCGTCCCTTACACATGAAGTGGCACTTCAACGTATTTTTTTTTTGCTGTGTAGAACAAGAAAAAAAAGAGAACAAGTAAAACTACACAAAACATAACGTTTTTTTTTTTAGACAGATTTGTAGGACATTGTAGTACAATTCTAAGAACACTGCACTAAGTGTGAGGTCAGACGAGAAGACATCACAGAGGTGTTTGAATTTATTTTTAACTGCAGGTGGCCCATAAACGAAAAGGCTCTACAAGTGTTTTCTCAACTCCATTTGTCCATAAAACCCCCCCACCTCAGATCCCTTTTACAGAAAACAATAGCGAAAACAAAAACAAGAACAAAATGTGTGCATCATGTAATGGCTGTACAGGCTCAGCGCTAGAGCTCAGAAGTTTCTACTCCATGCACACTCTTTCAAACTGGCCAGCCCTTGATGATGGCTTGGTGTCTCCAGTGAGCCATTAGGATGTTAAATCAAACTCCGGACAACTTTCCAGGGGCCAGTAACGGCCGCCATTGAAAACAGAGGCATGTGATGAACAGCGGGCGGAGAAGAGTTTTTCCACATTAACGTCATGGTGGACAAAGGTAGTCAAGCCAGTGTCGCTTTATTTGGGTCAGTCGTTATTTATGGTTAGCTTTTCGTGTGTGTGTGTGTGTGTGTGTGTTGTGTGTGTGTGTGTGTGTGTGTGTGTGTGTGTGTGTGTGTGTGTGTCTGTGTGTGTGTGTGTGTGGGTGTGTGTCGTGCGTGCGTGTGAAAAATATGACAGCAACGAAAAAAGCATTACACATTACTAGTGTTTTCGTTCCCCGGCTAGAGCTGTAAGGTTCACCAATGGTGAGATTTTTGTGTGTGTGACCGTTTTTGTCTAACACAATAGTAGTAGTAGTAGTAGTAGTAGTAGTAGTAGTAGTAGTAGTAGTAGTAGTAGTAGTAGTAGTAGTAGTAGTAGTAGTAGTAGTAGTAGTAATAATAATAATAACAACAACAACAATAACAACAATAATAATGACAATGACGATCATAATAATAATAATAATGGAAGTTATATAGCGCTATATCTTGCACAGACAAATCAAAGCACTTGATGGTAGCATGAAGGTAGCTTACTTCGGTGAGAATATTGTTTCGAAAAATAGACATGATGTGTAAGCAGGACCAGTTTATTGTTTGTTACAGGTTTTTTGTGGTATTATTCTTTTGGAGCTTTTATGAGTATAAGTATCTGTAATTATATTTTGTAAGATAAACAGATGATTGAATTAAGTGTCAACAACAATAGAAACATTAACACTGTTACCACTGGTGCTAACAACAACACTAGTGATATCGATAATAACAATTACACCAATAATGATATTGCTCAAGATACATGATAAAAGTTATAATAGTAATCTTCATAATAATGTTAATAACACGTTAACGCTGTAAAACTGATAATATCGCCGTTGACAAAGGTCATAATATTAAGTAAACATGAAAAGTAAACAAACTACAGAAAAAAGATTTAAAAAAAGAATAAGATTTTACAAAACTTTTATCTTTTAATATTTCATTTTGCTTAAAAACTCTTTGCCTTTTTTTTCACATCTTTCTTTTGTTTGGATACAACAGATGTGGTGTAGGCAACCCACACTCCTCTCCTCTGTTTGTCTACAGATCTGTCTACAGCACACCTGCCTGTCTGATAGTCTGTTGCGTCTGTACCTCATCTTATCTGAAGTCCTTCGGATGAAACTATAAACAGAGGCCCCGTGTGCGAACGCACGCAGAACATCTTGCGCACACGTTAAATCCTGTCCCACTTTTCGTAAGAGACCAGACTGGAAACATCAGCCAATGCCCACGGTATGGAGATCAGCACGGAAAAGAGCAAGATCCTAGTGAACAGTACCACACCGACCACTCCCACCAGCATCAAGATGAGTGGCGAGACACTAGAGGAGGTGGAAACTTTCAAGTACCTTGGAGCAGTCATCACCAAAGAAGGCACGAGCACACAAGAGGTGAAGATCAGACTTGCTGTGGCACTCTCCTCCATGACTAAGCTGGCGAAAGTGTGGAGAAACCACAACATCAGAACCCACACTAAGGTCAGACTCTACAAGGCACTCGTCACATCCATTGCCTTGTACAGCTGTGAAGCATGGACACTTACTGCCGATTTAGAACGTCGCATTCAAGCCTTTGAGATGAAGTGCCTCAGGCGGATCCTGAACATCACCTACAGAGACCGCAAAACCAATGACTACGTCTGGCAGCAGATCGAGGCAATGGCTGGCAAACAAGAACCATTGCTAGATACAGTCAAACGGAGGAAACTGAAGTGGTTTGGCCACACAACAAGGCATAACAGCCTGTCAAAGACAGTCCTGCAGGGAATGGTGGAAGGAGCAAGGAGGCAGGGACGACCACGCAAAAGCTGGATATCCAACATCAAGGAGTGGACCGGCCTCACTGTACCAAGCCTCCTGAAAACAGTCCAGGACAGAACCATTTGGCGGTCCACTTGCAGCGTCCGTGCGGGTACCCCAACGGTTGTCCCGACCAAGGGATGAGTGAGTGAGTGAGTGAGGCCATTGTGTGCCGGTGGGAACAGATGACAGAATTTACAAAACCGCATACACACGGGGATTGCATGTAAAAAAAGCACATAAGTGCTTATTCCATTATCCAACGATATATAAAAAAAATCAGCATGATTTCCCGTGTAGTTGTATGTCCCTGTTCTCTTTTTCCTGTCTGTGGGTTGTGGTCATCTGGTTTTTCAGATGTCTTCTCTGTCTGTGCCAGTATCTTGACTCTCCACTCCGTCTGTTTATGGTGATATACAGGAAAAACCTATGAGTCGGTCACAAATATATTCCATCCGTTTTTCTCTTCGTGACAGAATGCGGATTTTGTAGGTCTACCTGCCATATGTCTGCATACACCCGCTTGCATGCGCACACGGGCACACACACGCGCTTGCACGCATCCTGCATATATATATGAATTGTGTGTGTGTGTGTGTGAGCGCATGCACGCACGCACGCGCTTGCGTGTGCGCGCGTGACTGATCCTCTCTGTCTCAGTCTGCTCTCATGTCTTGTGCCTCTGTTGATCTGTCCGTTTCTGTAGTGTGAATAGATGTCTGTGCTTCTTTGCAAGTGCCTTCATTTATGCATCTGCTTTTGAGCCTGACGTCTGCTGCAGTTTTGCTTTTCATGTCTTCTTCAGTCAGCATGTCTGTTCTCTCTGTTGTGTTTTTTTTCGTTCCTCGGCTAGAGCTGCGAGGTCTACCAGTGGTGAGATTTTACATATACGACCGTTTTTACCCCCACCATGAAGGTACCCGCATTTCGACTTCGGGGATCTCTGTCTGAATATATGTTGGCCTGTGTTTGTTGTGTTAACCGCTCTCTCTCTCTCTCTCTCTCTCTCTCTCTCTCTCTCTCTCTCTCTCTCTCTCTCTCTCCTCTCTCTCTCTCTCTCTCTCTCTCTCTCTCTCTGTCTGTCTGTCTGTCTGTGACAGAGCAAGGGTGAAGTCCCCGAATCCCCACACATGCAGATAATGACAGTGGGCTGACAGTTTCGCCTTTCACTGTATCAGTATTAAGAGCAGTTTCTGCATGGACAGTGTTTGGACAGCAGCATGTTTTCCTACATTGCAGTCCCCTGTGAGAGGGCGAATCTCCATGTGCTGTGTGCTGTGTGTGTGTGACAACTGCTGGCATGTTTATCTTGTATCACGTGCCACCCACGTGGCAGAGATAGGTTTTACTGCACTTCTGACACCCCCCCCCCCCACCTCCTTCCCCTGCTGTGGTGTTGCAGTTGGTCTGCGAGGCAGCGGCATTCTTGGGCAGTAAAATATAAAACGTGTATTCCTTTTGGGGTATTGGGTGGGGGTTAAAAAACATTATCTAATGTTTAAGTGTTGTAGCCTTTACCGCGTTATTGTACATGACCTTCTGTCTTCATTTCATTTTCTTCCCAGGGGATTCGTACGTAAGTGTGGATTAAGTGCATACTGCAGTACATGGTACGTACTGCATACAACTGGATAGATGTAGCCTCCTTGTATTCCACAACGTTTAAAAATGTTTTCGTTGGAGAGTAATAAATCAGTCAGTTTCTGGTTTTTTGGGGTGGTCTTTTCGTTGAACATTTGAAAAAACTTGAAGAGAAGTAAATTAACCACTTTCTGTTGGGTTTTTGTGGACTTTTTTTGGGAACATTTGATAAACCTGAAGAGGACTAAATAAATCAACCAATTTCTGTTTTTGTGTGGACTTTCTGTTGAATATTTGACAAACTTGAAGAGGAGTAAATTAAACAATTTCTGCTTTTTGTGGACTTTTCGTTGAACATTTGATAAACTTGAAGAGGACTAAATTATCCAATTTTGGCGGGGGTGGGTGGGGTGGGTGGGGGTGCTGTCTTTTCGTTGAACATTTAATAAACTTAAAAAATAATCCACGGTTAAGATACCAAGAACAATAAGTATAAATATTAAGTTGTATACAAAAAAAAGGCAATCGAGGTTTTAAGAACAATTGCAACAATCATAATATTAGTTAATGCTCATTGTATCATATTGATGCAAAAATGTATATATATGTATATTCTTTTTTTTATAGGGGGACCATTCTGTGCTGAGTGTACTTTTAGACATTGTCTCTGCGATGGCACCGACTGTTGCTAGCCAAAATGGCATCACACCGTTTTGGGTCCAAAACGACCAGACAGTCGCACAGCACGTGCAGCAGCGTGGCTGTCTCTGCTGTATGACAATGCCTGAACATCGATTGCAGCCTGCCTTGAGCTTTGCGGGCTGACCCACTGATCTGATCAGAGCACCCTGCTCTGTTGACCTGTGTGCCTTGCTAATGAAGGCAGCGGAAGCTCGGCGGAGCCTGGCGCGTGTGTGGAATGAAAATAATCACCATCAGGTCCCATTAGGCGTAAGCAGGGCGGTCATTGTGTCACCCTTTTTGTTGTTTCCTTCCCCCCTCCCCCTCTCGTGTGTGTGTGTGTGTGTGTGTGTGTGTGTGTTCTATTGTAGATTACTGTGTGCTGCAAACGTCTATTTGCAGTCTGCTTTTTCCGCTCGGTCTCTTTTTTTTTTTCTTTCGTATTTCTCTTTTCGCTTATGTATTTGTTTCTATTCTTCTTTCTGTAGTTCTGTCCTGGTTTTTTCTTCTCTTCTTCTGTCTTTTTCTCCCTTCTCTGTGTCTACGTTTATTGCCTTTTCGTCTCTGGGTTATGGTGTGAAGGAAAAGGCCACGCAGTAGCCATTGTTTCCTAACGAGGCACACACCCCCACACTTTTCCAATTGCGTCATAAGAACGTTTGTCTGTCCCTCTAGGTTTTTGGGTCTGTGTGTGTGTGTGTGTGTGTGTGTGAGTGAGAGAGAGAGAGAGAGAGAGAGAGAGAGAGAGAGAGAGAGAGAGAGAGTCAAAGTCAAGTCAAACTTTTATTTTCAGATGGTACATTGAATAAGCAGTGCCACTGATTTTTTTTCATCAAGCCATTCGTGTGTGTGTGTGTGTGTGTGTGTGTGTGTGTGTTTCGTTATATCTCTCTTTGGCTGTCTAGTCTGTTTCAGTATTGCTTTTGCCAGAACAAAAGAAGTCTACTCACAGAGATGGGGGCTAATCATCATCAGATAGCCAGCATTATTCCGGTCACACCATTCTAATAATGACTGCATCTGCATACAGGATGTTGTTGCTGTGATGTGCGGCGTGTTGTTCCCAAGAGGAGGGGCTGCCCTGTCCTCTGACAGTCGTTGACCTTTGTAGCGCGTGCCACGTGCAGTGCAGCAGTAAGAGGCGTTCAAAAACGTTCCCGTAGTCATTGTTTAGCTAATGGATGTGTATACATGTATGCTCTACTGCTGTGTGACTGGAACACAGTGTTTTACACAGTCTGTGTCTCTTGATGATGAAGAGTGCTGATGATTTTTAGTACCTTGTGCATATGCTGAAAATGGAATCTTTGCAAGGTTTTGTTGCAATTTAGGAGCATGCATAGTTTTAGCCATGTTTGTTATGTGTTTGTGATTGGAATGGACTGGTATTGGTTCTGTGCAGTCATGTTTATCTTTTCCTTACCCAGTATCTTTGTGCCTTTCTCTTTCTCTGTATGATGTCCTTCTGTTGCATCTTGTCTTCAGCTTTTCAGACTTATCTTGATTATGATTTTTAAAGGAATATACGAAACAGTCCATATAAGAGGAGAGAGACTGCTTAGCAGGTCACCCAAGTCCTTGGACTATGTGGGATGAGCAAATGCATCTTGCTTATTTGGGATGAGTGACCAGTTGACACACATTTAGTCAGGTGCTGATGACCTTCTACAATATCCCTTTTTTCCAATAATATTCGGCCTCTGCACCCCCCCCCCCCCACCCATCCTCTCTCTCTTTGTGTCCCCAAACACTCTCCACTCAATATGTCAAAAAAAAGGTACCCAATTGATACGCGCATAATGTCAGTAAGTCGCCCACAAATCTTTTTTTACCCTAGTGTTTGCTTGTTCCCCCTATCTGCTTGTTCAGTCTTACATATACCTTCTTTCAGGCCTCTTTTGTGTTCATTTTTTAAACCCCATGTCTTGGCTGTCTTTTTTGTTTTGTTTTTTAAAACCCCGTTAGTAACTTTTTTTCTCATCTGGGAAAAGGAAAGAAAAGTACATGCCAAGCAATACACATGTAGGCGATAAGGAGTTTCTCGATACTTGTGTTCAAGATACTGCATCGCAATAACAGTTAGTCGCCTCTACTGGTAGCTCAAGTTCTTACCAGCACCACACAACTTCTCTCTCTCTCTCTCTCTCTCTCTCTCTCTCTCTCTCTCTCTCTCTTCAGTAGAAAAACAAGACTCTCTGACAGCTGCTGACACGCTTAGCCAGTCTCACGTGCAGTGCAACAGAAGAAGAAGAAAAAATAAGGGGCGCGCTGTTTAATGCACTCCTTCTGTCAGTGTTAGCATGCGGGCTGGCTGACCCATGCAAATGGTCTGAACAGCACTGCCTTGTGTGTCCAGCTAATGCAGGTAGCGGAAACCTGCCCTGGTCCCTTCCCCCTTCCTGCTGCGTGTGTTGACTGAAAATAATCATTAGCAGGTCGCCGCGTTGGCGTGGTGTGGCCATTGTGACGTGGGGCTTTTTTGTGTTGTGTGTGTGTTTTTTTCTGCCCTTTCGCTTTCCCCTCTCATGACAGTGTTGGAAAATGTCTGCTTGCATATGACATCTCTTTTAACCCACCATCCATTTTTTCCCCTCTCTTTTTCTCTTTCTGAGTCTCTGGTTTTTTGGTTACTGTTCGGTTACTGTTTGTATTTCGATCTTTTTCTGTAACTATGTCCTTCCAGTTGTTGGTTTTTGTGTGTGTTTTGGTTGTTCTCGGTGCTTTTTCGTCTCGCTGCTTCTGATGTCTCTTTATGAATTTTCTGTCTGTACCTGTGTCTCTCTTTTCTACCGCCTCTTTCCTTTGCATCTTTCTTTCTCTTTCCTCTCTCACTGTGTGTGTGTGTGTGTTTTATTTTATTCTTTTATATCGAGGATGATGGAATAAGCACTCATGTGCTTTTTGAATCCAGTCCCCGAGTGTATGCATTTGTGTAAATTTTGTCATCCGTTCCCACCGGCACACAATGGCCTACTCTTCTGAAAAGCGGAACGGGTTTTAACGTGTGCGCAAGATGCTCTGCGTGCGTTCGCACACGGGGCCTCGGTTTATAGTCTCATCGGAAGGACTTTGGGGGGAGAGTGGAGTCTGCACTGATGTTAACTCCGCGTGTGTGAGTGTGTGGGTGTGTGGTTGTGTGCGTGCGTGCGCGTGCGCGTGCGGTGTGTTGTGTGTGTGTGCGCGAGGCGTGTGTGCGTTGCGCGCGGGTGTGTGCGCACGTGCGTGTGTGTGTGTGAGATACTTCTATCATTGTACTGTTGCCTTTTCAAATTTTTGTGTATCTTCATTTTTATCTGTCTGCTTATCTTTTGTCAGTCTATTTAAATATATCGAATTGACATAATTATGTACGTATTCATTTCAATTTCTGATAAAAATCTCCATTAAAATATCTCTGACAAATGTTTTCAAATTGGTGCTTTGGGAGTGGGTGGCTATGTGTATGTATGTGAGGGGGTGTTGCATGTAAAAATAAATCCTGAATACCCCTCCCCCCCCCCCCCCCCCTCTGTCCTGTGTTTGTTGTTTGCCATTCTGTGAATATCTGTGAAAGACTACCTCTCTTTCTTTCTTTCTCTCTCTCTCTCTCTCTCTCTCTCTCTCTTCAGTCATCTTCTCTCTCTCTCTCTTCTCATCTCTCTCTCTCTCTTCATCTCTTCTTCCTCTTTCTGAAATGCTATATCGTATCATTCTACTCTCTGCTATCGTTATTTTCCCCCCTGTCACTCCTTCCCTCATTCATGTTTCAGCCTCTGTCTCCTGTTCTCTCTTCTCTCTCTCTCTCTCTCTCTCTCTCTCTCTCTCTCTCTCTCTCTCTCTCTCTCTCTCTGTCTCTCACACAGAGAACAAAGTTGACTAAATCGATACGGTCACCGCCACACTATTTTAACGAGAATATGATCCAGGTCATATTGAGACGGGGAGGGATTTGTTTTTCAGGCGGCTGAATCCCTGGGTTGAAGCGAAGTGTCACTAATTTGGTGATATGGCCTGTTGACATGGCATTTGCTGTGTTTGTTTATCACTGCCTGACATTCTCTGTTTGTACGAGCCGTGTGGATTCAACAAACCTTTCTTTTCGTTTTGTTGTTGTTGTCTGAACAATGTTTTGAGTTATTGTGTGATTTTGGTGGTGGTGGTGGTACTTTCTATCCCATCTGTTGAGGTTTTTGTGTGTGTTGTGTGTATTTTTATTGTTTCTGTGATGTGTTGTTTCACTTTTTAGTTATCATTTCGTCCCTTATCCTTTTAGTTATCATTTCGCCCCTTATCCTAGTCTTTGTCTCCCTGTGTCCATATTTATTACTCATTTCTCTGCCGCTGTTTGTCTCTCTGTCTCTGGCTATCTTTTTCTCTCTGTCTGTGCCTGTCTCTGACTGTCAGTAACTCTGTCTGTCTGTCCCTGTCTCTGTCTGTCTCTCTCTCTCCTTGTGTCTCCTTCTGTCTGTCTGTCTGTCTTCCCCCCCTCCCTCTCTCCCCCCCCCCCTCTCTCTCTGTGACTTTCTTCTATTGAGTTTTTCGACCTCTCTGCCTTATTTGTCTTCTGTAGTTCCCTTTCTCCTCTGCCTGTGTCTGTATCTCCGACTGTCTGTCTTAACTGTCTGTTTATCTATATGCCTGTCTTGTCTATGTGCCTGTCTCTCTGTCTGTCTCTCTCCCTACCACTTCTCTCTTTCTGTCTGTCTGTCTGTCTATGGTGTTTTTAGAAGACTTTGTAAAACATTGTCTTCTGACCAAAATAATCCCAGGACCGCTGGCTCTCGTTTCAGTAGCGTCTGCAGGATTGAGACTGGGGGATTTTCCCAGTCTGTGAGGTCAATTTTGCGCGCGGACCTGCCAGAGCCTTAATCCCATAATGTGTACACGCAAACTCAAGAGCATGTTAAAGATTCCACTATTGATGTCAGCTGTTGGTAGGTATGGAAATATGAACACAAACAAGCATACAACAAACAAGACAACTGTATGGAAATTAATACTGGCTCCGAAAATAGAGGGGAAAAGTAATACATTGATTTTCTGTGTGTAGTTCTGCTTGTTTTCTTTTTTTTTTTCATTGGCTCGTTTTCTCTCTCTGTCCCAGCATGTCTGCCTGTCTGTCTGTCTCCCTATGTGGGTGTGTGCAAGCGCGTGGGTCATACTATGCACGAGAGATATATATCTATGTATCTATCTATGTGTGTGTGTTTGTTCTCTTTTCATCTCATCTGCCCTTATCTACCTGCATGCCTTGCTTTGTCTCGGAAGGGACTCGGGTATTAACAGGCAGTGGCGGTTAAGCAGCATTATTCATGTCAGATCACCCTGATAATGACCGCCGCTGCATAAAGAAGGTTTTCATAGCTGTGCTGTGCTGTGGCTTTTTCAGCACCCCGGGGGACGACTCCTCTATTCTCCCGCAGTCGTTGTTGACATTTGTAGCGGTTGCCACATGCAGTGCCGTGACAGGAGACGCTCAGTATGTTTCTGTATGTAGTGTGGCGAACGGACGCACGCAGAACATCTTGCGCATACGTTAAAACCTGTCCCGTCTTTTCGAAAGAGTAGGCCGTTCGTGCCGGTGGGAATGGATGACACACTTGACAAAACTGCATGCAGACGGAGACTGGGTGTAAAAAAAAAGCACATGAGTGCTTGTTCCATTATCCTTGAAAGAAAAGAATACATAGATACATACTAGCCTGCTACAGTTACAAGGGTACTGGATTCTGTGCAATGCGCATGCCAGGATAATAAAAAAGGCAAGGAGTTCTCAGAACGTTTAGTCTGTGTGATTGACAGCAACCACTCGCTTGTCGTAGCAAAAAAAAAAATCGCTTCTTCTCGTTATTTTTCTTTTCTTCATAGGGGAAACCAACTTACACACAGATTGTCTTCGTAGAGTCCAACCTGGCATGACCTTTACCTATCCAGGTGGTCCGCTGCATATTGAATCTGTTCATGTTCTCCATACACTTCTCTTCTGTGAAACATAGATGGCTTTCTGATGCGTTTGTAAGATGGGCGGTATGTTCTAGCGCCCGAACCCTCGCTTCACGGTCTCGGCATAGTGACTTGCTGGGGAATGCAGTCAGAAGTAACGGTAACTTTAAGGTTTCTCCCCCTCAGGTGGACAGCTAAGGAATACCCAAACCCACAAACAGATTACCGTAGATCGCAAAATACAATGCTCTGAACAGTGAACTACTTTGCTTCCCACGTTCCAGTTTTCAGTTCAGAGAACTTTTTTCTCGACTTTTATGCTCCTCCGTTCGTCCGTGGCCGACACCCTAAAAGCCCACGGCATGTCCCTCCTCCAGGCTACACGCCTCGCTGCCGACAGACAGCTATATCTCCCCGCGACGCCTCCGAGTATAAGCGGAAGACAAAAGTAAAAGTAAAAATTTCGTCATAGTCCGGCTACATTGGCTTTCTGCAGCAACTATTTTCTGTCTTACTGTCTTTCTTTCTCCCTCTCCGTCACTCAGTTCCCCACTTCTGATGACCATCATATGAAGGTCTTACAAATCTTTACATTTCGGGAAGTTCGAAAACATCAGATGATTTCTTGTGTAATTGGCTCAATTCACGAAACCTGACAAGAAGCACCATCAAAATCAGTTCAATATGAATGAGGAAAAGAGAACATTAGATTGCGATAGTTAGGGTCATCCTAGCTATCATTAGTCTATATGCTTTCAAAATCTGTGTTAAAT
>CM054153.1:45481466-45483966 GCA_028751875.1 Rapana venosa
CTTTTTAGCATAACTGTTTTATTGTTCTTATTTGTAAGTTTGTATTTGAGAGTCAGTCAGTCAGAGAGAGAGAGAGAGAGAGAGACAGAGACAGAGAGACAGAGAGACAGAGAGAGCGAGCATAAATTTGTGTGGTTTGTTATTGTCGTGTTAAATTACTACTGTTTAAAAAAAATCCCATGCCAATCGTTTTTTTCATTGTTACTGTATACTAAAATTTAAAAGAACTCCCATTGAAACGAATAATAATAATTAAAAACAAAACAAAAAGAAAGCACCAGAAACTGCGAAATAAATGAATAAGTAAATGAATAGACAAAAACAAAAATACACAGATTTCAACAGGAACAGACAGGTCAATGAACATACCATAAAGGAACCCCCCCCCCAACCCAACAAAAACAAAGACGAATATTTTATTCTTTTTCTTTTTTTAAAAACCAAATATTCATGTTAATAAGTCAGATCACAGAAAAGAAGCATGCATCCTTTCCTGGTGACCTGTCTTCAACAACAACACCCCCCCCCTCATCCCCCCCTACCCCCCCCCCACCCCAACCTCCCATCCCCCATTCTCCTTAGTGGATACTTTGTGTTGTCAGTTGTGTCAGTCATTCTGACAACCCTCGTTAAACCGGCTTCCACTTGAAGTGCTTTACGTCACAAACCCCGCAGTTGTCGGTGGCAGTTTTTGTTTGTTTGTTTTTTGTTGTTGCTTTTTATTAAACACAGAGGACGTCACTGCACTCGTGGGTTTGTTTGTTTTGTTGTTGTGTTTTTGTATTTTTTGGGGTCTGAAACTGTGTCAGTTGTTCACAAATGACTCGACAGTTTTTTTTCGTTTTGCTTTGTTTTGTTTTTATGTCTTTTTGTTTTTTGCTTTTTTTTGTTTTTGTTTTTTTGACCAGGCGGGGGGAAAAAAGATGGTGGGCGGAAGGTAGAAAGGAGCAGGGAAAGAGAGAGAGAGAGAGAGAAGAGAGAGAGAGAGAGAGAGAGAGAGAGAGAGAGAGAGAGAGAGAGAGAGAGAGAGGTGGTTATTGTATCATTGGTCATTGTGTATCATTATCATCGTCATCGTTGATGTCACCACCACCGCCAACCTCTTTTTTCTCCTCCTCCTGGTGGTGTCATCGTTGTGATGTAATGATAATAATTGTGATTGTTGTTGACATACATATTGCTCTTTGAGCTCGAATCTATGGATGGATATGAACTAAAAAAAAAAAATGAATGGAGCAGTCGAGCCTTAAGGGTAAGGATTCATTAATCTAAGACCTCTGGTTTGAGGTTGCAGCTCCTGCCAAGGTGAATAAGATATTCCAGCTCAGCTTGTGTGCAGACCTGCTTTTGCCATTTCCTTACTTCAGTACATGCGAGCAAACAGCCAAAAAAAAGCAGATTCAAAATTGATAGTATTTGGTAGATTTTAGAGTTAAAAGCCAAACACAGCATGGTAGTTGTACTGGTATAGTTAAGAGCCTGCTAATCCCCGAAACGGAATGCGGCTACCTTTATGGTGGGTAAAAAAAAAAGTCGCATACGCGAAATCTCTCTGCTGGTGAACCTAAGAGCTGTAGCCGAGGAACGAACCCCCCCCCCCCCCCCCACCATCCCCCCAAAAAAACCAACCCACCAAAACACCCAAAGAAAAACAAACAAAAAAACGAAAGGTAAGGTAAGGTAGAGGTGTCCCATAACTTATAAGGTCGTAGGGGAGCAAGGCGTCAGAGACCTCACTTCTCTAGGGGCCAGCATATTGAGAGCGGCGCCCATGTCCTCTCCTTCGCTGATTTACCTTCCCTGACCCTAAGAGGGCAGGTACCTATTTACAGCTGGGTGAACTGGGGGACTGTACCGAAGCCAAGGCGCGCAAACGGTCACCCATCCAACTGGTAACCACGCTCGACGCTGCTTAACTTGGCTGGGGGAAAGCGAGTGCTCTGACCACTGAGCTATCCTGTCCCCAAAATCAAACAAAAAAACAAAACCGCCCGCTAAATCAACTTCTTAACAGTTTACAGCGCAGAGTATATGAAGTATTGAATGTCGCAGTGAAATACTTCTTAAACTAAGAGCTGAAAAATGCATGCTTTCCTCTCGGTTCCGCTTACTGGGAGGGGGAAAAAAGAAGAAAAGAGAAGAAAGAAGACGATGAATTCAACACAGGCCTATCAGAGCAGCATCAAGAACCAGCCAGCAGTACAGGCAGTTAAGCAGCATTATTCATGTCACACCATCCCCATAACCACTGCCGCTGCATAAAGAATGTTGTCATGGCTGTATGTGGCTTCCCCTTCCCTAAGGGAAGAACGTTACTTTTCCCTATAGACGTCCTCTGGTAGCTGCTGACAATTTTTAGCGTCGAGTGTCACGTGCAGTAGTGATACGTTCAGTATGTTGCTATAGTGTGTGTGTGTGTGTGTGTGTGTGTGTGTGTGTGTGTGTGTGTGTATTGTAATGTGGGTGTTGTGTGTGTGTTGTAAGTTGTGTGTGTTGTGAG
>CM054153.1:45488966-45493966 GCA_028751875.1 Rapana venosa
GAAATTGGGGATGTGTGTGTGTGTGTGTGTGTGTGTGTGTGTGTGTGTGTGTGTGTGTGTGTGTGTACACAATTGTCACCCGCGAAAAGCACACACAAACACAAACACCCAGAGATACACACAGACACAGACACAGACACACACACAGACACACACACAGACACAGACACCCCCTCCCCCCCCCCCCCCCCCACACACCTAACGACACTTGCACTTATATGCCAGTCTATGCTTACGGCAGAATACTCGTACATTAATGATTACAGTGACTGCTTACTATTACATCACATGATATTTCAAAGGTTACATACAAAGAAAAAAAAACCCCACAAACCGTATGCAGACAATTATAAGACGATAAACGATAGACATATATATGTTTTATATTTATATTTTATATTTTATTCTTTTATATCGAGGATAATAGAATAGGCACTCGTGTGCATTTTTAAACATCCAGTCCCCGTGTGTATGCAGTATTGTCAGTTTTGTCATCCGTTCCCACCGGCACACAATGGCCTACTCTTCCGAAAAGAGGAACGGGTTTTAACGTGTGCGCAAATTTCACAGAGAGAGAGAGAGAGAGAGAGAGAGAGAGAGAGAGAGAGAGACAGACAGAGAGAGACAGACAGACAGAGAGAGAGAGAGACAGACAGACAGAGAGACAGACAGACAGAGCATCGGCGAGACAGTAGGATTATCAAGAGAGGTTGGTTATTACTGTGTCAACGATTGTCGTCTGCAACTTACCAGACAAATGAACCGAAATCTGTCAGAAAGTTGTCTTGGGTATGAAAGTAAGAAAGAAAAGAAAGAAAAAAAGGAGAGGGAAAGACAATGAACTTTAATGAAGACAACTTTTTACTCCGTCCTGCTGAGAGAGGGATGGTGGTTAGTGTAAAGCGAGGAACAGTGGATGATAGGTTTGTCGGTTGAAGTAGTTGATTTATCGGGTTTAGTTTGTACGCTGGAATTCGTACTTTGTGTGCTGAGTTATCATGTTATGATGTAATGATATCTTTGTTGTTCTCTTCGGTGTATGCTGAGAAACAGTTTTTTGGATGTTATCTTTTTTATTTTTGGCCTACATTTGGCAGGTCATGCATTTTGAAACATGTTCTGAAAATAATAATTATCATCCTGATCGTTCTGCTGATAGGGTTGTTTTCTTTCCCGTTTTGCTCTTTTTTTGAACATAGTTGATGTCTCTGTCGTCATCATCCTGTCATCAGTTCTTATTGTTGTAGACATGTCACCATCTGTTTTTACATTAAAAACCCCCCAGATCGTATAGGTCTTCTTCCTCCCTTCATTTATTCCTTCTGTCTTCCCGTTTTCTGCAACCAATTCCCCGCCCCCACTCCCCCCACCAACCCAACAGCAAAAAACTCAACAACACACACACGCACGCACGCACGCACATATCACTATTTTTCCTCTCTTTTCTATTGTAACCCAGACCTGCTAATCATGCTACTATCAATTACGGCGTATTAGTGCAATTCGAAAGTACCTGTTCACTGATGCAACCTCCAAACTAGTCACGTCTCTCATTCTTTCACATCTGGACTATTGCAATTCTCTTCTGGCAGGTCTGCCAGCATCATCTATCCACTCCCTTCAACGTATACAAAACTCTGCAGCTCGACTTGTCCAAAGAGAAAATCTGAGCACATAACTCCTCTCTTGCAATCTCTCCACTGGCTGCCTGTGCCACAGAGAGTTAACTATAAGATCAGTACCCTCTGTTACAAATATCTCCACAAAACAGCTCCTTCCTACCTCTGCGACTGTCTTCATTAATACACTCCTCGTTCCCTTCGCTCTGCTGCAGATACCTTGTGCTTACGAATACCGAGATTCAACCAATCCACTATTTGCCGTCGCTCTTTTTCTGTTTCTGGTCCAGTGATATGGAATGAACTCCCTCTCTCCATTCGCCAAAAGCCTTCTTATGAAACTTTTAAATCCAGCCCCAAGACATATTTATTCAAAATCTGATTTCCCCCCTCTTGTTTCATCTCAAATCTATCCCTGCCTAAAATAGCCAAAATCTCATCACCCTGCCAGAGTGTATAATATGTGTGTGTGTGTGTGTGTGTGTGTGTGTGTGTGTTGTGTGTGTTGTGTGTGTGTGTGTGTGTGTGTGTGTGTGTGTGTGTGTGTGTGTGTGTGTGTGTGTGTGTGTGTGTGTGTGTAGGTACATTTGAATTTGTTAACTCTGTTAATTGTTATTGGTTGTATGTATGGGTGTGTTGAGCGCAAGTGCTTTGATTTC
Source organism: Rapana venosa (assembly GCA_028751875.1). Taxonomy (NCBI): domain Eukaryota; kingdom Metazoa; phylum Mollusca; class Gastropoda; order Neogastropoda; family Muricidae; genus Rapana; species Rapana venosa. The sequence goes on from CM054153.1 coordinate 45,491,245, forward strand.
TTTTTGCAAGATAAAGCGCTATATAAATTCCATTTATTATTATTATTATTATTATTATGATCATCATCATCATCATCATTATTATTATCATCATTATTTATGTGTCCTGAAGGGTTTCTTCTTCTTCTTCTTCTTCTTCTTCTTCTTGTTCTTCTTGTTCTTCTTGTTCTTGTTCTTCTTCTTCTTCTTTTTCTTGTTCTTGTTCTTCTTCTTCTTGTTCTTCTTCTTCTTGTTCTTCTTCTTCTTCTTCTTCTTCTTCTTCTTCTTCTTCTTCTCTTCTACTATCATCATCATCATCATCATCATCATCATCATCATCATCATCATCATCATCATCATCACTATTATTATTATTATTATTATTATTATCGTCGTCGTCGTCATTGTGATGATGATTGTTGTTGTCGTCGTCGTCGACATCCTCCTCCTCCTCCTCCTCCTCCTCCTCATCATCATCATCATCATCATCATCATTTTTTTTAGCATTCGCGTTTCATCGACTCTTTTAAACCAGCTGTGAGCCAAAGTTTATAACTGCTTTAACTACGGTTTTTTTAAACCCCTTTTCTGGACTTAATTGTTCCATTTCAGAAACAAGATACAAGGGAGATTACTGTAGTTTTCAGCCTTCTTCCAAAAGACACAGAGTATTAAAGCTTTTATGAACACACGGAGGTAACTTTTTATGAGGACAGTGCTTATATTTCTAATTAGTTACGTTTTCATTTCTTCCCCTGACATTTAAACTGTGAGACAAAGTGTTGTAGGTTTTCTCCAGGTAGCTTCGAGGTATCAGTCAGATAGACTAATATGGAACGAGTTTTCAGTGAAAAAGAACTCAAAGAGAAAAAACAAACACACGGCACTTAAAAAGTTTAGAAGAGAACAGAGGCAAACACCTGTTCTGTGTCTAAAAATGACATTTAAAGACGGTTTTGTTTTTTGGGGTTAAGAGAAGCATTTCTCCTTCGAGCTCCACACACACACGCACGCACACACACACATTTATATATCCTTTCTTTAGTTTTGACTTTTTAATTTTCTCAGAAAAGAGAGAGAGAGAGAGAGAGAGAGAGAGAGAGAGAGAGAGAGAGAGAGAGAGAGAGAGAGAGAGAGAGAGAGAGAACCATTGACGAGACATCAGGAAGGTGATTATTTCTGTGTAAACGATCGTCGTCTCGAACCCTCCAGACAAGTGAATCTAATTCTGTCAAAAGCTTGTCTCGGTATGAACAATAATGAAAGAAAAGAACGTAAGTCCATTGGATGAGACTGTATAAACCTAGGCCTAGGACTAATTAAACCTACGCCCCCGTGTGGAAACGTTTTTGAGAATATCATTATGTCTGCATTAATTTCGTTGTTTAAGATTTTGTTGTTGTTGTAAATTTAGAAATTTACTAACACGGTTATAATCGTTATCCGTGTTATTATGTTGAACATCAAATCTCTCTCTCATTTTGGCTGTTTTTTTTCCCGACCACAATGCCACAGCCAGTTCCTATTGTTGTATAGGCAAGACCACTCCTCTGACCTCAGCTGTTCTCTTTTTTTTCTTTCTTCCTGTCCTGTTTACTGTTCTCTTCTTCTTTCCTTTCCACTGGTCTCTCTTCTGTCTTCCTTTCCTTTAACTGTTCTACCCCCTTTCCTTTCTCTGTGCTCTCTTCCTCTTTCTTCCTGTCCTTTTTTTCTTTTAAACTGTTCTCCCGTCTTTCCTTTCTCTGTTCTCCCTTCCTCTTTTTTCCTGTCCTTTTATTCTCTTCTCTTTTCTTCCTGTCCTTCTATTCTCTTCCATTTTCTCCTGTCCTTTCTATTCGCTCCTCTTTCCTTCCTTTCCTTTCTTCTGTTATTTTCCTCTTTTCTTTTACTGTTCTCCTCCTCTTTCCTTTCTACTGTCCTCTCCTCTTTCTTCCTGCCCTTTTTCTACTGTTCTCTTCTGTCTTCCTTTTCCCTATTTATGTCTCTTCCTCTGTCGTCCTTTCCTTTCTACTGTTCTCTTCCTCTTTCTTTCCTTTCTACTGTTCTCTTCCTCTGTCTCCTTTTCATTTTTTTTTTTACTGTTCTTTTCCCTGTCTTCCTTTCTATTTACTGTCTCTTCCTCTTCCTTCCTGTCCTTTCTACTGTTCTCTTCCTCTTCTTCCTTTCCACTGTTCTCTTCCTCTTTTTCTTCTGTCCTTTCTACTACTCTCTTCCTCTTTCCTTTCCCTTTCTTACTGTTCTCTTCTCTTTCTTCTTTCCTTTCTACTGTTCTTCTCCCTTTTCTTCCTGTCCTTTCACTGTTTTCTTCCTCTTTCCTTCTGTCCTTTCTACTGTTCTCTTCCTCTTTCTTCCTTTCAACTGTTCTCTTCCTTTTTTCTTCCTTTCCATGTTCTCTTCCTCTGTCTTTCCTGTCCTTTCTACTGTTCTCTTCCTCTTTCTTCCTTCCTTTCCACTGTTCTCTTCCTCTGTCTTCCTTCCTCTCTACTATTCTCTTCATCTTTTCCTTTCCTCTACTATTCTCTTCCTCTGTTCTTCCTGTCCTTTCTCTCTACTATTCTCTTTCCACTGTCTTCCTGTCCTTTCCTCCTTTTCTACTATTCTCTTCCTCTGTCTTCCTTTCTTTCTTTCTTACTGTTCTCTTCCTCTTTCTTTCCTTTCTACTGTTCTCTCTTCCTCTTTCTTCCTGTCCTTTCTACTTTTCTCTCTTCCTCTTTCTTCCTGTCCTTTCCACTGTTCTCTCTTC
>CM054153.1:45501466-45513966 GCA_028751875.1 Rapana venosa
TGTGACAATCATCGTTGCTGTCATCATCGTTGTCGTTGCCGTCTCGTCGTCGTTAACGTTCACGCGGCACTCTCTCCTTTTCTACCTCTTTCCCGTCATTGAGTCTGATCAAACTAATGTGCAGTTTAACGTTTATTTCATCTGCATTTTAGTGTATGTCTGTCGATTGTTTTGTCTCTCTGTTTTTCTGAAGTCATTTTCTGTATGTCTGTTCGTCTAACGTCATTTTCTGACCGTATGCATGTCTGTTAGTCGGATCTCCGTTCATCTAAAGTTATTTTCTGTCCGACTGTAGTCTGTTCGTCTGAAGTCATTTTCTGTCAGTCTGTTGGTGTGTTAGTTGGCTGTCTGTTCGTCTGAAGTAATTTTCTGTCCGTCTGTTGGTGTGTTAGTTGGCTGTCTGTTCGTCTGAAGTTATTTTCTGTCCGTCTATTAGTCTGTTAGTCTCTATGTTTATCTGAAGTCATTTTCTGTATGTCTGTTAGTTGGCTATCTGTTCGTCTAAAGTAATTTTCTGTCCGTCTCTTGGTCTGTTAGTCTCTCTGCTTGTCTAAAGTGTTGGCTGACTGTATCTCAACCAACGCTTCCATCCCTGTTACCTAGAATGATGACAATACTATGCTTGTAACTTCAAGAAACAGAATATTCCAGAAAGTTCGTAGTGACGTAAAATCCACGAATGACAAAACATGGTGTCTTCTGTTCTGAGTGCACACAACACCAGTTGCTTCTAGTCTGGTTCTTTCCCTAGGTTTTCACCGCGCTAAACACCACTCCACTCGGCTGTATTTTTCCTCTACACACACAGAAAAGAAGGGAAAAAACAACTTTGCAGCGTTTTTCCCTTGTCTCTTTTCTTGTTTTGGTTACCTTTTCAAAGTAAAGTTCAACACTGTTATCAGCAAAACAAGTTTTTGTGTGAGGGTTTGTTTTTTTGGGAGTGTGCACCGGTTAAATTTCTAATTAGTTACAATATATTTTCTACTTCTGACATTCAAAGATTTGGGCAGCAACAGTTGTATATTATGGTAATATTTTTGCGTCAAAAATTGGAAAGTGGATATTCCAATACCGTTTTCCTCTCTCTTCGTTTCCTGCATTACTAGTTTTTTAAAATTTTAAAACAACTTTAAAAATCTGGAGATGTCGCAGAGGGAAAATTCTATAGGTGAACATGATAGTTGTGTGTGTGTGTGGAGAGAGAGAGAGAGAGAGAGAGAGAGAGAGAGAGAGAGAGAGAGGAGAGAGAGAGAGAGAGAGAGAGAGAGAGAGAAGAGAGAGAGAGAGAGAGAGAGAGAGAGAGAGAGAGAGAGAAAAGAGTATAGACTCTTTATTTTTTTCAGGATACTCAATTATTACGAAGAAATGATACAAGAAGTAATCTAATTCATACAACTTAGCCTCGTAACCAGGAATGCTTAGGATCTCTTTTGCTGTCTCTGTTTGTCTGGCTATATCCCTCCTCTGTAATTCTGTCAGTTTGTCCGTGTCTGTCTGTCTCTCTGTCTGTCTGTCTCTTTTCCTCTCGCTGTCTCTCAGTGTGTGTATGTCTGTACCTGTCTGTTTCTCTGTTTCCCTCTCTTGGTAATGTCTTAGCAGAGATGGTATTCTTCTCGCAATGAAAACCCCCCAACCTTATAAACAACGCTAAGATGTGTAGCAGGAACCAAAGCCATTTGAGCTAAACTAGACAACATCTTTTATCAAGTCATTGCAGGTGAAATCACGTGTAGATTTTAGATGTGCATATATGGCTATCTCCATTAAAAGAAGATAATGATGATGTCTGTAACATGTTTTACATTCAACGCAGAACGTTTTCTTTTAGACGTTCACATGATGCATGTCTTGGTGATGGAAAAAACACACACCCCGCCCTTTTTTCTCTCTCTTCCTGTTTCTGTCTTAACCTTCGCTGGAAGGGGCTGTTGACTACATACGGACGACGGTGTGGGTCCGTGTTGACCCCCCCTCAAATTCCTCCATATAATATAATATGATATAATATGATATATAATATAATATATATGGTTGTGTGGCAAAATTTGGGTCTCAGATATTCTTTCTTATTGTGCGCATATTTATTTATTTATACTTTTATTTCGTGGATAATGGAATAAGCACTCATGTGCTTTTTAGTCATCCAGTCCCCGTGTGTACGCAGTTTTGTAAATTTTGTCATCATTCCCACCGGCACACAATGGCCTACTCTTCCGAAAAGAGGAACGGGTTTTAACGTGTGCGTAAAATGTTCTACGTGCGTTCGCACAGGGGACCTCGGTTTAGAGTCTCATCCGAACGCTTCTGTTATGAACGTGGCAATAGAACTATGTCATTGTTGCTGGAAACATTTTCTGCAAGTTTCGGCGTTAATTTCTCTCAGAGAATCGAATCCAAGCATTTACATGCGAGACCTTTATTGATTTTAACGGAGGTTGTTCCAAGCCAGTACAATCATATTGTTTATATAGCCTAGAGGCCATAGCAGGGCTGTCACCAGGTGTAGTTCAAATACGGTGAACTCGGTTTAACGTTGAAGAGCTGCTTTAGGGATCAGGGCATGTCACTAACTTGTGCATGCAGTGAGAAAGAAAAGAAACCTGCACAAAAGAATGTATTATATCTTAAGTTCTTCTGGATACAGATTCGACTGGCTGAGAATCTATCAGACTTGTAAAGCGAAAACCAAACATACAACGCAGTACACTCCCTGGTATGGCCATGCTTTTAAAAAGGCATTCCATTGGAAGTAGGGTCGTGAAACTGCAGTATCATTGAATGCTAAGACTATCTCTCTTTCTCGGGGACTGGATATAAAGAAAGCACATTGGTGCTTATTCATTATCCTCAAAATAAAAGAATTTGCTTTGCTTTGATTTGATCTCTCTATCGATCTGTTTGCGCGCGCTCTCTCTCTGTCTCTGTCTGTTTGTTCTCTCCTCTCTCTCTCTCTCTCTCTCTCTCTCTCTCTCTCTCTCTCTCTCTCTCTCTCTCTCTCTCTCTCTCTCTGTCTGCTATCTCTCTCGTCTTCTTTCTCTTCTCGTCTGTGTGTATATCTCAGTCTTTCTTTCTTTCTGTCTCTCTTTCATTCTGTCTTTCTGTCTCTCTTTCAGTCAGTTAATCAGTTAGTCAGTCTGTCTGTCTGTCTGTCTGTCTCTCAGTGTTCAGCGTTCTCTCGCTCTGTGTGTCTCTGTGCTTCTCTCTCACCCCCTCTCTCTTTCTCTCTGTGTCTGTCTGTTTGACTCTCTGTCTATGTCTGTCTGTCTCTGTCTGTCTGTCTGTCTCTCTGAATGTGTGTCTCCTAGTATCTTTCCCCCCCTCTCTCTTTCCCTTTCCTCCTCCCTCCCTCTCCACCCCCCCTAGCTTCCGCTTTCTCTTACTCTTCCTCCCTTTCGTTCTAGTTTCCTGTTTCTTTGGAGATGTCTTTATTTTGAGGTATTTTAAATAACACCTCACCGCTGTTTTCAGTTTCCTTTTTCTTTGTGATTTTAAAATCTTTATTCTACGCTTACAAACCAAAAAAGAAGAGAGAGAGAAAGAATAGAGGCAATGTTCCTTTCTATTTACAGTAAACAGAAAAAGCTTTTAACGTCGTAACAAATTTTATTGAAGCGTTTCATATTTTTGCCTTCGGTTTTTCGTTTGTGTTTCTTTGTTTCTTTTCTTGCTTTCTTTCTTGCTTGCTTTTCTTTCTTTCTTTCTTTCTTTCCTTTCTTTCTTTCTTTCTTTTTCTTTCTTTCTTTCTTTCTTTCTTTCTCTTCTTTCTTCTTTCTTTTCTTTTCTTTTCTTTTTTTCTTCTTTTCTTTCTTTTCTTTCTTTCTTTTTCTTTCTGCACAGCTTTGTTGCATGTTTCTTTCTTTTTCTATCCTTTTTGTGTACCTGTTTCTGTATCTGTTTATCTGTCTGTCAGTCTGTATTTTTGGTTTAGTTTTTATCTCTCTTTATTTTCTGTTTGTCTATTTGTCTGTCTGTTTGTATGTATGTCTTCCTTCCGCCTTTCCTTCCATCCTTTAGTGATGTTTACGAGTTTCATCGTTTCTATTTTACTTTTTGTGAAACACAATGTCAACACACACACAGACACACACACACGCACACACAATTGAACACAACATTCACACAGACACATGCATGCTCGCATATCAATTGGGTCCGTCCATTCATCTCTCACCTGCCATCTGTCTGCCTGCCTGTCTGTCTATTTGTCTGTCTCTGCCTGTCTGTCTGTCTCTCTGTGAGTCAGTGCCTGCCTGTCTGTCTCTCTCTCTGCCTGTTTGTTTTTCCCTCTGTGTGTCTGTTTCTATGTCTGTCTCTCTCTCTGCCTGTCTGTTTTCCCTCTGTGTGTCTTTCTATGTCTGTCTATCTCTCTGCCTGTCTGTCCTTCTGTGTGTCAGTTTCTATGTGTCTTCTGTCTATCTCTCTGCCTGTCTGTCCCTCTGTGTGTCTTTCTATGTCTGTCTGTCTGTCTATCTCTCTGCCTGTCTGTCCCTCTGTGTGTCAGTTTCTATGTCTGTCTGTCTGTCTATCTCTCTGCCTGTCTGTCCCTCTGTGTGTTCTTTCTATGTCTGTCTATCTCTCTGCCTGTCTGTCCCTCTGTGTGTCAGTTTCTATGTCTGTCTGTCTGTCTATCTCTCTGCCTGTCTGTCCCTCTGTGTGTCTGTTTCTATGTCTGTCTGTCTGCTATCTCTCTGCCTGTCTGTCCTCTGTGTGTCAGTTTCTATGTCTGTCTGTCTGTCTATCCTGCTCTGTCCTGTGCCTGTTGTCCTCTCGTGTTGTCTGTTCTTTCATGTCTGTGTCTGTCTCTCTGCCTGTCTGTCCCTCTCTGTGTGTTTCTATGTCTGTCTGTCTGTGTCTCCTGCCTCGCTGGTGTGTGTGTCTCCTGCCTGCATGCTTTTCTACTATCTGTTGCTGTGTGTTGTCCGTGGTGTGTGTGTGTGTGTCCCTGTGCTTGTCAAGCATCTGTGTGTGGTGTGTTTGTGTGTGTGTTTGCCCTGTGCTGTCAAGCATCTGTGTGTGTGTGGGTGTGTGTGTTCCCTGTGCTGTCAAGCATCTGTGTGTGTGTGTTTTGTGTGTCTGTAGTGTGTGTTGGTGTCCCTGTGTCTGTCAAGCATCTGTGTGTGTGTGTGTGTGTGTGTGTGTGTGTTCCCTGTGTCTGTCAAGCATCTGTGTGTGTGTGTGTGTGTGTGTGTCCCTGTGCCTGTTAAGCATCTGTGTGTGTGTGTGTCCCTGCTGTAGCATCTGTGTGTGTGTGTGTGTGTGTGTCCCTGTGCCTGTCAAGCATCTGTGTGTGTGTGTGTGTGTGTGTGTGTGTGTGTGTGTGTGTGTGTGTGTGTGTGTGTGTGTGTGTGTGTCCCTGTGCCTGTTAAGCATCTGTGTGTGTGTGTGTGTGTGTCCCTGTGCCTGTTAAGCATCTGTGTGTGTGTGTGTGTGTGTGTGTGTGTGTGTGTGTGTCCCCCTGTGCCTGTCAAACATCAATCTGCCTGTCTCAGTCAGGCTCCCCACGCACACAGATGAATATTGACGAAAGGCAAAAAAAAAAAGAAAAAAGAAATTAGGCATTCATGCGCGAGCACGTCCTCCGAAGCCTAAAACTCCCTTCTCTTGACTTTGAATTATTTAGCTTGAAGTCATTTATTGCCCGTTTGCTGCTAATTTAAAAATTAACTGCATCAGACGGAGGCTGGTGGAAGTAGTAGTAGTGGTGGTGGTGGTGGTGGTGATTGTGATTGTGATGATGGAGAGAGAGAGAGAGATAGAGAGAGAGGAAGATAGGCAGACAGGCAGAGACAGAAATTACTATTTCTTGAGGGTAGTAGAATACACTTTACAGCTTGTCTTTTAAGTTGGGGGGAGACAGAGACAGAAAAAGAGACAGACAGAGAAAGGCAGAGACGGAGACAGAGACAGAGGGACTGAGAAAATAGGAATAAAAGAACAAACGAAAGAACAAAGTAATGTTTCACTTCAAGAGGATCATAGAATAAGTCCAAGATGCTTTTTCTTTCAAACACCAGCCCTCATGGGCAATAAAAATGAACACAATGATAATAGAATGCACATGTCAACTCATGAGAGAGAGACGCACACATATACAGACAGAGACAGACAGACAGAGCGAGAGAGAGACAGACAGACAGACAGAGCGAGAGAGCAGAGAGACAGTGAGAAACAGAAAGAGAGACGGAGACAGACAAAGAGAGAGACATGGTGAGACGCAGAGAGAGAGAGAGAGAAGAGAGAGAGAGAGAGAGAGAGAGAGAGAGAGAGAGAGAGAGAGAGAGAGAGAGAGAGAGATTGCTGAAGCTGTCCTAGCCGTTGCGAAATCTCCCAATTAACCTAAAAACGGACAAGGCTTAATCTACAAACATTTCACGCTGAAATTTCAAATGAAGTGAGGAACGGCCAACGACATGAAATCGTATATGATTAGCTTATCATCTTCAGAATCGCAAATCATTAAAAGACGTTATTGCTGATCGTTACAAACGACAAAATGGCGTACAGCCTGATTAAAAACAGAACTGGGGTGATTTTTTTTATACAAGAAGCAACAGAAGCTCGAGGTCTTGGATCGTTTCCATCAAAGTGGCTGGTGTGTGTGTGTGTGTGTGTGTGTGTGTGTGTGTGTGTGTGTGTGTGTGTGTGTGTGAGTGTGTGTGTGTGTGTGTGTGTGTTGTGAATGTGTGTGTGTATGTGTGTGAGTGAGTGAGTGAGTGTGTGTATGTGTGTGTGTGTGTGTATGCGTGCGTGTGTGTGTGTGCTTAGCAAGTTAACACAAAAGCAGAACTTCAAAGAGCAGCGGCTGGAGAGTCCTTGGCTTAAAGAAACGCACGTATAAAAAAGATTCCATGACCTTGGTATTATAACTTTCCAGGATATTTTCGCAGGAAGAAAGACCAGAGTATAGGCAGGGTAGAAAAGGGAAAGAAAAATAACAGCAACGACAACAATAACAACAACAGTTGACCGAGTAAACAGCTGAATTGAAAAAGAAAATCATTTTTTTTATAGGCTCTCGCTTTAGGATACAATTGAAATGGAAGAATTTGGTGAATAGGTCTTCAGTGCAACGCGCCAATGACTGCTCTTGGAGTTTAGGGAGGAGGAGAGAAAAAAAATGTCTTTCAGTAGGATCCATATTGATGTTACCGTTCCCCATTGGTTATAAATTAAATGCATGAAAATCTCTCTCTCTCTCATTACCAGCTGGTGGCATTGAGACACTTTATGTTTCCCTACACAGTAAGTCAGTGAATCAGGCGTAACAGATTAAAATTAGACTAACACACATTCGTACAGACAGACACAAACACACACACATACACATACACGCACGCACGGGTGCGTCCCTATCTCTCCTTCCCATACCCCCACGCATACACCCCCCCCAAAAAAAAAAGGCAAACATTCACGCACTACGCACATCTTTCCACCTCCCCCTACCCCACAGATTCTCTAATGCATACCCTCACACACCCTCCAATACCCTCCAATACACACCTACGCACACCCTCCCCTTCCCCCCCCCCCACACACACACACGACACTGGCACACACACACACACACACACACACGCACGACACACGCACGCACGCACGCACGCACGCACGCACGCACGCACGCACGCACGCACACACACACACACACAAAAACACACACACAACACACACAACACACACTGCTGTCATTCTGACAAGGTTGACAGTACTCTCAGTTCCCCACAAGACACATACCCAATCATTCGAAAGCATACCCCCCCTCCCCCACAAACCACTAATTATTTTACACGGCTGTATGACCTGGTGGACATAAATTATGATGTGGAAAAATGGAAGATCTGCTGGGAATTTTCCGCCCCTAAACTCATCAAGGAGAAGCTTTCAGTTTGAGCTAGCTGGGTGTTTATGCACGCCTGGTCAGTTCCATTTGAATACTAATTAAAGATAACAGAATTGAGGTGTAGGGGTTGTGGAAGAGGGAGGGTAGGGGTTGGGGAAAGAGGGGTGGTGGGTAAGGTCAAAGGATGTATGCGGCAGCGGCCTGGGACAATACTGTCAGATTTATTGATATGTCATTGTATCTGTTTTACATCCTCATTGCTGTCTGTCATCGTGAGCGTTGTTTCTCCGTTGCAATCGTTGTTGGCTTTCTTGCATTGTATCATCTTTACCGGTAGTAGTTGTGGAAATGGTGGTGGTGGTGGTGGTAGTAGTAGTACTACTAGTAGTAGTAGTAGAAGTAGTAGAAGTAGTAGTAGTAGTAGTAGTAGTATTAGCAGCAGCAGCAGCAGCAGCAGCAGCAGCAGCGCCGCCGCCGCCGCCGCCTCCACCACCACCACCACCACCACCACCACCACACCACCACGAGTTCCAGTAGAAGCAGTTGTCATCGTCGTCGCAGCACCGTTAACAAAACAGTAGTAGCAGCAGCATCAGTAGCAGTAGTTGTGGTAATAGAAGAAGAAGAAGATGGGGAAGAAGAAAAAGGAGAAGAGGAAGAAGAAGAAAAAGACGAAGAGGAAGAAGAAGAAGGAGAAAAAGAAGAAGAAAAAAGAAGAGGAGGAAGAAGAAAGAAAAAAAAGAAGGAAAAGAATGAGGGAAGAAGAAGAAGAAGAAGAAGAGGAAGAAAAGAAGAGGAAGAAGAAGAGGAAGAGAGGAAGAAGAAGAAGACGAAGCAGAAGCAGAAGCAGCAGCAGCAGCAGCAGCAGCAGCAGCAGCAGCAGCAGAAGAAGAAGAAGAAGAAGAAGAAGCAGCAGAGGAAGAAAAAGAAGGAGGAGGAGGAAGAAGAAGAAGAACAAGAACAAGAATAATTGCAAACACAATAACAATCAAAACCACGACAGTCACCACCACCACCACTGCAACGTCAACACCAAAGCAGCAACAAGAAGAGTAATAGAAAATAAGCTGAATATAATAAAAACAACAACAAAAGTATGCGCAGCTACGGTTGCGCGCGCGCGCGCGCACGTGTGTGTGTGTGTGTGTGTGTGTGTGTGTGTGTGTGTGTGTGTGTGTGTGCCTGTTTGTCTGTTAAGCGTGCCATCAAGCATGAATCTTTGATAAAACTGAAGGAAAGGAAAGAATCAACTCGGCTGCATGTTGGGAGTTCCTTCTTTTCTGTGTTTGTTAGTGTGAGCGTTGACCTTGTATGTGTGAGTACGTGCACGCGCGCGCGTGTGTGTGTGTGCTTGTGCGCGCGCGCGTGAGAGTGCTCAAGCGCATGTGTGTGCACGTGCATATGTGTGAACGTGCCTTTATGTATTTGTATATGGGGGGGGGGGGAGAGAGAGAGAGAGAGAGAGAGAGAGAGAGAGAGAGAGAGAGAGAGAGAGAGAGAGAGAGAGAGAGAGAGAGAGAGAGAGAGGAGAGAGAGAGAGAGAGAGAGTGTGTGGTGGGGGGGGTGCCCACATTTTGTGTGCCTGTATGCGCGCGCACGTGTGTTTGTATGTGTGTGTGGCGCGCGCACGGGTGTTGTGTGTGTATTGTGTGTGTGTGTGTTTGTGTGTGTGGGGGGAGAGAGAGAGAGTGGGAGAGGGAGAGAGAGGGAGTGTGTGTTTGTGTGTGTGTGCGCGCGCGCGTTTATTCATGGTTTTTTTTTTCATTGTCGATGCAGATAAGGACTCCTGTTGTGCCTCTATAATAACCCCGATCAAAGATGAAGCGTGTGTTTTATTGTCGCTAATTTCCGGGTCTTTATGAAATGCCAATGTCAAAGAAGCAATTGTAATAACATGATACTAATTACGTCAGCGACAACAACAGCAGCAACAACCAGATCATTAACATAAACATTATAGCCATTATCATCTTCGGTGACGTCTCCGTCAATATTGTTGTTATCGTCATCATCATTTTGGTCGTCATCATCATCGCAAATTGCTTGGAACCAAAACGTTGGGAATTGCAAGAAAGAAAAAAAACCCAGATCTTTCAATTTACTTTTTGTTTGTTTTTCAAGTTTGAAAATAAGTTGAAAAAATCTCTTACAAACAACTGAAGAAAAACCTTTTAAACATGGGCTATTGCTATCGAAATAAACTAAATGTGCTATTACTATCGAAATAAACTAAATGGGCTATTACATCGAGATAAACTAAATGAGTTATTGCTATCGAAATAAGCTATTTCGTATTCTAAAATTTTAACGTGTCTCACTTTGTGCCTTTTTCTGATCTTCCTCTGTGTGCGTTTGTGATATTCTGATATCCATTCATTTGTCTCTCTGTCTGTAAGTCTGCCTATATCGATTTTTGTAGAATACAGTAGACAGTGCATATTGGTGGAGAAAGAATTTCGTGTTTGAATCTCATACCATCTGTGTGTTATATTCCGTTAGTGGCAATACGTATAGTCTCTACAGCTATGATGGACGCAGATGCAGATAGGATGGGGACCAAATCTTGGAGGACTCGAGTCTTACCCCGTCTTCCACAGGAGCTGATTTCGACCGGCAAAAAAATTGATTCTGTGACATGTTGGAAAATAATGAAGTCTATGTTCAAAGCCTGTAGGGTTTTGGATGAAACGTGTGCATACCACGTGTCATTGATTTTTGAGGATTCGTGATGTTAAGTGAAAGTTAAGATTTTGTTAGTTTTAAAGAAAAAAAATCTATGTTATTAGGCAGAAACTGAGGATTCGTGATATTAAGTGAAAGTTAAGATTTTGTTAGTTTTGAAAGAAAAAGGGTAATATCTATGTTATTAGGAAGAAACTGAGGATTCGTGATATTAAGTGAAAGTTAAGATTTTGTTAGTTTTGAAAGAAAGGGTAATATCCGTGTTATTAGGCAGAAGCTGAGGATTCGTGATATTAAGTGAAAGTTAAGATTTTGTTGTTTTGAAAGAAAAAGGATAATATCCGTGTTAGTAGGCAGAAGCTTTGACACATGCTGTTGTTTTTGTTTTATTTTGCTTGTTTAAAACTTCAAAACAGTTAGGAAGATTGAACAAGTCAGTTACCTGCCTTTCTTTGTGATAAACAGTATACATTTTTTTGGTAGGAGAATATCTGGAACCCTGCAGTACTTTGAAATATGATATAGAAACAGAGAAAGTTTGGAGAAGGAGTATTTTAAAAAGTAATTTTACTTTTCAGATCAACGAGAACTATTTGTACTGTCATATTAGTTCTCGATTAGAAACTGTTTCTGTGGTAGGTCTTTCCTTCTTCCTTCCCTCCTTCCTTCCTTGCTTCCTTGCTTCCTTCCTTCCTTCCTGCCTTCCTTGCTTCCTTGCTTCCTTCCTTCCTTCCTCCCTCCTCCTTCCTTCCTCCTCCCTCCTTTTGTCTTCCTTCCTTTCCTTCTCTTCTTCCTTTCTTTCTTCCTTTCTTTCTTTCTTTTCTTTCTTCTTTCTTTCTTTCTTTCTTTCTTTCTTTCTTTCTTTCTTTCTTTTTTCCTTTCTTTCTTCCTTTCCTTGTTTCTCTTGTTTGTTGTTTTTGGTCGTTTGTTGTTGTTTGTTCTTTCTTTCTTTCTTTCTTTCTTTAGGATAGCGGGTGTTTTTCCCACTCAATATCGAGTTTCGTTTACTCAGACTTCTTCATCTCACTATCTCACTCTCTTGCCTTTGTCTCTCAGGTAGACACCTGTCCGTTCGCGTTTCCATTGTCTCTGTCTCCTCCTGCCACTCTTCTACTGTCTTCTCTCTTTCTTTCTCTACCCCGATGTTCCTCCTCCTGTCCTTTTTCAGCCGTGCTTCTCTGTCTTGTGGCATCTGACTCTTACCGTCTCGCTCCTGCCTCTTTTTGTTATCTTCTCCACGGTACTGCCTTCCTTTCTCAGTCCTCTTTGTGTACCTGTCTCCTTCCCAGCCTCTGTCGTATTGTTTTGTTGGCCCCCGTCTCTGTCTTTGCCTGTCTTTCTCTCTTTTCCCTGTCTTGCCTACTGTCTTTCTATCTTTCCCTCTCTGTCTGCCTACTGTCTTTCTCTCTTTCCCTGTCTGTCTGTCTGTTTGGGCTAGCTGCCTGCCCGCTAGATTGCCTGTATTTGTCTCTGTATTTGTCTCTGGTTTTGTCTCTGTTTCTCTGTCTTTCTATGCCTCTCTGTCTGTCTGTCTCTCCATCCCTCTAAAATATGTAAATGCTTACCTGTAAACCTTGAAATTTAAAGATCATTCATTCATTCATTCATTCATTCATTCGTTCCTTCGTTCCATCCTTCCTTTCCTTCCTTCCTTCCTTCCTTCCTTCCTTCCTTCCTTCCTTTCCTTCATTCATTCATTCATTCATTCTTCTCTCTCTCTCTCTCTCTCTCTCTCTCTTCTCTCTCTCTCTCTCTCTCTCTCCCCCCCCCTCCATCCCTCCTTCTCCCCTCCCTCTCCCCTCCCTCCTTCCTTCTCTCTCTTTCCCTCTGTGATTCGGCGTCTTTGGTAACGTTTTCCCATTAACTTTCCTCAAACTCTCGCCGCATATTTGCCACATGACGAGTGACTTTGGAGGAAAGGCCAGCCGGCCACACCCCGCGCCAGGAAGGCCGGAGGAGGCCATCGATATTGATGGAG
>CM054153.1:45518966-45521466 GCA_028751875.1 Rapana venosa
ATAGCAACTGACTATACTGAAAGACAAAATCTTGGTGACTCCACAGTGTTAAACTGGGAAGCGCGCAACAACAACAACAATAATAATAATAACAAGAACTGACTATGATGAAAGACAAAGGATATGTCGTGTGGACACACAGTTTGATTCGCTGGACCAAGGACCAGCGGGTCCACTGCACACAGAGGCAGTGCCCTAAACCCCATATAGTCTCCATGATATTGTCCATTAGTGGAAATAGGGACAGTCTGTTTAGTTTGAACGACATAGACACCCATGTTATAGGAACCATGACTTGGCCATTCAGCTGCTTTGTCAGTTTTGTCTCTGGAAGAATATTGTCCTGGAAAAAGTATGTTGGAATAATGTAATTTCTGATATGCTGGAATGATGTCATTTCTGCTCATAACTGCCGACATGCTTGGTTCAATGAGTGTACATTGGGATTGTAAGTGTCTTCTACAGGTAGTTGGAGTAGTTAGGTTTTGGAACTGCTGTCTTCTTAAAGAGAAAGAATGTTTGCTTTTACATTGGAAGAAAATGGACTGTACAAAATTAATGGTTATGTATGTAACGTTGATGGTTCTTGGTTTCTTGTTGTCACTGGTTTATTAAAAACTTATGAAAAGTTGTCCATGACTTACTTGAGATTACTAAAATAAAAGCTTGTAAAAAACAACAACGTTTTTTGGGTGTAAAATTTAAAAAGAAGTACTTGGAACAAATCTGAAATCAGTGTATATATTCATTCTTTTTGTTGTTGTTGATAAATTAGATGATCTTAATATCTATGTTTTGAGTATTGCTCTGTCTGTCTGTCTGTCTCTCTGTCTGTATTAATGATATTTGTTCTACCTTCCTGTGTCTTTGTTGCCAATTTAAAAAAAAATCTCTTTTTTTTCCTTTCTTATCTAAAGTTAAGTTAATTCTTTTCTGATTATCACAAAACATTTCTCCCACATTCGTCCCAGTCATAATTTGTCTCAGAGTTGTTTTCCTGAATACCTTTGTTTCCACGTCTGTCTATCCATTTGTCTGTCACAGACTTATTCTGTCTTTCAGTCTGTCTCTGCTTGTCTGTCTCTGTCCCTGTATGTTTGGCTGTCTGTTTCTTGTCCAGTTTTCTATCTCTGTCTGTCTGTCTGTCTGTCTGTCTGCCCGCCTGCCTTCCTGCCTATCTATCTGTCTGTCTGTCTATCAATCAATCTATCTATCTATCTATCTATCTATCTATCTATCTATCTATCTATCTATCTATCTATCTATCTATCCCTCTCTATCTATCTATCCATCTCTATCTATCTATCTATCTATCTATTATCCCTCTCTATCCCTCTCTATCCCTCTCTATCTCTCCCTCTCTCCCTCTCTATCTATCTATCTATCTATCTATCTATCTATCTATCTCTACCTCTCTATCTATCTATCTATCTATCTATCTATCTATCTATCTATCTATCTATCTATCTATCTATCTATCTATCTGTCTGTCTGTCTGTCTGTCTGTATCTCTTTCTCTCTCTCTGTCTCTGTCTCTTCCCTATGTCCACCAGTCCCCTTCTACTATTATCTCTTACAAGCTCTTCAGCCGTCTGAGATCTGCAGAAGCTGCTACTGAGGTGACTGTGAAAGAAGCCAAGACCCCCCCCCCCCACCCCCAAGCATATTAACTCGAAAACCAATATTGGCACAGAAATCTCCCAGCACCCTCATTGAGCAGAGCACACACTGTGACAGTGTAGACACAGACAGGGTGCACGTGTTGGCCAACAGCATCCACACACAGCAGTTGTGGGGACAAATCTCCTCTTCTCACTGTCACTGCCTAATTGGAAGAGTTCTATCTTCCCCCTTACTCCTGTGTGACGGTTGGGGGAGTGGTCTGCCCTGATGACTTGTCTCCCCCTTATGTATCACTCTTGTGCCTGTGGTGGGAGGGGATCTTGGCCATGTTGTCTTCAGGTGGTGTGGCTAATTGTGTTTGATGAAACAGGAGTTTGATGTGTTCTCCTGGCTTTGTTCGATTTTCTGAAAAAAAAGGAAACCAGGAATGGATTAGACAGATGGAATAAAAGGGGGTAGGTGGTTGTTGAATGAAAGAGAGAGAGAGAGAGAGAGAGAGAGAGAGAGAGAGAGAGAGAGAGAGAGAGAGAGAGAGAGAGAGAGAGAGAGAGAGGAGGGGGGGGGGGAGTTCTGACTTCCCCTTTACTCCTGTGTGAGGGTTGCGGGAGTGGTCTGCCCCGATGACTTGTCTCCCCCTAGTGTGTCATTCTTGTGGCTGTGGTGAGAAGGGACGTTGGCGATGTTGACTTCAGGTGGTGTGGTTAATTGTGTTCGATGAAACAGGAGTTTGAAGTCTTTTTCTGGTTTTACTTGAGGTTTTGAAGACTCCCCCATCCCCAAACTTGTTGAGAGAGAAGGACGGGGGAAGAAGGGAAGGAGGGAGAAATGCAAATAGTTAAAGAAAAGAGTAAAGAATTGTAATAGAAGTATTCTTGAA
>CM054153.1:45526466-45528966 GCA_028751875.1 Rapana venosa
GAGAGAGACAGAGAGAGAGAGAGACAGAGAGAGAGAGACAGAGACAGACATACAGACAGACAGACAGACAGTTTGAGTGCCAGGGGACAGACTTATTTACTTTGCCTGGTACAGCTAATAACATTTGGCATAGTTGAACTCTTTTAGTTTTTTCCTGGTTGAGCTTGAGTTCTGTTTGAGAAGTGTATGTGTGTGTGTGTGTGTGTGTGTGTTGTGTGGTGTGTGGTGTGTGTGGTGAGAGAGAGAGAGAGAGAGAGAGAGAGAGAGCGAGAGGAGAGAAAAGAGAGAGAGAGAGAGAGAGAGAGAGAGAGAGAGGAGAGAGAGAGAGAGAGAGAGAGAGAGAGAGAGAGAGAGAGAGAGAACGGGTTCAGAAATTAGACTTTTACTGAATATCGGCCTTAGGTCACAATAATTATATAGATATGGAGGGCACACGAAGTGGACATATGGCATAAGTGTTATCAACATTACAATCAACATTGAGATACTATACTTAAAAGATACACTCCTCTATATTTATTTATGTTCTCGGGATCTCTCTTCTTATAGAAAAGAATGATTGTTGCTTTGAGCCAATCCTGAAGGTATGTTTCTTGGTAAAAAGATTACATTAGATAACTGGAGAGAGAGAGAGAGAGAGAGAGAGGAGAGAGAGAGAGAGAGAGAGAGAGAGAGAGAGAGAGAGTGTATGTGCGTGCGTAGACCCTCCCACCCCAAACCCAAACTTTGTGTGGTGTGTGTGTGTGTGTGTGTGTGTGTGTGTGTGTGTGTGCACGCAATTGTTATGCTAAAGTTTAGATGTAGAAGTCATAAACTGGAAACTGAACTAGGAACACTTAGTGAGATAAAATATACCAAAAAAGAATAAAGACTGTATAGAATGTGTGATCTGATAAGATAGGCTATTAGTTTTATTTTGTATTTCACTGTGCACATGTTATTTTCAATTGAAGCACAAATCTGTTGCACAAGAATATTCCTGAGTGAAGAAAATGTTTTCCTAGTGCAGAGTATTGATGAAAAGAAAATCTGATCAATAATATGTGTTAAAAGCAATGAATTTTGAGAGGTGTTTTCACACACACAGACACACATCTATCTATCTATCTATCTATCTATCTATCTATCTATCTATCTATCTATCTATCTATCTATCTATCTATCTATCTATCTATCTATCTATCTATCTATCTATCTATCTATCTATCTATCTATCACTATCCCTCCTACCCTCCCTCTATCTGTCTGTCTGTCTGTCTGTCTGTCTGTTTATCTGTCTGTATTGTCTTGTTTCTTTACCGTTCTTTGTTTTGGTAAATCACCGGCACATTATATTCTCGCTTTAGTAATTTTGGAATATGATACAAGATTGTTATCATAAATTAGTGACATGCTTTATTCTCTCTTTAGTATTTCTTAAATTTTTTTAAATTATCATTATCCTCCATGCCTTTAGTAAATGTCAAAGGATTAAATGCATTGGTGTGTGTGTTGTGTGTGTGTGTGTGTGTGTGTGTGTGTGTGTGTGTGTGTGTGTGTGTGTGTGTGTGTGTGTGTGTGTGCTGTGCTGTGTTGTGTGTGTTGTTGGTGTGTGTGTGTGTGTGTGTGTGTGTGTGTGTGTGTGTGTGTGTGTGTGGTGTTTATGTATATGTGTGTGTGTGAGAGAGAGGGAGAGTTTGTGAGTGTGTGTGTGTATGTGTTGTGTGTGTGATGTGTGTGTGTGTGTCTGTCTGTGTGTGTGTCTATGCAAGTGTGTCTGTGTCCGTGTGAAAATGGAAAAAAAACAACAACAATTATTGTGCATGATAAAATTGAAACTGCAATTTCTTCAAGGACAAAAGGGATTTCAAAGTTGGCGTCCATTAGAGGTTAAATCGCCCTCTTGATTTTGCTTAACGTCGTTTTATTGAAAACAAACATCATTTCTAAGAGCGAATTTTTGAATTGAATGGCAATGGGAGTTCCAGCTCTGTAATTTTCTGCACGCGGCAAATAATTACGATTTTTACAATTTTGTCAATTTTATCAATAGTCGACACCCAGCTCTCTCTGTCTCTGCGTGTCTGTCTCTGTCTGTCTGTCTGTCTTCTTCTCTCTTCTCTCTTCTTCCCCCCCATCATCTTTATCTTCTATGTCTGTCTGTTTGTCTGTATCTCTCTCTCTCTCCGTATCTGCCTGTCTGTCTGTCCGTCTCTCTCTCTCTGTCTCTGTCTCTCTGTCTCCTCTCGTGTCTGTCTGTCTGTCTCTCTCTCTCGCTGAGTCTCTTTTCTCTCGCTGTCTCTTCCCTCCTGTATCTCTTCTTGTCCCCCTCTCTGTCTCTTTGTTTATCTCTGTCTCTCTCCATTACCTCTTTTCTGTCTCTGTCTTTCTGTACGTCTTTGTCTATAAGATTGTCCCTCTCAATTTCTTTTACATTCTCCTCTTCCTCACACACACACATTTTACACCACACACACACATACACACACATCTTACACTACACACACAACACTACACACAC
>CM054153.1:45533966-45661466 GCA_028751875.1 Rapana venosa
ACCTGTATCTTAGTGTTTGTTGTAACGTCATTGATTAAAATTTTCCCCCAATGAGTCCATGCATTGAATTGTTTTTTGACAATTTGCGCAAAACTGTTTCTTTTATCTATGAGATTTAGATCAGTATCCCTTTACCGTTCAGAATGTAATTTTGTTGGGTGTTTGATCTCTGAAATATGTTTTTGATGTTTAACGGGAAAGATTGCGTTTTTTCAAAAGTACTATTACGCAATAGCAAATCATACTGGAGCGCTCTCTGTCTCTCTTTCTCTCCCTCTCTCTCTCTCTTTCCCTCTTTCTCACTCCCTCTCTCTCCTTCTCTGTCTCTCTCTCTCCCCCTCTCTGTCTGTCTGTCTCTCTCCCCATCTGTCTCTTTCCCTCTCTCTCACCCTCTCTCTCTCCCTCTCTGTCCCTCTCTCTCCCTCTCTGTCTGTCTGTCTGTCTGTCTCTACCCCCCTGTCCTCCCTCTCCTCCCCTCTCTCACCCCCATGCCTGCCCTCCACCCCATCCCTACCCTCTGAATGCATTTTATCCCCTGTCTTCCTTTTCTCATCTCTTCGCTCTTCCCCTTTCTCTCAGATGTCAAAAGACACAAGCGGGGCTCTGTAATTAACCCCATCAAGACAGGATACAGTGTCAGGTTGTCACAATCGTTTTAACTCATGATCGTAATGAGCTGACGAACACTACAGGCTTGGATGAACTGATTCGTCACTGGCCTTTAACGATTTGTCAAAGACTTTGAAACCAATTACAGTCTGTCGTACTGAAAGCGATATTGATTGTTCCGATTTCTGGGGGTGTGGTTCTTGGTGTGTGTGTGTGTTGTGTGTGTGTTGTGTGTGTGTGTTGTGTGTGTGTGTGTGTTTTGGTGTGTGTGTGTGTGAGTGTGTGTGTGTTTAATTTTTATTATTTATTTTTTTAAATTTTATTTTATACTCTTATATCGAGGATAATGGAAACTAAGCACTTATGTCCTTTTTTATATCCAGTTCCCGTGTATATGCGGTATGTAAATTCTGTCATCTGTTCCCACCGGCACACAATGGCCTACTCTTACGAAAAGCGGAACAGGATTTACCGTGTGCGCAAGATGTTCTGCGTGCGTTCGCACACGGGACCTCGATTTAGAGTCTCATCCTAAGGACTTTTGGGGGAGAGTGGAGTCTGCACTGATGTTAACTCCAGGTGAAAATATCCCCTTGAACGGGAATCGAACCCGGGTCGTCAGACTGCGAGCGCAATGTTCTAACCACTAGGCTATCCCATACGCCTCCCGCGCGCGCGCGCGCGTGTGTGTGTGCGCTCGCCCGTGTGCGTGTGTGTGCGTGCATGCGTGTGTGTATGTGTGTGTGTGTGTGCGCGTGTCTATCGATATTTTAAGATGTGTCATAGATGGTATTTACTTCATTTCATCTACATGTATCTATATAACCCAAAGTCTATAACGACTATGTTTGCATGATACTGTTTCCATATGATTACAGTTATTTGTCAGGGACATTGTTCTTCCATCTTCCCTCATTATGTATATATTACACAGTGTATCGATAACACTTCATCAGACATAACTTATCGTTATGATACCCAATAATTCAGGTTTGGATGTTATCTATAATCTGTCTTCATGCTGGTTGATTGTGAAAGAAGTGAAGTAATGGTCTGAAGTTGTAGTCCTTTGATACAGAACGGACACATCAAAAAGGTATGAACAATTGTAGAAAATATATTGTTTTGATTATCAACAATAACCAATAAACTGTACATATTCCAGCTCTTTCTTTCTTTCTTGGACGAATAACACATTTACCAAAATAGTTACTGAAAGCATTGAAAGTCACTTCCAGTATTTACGATTCGCGTCTTTCAAGAAGTGTGAGGGTACATGGTGCTTTGCACCTTTTCTCGCTGAGTTGTAAAAAACTGGAGGGAAAGGAATCTCCTGTCTCTCTGTTACTGTCTCTCTGTCCACACAGACACACACACAACAACACACACACATACACATCACACACACACACAACACACACACACAACATCACACACAACAACACACACACACACATCATACACACATTGCTAACACGAGTAAACAATAAGAACACACACACACACACACACACACACACACACACACACACACACACACACCACACACACACACCACACCACACACACTTTTAACACGAGGCGAAGACAAGAATAAAGAGTCTCATGCAATCTGCTGTGAACAATACAACAGAGGTTAAGGCAGCAACCCGGAAAGTGTCTACAGCACCTAGGCAAACCCTCAGCCTCCTATGACCAGTGTGGCTGTTATCGTTTCTCTGACCCTCACCAGATCTGCTAAGTGCTGCTCTTTCCATGGCCGTTTTCTTCTTTTGGATTTCTTCCTGGATGTGGATATCAGAGTTGTAGAATGCTGCTGAACTGGCTGGCTATCTGCCTGCAGTAATGCTTTTAGGCTGAAGAGAGAGAGAGAGAGGAAGAGAGAGAGAGAGAGAGAGAGAGAGAGAAGAGAGAGAGAGAGAGAGAGAGAGAGAGAGAGAGAGAGAGTCATAACACTACAATGATTACCAGCATCCAGTCTCAGCGATACAGCTGTTGTTCACTTCAGTGTGCTCAACCAGGAAGCCATCCAAAATGCGGAGGGATGACAGAGGCAGTAAAACTAGCAGATCAGCCAAGGGTCAGAGACACCAGGGTGTCAGATTAGAGACACACAGCTTCCTGAGTGTGAGCCTGTGTGTGGCTGTCATGTCTACAGGTTCTGTCTCCCCCTTCCTCAGCCCTCCATTGCTTGTTGACAGCAGTGGCCGAGTTTAAGTAAGGTGTCAGAAGCTCTCTCTCTGTCTGTCTCTGTCTCTGTATATCTCTCTATCTGTCTCTCTCTGTCCTTCTCTCTCTTTTGCTCACACACACATACACACACACAATTGAGGTCTGGATGTAAAAAAAAAAAGCACATGAGTGCTTATTCCATTATCCTCAAAATAAAATAATAAAATAAATAAAAGCAAAATAAATCAATGAATAAACAGAGAGAGTGGGGAACGGGAGAGAGCGAGAGAGAGGAGAGAGAGAGAGAGAGAGAGAGAGAGGAGAGAGAGAGAGAGAGAGAGAGAGAGAGGGGGGGGAGATTTAAAAAACAAACAAGCTATGTCCTGCTGCTTAGTCTTTTGTCACCTTGTTCCCCCATTCATATAGGCTTTGGTGTAAAGACAAATTACAGTAACCTGTTATCCCCTCACCGGGATCACTAATCTTTCCCAAACCCTGTATTTCCAAGTTTTGCAATTAGCTAATTGAACCGCAGAAAAAAAATTGCTAGTTGAAAGTTACACTGTCCATTGAGTTTGGAAAATGTGTATCTATTTTTTTCTTTACTTTGTATAAGCTCTCATGACATATTTTTACTGCGTGCATTGGGTTTAGAAAATGTTTATTCATTGTTGTTTTTTTTTTTTTACACAGTGTTGAATCTCTCATAAAAGTTTTTAAAAAATAAGTGTAGGCATGTTGCATGCTAGTTTCAGTTAGAATCCTGTAGTGTCTTGTTCATTTCTCACTGCTCACTGATCCCTGAATCCTGCAGGGAACTGTCAACACTGCACTGACAAAACCCTGTACAAAGTTGCATGAACTGTCCAAGGGAAAATGATCATGCTTTAAAAAAAAAAATTCAAACATGAAATAGAATTTTAACTCCATTTTAATTTGTATGAAAAAGAGTTAAAACAAATTCAATCCAAAATAAAATTCAGAGGACAAGGGATTGCTTTCCACACTCCCAGTTTTAGTTTCCCGTGGAGAAATTATTGCTTAAAGTGTTATGTACCTTATGTGCTACACCCCCTTTTGTGTTCTTTTTCTCACTTTGATTGAAAAGGGATGAAAACGGGAACAAAACAATAAAGCAAGACAGGAAAAAAGGTAAGATGTATGAGCCTTTGTCCCTCTCTCCTCTCTCTCTCTCTCTCTCTCTCTCTCTCTCTCTTCTCTCTCTCTCTCTCTCTCTCTCTCTCTCTCTCTCTCTCTCTCTCTCTCTCTCTCTCTCTCTCTCTGCCTGTTCTGTCTGTCTGTCTCCTGCCTGTCTGTCTCTCTGTCTGTCTGTCGGTCTTTATCTCTATCTCTTTCCCCTCTCCCTCTCTCTCTTGTAATTTTTTATAAGGGCAGATTGAAAACTAGCTTTGGCATAAAATCGTTATCCTTCCGTATCAAAGGTAATTTGTTCATTCACTTCTCTCTCTCTCTCTCTCTCCTCTCTCTCTATGTCTCCTCTCTAGCTCTCTCTCTCTTCTCTCTCTCTCTCTCACAGGCTCAAAAAGCATTTACTGCAGGCAGATAGCCAGCCAGTTCAGAAGCATTCTACAATCTAATATCCACATCCAAAAAATCAAAAGAAAAAACGGCTGGAAAGAGCAGCATTTAGCAGATCTGGTGAGGGTGAGAGAAAACGAATACAGCCACATGGTCATAGGAGGTGAGGGTCAGCTAGTGCTGTAGACCACTTTCCGGGTTGCTTCTATAATCTCGTTGTATTGTTCACAGCAGATTGCATGAGACTCTTTATCTTGTTTTCGTCCTGGTGTTAAAAGTGGTGTGAGTGTGTGGTGTAGTGTGTGTGTGTGTGTGTGAGAGAGAGAGAGAGGAGAGAGAGAGAGGAGAGAGAGAGAGAGAGAGAGAGGAGAGAGAGAGAGAGAGGAGAGAGAGAGAGAGAGAGAGGAGAGAGAGAGGAGTGATGGTGTGTTTGATTTCATCGACGTGCGTGTGTGTATGTTGGGTATGTGTATGTGTGTGAGAGAGAGAGAGAACAGAGACAGACAGAGAGAGAGAGCGAGCTTCTGACACCTTACTTAAACTTGGCCACTGCTGTCAACAAGCAATGGAGGGCTGAGGAAGGGGGAGACAGAACCTGTAGACATGACAGCCACACACAGGCTCACACTCAGGAAGCTGTGTGTCTCTAATCTGACACCCTGGTGTCTCTGGCCCTTGGCTGATCTGCTAGTGTTACTGCCTTTGTCATCCCTCCGCATGTTTGATGGCTTCCTGGTTGAGCACACTGAAGTGAACAACATGCTGTATCACTGAGACTGGACGCTGGTAATCATTGTAGTGTTATGACTGTGTGTGTGTGTGTGTGTGTGTGTGTGTGTGTGTGTGTGTGTGTGTGTGGTGTGTGTGTGTGTGTGTGAGTGAGTGTGTGTGTATTTTCAGTTTAATGTCTATGGACATCTAGTCATTTTAGACACACACACACACACATGCAAAATGTTAGCAAGAAGAAGAAAACAATAACCGAAAAAGTAAGATAACTATGCTGATTAGAAACTAACTTTAACATAATACAAAAACTTAATTAAGGATAACATAATGTCCAACAATAGTGATGGTTCAGACAAAAATTGATCCAGTGATAAACTAGGCACAGCAGGTAAAAATGCTTTTAAATGTCCACTTGAAAAACAACATGACTATTAGTGAAATCTATCTATCTATCTATCTATCTATCTATCTATCTGTCTGTCTGTCTGTCTGTCTGTCTGTCTGTCTGTCTGTCTTATCTATCTATCTATCATATATCTCTATGTGTGTGCGCTGAGAGAGAGGTAACTCTCTACCTTAACTAGCTTTAAGATATCACTTTTTAACACACACCAAACTCATTTCAGTCTTTCACTCTCCCTTGCTTTCTTGCTCGTTTTGCGTAGCTGTCTATCTCAAGTTTCTTGTGTTTCTGTCTATCTGCATGACTATCAGTGTGTCCATCAGCCACTCTTCTGCTTTTACTGGCTCTATTTGCGTTCTATTCCACCTGGTTTTACAATTATTTAAAGACTTGAGTAACTCCCCTTACACAAAAATTCCCCAATATCGGAACTTGATCTGCAGCTGTTTATCTAAGAAAACAAGACGAGTCCTCGTTGTGTTTTTAAGTTGTCTAAACTCGTGTAATGAAACAGAACTAAAGGAGAACTTTTGCACGGGAAATACTGAACAAAGTTTCACAAAGCCGAAATACTCTTTATTTCTCCCCCAAGGGAGGAGATTATTGTTGTGAAGCGGAGGATGTGTATATCAGCGTTAGCCATTCAGAGCGTTCTCAGCAGCTGTACTGGCACTGTTATCTTAAAGGGCAGGAGCAGAATTGCCCACCCAATATGTCTACAAAGCCTACAAATTAAAACGTGATCTCTCGACTGCGATATAATTAGAAGAGTCTGAGAGATTGGGTTCGGAAAGAATAGACTTAAAACAAGTACAACAATAATCTTGTGACCTTTTAAGTCTTTGTGCGTCTCTCTGTGTCTATTGTCGACTGTTTCTTTCTGTTTCTGTTGTTGTCTGTCTGTCTGTCTGTAGAGACAGACAGAGACACACACTATTTTCTCTCTCCCCCCCCCCCCTTCTCTTTCTCTGCTTCGTTTTTGTTGTGTTCAGCCGAGTCACTATGGTTGCTGTTGTCACTGTTCTTTTCACACCTTTCTAGTTTTTTCCAGTCTTATTTGTGCGTGTATGTGTGTGTGTGTGTGTGTGTGTGTGTGTGTGTGTGCGTGTGTGTGTGTGTGTTTGATATCTTCAGTTTAACGTCTATTAACATTTAGTGATTTTAGATGGAAAAAAGTAATCTAAACAAGAGAACGCAAACAATAACAGAAAAGTGTCAGATAACAGTACTTAATAAAAACTAACTTTAACATACTACAAAAACTGAATTATAGGACTTCTTATCAATCCTAATACAATGTCCAACAGTAACAATGGTTCAGACAAAATCTGATCCAGTGACAAACTTGGTACAGCAGGCAAAAATGCTTTTAAATGTCCACAATAAAAAATAACATGACTATTGGTAATCTTCTCCCCACAAATACAGTTTACATCTTTCACGTATTTTGTCCTGAAATCATTTTAGTTTAAATCTGTACATAAGGGATAACATATTTCTACGATTATACCAACCACAAACTTTGTTAGAAATGAAAGCATTTCGAAAATCTACCACACTGCTTGTACAGCCATTGTAAAGACAATATCCAGAATCATATATTTTCTTTTTGAAGTGCTTCCAGCAAGCGTTTTGTAGCAAGCTGTATCCCTCATGAAGAGATAAGGCAACGTTTATTTCACAAGAACTAGTTTTATTTCTCGCTCCATATTTTGCAAGACTGTGAACTTTTTCATTAAAAAAGATACCAGTGTGTGAGGGAACCCAACAGAAAGTAATAGTACTACCTCTTACAATTAAAAAGTGTACCAGATGCCTGATTTCAATGATTAGGTCTTTTCTTACTTTGCGAGTAGAATTTTTTAAAGCATGTAAAACCGATTTAGAATCAACGCGTATAAGGATATTGAATATGCCTTTAGGGAAGTCAAGTACATAGTACAGTGCGAAAACTATAACAGTTAGCTCAGCTGTAAATATAAATTCTTTTTCCCAGAACGACAGCTCGTTCTACTTTTAATGATGGAATAACGAAAGCCGCACCAGCCTCATTAGTATTTAGTATAGTGTATGTTAATGTGGATAGGACAGTTGTATTAGTTGTGTTGTGTGTGTGTGTGTGTGTGTGTGGAAACACTCATTCACAGACACAGACACACAGGAATACAGGTGCGCCCAACACCACACACACAACACACACACACACACACACACACACACACACACACACACCACACACACACACACACACACACACACACACACACACACACACACATTTTTTTTTGGCTGTCTCATCTTCTATGACGGTCCTCTCCTACTGTCCATCCCATCCATACCCAGATACGTTTATGTCGCATCCTCAGGTTCAGAAGTCCACAGGGTGCCCATCAATATCAGGCCGCCGTGAGGCCACTTGCTGGAGGGGCCGTGGCGTTAAGTGGTGCCTGTTCTGAGCCTGTACTCATGCAGGACACCGCCTACTAAGCCCCCCTACTGATGGCAGCTAGTAGCTCAGTTGCAGAACCAGATTGAGTGAGACGCCCACCTGAGGTTGCAACTACCATGACGTCATTCCCCAGAAGGCTTTGACACAGACTCATCTTATGCGCAGAAGTGCATGGAAAATCGAAAGTGAGGTCACCATGAGACCATAACAAATGGTGATGACAATGAATTAATGATGCTGCTAGAGAAGAGCACATGCTTTGAGACCACTTGACAGGGCAGCACTCTATGCTTCCTATCATAATATATCCTGGCGTCAACTGGTCCTAAGAGATACAGACACCTGCAGTGTTGGTCAGGTACTTTGACCAACACTCTCAAACTCACGTCCCGAAAGTGAATGAAGCTCAGCTACATGGTTCCAGTCTTTCCAATGAGCCCAGAGCATATTCGCACTGGGTAGGAGCCGGCTTAGCCTGAAAATCTCTCTTGTAGGGTTCAAAACCCACGATCTTCCAGTCTGTAACCCTGGTGTTAACCAGTGTGCTGTGGTGGCTGGCACACACACACACACGCACACACACACGCACGCACGCACGCACGCATGCGCGCGCGCGCGTTTTTATTTTGTTTTCTAGAGCTTTACCCCCACTTTTTCTATGAATGTTTAATGTCCATTTTCTCTTCTGTTTTCATTTATAGCTTTGTTTTTTTAAAACTGTGTTGCGTTTTATATTTTTCTATATTATTGTTTTCTTGTAGAAAAGGAAGCTCAATAAGGAATCTGTTCCCCCGTCTCATCCCCAACATACAAACAGACACCCCAAGCCCTCAAAGAAGCCATGACAGCTGAAGCAAACACGGCTACCCTCTCACACACAGCCACAAGAGCCACACACAAGGGGGAGACAAGTGAGGTAGGGAAGACCACTCTTCAACTCTCAGACAGGAGGAGCAGGAAGTCTGAACACATCCAATTAGACAGTGACAGTGGGAAGAGGAGATTTGTCCCCACAACTGCTGTGTGTAGCTGCTGTTGGCCAACACGTGCACCCTGTCTGTGTCTACATACATTGTCACAGTGTGCGTCCTTCATTGAGGTGCTGAGTGATTTCTGTGTCTGTATTGGCTTCTCGAGTTTTCCTGATGAGTTTTTCCCTATAGTTCTATGTCTTCAAGTAATACCTGTAAATGTTTGAAGATAAGGGGTAAGTGAAAGTCTAGGCCCAAAATAGGGATATGCAGTTTTCTTGGTATCTTTACACACAGACTTACCATTGCCTAACTCCCACCTGTACATACACAAAGTTTCATTTTGTTCTAAAAAAGGATATTCCTCTTCCTTCTTCTCAGTTTTTAATGTCTAAGGTTTCCTTTCATTTTTTGGGTAAGTTTTGTTTCTTAATCTGTGCTGTTTTTTTGTTATTTTCTTTCTTTTTGTTTTCTTGTGAAATGTGGATTTTTAGACAGAATCCACAACCTCTCTCATCCCAAACATTCAAACAGACACTCCAAGCCCTCAAAGAAGCCATGACAGCTGAAGCAAACACGGCTACCCTCTCACACACAGCCACAAGAGCCACACACAAGGGGGAGACAAGTGAGGAAGGGAAGACCACTCTTCAACTCTCAGACAGGAGGAGCAGGAAGTCTGAACACATCCAATTAGACAGTGACAGTGAGAAGAGGAGATTTGCCCCACAACTGCTGTGTGTAGCTGCTGTTGGCCAACACGTGCACCCTGTCTGTGTCTACACTGTCACGGTGTGCGTCCTTCATTGAGGCGCTGAGTGATTTCTGTGTCTGTATTGGCTTCTCGAGTTTTCCTGATGAGTTTTTCCCCTGTAGTTCTATGTCTTCTAGTAATATCTGTAAATGTTTGAAGATAAGGGGTAAGTGAAAGTCTAGGCCCAAAATAGGGATATGCAGTTTTCTTGGTATCTTTACACACAGACTTACCATTGCCTAACTCCCACCTGTACATACACAAAGTTTAATTTTGTTCTAGAAAAGGATATTCCTCTTCCTTCTTCTCAGCTTTTAATGGCTAGGGTTTCCTTTCAGTTTTTTGTACAGTTTTGTTTCTTAATCTGAACTATTTTTTGTTATTTTCTTTCTTTTTGTTTTCTTGTGAAATGTGGATTTTTAGACAGAATCCACAACCTCTCTCATCCCAAACATTCAAACAGACACTCCAAGCCCTCAAAGAAGCCATGACAGCTGAAGCAAACATGGCTACCCTCTCACACACAGCCACAAGAGCCACACACAAGGGGGAGACAAGTGAGGAAGGGAAGACCACTCTTCAACTCTCAGACAGGAGGAGCAGGAAGTCTGAACACATCCAATTAGACAGTGACAGTGGGAAGAGGAGATTTGTCCCCACAACTGCTGTGTGTAGCTGCTGTTGGCCAACACGTGCACCCTGTCTGTGTCTACATACACTGTCACAGTGTGTGCTCTGCTAAGTGTGGCACTGGGTGGTTTCTGTGCCAATATTGGCTCCTCAGGTTTTCCTGATCTTTTGTTCTTTCCCCATAGCTCTCTATACCTTCTGGTAACCTTGGTAAGTGTTGAAAGGTGGTAGGAAGAAAGCTGAAAGGTTCATTTGCACTGTATGTGTGTAAATGTGTGTGTGTGTGTGTGTGTGTGTGTGTGTGTGAATGTGTGTGTGTGCGCAATCACGCGCGTGTGTGTGTGGTGTGTGCGTGCATGCGCGCGCGTGTGTATGTTTATATGCTCTTTCTCTTTTTCTGTCTCATACATACGCACACGCACGCACCTGGAGCGAGAGAGAGAGAGAGAGAGAGAGAAGAGAGAGAGAGAGAGAGAGAGAGAGAGAGAGAGAGAGAGAGAGAGAGAGAGCTGTTTAAACTTAGGATGAAAATTTGAAGGTAAAAAACAAAACTTTTTCAGAAGGGAAATTAATCTTAAGATATTCTTTTCTTGTTTTTGTTTGAACACGAAACTTGTCAGCATTGAAAACTGCCAGAAATGGATATAGCTAGAACCATTGGGAGCTGAATAATACACAGTTGCTGTTTGCATCCTGTTTCAAATATCAGCAGTTTTCTAGAACTGAAAAACGAGATGAAAATTACGGGAAGAAAGGGGATCCATATATCTATCTATATATCTATCTCTCTCTCTATAATATATTTATATATATATGTATATATTGATAGATTGACGGCAGCTATTCATAAGTGTTTCAGCAAGATATTGATATCTAAAAAAATACTTTTAAAGAACGCAAAACCAGTAAGAACAAGAAAAATGTTACTTTCTTCACAATCTTTTCAGCAACTTTCATTCTAGAATAGCATTCCAACAAAATTGTTGTTTTGAAAGAACAATAAAGATGTGAGGCATTTTTTTCAAGACAAAAACAAACATTAAAGAGTAGGTCCTTTGTTTTTCTCCCCTTAAGTGCAGGAATACTGAACACCACCAACATGAATCAGCAGTAGGGCGTGGCCTCTTCTAGCTGGTAGTTTAATTGGGGCCTATGATTAAATGTTTCTGGTGACGTTCTGGCTCTTGAAGTTTGCAACACAGACACCGCAGTAATGCATGAACGCCCCCTCCCCCCCAGTTCACTTCTTATTAACGGGGACTTTAAAACTAACTGTTTTCGTTCTTCAGCTAGAGCTCTGTAGTTCACCAATTGTGAGATGTTGGATGTGTGACCCTGTAACCACTGTTATTACTTCTAGGGGACGGGGAAGCTCAGTGGTCAGAACTCTCGCTTCCCCACAGTTTAAGTTAAGCAGCATCGAGCGTGGTTACTACTTGGATGGGTGACCGTTTGCGCGCCTTGGCTTCAGTACAGTCCCTCAGTTCACCCAGCTGTAAATGGGTACCTGCCTCTTTAGGGTCAGGGAAGGTAAAGCAGCGAGGGAGAGGAGATGGGCGCCGCCCTCAATTTGCTGGCCCCTTGAGAAGTTGAGGTCTCTGATGCCTCACTCCCCTACGACGACATAGGTGATGGGACACCTTTACCGTTACCACTGTTAAGGTAGGCGCATTTAGACTTCGTGGATGAAGAAACAATTTAAATCCAAGATTTGTTTTGGTACTCATGAGACTAGATTCTAAACTTTTTCAACCTGGCGATTAAAAATGTAATCAAAATTCACCTACGTGAAGAAACACCTGCAGCCTATTTTAGACACTACCTTTGTTACTTTTGATATACTTCGGAAACATTAACAGCTGTTTCAAGTCAGAGCTTAAAAAAATTGTTTTTTTTAGATGTTTAATTCTGCATAAGACATTGCAAAATACTCTATACTACATGGTTTAAAGGTTTTCTGAAAACACAGCGAGGTAGAAAAAGGGATTATTAACATCCTTAAAAATATTTAGCTAGCTGCAAAGATCACCAACAATGCTAATCCAGGGAATTAAAAGAACTGAAAGGAAAAACGCTCGTATGGATTAAGATTATGAACACACAGAGTAAAGGAAACTACCAGTAGAAAAATAAAATGATTTGCAGTTATGCTTTTCACATTCACACAGTACACATCGCTCTCATGGCATTTTGCTTCATAGAAGATACTCAGAACTGTGCAGAATATATCTTGTCAGACAGATACAAATATACAACGAAAGAGCGACCACAGTGGTAGGGCAAAAGACTGTAAACAGAGAAGGCTGAAAAGGGAAAGGAATAGACGAGAAACTGGCCAGAAGCAAAAAAAAACCCCTGAGCATACGAGAGAAGAGTTAAACATGAAGGGAGGAGCAGCAGGCACAGCATGAAGAAGAAGAAGACAAGGCGGAAAGGGCGTGGAAGCATTCAGGGCATGCAAGGCATGTTGGTGAAGCTGACTGAACACGAGCTGGTGGAGGTCGGTAGAGTGTCTCCTTCATTTCCAAGGCTTTTCCTCCTCGCTTGCCCGTGGCAGGGATTGCGGAGTTGGGTAGCGAGGACAGGTCGATTACTGAAAGTCGTCCGCTACGCCATGGTGAAGTATAGTCATGTACATACATGGCCTGAGGCTGTGCTAGGTTTGGGAGGGAAAAGGGGGTGGGGGGGGGGGGTGGGACTGAGGTGTTGGGAAGATGAGGTTTTCCAACTTTTGTGCAGAGTGTGTGCACACGGTGAGAAGGTTTTTTGGTGCTTAGTACAAAAGACATGTCTTTACATTGAAATGAAAATGCATTTTAGCAGACGACCTAGGTTCAGAGTGCATTCAAGAATAATTTATTATCTCAAAATGAAAGATTATGAGCTGTGTCTTCCTTTATTCTGTCTGTTTACAGTCTTACATTGCGAGAATAATTTCTCTTTCTGAGATAATAAAGTATTCCTGAATCTGATATTGCATTATTTTGGCATTATAGTTTACTTTGAAAAAGAATGATTTTTTTCCCAGAGAAATTCAATTCTGTAAAAAGTTAAGTGGAGGGTGGGGTTTATAATGAGTGACAAACAAACACACACTATTAATTAAAAGCAACAGGCGGGAGAAACACAATTTTAGATCATTACTACACCTTTGTAATAATTGCATTGGTGGCACTTTAAAAACAAAGTAAGGCGATCTTGCCATTGTTTTCTTCATGGACGAAGCATTTTCACTTCATTTTCTAAGTGTGTGCACATAAGCTGATAAACCAAGCGCCTGCATTGTGCGCATGCACTTAAGACATTATATAAATGAGTCTTTACGGCACAAAAACATTTGTAAAGCACCTTTAGGTAAAGTGCAAAACCTAAAAAAACCCTTGTCAATTGAAGTTCGTTATGTTTGTTGCAATTTGTTTCGTACCTACGCTTCAGGTTGTGTGGCATTTTGTATCATGCCTACATTTCAGTTTGTGCTGTGTGTTTTTTCCCTACCTACTTTTCAGTTTCTTGCTGTGCTTTTCTCTCAGTTTGGCTGTCTCTTGTTTGAGTGGAATGTTTTAATCCTGACATATTTAAGTCTACATTTTTCTGAAAATGACCGTGAGCTCTTTGCGCAAAAAAAGACGACACATTTATTTTCCCTATCCAACAGCGCTATAGCAAATATGGCACCATTTGCAATGAGGAAACTTTCTTTATAGGTGAGCAAGTGGTCCACGTTCTTCAGCCTCATTTCCTGCGACATTCTTTCCCAGCTGCTTCCACGCTCCTCATCCTAGCTCCGTACCTGAGCTATTCACGTCGTATCCTCTGGGTCACAAGCCCACAGAGAGCTCATCAGTGTTTCGCTGCCTGAGGGGCCTTGCAGTGCTGCCAGGTCAGTTTGGTGGTGTTCAGTGCTGCCTGTGTGAGCTGGCAGCACACGCAGAACACTACCCACTAACTGACGGTAGAATAGCTTGGTCGCTGTGTAGCCAGACTGACTGAAGTGGCCACCCGGGTTATGTCGGAAAGATTATAGGGAAAGTGATCTTTGATGCCAGGGGTGCGAAAGTGTAGTGAAGATGGACGGGCTTCTGATCCTTAGTGTTTGCTAAGTATGTCGTCTCCCACACATTTGTATCTCTGAAGGCGCTGGAGCAATTATAGGGGTGAGGATTTTAACAGTCTCCCAGCAACTTGCTTGCAAGATTGTTAGTACTTTTCTCCTGTTCGCGTAAACTGCATGCCGAAATTATGTATGCACGCTAAAGATCCTATAATCCGTGTTAGACTTTGTGGTGTGGTGGAATCAAGAAAACGCCTAGCATGCATCCAAGTTTTTCCAGCCCTTTGGTGAAGTGGTGAGGTGGAGAAAGTGCAAGTGAAGACTGCCTAGCTAGCATATCTGGAATGTTGTGCACCTAGTGGTACCTCGTTGAGAAGATTGAAAACTGGAAACTATTTGGCAATGAATGTTAAGATCTGCTGTTTTAGAACCTAGGGGACAAAGTGCAGATGTTTTGTTTCATTGTCCATTTCCATTTACACCGCAGATATCTTCTTTGTTTATATTTTTGTTCGTTTTATGGGTTGAACTTTTTGTTTGACTGCTTTCTTTCTCTCTGCCATTCTTTCTTTTTCCCCCATCCTTTATCAATTCTTTCCTTTTTTTCTGACTTTTTCATTTTCCTTTCTTTTCGTTTCTTTTTTTCCCCCCTTTCTTTCTTTCACGTATTATTTCCATTTCCTTTCCTCATTTGTTATTGTCTTGTGCTGTTTACCTTTGTTTTTTTCCCCCAGGTTTTCTTTTTTACTGTTGTTTTTCCCCCCTGTGCATTGAGTATTCAGTGTGCAAGTACAATGTAGCTCTTGGGTGTGTTTTCAACTGTTCTATTTCAGGTGTGTGTGTGGGTGTGTGTGTGTGTGTGTGTGTGTGTGTTTTACCACTACTTTTGAAATGTTAAATTTGTGCTGCCTCTACATTGCCATTCACATTTACGTTTTTCTTTTCTATTGCATTTGTGTCGTTTGTCACCCTTTTCGATTTGCTGATTGCTTAGCTTGTTTGTGTGCATGCACACACTCGCGCGCTCATACAGACACATGTAGAAGCACATAAGCTCAAAACGTACAGAGAGACGGTCAGACTGACAGACAGAGAGACACAGAGAGACAGATAGACAGAGAGACAGATAGATAGAGAGAGAGAGAGAGAGAGAGAGAGAGAGAGAAGAGAGAAGAGAGATATGCACATAAACAAACAGACAGACAGACAGAGAGAGAGAGAGGGAGAGAGATGTTGTTTGTAAACAAAACAAAGCAAAACAAGCGCGTTATAAAACCTAGCAATTTTGTTTGCCTAGAAAATCGACATTTTGCACCGAGGTTTGGAAAGGAAAGTGGCATTAAAATAAACAAGCAAAGAAAGAAACAAATAAACAAACAAGCCCACGAACTACAAGCAAAGTCACAACATTCCAAAATATCGAAAAGGAGAGTGCTGGAAAGGACATGAGGAGGAGAGAGGGGGTGGAGGGAGGGGGGGGGAGGAGACGAGGTGAGGGTTAATGAAAGAGTGATTGTAGGAGAGAGGATGATGGGGGTAGAGGGGTGTGAGGGAGGGTAAGGGGGAGGTAAGCAGTTAGTGGTGACAGGGTTCCAGCAGCGCCACTCCAGCAGATGATGTATTGCGCATGTCAGAAACTCATGGCGGGAGCTTCCTGTAGTCCTCCCTTCGTTTTCTGCTGCTGCTGCTGCAGTGTGTGTGTGTGTGTGTGTGTGGTGTGTGTGTGTGTGTGTGTGTGTGTGTGTGTGTGTGTGTGTGTGTGTGGTGTGTGTGAGTGATGTGTGTGAGTGAGTGAGTGTGTGTGTGTGTGTGTGTGTGAGTGAGTGAGTGTGTGTGTGTGTGTGTGTGTGTGGTGTGTGTGAGTGAGTGATGTGTGTGTGTGTGTGTGTGTGTGTGTGTGTGTGCACGCGCGCGCGCGCGCGCGTGTGTGCTGTTTTTTTTTTTTTTACCCCTCTTGT
Organism: Rapana venosa; assembly: GCA_028751875.1. Lineage (NCBI taxonomy): Eukaryota > Metazoa > Mollusca > Gastropoda > Neogastropoda > Muricidae > Rapana > Rapana venosa. Next base: position 45,550,232 of record CM054153.1, read on the forward strand.
GTGTGTGGTTTTGAAAACTTTTTTATATAAAATATTTACGTTTTGTTGCCTTGTCTCTTGTTTGATGATATTTATAGTTTATCTCTTGGTTGTTTTTATTATTTTTTTTTTTACCTTATGTTTCTAATTGCAAAGTCAGTAGTATATATGTCTTTTTTCCCGTGGAGTTGCTTTGTTATGAATTTGTTTTCCCTGTAGTGTAGGCGGTGATTATTTGTGTGTGTTTGTGTACATTTTTGGTTTTCACAACACAGAGTTCATATGTACACTTGGGTGCGAGCGTGCATGCATGCGTGCAAGGTTAAAAAAACAACATATAGTTCTTTTTTCCCTTCCTTTTCCTCCGCGTACGTCGTCATCATCATCGTCGTCGTCATCGTCGTCGTCGTCATCATCATCATCGTCGTCGTCGTCATCATCATCATCACCATCACCATCATCATCACCACCACCACCATCACTCCTCACTCGTCGTCGTCCGTCCTCACTCATCATCTCACACCTCCACACTACGTCCTCTCTCCTCTCCTCCTCCTCCTCCTCCTCCTCTTCTTCTTCTTCTTCTTCTTCTTCTTCTTCTTCTTCTTCTTCTTCTTCTTCTTCTTCTTCTTCTTCTTCTTCTTCTTCTTCTTCCTCTTCTTCTTTCTTCTTCTTCTTCTTCACTGTTATTGCGGCTATCATTGTTGCCACTGTCCTCATAATCATGGTTGTCATTGCATTGACATACATCAGGGTCATTGCCTTCTACTTCTTATCCCCCCCCCCCCCCTCATCCCCGTCCTTCTAGTCCTTATTGTCGTTTTGCTCAACCTTTTCTGTCATTTCCCCCCCCCCCCCCCCTGTTACAGGGTGTATTGATCTGTTTTTGTCTGTGAAGATTTACCAAGCTTTGGTTGGGTGGTTGGTTGTTTTTTTTCTTTCATACAGTAAAATCTGATTTTAGGCTGGCTATATTTCTACTCCTATGACAGTCTGACTGACGTATGAGCAGACATGTGAACAGCCGTGCTTTTTAAAAAACAACAATGGTGTGTGTGTGTGTGTGTGTGTGTGTGTGTGTGTGTGTGTGTGTGTGTGTGTGTGTGTGTGTGTTTAACGAAAGTTTCAGGGCCTTTAAGTTAAGACTATACAGTCGTCATCTCAAAATCTAGAAATAGCGCTGGTGGACAGGTTCTGTCAGTTATTGAGGTATGAAAAGTGCCAAGGCCCAGATTGAAAGGTTTTTCCTTTGAAAGCTTTATATATTATCATATGAGAATCGTCTTTGTCTGTGACAAGCTTCTTGTTTGATAACCTGTATTCTCTGTAAAAGTAGGAGGAGGAACAAATGATCTGAAGTGGGAGTGTGGCTGCCTATCTGGCGGGATGTTTGAAATAAGTCGTGCACGGAAATTTTCATTGTGTGTGTGTGTGTGTGTGTGTGTGTGTGTGGTGTGTGGTGTGTGTGTGTGTGTATGTGTTGCGCGCGTGCGCGTGTGCGTGTGTGTGTGGGTCTTTCTTTCTTTGTTTCTTTCTTTGTTTCTTTCTTTGTTTCCTTCCTTCCTTCCTTCCCTCCTTCGTTCGTTCCTTCCTTCCTTCCTCTCTCTTTCTTTAATATATTACCATATTTTGTTTCATTGTAGACTGCGTGCGTGCGTGCGTGCGTGTGTGTGTGTGTGTGAGTGAGTGAGTGTGTGTGTGTGTGGGTGTGTGCGTGCGAGCACGCGCGCGCGCGTGTGTTTAAGAGAGAGAACCACTATTGGTCAGTAAAATGCACCCTCCCTCTCTCTCTCCGTCTCTCTATATCTCTTCTTCTTTCCTTCTCTCTCACTCTTTAGAAAAACCGAAGAAACAAGCAAAAGGAAAAAAAAATAAGGGCAAACCCCAACCCTTGTTTTCCAAGCAGTAAAAAAAAAGTATACTCCAGCAGCTGTAAAAAAAAAAAAGACAGCACAACTTCTTCAACCTTACAACGCCACTAGGCTATCACCGGGCTGCCCTTGGAAACCATTTTGTCACACTGTAGCCGCGTTGTTTGTGGCATAGGCATAAGGCCGATATCGCTGCTTGATGAGGTCTGCATGGGCAAAGAACCGGCCCAGGTTCCCTGCTGTGTGTGATAAAGGGGTATCGATTGAGAAGACATGGCAGGGTAGGCAGGGTAGGCAGGGTAGCCGGTGTCGTTGTGTCTCTGACCCGAACGCTCCATAAAACGGTGGGTAGTATGATTGTCTGCCCAGGACATCAAGTCAACAATGCTTTTCTGTTGTGTGCATTAAAACCACCCCCCCCCTTTTTTTTTATCTCGTGTGTGTAGGATGCCAAAAGAAGAGGAGAGTTCTGGCTAAAAAAAAAGATGGGGAGAGAGAAGAGGGAGGAAGGGAGAGAGGGAGGTGGGGGAGAGAGGGAAGGAGGAAGAGAGGGAGGTGGAGGGAGAGATAGAGAGAGGGAGAGAGATTTATTTTATTTATTTATTCTTTTACTTCGAGGATAATGGAATAAGCACTCGTGTGCTTTTTTCATCCACTCCCAGTATGTATGCAGTTTTGTAAATATTGTCATCCATTCCCACCGGTACTTAATGGCCTACTTTTCAAAAAGCGGAACGGGTTTTAACGTGGGCGGAAGATGTTCTGAGAGAGAGAGAGAGAGAGAGAGAGAGAGAGAGAGAGTGTGTGTGTGTGTGTGTGTGTAGTAAGCTTTGTTACTGTCTGTCTCTTTATATGTCTCGTGCGTGCGTGCGTGCGTGCGTACGTGTGTGTGTGTGTGTGTGTGTGTGTGTGTGTTTAGTCGACACAAAATCTGTTTTGATCCACTGATCAATTTTTATTGTTAGTGATGACAGCTATTCAACTGCCTTGTTATGACACAGCTGTGCTGTCAATACCAAAGTACCTACAGATACACGGATTTCATTACTTTTGACTATCATGAGATTTCACCAGCGGGTATATCAATAAAGATGGGAACTGTTTTTGATTGGACAGCTGCTCTTGGTTTTTTCTTTCTTTTTTAATCGTTCCTCGGCTAGAGCTCCAAGGTACATCAAAAGTGAACTTTTTGCATATCGGACCACACACACACCATTTAGGTAGCCACATTCCGACTTCGAGGATTGTTGTAGGTATAATTATGAGCACATTTCCGGAGGGAAGATTTCTGTCAAGACTGGATACAGGTGATACAGGAAAGTTGCTCTATGAGGATGTCATAATTCTGAAACATTCGATTATTTTCAACAATGAGTGTAGCACTGGTGATCGGAGAAAGCAATTTAAACGCTGTTTTTATTTTTGATAGAGACTGCAATATAAGAAGAGCAGCAACGATGCAAAGAAGTCAACATTTGACTCAGAGTGCAATGCTGATAAAGGCAGCTCTGAACCGGTTACACATGCTCGACCTGATAGTGTCTCCTAGCTTTGAAAGTAGTGAAAAAGCCACAGGCACTAACTATACTGTGCACTCTGTTCTGGCAAAATTTTGTACGGAGAATAGACAAGGATGGCAGAAAGAGGGCATCGAACTTATGAAAATGTTATACAGCGCTCTGCATGACTGCACTACACAAAGATAGGCGTTCATATATGTAGAAAGTCCTTGAAAGTTTTAAAAGTGAACACAGGTGTGGTTCGCAGAGGTCTATTTAAAACAGACAAAATAAGTGATCAGAGCACAAGAGCACAGGAAGTAGCTGTGTGCTTATTGATATCATGCCATAGGCTGTTAGAGCCATAGCATTTTTCATTCACAGAGAATCAGTAAAGGGAGAGAGGTGAAACAAATGAACGTCATACCCAACGTAGATTGCTTTGTGGGCAAACAGAAAATCAATGACTTCGTTGTGTCTAAAAACTCATTCACCTTTAGAAACGCAAACAAACAAGCGATTACATTAATAAGCAAGCAAGCAAACAAACAAGCGAATGAAAGAGATAAACAAGCAAACGACGAACATTAAAATGTAGGTTTTTGATGTCAAAAAGCAAAACTTTTCTAAAACCGGGAACCCGATGTAAGGAGTTTAAATCTCTGCAGAATTCTTAGATGATATAAAAACCCAGGTTAAATGCCACTGCTGCTAACGACTTCAAGCAACTACTTTTTAGCCTCGCCTTCAAACATATATCACGAAATAAAAACTGGCCACCTTTTGTGGCAACGGGAAAAAAGCATCTTCGTCAGTGCTTTACAGAGAAAGAGCTGTACACAGCGAGAACAAGAAAAGGTGGCAAGCCTACCAAGTAAAAGACTATACATCAAACAGGAACATTGAATAGAATCTTTAGCGCAGAACAGAAGATGGTACAGCAAATGGCTCAAACAGAAGCAAGCATTTCGATGCTCTGTTGACCTGACACCTCCCCACCTCCCCCCCCCGTCTTGTTTCAAGGAAAAATGCTGAGTACCACAGACTACCAGAAGTAGAAGGTGAGGAAGAATTGAAGAAGACGAACAAGGACAAAAGCAAAGGAGGGAGAAAGTAGACAGCAGAGGTGAGAGCGTTGTGGGCATGTTGGTAAAAGATGGTTGAACACACGGCAGGGTCGATAGTGTCTCATTCATTTCAAAGTGCTCTCTCTCTCTCTCTCTCTCTCTCTCTCTCTCTCTCTCTCTCTCTCTCTCTCTCTCTCTCTCTCTCTCTCTCTCTCTCTCTCTCTCTCTCTCTCTCTCTCTCTCCTCTCTCTCTCTCTCTCTCTCTCTCTCTTCTCCTCGCCCCTTGTGGGCATAACTGACGTTTTGCGGGGAAGGGACAGGTCGATTGTCTCGAAAGTGGCTACACCACGGAGGAGTAGTCATCCTTACTAGCCTTTGGCTATCACCGTCTGTGAGGTGAGGGAGAAAAAGGGATCGCACAGCAGTGCTGAACTTCCCCCCCCCCTTAAAAAAGGACTTTTTCAACAGATTGGAACGCACAGCCAACATGTAAGACAAAACGTTAAGGCAAAACTGAAAATCTTATTCTAAGCATTTAAAGCAAGTAGCACATGAACTCAACCATATTTGCATACAGAGAAAACTAAAAGATTTTATGCTAGATAAGTATTGGTTTAGTTTTTTTTTCTTCTTTTGGGGGTGGTTGGGGGTGGGTGGGTGTTTTTTTTGTTAAGTAAAAAAATACTCTTTAATGCTTTCTTTTTATTCTTTCAGAAGAGTACGTAGTTTTTAAATAGTATTTAAAAAAAAAACTTTCGATTTTTTAAAGAAAGTGTTACATGTTTTATTTCGGTTCGTTTATCCTTTGTTTGTAGACAAAGCGTTTGATGTATAAAAACTGATTAAAAGCCGTTTGCCTTTGATCATCATTTTAATGCAAAATAAGCTATGTATTCAGGTACGTATTAATTTTCTTTTTTTCCTCCTGATTTGCCGTCCTCGTGGCAAGAAATACTGACCGATATTGCTTCACAATAAATGATAATCAGAAGTTATATTTATTCATTCCAACAAAATCGGTTTGCTCTTTTTCTGTACGACTGACGGTTCATACGTGTGTCATTTTCGTACATGGGTGTGAAAGGGTGCAGCGATTGTGGATGGTTTATTCAGTTTGTGTGTGTGTGTGTGTGTGTGTGTGTGTGTGTGTGTGTGTGTGTGTGTGTGTGTGTGTGTGTGTGTGTGTGTGTGTGTGTGTGTGTTCGGTAAGGAAGAAGCAGAAGACACATTGAAACCATTACGAAAACACAAGTTTGTTGTTGTTGTTAATGATGCACGTTAAAAGTAACTATGTTCTCATTTAGTGATAATTATTCGACTGAAGAGAAAGAGGGAGTGGGAAGGAGAGAAGAGTAATTGCAATAAATCGTAAAGAGGAGAGAGAGAGAGAGAGAGAGAGAGAGAGAGAGAGAGAGAGAGAGAGAGAGAGAGAGAGAGAGTGAGAGGAGAGGAGAGAGGAGGAGAGAAAGGATTGGAATAAATCTTTAACAAGAGATTGAGAAATAACTGTATATTAGTTAGCCCTGGTTTACACAGAAGCATACTTACAGATTTGTTTGCTCGAATTTCAATGCCATATTTTCGTACACAGAATTTAAAATTGGGCACTGAGAAAAAATGTGTTTGCGAGACAATGGCTACGAGTAAGCACACACCATATTCTGGGAATATTACGTTTTTCAAGAATTTCAATGCAGTTTGCAGACAAGGGTTGGAATATATCTCGAACAGTTGACCATTCTATTTTTATCTGGAAGAAAAGTCTTATGCACATTAGTTTCCACATTGCATTTATGTCATGTCAAGTTCTAAGCTGCTTTCCAGTATATGTCTTGTTGCTAGTTTATCTGTCGTTTCATTCCAGTAAATACCACAGAGATAAGTAATGCATTAAGGAAATAATTTTGTTAACTTTGGTCGTAGTATAACGATTCAAACATTTTTTAAAGAATGTTTTGTGACTTTCGGGTCCCCTTCTCGTAAGCTGTGTAGTACCAGTTTGTAAATAATAACAATAATAATAATATATGGAATTTATATAGCGCTGAATCTTGCAAAGGAACAAATCAAAGCGCGAAAAAGCTTAATAAATTATTACTATCAAATCGAGCAATCAGCGTCATAAGTATGGCATACAACTCAGCCGTAAATGTGGAAAAAAAAATTCCCCAAGGCAATACGCGTTTAAAAAATACAGCAGGAATAACAAATACAATTCCTACATTAAATTCATGGAATAAGGCATTTTTGAACACCTTTGAATGCTTTGAGTAGTTTAAAGATGGTTGTTTTTGCATCAGATATCAAGGCATTTAGATAAGCATATATTATTGAATGGTGGAATCAACATCACATTTACCTTGATTGTGCTTCCATTGAGGTATCTCAAGATCTGTTGGCACGGTAGATATTTGTGAAATGTTGATATTGCATTAAGTCTTCAACATAATTTCAAATTAGTTGAAGGGAGGATACTTGCTGAGCTCTTCTGGAATAGTGTTTAACCAAAACTCAAAAATAATTCTTACGTTGCTGAAATTGGAACGGACCTTATTTTAGAAACACACTTAGCATTATACATTTGGTGCTGATCAGTAAGGGAGAGTGAATGTGCTTGTTTATATGTTTGTTGTGTTAGTGTGTTCTGGAACCCCAGTGAATAGTTTAATGGCACACTGTCTAGACTTTAAGTTTTTTTTTAAATAGACAAACTGACGCTAAAAGTAATTTTCTTGTCTAAAACTCAGTTTTGGTTTAAATAATATTTTATTCGTTCAGAACAACTTAGTACCAATATGTGAAATGTGAGTACGTCAGTTTTTACTTGGCTAAAGCTGTTGCTAAATATAGGAGCGTTTTGTGCCTTGACCCTATGGTGTACAACAATTATTTTGAATAAATTCAACTGTTTCCTTGCTTTATCAATTATACTGTCAATAAAGGTCTTATATTTTAACCATACACTAAAAAACTTGATTTTAAAAAATCTGTATAATTTCACCATTTAATAACAAGCCTGGCAAATAATATGGACCTTTCCCCATTATCATAAAGCATAAGTTTAGTTTTTTTCTGAGAGTTCAAGCCCATTTTCTTTCATACAGTTATCTAACTTGTCTATCTGTAATGATAGATTTTCTGAACATGATTTATTACTCTTTTAGAAGTATGTGTCCAAAGACTCGTTTTCAGCCAAATTGCAATATAATCAGAAATTGTCCTAAGTTTGGATTATCTGATAGAATGTAGGAAGGTCGTGAATAATTGAATGATCAGATAATTTCGTCAATATAATTGGAGCAATTATTGATCCTTGTGGAATACCAGTGCCAACATACTTAAGAGAAGGATAGGCTGTGCCTACCCTGATACATATCTATCGTTCAGGTACAAAACATCGTATGTATTGTAATATTTCCCTATTAATTCCAATACTTTTTATCTAGATAACAATCTGGCAAGCCATATACTATCGTAAGCCTTTTTGATGTCAAAAAAGGTGGCAGGATTTTCTTTCTCGGAGCAAATTGATTTTTAACTTGGCTTGTAAGCTTCCCCCGGGTTATCTATCGTGCATCTACCTTTCCCAAACCCTGCATGATTTAATGGAATGACATTTTCTTTGTCACTTTTTGAAAGCATGAGAAGAAACAGAAACGTGCATTGCTTACTCAAAAAAGTTGAGTCACACGACTTTTAGAACCGAGGCATATAAAGACATGGCTTTGGCAGACAAAAAATTGGGCAAAATTCAGGACGAAGCATCCTTGTATGTTTCCTTCTGAATGTGTTTCTTTGGTTGTAGATATTATCATCGTCATCGGCGTCTTAGTTGTTGCCACCACCACCACCACCACCACCATCCATCATCATCATCATCATCATCATCATCATCATCATCATCATCATCATCATCGTCGTCGTCGTCGTCGTCGTCATCTCCTCCCTCTTCCTCCTCCTCCTCCTCCCCATGCTCGTCCTCCTCCTCCTCCTCTTGCTTCTTCTTCTCCTCCTCCTCCTCGTAACTGCTATAACGGCAGGCTAGAAGCCCAATAAGTTTTGTTGTGTGAGAGTTTTTATCGGAGATTCGGCGATTCGAGAACGAGTGTGCCAGCTCATTGTCTCTATCTCCTGACAAAAATGTTAACACGCCTTCTCTCTCTCTTCTCTCTCTCTCCTCTCCTCCCTCTCTCCTCTCTCTCTCTCTCTCTCTCTCTCTCTCTCCCTCCTCTCCTCCTCCCTCCTCCTCTCTCTCTCTCTCTCTCTCTCTCTCTCTCTGTGTGTGCGTGTGTGTTTAAGGGTTTTCTTGTTATCCTTTTCTCTGCGATTGCTCTGTTGTGTTAAAATGCATTTTCTGTCTGTCTATCTCTCGGTCTCTCTGTGTCTGTCTGTCTGTCTGTCTGTCTGTCTCTCTCTCTCTCTATATATATTGTGTGTGTTTGCTGTTAATGTCTCCCCCTTTTTTTTCTTTTTCTTCCTTCTCTCTCTCTCTCTCTCTCTTCTCTCTCTCTCTCTCTCTCTTCTCTCTCTCTCTCTCTCTCTCTCTCTCTCTCTCTCTCTCTCTCTCTCTCTCTCTTCTTTGTTTTGGTGGATGTAACTGTGTTAGAATGTTTGTTTGAAACATTGATTTACCAGTGTAGGTTTGCCGCTACCGTTCACGTCTTCTGTGTATTTGTTTGCTGGCTTAGCGCTTCTGTGTTCGTGTTTCCTTGCTTTTTTTGTGTGTGCTTTTTTCTTTTTTTTTTCTGGCCACGTTTTTTTTCTTTGTATTGTTGGTTTTTGTTTGTTTGTTGTTTGTTTTTTGGTTTTTTGTTGTTTTTGGTTTTTTTGTTTGTTTCGTCTTTCTACTTTGGTTTCTCTAGCAGTATGTTTTTGCTGTGATCTGAGTTTGTTTTTATGACCTTTCTCTCTCTCTCTTGCTTCTGTGGTCTTCTGTCTACTGTTTATGTTCTCCTCTGTGTCTGTCTGTCTGTCTCTTTATTTCTCTATCTCTCTATCCATCCATCCATCCACCCATCTATCTATCTCTATCTATCTATCTATCTATCATCTATCTATCTTCTATCGATCTATCTATCTTCTTCTATCTATCTATTCTTCCATCATCCATCCATCCATCCATCCATCCTCCATCCATCCATCCATCCATCCAATCCATCCATCCATCCATCCATCCATCTATCTATCTATCTATCTATCTATCTATCTATCTATCTATCTATCTATCTACTATCTATCTATCTATCTATCTATCTATCTATCTATCTATATATCTGTCTGTCTGTCTGTCTATCTATTATACGTGTTGTTCTTCATTCTAGTCAACCTGGCTATGACCTTCGCTTGTTTACTACAGTTTTTAGCTTGTTTGCTTTGTATGGATTTGTCTTTTTTCTGTCAGGTTTTGTGTGTGGGTAATTTTCAGTATTTCGAGGGATTCATCTTAGCGTGTGAACAGTTCCATATGCGTCACAGCACGTTTAGCGAGAAATCAGTCGAAAAGATCGTTTTTCTGTCGTGCAAGCTAAAATCAGAGTGAAAGGGGGTTACTTCCAGCATGCGGATGCTGGATGTCAAATCAGTATAAAATAGTTTGCGATACTTCCAGAAATAAGTGCTAGAAATGTCCTCTTTGAGATTAATCCCTTTGTTTGTTTCCCCCTTTTCATGCCATTTATTCTGCTTGTTTTGCTTTCTTTCTTTGTCCAATTATCTGCCTGTTTCAAGCAAACCTTGATCTCCTTTTCCTCCCTCCCCCATCAGTGGCCGACATCTGATCTCTTCTGTGTTTTGTCTGGCTGCTAGATAGGGAGATTGTGAAATGTGGGATGGACGCAGGATGTTCATTGTGCAGTGTCATTTGCCGGAATGGTCTGTCAGGTATTTCTGGTCACCTTGCACATTTGTTTCTTCTACCTGTTACCTTGATTATTGTTGTGGATCGGGGATGATAAATCAGGTGGAATTGTTGCTGTCGTTTGACACGATCTAAGATTACTTGCAACAAGGAAGTCAATAGTTAACGGGTTATTGTGTGCATCTTTTTATATATATGGAAGTCGTAATGAAGGGCAGTGATGAAACTGGTGTTGCTTGTTTTGGAGAGGAATGACTGGTGTATTTTGGTTTGTTTTTGGCGTAGCTGGCTAATGTTCTAATGTTGTCTTTGCCGTTTCATTTGGCTCTAAGCAGTAATAATGATTATATTAAGAAGATGGAGAGGGTTTTGGATATTTTTGTGCTTTCCTCATCCATTAAAGCCTGACATGAATTACATGATCTTTAATTTGCACATCTTGTTTTCAGCATGTGGCTGTACACACAGAGGAACAAGGTTTACTCACAGATTAGGCTCGAAGATTTAAGAATCTCTAATCTTAATTCATGAAGTGCTACTGAGATTTTAACCCATGACCCGCAACTTCAGGACTTAAAGTACGGGACGGGATAGCCTAGAGGTCAGAACATTGCGCTCGCAATCTGCTGAGCCGGGTTCGATTCTCGTTCAAGGGGGATATTTTCCCCTGGAGTTAACATCAGTGCAGACTCCACTCCCCCCAAAGTCCTTCGGATGAGACTATAAATCGAGGCCCCGTGTGCGAACGCACGCAGGACATCTTGCGCACACGTTGAATCCTGTTCCGCTTTTCGAAAGAGTAGGCCATTGTGTGCCGGTGGGAGCAGATGACAGAATTTACAAAACCGCATACACACGGGAACTGGATGTAAAAAAGCACATAAGTGCTTATTCCATTATCCTCGATATAAAAAGTATGTTCTTTCGAGCCAGAAGGCCCATAGAGCCAGAGCTTATCCCGGTTTCTGTAGCGTTAAGCGAACTGATGGTTTTTCACCACCCCTGTGACAGGACGCTAGTCTGTCGCCATTATCCTCGATATAAAAGAACAAAATGAAATAAAATAAAAATAAAATAAATAAAGTATAATAAGTACATCACGTTGTATCCTTGGGTTCTGGACCAAAGTGTTGTTAGTGAGGAAAAAAAAAGAGTACTGAAGCAGCCATGTGAATGACACATTTTTGTTCTGTAAGTGCATATATAGTGTTCACTGTGTTTCCAGCTTTTGATAGCATCCGCTATTAGTGAGGAGAGAGAGAGAGAGAGAGAGAGAGAGAGAGGAGAGAGAGAGAGAGAGAGAGAGAGAGAGAGAGAGAGGAGAGAGAGAGAGAGAGAGAGAGAGAGAGAGAGAGAGAGAGAGAGAGAGAGAGAGAGAGAGAGAGAAAACGAGCTATACCAACCGTCAGTGAACGTAAACATCTTTTGTTGCAGCTTTAATCGCTCTGATTTGTCTTTGCAAGATAAAGCGCTATACAAATTCCATTTATTATTATTATTATCATTATTATTTTTATAATCGTTATAATTGCTCAGCTGTCGTTTTGTGTTTCGGTTTATGTGTCTGTGTGTGCTTGATTTTATACGTATACTGTAATTGTTTTCTTGATCAATAACTGCTGGAATACTAGATTATTTCTCCCCCGTCATCATTCAACATCATTCTGATTGGATTTTTTTGTCTTCCTTAATCGAATCATCCCTGTTCAACTAAACCCTATTATTAAGCCATGCTAGGAAACAAAAATTCAGAAAAATTAGTCATATCCTTGAAAACCTGTAGGCGTCTTTCGTAAGCAAAAGCATCAGAAACCCCAGAAATGTTGTTTACTTGTTAGAATCGATGCCTCTCCTTCAACAGTCAGTACCTTGAAGAAGAAAGAGAGGGAATCCTGAAATGGGCCATGCTCTGGATGACAAGCAAATGCAAGGACGAGAAGTCAATTCGAAAGAGAGAAAGAGAGAGAGAGGGAGAGAGAGAGGGGGAGAAAGATAGAGGGAGAGAGAGAGAAAGAGAGAGGGAGGGATACGGAGAGAGAGGGGAGGGAGGGAGAGAGAGAGAGAGAGGAGAGAGAGAGAGAGAGAGAGAGAGAGAGAGGAGAGAGAGAGAGAGAGAGAGAGAGAGAGAGACAGAGAGAGGGAGGGAGATGAGAAGAGAGACAGAGACAGAGAGGAAGAGAGAGGGCGAGAGAGAAGAGAGACAGAGAGAGAGAGAGAGAAGAGGGAGAGAGAGAGAGAGAGGGAGGGAGGGAGGGCTAGGGTGGAGAGAGAAGAGGAAAATTAGAAGAGGGTAAGGGGAGAGAGGTAGATGGTGGTGGGGGTTCGTGGTGAAGGGGGGGTGGGTATGAAAGGGAGGGGGGGGGGGGGGGTAAGCCGTTAGCAGTGACAAGGTTCCAGCAGCGTCACTGTGGCAGATGATGTATTGCGCATGTCAGACTTTCGTGGCACAAGCTCCAGTTTTCTGTTGCTTTTCTGCATCTGCTTTTTTGGGTTGTTTTTAACGTTTTAAAAAAAGTCTTTGTGTTTTTCTCCCTGTTGTTTTCTGTTTCATTTGATTGTATGAAATCTTTTGTGCTCCTATTCTGTAATGGTTTGTGTTATTTATTTGTTTGTTTGGTTTTTTGACTTGGTTTTTTTTTTGGGGGGGGGGGGGGGAGGGTGGCGTTTGTTCCGAACATTGAAAGGCTGTAGGCCTGCTTGTGCTGCGAGTTTTCAGAATGCTGCTTTTTTGTCTTTTCCTCCTCTAAAAATCTTCCATTTTTCTCTCTCTTTTCATTGTCTCTTTCCCTCCTTGTCTCTTTAATACAATTGCCATAACCACAGGCTAGAAGCCCAATAAGTTTTGTTTGGGGATTGAAGAAATTTTATTGGAGATACTGTAATTTGAGAATGGAGTATGGAAAACCTTGTCTGAAATTTTTTTGACAGGTGCAGCGTTTTTTCTGTTTTTGATTTTTTTAGAGAATTTTTTTGGGGTATAATTTCTTTTAGTGTTTGTTTGCAGTCCCCTGTATCCCCTTTTGTTTGTGGGTTTTGTGTTGACATTCATTTTTTTTTTGGTCCTTTTTTTTTTTTGTGGGGTTTTTCCCCTTTAAAGTAAATTTTGGGTTTGGCTTGAACTCGATTCGTGTTTATTTTCCTGCTCCCGTTTATGTCTTCTGTTTGTTTTTATTTTACATTTGTTTGGAAATTTTTTTTGTTGCTTTTTCTGTCCCCTCCTGGCCCCCTTTCCCTTTTTGTTTTTTTTGTTTTTTTCCTTTCTTTTGTTTGTTTTTTTTTTGTGTTTTTTCTTTTCTTTTTTTCTTTTTTTTGGGGGATTGATGTTCTATTTTTTTTTGTTGAAACCCCTTTTTTTGGCTGGGTTATCCCCTTCAGAAATATGGATATGCAAGGGAGGCATTAGTTGTTTTGGGAAAAAGTGAGATATTCTTACTCTCCAGATGGTTTTTAGTTTTGACAAAGCTGTTATTGTCTGTGCAGTCCTGCATACTACTTCTGGCTTGGATCCCTGGTCTGATCAAGGTCCCAGGTACTTGAAGCTTTGAATGTTTCCGCTTCTGGTCATTAAAACCCCGATATCAGTGCTAATGCCGTTGGGTTTTTTCATCAGTTTGGTTTCTCTGCCTGATTTCCAGCCGTATGTTTTGGAGGCCTTATCCAAGTGTTCGTTAGGCTGCAAGCTTTTTTCTGATCGCTATTCCATCAAGTCTCTGCGAAAACGGAGGTTTGTGATCGTTCTGCCACCCCAAGCTGATGATCCTTCATGATGTTCCCGTGATAGCCCTGATTCTTCCCAAGGGAAGATGTTGAAAAAAGGGGGGTGAGAGTAACAGCCCGCCCACTCCAACTGTTGTTCGAAAACCATTCTCCAATGTTGTTGTTGTAGACACTGCATGGTGGCCTCCCCTGTACGCTGTTTGTGACTCTGTCGGTTTGCATTGATGCTGTACAAGTTTTGGTTCCAAAAGCTGCATGCCCCCACCCCGTCAAATGCCTTCTTAAAAACGTAAACGTGGTATAGGTCTTGTTGAGTTGAAGGTACCGCTCACATAGTATTCTGAGGTTGAATATTGTTCGGTGTCTGCGCCCTGCTCGGAAACGCTTGTTCCTTTAGCAATGTGGGCTCTGTTGTGGCTTCAGGGCTATTCAAAATTTTTCTGCGTTTACCCCTTTCTTGGGTGTTTTGAGGGTGATTGTGGGTAAATTTTTTGGTTGTTGTAGATTTCCTTTCTTGGGGAGGGGTGTTGAGCGATGCGCCATGGGGTTGGATTTTCTGTCTGCAGTCTTTTGGGTTCTTGTAGGGGCTGATATGGGTTCCCCCCCAAACTTGGACCAACTCAGCTGGGGTGTTGTCAGCCCCTGTTTGTTTTTCACTTCTACATTTGTTTGGTAATTTGTTTTGTTGCTTTTTCTGTCCTCCTCCTGGTCCCTTCTTTCTTGTTTATTTTGATTTTTTCCTTTCTTTTGTTTGTTTTTATTTTGTGTTTTCTTCTTTTCATTTTTCTTGTTTTTTGAGGGGATTGATGTTCTATTTTGTTTTGTTGAAATCCTTTTTTTGGCTCGGTTATCTCCATCTCTTGTTTTTCTGTCTTATAACATGTTGTTCCTGATTTTAGACAACTTAGATACAACCTTGACTTGTTTACTTTGCTTCATTGTTTGCTTTAGATTGTTTGTAATCAAATAATCCCCTTTTCCCTTTTGCCCTGCAGTACACAATGTATCATCTATGCTGTGTCTCTCTGGCTGCTGGACATTCAGATTGCGAGCTCTTGGATAGGGGCAGAATGTCTGTTATCCAGCATTGTTTGCCGGAATAAACTCTCTGATGTATTTCTGGTAACCTAATGTTTGCCGGAATTAACTCTCATTTATTTCTGGAAACCTTACATATTTGTCTCTATTTTTCCTTTCTTATGATTTGGGGATGACAAATTAAGCAGAATGATTACCAATTTTTGACAGAATCCGGTGTCATTTGCCAAAAAGAATCCGAGGTTGGGCATTTGCCTTGCATTCGGATTTTTTGAAGGGCAGCATTTTGGAGTGGACCAGTGATAATGATGTTGTCTGTCTTTGCAAGGAATGATATGTGTGTCATTTGTCACGGTCCTCTTGGAGGTAGTTCGGTGAATGCACCGACATTGGTTTTGCCAGCCTTGAGTTCAAAGTTCTGATGATGAAAACACTGAGAACCTAAAGGGCATGATTGATAGGTTTGCGCCCTCTTGACCTAACACAGCTTGGCATGAGTTAGCCGGATCTTTAACCGACATACTGTGTCTTCAGCAAGCGTCTGATCACAGAGTGGAGCAAACTGTTGGAAGGTTCATACGCAGGTTAAAAATGGAAAAGGCTTGAAAATGTGAAGATGTTTCCCATCTTTAACTCATCAGGTGCAGGTGTTATTTGAACCCACCCCTGTAACTTTAGGACGTCCACTGTAATAGGTATATTTGCGTGTAGCTTTTTTCTCAAGCGCTTTGATTTTGTAGATTTACAGGATTTAAGAGCTATAAAAATTACATTTATTGCCATCATGATAATGATGATGATTATTATTAGTAGTATCGCCACCCCCCACCCCCACCGCCACCACCACCACCACCATCATCATCATTCATCATCATCATCATCATCATCATCATCATCATCATCATCATCATCATCATCATCATCATCATCATCATCATCTCTTCTTCTTCTTCTTCTTCTTCTTCTTCTTCTTCTTCTTCTTCTTCTTCTTCTTCTTCTTCTTCTTCTTCTTCTTCTCCCAAGTTCAGCTGGTACAGAACTAGTAGCCAGTAAGAAAGAGCTTGATTTCTAAAGCTGCTATGTGAATTATAACATTATTTTGTCTGTCAATACATGTGATCGGTATGGTCCAAGCTTTTGATAACACTTACTCCTTATATCATTATCCTAGAAATAAAAGAATTAAAAAAAATACGCACAGATAGAGACAGACCTAAGGGAACAGATATTGAATGTTTACTTCTTGTGTTGCTGTTTCTGATGCTATTATTACTTTTTTAGATATGATTTACCATGGTTTCGTTTTTTTGTGTTTTGAGATTGTATTTGCGTGTGCTTGCTTCTAAGTGTGTTTTGTAATTCTTTTTGATGGATGAGTAAGTGCTAGAACTCCACTTGGTTTCTTACAGTCTTTTGAAACGATTTATCAAGTTCGTATCATTTTATATTCAAAAGTTGACTTGTCTACATTTAACTTCCTTATTAAGCTATGCTAGAAAAAAGAGATCAGGACAGACACAGTCATATCCTTGAAAGGAGTTACTTTGTAAACACACGCATCAGAAGCCCCAGAAATGTTGTTTACTTGTTAGAATCAATGCCTCTCCTTCAACAGTCAGTACCTTGAAGAAGAAAAGAGGGAATCCTGAAATGGGCCATGCTCTGGATGACAAGCAAATGCAAGGACGAGAAGTCAATTCGAAAGAGAGAAAGAGAGAGAGGGGAGGGAGAGAGAGGGACACAGAGAGGGACAGAGACAGAGAGAGGGAGGGGGAGAGGGACAGAGAGAGAGAGATTGACAGAGAAAGAGGGACAGAGAGAGAGAGGGGGGGGGGAGAGAGGGACACAGAGAGAGACAGAGAGGGACAGAGAAGGAGAGATAGGGAGAGAGAGAGGGAGGAGAAGAGAGAAGGAGGGAGAGAGAGAGAAAGAGAGGGAGAGAGAAGAGAGAGAGAAGAGAGGAGAGAGAGAGAGAGAGAGGGGAGAGAGAGAGGGAGAGAGGAGACAGAGAAGAGAGAGAGAGAGAGAGAGCGGAAGAAGAGAGAGAGGAAGAGAGAGAGAGAGAGAAGGAGAGAAGGAGAGAGAGAGAGAGAGAGAAGAGAGAGAGAGAGAGAGAGAGAGAGAGAAGAAGTAGATTTATTTTATTTTATTTCATTCTTTTATATCGAGGGTAATGGAATAAGCACTTATGTGCTTTTTTATATCCAGTCCCCGTGTGTATGCGGTTTTGTAAATTTTGTCATCTGTTCCCACCGGCACACAATTGTCTACTCTTTCGAAAAGCAGAACAGGATTTAATGCGTGCGCAAGATGTTTTTCATGCGTTCGCACACCGAGCCTCGGTTGAAGAGAGAGAGAGAGAGAGAGAGAGAGGAGAGAGAGAGAGAGAGAGAGAGAAGAGAGAGAGAGAATGAAGAGAGAGAAAAGAGAGGGAGAGAGAGAGAGAGAGATGGGGAGAGAGAGGGAAGAGAGAGGAGAGAGAGGGTGGAGAGAGAGAGAAAAGACGAAAATGAGGAGAGGGAGAAGTGGGGAGGGGGTGGGTGGGTTGAGCAGTTAGCAGTGACAAGGTTCCATCCAGCAGCGCCACTCTGGCAGATGATGTATTGGGCATGTCAGACTTTCTGCATTGCGCGAGCCCCTGTCTGTTGTTGTTGTTGCTGTTGTTGTTCGTTTTCTACGTCTGGTTTTGTTCTTCTTCTTTAAAAAAAAATTGTGGGTTTTCTTTCTTCTTCTTAATTGTACGTCTGGTTTTATTTAACAGAATGTCATTTTGTATTCCTTTTTTTATTATTTGGATTTTCTTTTGGGTTAGTTTTTTTTTCTTATGCTGTTTCTTGTGACATGTCTGACAAACATGAAACAAGTGGTAGGTCTACTTTTGTTGTAGGTTTTATCGATGTAGTCTGCTCCTCAGGTGGCTTCTTTCTTTTTTGTTTCCTTATCATTTTTTAAAATCAGTATCATTATTATACCATCATTATTATTATTAAGGTCTTCATCATCATTATCATGGTCGTCATCATCGTCATCGTCGTTAGCGTCATCGTCGTCGTCATCATCATCATCATCATCATCATCATCGTCGTCGTCGTAGTCGTCGTCTTCTTCTTCTTTCGTTCTTTGTTTGTTTGTTTGTTTGTTTGTTTTTCTTTCTTTCTTTCTTTCTTTCTTTCTTTCTTTCTTCTTTCTTTTCTTATTATCCTCCTCTCCCTCCTCCTCCTCCTCTTGTTGTTGTTGTTGTTGTTGTTCTTCTTTCTTCTTCTTCTTCTTCTTCTTCTTCTTCTGGTTCCTGTTTGTTGTTGTTGTTGTCTTTTCTACCCCTTCCTGCTTCAATCCAATTTGTGTTGCCATGATTTTTCCTTTAAGGAAACAAACTGAAATTGCCAGTGTCATACCCCGCATTTGTGCTGAAAATATATTCTCCTGAAAATAGCAGGGTGATTGGACATGTTGTCTGAGTGTGGAAGAAAACCAAAAAAATCTTTGAGAAAAAGCTTGGACAATATTAATGTTGAAATGTCGTTTTTATATCTTGTCATAACGAAAACATTAGCTAACGGAATAATGAAAAAACCCACCAAAAACAAAATCAACAAGTTCCACAACTTCCACCCAAAAAGCAAGTGAAAAACCAATTAAACAACCGACAAATTAACAACAAAAAGGGAGAAACACCAAATGAAAGAAATCATCCGAAATAACGGCTTGCAACAGCAACAGCAACAACGTCAACACAAAGAACCGAGAAAAGCAGGCCAACACGCATAAGCAAGCAAACATGATGTGAAGTAGCATGGTTTCCCAGCAAGGAAATGTCCAAATTTGTTTGTTGTAGCTGAAGGGAATAAGATTTAACATCTCTGCCTCACAAAATATATCTTACATCACTGAACTCATTACAGACGTGCGTGTTCTAGTTTTGATGTTCAGTGTGTCACGTGAGACACGCCACAAACATAATGATTAATAAGTATAATAATGGAACATGCACATGGACTTTGTGCATGTTTTTTTAATGCATTAAGTAACATTTTTAAAACAAACTGGCCAGACTTTGTTACAGAATAAATACTGTTTAAAGGTGTATTTTGTACACCACAAGTTGTATCCCTTGAAAGAGACTTTTTATCTCTAGGAATTTGCCATATTTGACAAAACAGATTCTTAAACTCACTGATGAAAGCAACTGCCCACATGCTTAACATGTTACATATTTTATCTGGTATTCGATATTATTTTACATACCAAATGCCTAGAGATTGTATTACTATACACAATTTTCAAGATATTAATTTGATGTCCTCAGATGTCGAAATGTAAAGCGAATTTGCCACATAGGAAATGTCCACATATACAGCAAATTTGCCACATTGGAAAAATGTTCACAGATAGTGTCCACACCTACAAATAGTCCACCATATTTTTTTCAGCTGTCAAAATTCAAAAGCACTCTTTCCAAAGAGTACTCACTGCACTGGGGCCTCATGTATCTGCAATCAGAATTGTTGTGAAGACGAATTTCCCATGGGCATGAGAGCGGCTCAAGAAATAGTTCAACCTGTCCTAAATTCTGCTACTATTCGCAGAGCTGTATTTTCTCCTAATGGAATAAACCACCAAAAGTTCTGATAATGTCCAGAAAATGATGGATGATCTGCCCAGATTTCTGAGTTTTTAACGGATGGATCATTTAACAAGCTGGATACTATGTTCAGTGAAGCAAGAAGCTGATAAATTTGAACTACATGGACATTATTTTGCAATATGAGAAGAGAGTGATGAGCTCTTTGGAGTACATTTACAATTTGCTGAAAACTTTGGTCATTGCATTTAATTAGTCTTTTATGAGATGAAAGTTAATTGTCTTTCTTAGGGTGAGCTTGAAAAAGTTGTCAGAGGTGGATGCAATGTCTCAAGAAATGATCATTTACTTATGGCTTTGTTGGGTCATCGTTTTGTATAGCTTTTATAGACACGCCCTGATTTCTTTGACACAAGTTTAGGATATCGTTCCAGGTAAAACATTAAGTAGGGTGCCTGGCTTTGCCAATTTTTACACTGTGTTGATGTGAAAGCTTTGCTTCCACACACACAGCGGTTATGAAACAGTCACAACTTATTTACAACACAACAGAAACATTATCTGGTCTTATTGTGTTTCCCTCTGTCATAGCTCAATTGAAACATCATGTTCATGATCTAAAGAGATCCGTGGACCCGAGTCACTGCTCATTTGTCCCTTGAGGGGATTTGGCCTTGGTTCCTTTTCTTCCGTGTTTCCTATTGGGTGGAATGTGTGTAGTGCCTTGTCTTCTCCTGTGCTTGTTACTGTACAGGTGGTCTGCCTGCTGGCCTCAGCTAACATGTTCCGAAGTCATGGCAGCTCATTAAACAGTTTAAAAGAAAAGATTTTAAAATTTGCTTGAAACAAGGCATGAGAATATAGCTAGGCAAGCGGAAAAGAAACTTGAGAGATTTATTTTATTTATTTATTTTATTTATCTATTTATTCTTTTATATCGAAGATACTGGAATAAGCACTTATGTGCTTTTTTACATCCAGTCCCCGTGTGTATGCGGTTTTGTAAATTTTGTCATCCGTTCCCACTGGCACACAATGGCCTACTCTTACGAAAAGCGGAACAGGATTTAATGTGTGCGCAAGATGTTCTGCGTGCGTTCGCACACGGGGCCTCGGTTTACAGTCTCATCCGAAAGAAAAGAGAGAGAGAGAGAGAGAGAGAAGAGAGAGAGAGAGAGAGAGAGAGAGAGAGAGAGAGAGAGAGAGAGAGAGAGATTTGCAAATATATGAAACGATAAAACAAGTCGATGAAAGAGAAAATTCAGAAAACAGGACACTATAGTTTCTCCAGGAGACAAATATTCCACGAGGGTTTGGTTCTAAACTGCCGCCAGGAGCAGGGCCTACACCCTCAGGGCATAGTTTGCTGCCTGCAGGGAGAACAGCACAGGTCCACTCATTTCTCTTCCGCCTATGTCTGTATGCTTCAGCTCTTCTCCTGTCCCTACTCATCTGTAAAGAGCATTTGTTTCCTTGTCTGTCTGACTGTTTGTTAGGATAATAATTGTGCCATTATTGCAAGACAGTGCAAGTTGAATTATTTGTATTTGTGTCATGCTAGCATTTTCTCCGTCTTCTTTTTTCATAAATTTGCCATGTGTTGTGTACCCATTTTAAGAAATGTTTCCTGTCTGCTTGTGTATGTGTTTCCTTTTTAGGAGACGTTCGAGTTTCGATGGGTAAAGTGATTCCGTCTACACTCATGTTTGATTAGGGTAAACACTGTCCCTGACAAACCTTTGCGACAAAATCCATTCCACGTGAAACAGGTGTAATTACACATGCACACTTGCACAAAGCTGCACACGCGTATACCCGGGCGCACGCGTGTGCATGAAACACGCACACACACACACACACACACAGAGTTTGATATCAGGGATTGTGATGAGACGTGTGCATATAGACAGACAGACAGATACACACACACTCCGAAAATCAAACGCAAAGTGGAGAAAAAAGGCGCCAAGAAACCAAACCAAGCGAAAACAAGCCCAAACAAAAACCGAAAAAAAGAGTAAGGCAGGTTAGAGAAGAAATACTGCGTCACTGCACACACACTTTCCTCCCTCCTCCAGCCCCCTGCCCCCTCTCTCTCTCCCACCAACCTCTCCTACCCCTCTCCTGGGAACAGTAGCCCAAATTTGTACACAGGCACTCCCCAAAGAACAAACAAATAAAAATCGCCTTGTGGCCCATTATAACTGACACTGCGGTACCTTAATTGGTGGGCAAAAAACGATCGCAATCGCAAAATCTTGCCATTGGTGAGCCTCGAAACACTAGCTGAGGAACGAAAAAAACATTCTAAGAAGAAAAAAACCCCTGTAGCATGAAGACAGTTTTGTCTGTATCTGCCTCCTGTTCTGAAGTAAGTAGGACAACGCTGTTTCTTCGGTGTTGCATTCAGAACAGTATTTTCTGAAGTCAACCAAAAACTAACAGCTGGCACTTGCTGGCTAGACACAAGCACGCCAAAAAATAAAATGGCTGTCTTGCTGACCTACTTTTAGAAAATTGGAACTGTCTAGTCACGAGATAGATAGATAGATAAATAGATAGATAGACAGAGAGAGCATTTGTTCGGGGGTTGTTTACTGTTCACTATGTATTAAAAAAATTATTCGTGTATCCCGCTGTTTTAAAAGATGAAAACATCTACTTTCACTTGAACAGAAATAAGGGCAAGCTGAGAAAGTATCGACGGAGAAAGTATTAAAAAAAGGCAGACCGAAGGCATGGAAAAAAAGAGAGGAAAACTGATGTTTTAAATAAACAAATTGACTTTGCATTGAGAAGAATAAAAGGAAAAAGAAAGAAAAAAACGTAGAGAAGAATAAAACGAAAAAGAAAGGGGAAAAAGAAAACAAAGTAGGATTAAAAAAACCCACTGCACTTCAACACAAAAACTATTCAATGTACTAGACAGAAATAAAAGGGTATGGTGAAATAAAGGTAAGGAAGAGTTACAAAGAAAGCAAAAGTAGAGAAACAGTAGAGAGACTTACAGAAAGACGAACTGATCAAGGATGAAAAGAAGGTAAAAGAAAAGAGTGAAAAAGAAAACAAATATTCAAGAACAAGTACCTCCAAACCCCCCCCCAACCCCACACAGAAAGACAGGCTGACAGAAAGAAAGAAAGAAACACACAGAAAGACAGACAGAAAGATAGACAGCCAACAAACAGGGAAGTAACACACACAATCACGTTCAAAACTCAGTGCATCAAGAAAGCCCTCTGTGACGTAGGAAACATCACGTAATTCGTGACGTCAACACAAGGCGGAAAGCTAAATGATTGGATTAGCCTGCACGGCGAAACATCCGCGCCAGACCAACCATTTCATCGAGAGCCAAGCAAACCAGCTACTACCCTTCTCCTGCAATTCCGTCCTTTTCCCTCAACATCAACAATCTTGGACTTCATCTCAGCCGTGTTCAGCCAGCAAGCTGCTACGTGTTGATACTTAAGGCCACTTCTCTTGGTACAGAACATAGATTTATTTTCTTCCCACTGCAGAATTTCGCCCCAAGTTTTTGACACGTTTTCGCTCATATGGCAGAGAATTGTTGCTGTCTGAGCGTTCGATGAAGGAGAAGATTTCGATCTTTGGAGCAGTGAAACTGCGTGTGTGTGCTACACAAACAGTAGAGAGTTAACACTGAAAGTGCAGCAATCACTAATTTTCAGTTCCTGGTTTGCCACACAACAGAATGAGAAAAAGAATGTAAAACTAGTTAAAGACACAAGCACCTACTTCATCCATGTTTCTTGTTCTCGTCTCCGTTGATACCAACCTACCCCTCCCTCAAAACAATGGTTACTTACTGTATTCCCCTGAGGCAGGACATTCTACTTAAACACTTCACCCTGCCCGCTCCCTTAAAACAGTGGCTACAAACCTGATTCCACTGATAGGTAAACCAGGACATTCTACTCTATTTTGTCATTCAAAAGTCCTTTTCTTTTTTACATGAAGCCAAGAAAGGCTACCCGTATAACGTCGTGAAAGTCACATATACCAAATGACATCCAAAGCAAAAGGCTGAACAGCCCCCAGCTTCATCTGACGTCCACACAATATCACGTCGGTCACGCGCAAGGGAACATGCCCGGGCCAATCATAGCTGCTGTCAGTAAGAGGCGCGCAAATTCAATTGCCATCGAGAAAACGCTACACGGGACGCCAGCATAATTACCTTCTGACTCCCGCCAGTGCAGCAAAGCATCGCGGCATTAAGTCTCTTGAAGATGTTGGCTTACATTGATCGAAAAAGTCGGCAAGCAAAAAATTGAATTATTTCGGCGTGGGGCGGAGGAGCACAGGCTTAACTTGTCTCCCAGCATGCATGTCAACCTCTCCAGATTTCATTCGGCGGATGGTTCAGTTTTGTGATTTTTTTTTTGGTGGTGAAATTTCCATTTCCGTGACAGAAAAGTTTTATTTTCAGCATGAAAAACCGATATAAAAATCACTAAATACCGTACATGAAAACTGTGTTGATATATCTCTTCAATGTATCTGTTTTGCGTTATTATACTAATGGAATTGAATTGGTGTCATTTTTGGGGGTGTCTAAAAATGACATCCTCATCAGAGTGAGAAATATTGAGTTTTGTTTTCTTAATTTTAATGTTTGTTTTGTTTTGCATTGCATTGTACATAAAATGTACTTCACTTTTGCCTGGATAAGGATAAATATCAGCTTTGTACCTTTAGAAAAACAAGAAAATTTTCTTACGACTCAGCAATCCAAGATGCCATAATGTCAGTCGCGCTGTTTGCCAGAAATTGAGATTCACAAATAAGAGCTGTACAAAGCTCTTAAGATAATAGCAGCAGCAGCAGCACAAGCACTTTCCTTTGTAATTGTTGTTATTGCTAGTGGTGTTTTTGTCTTGCGTTTTGTTAAGCAATATCCAATAATGCACTTCCCCTCTGAAAGCATATATATATATATATATATATATATATATATATATATATATATATATATATATATATATATATATATATATATATGGCGAGATTTTGTGTATGCAGCCATTTTTAAAGGCATCATTAAGGTAGCCGCATTTCGACTTCGGGGATTGGAAGTGTATAGGATCGGAATTTACAGGGAAGGAAGGAAACCTGTTTGGAGCTGATTTTCCCTTGCTCTTCCAGAGAGAGAGAGAGAGAAGAGAGAGAGAGAGAGAGAGAGAGAGAGAGAGAGAGAGAGAGAATCAGTCAGTTATATGTAGGGTTTGACATGTTCAGAACCAAAAAAGATCTCCTTCAAGCTGCCCCAGTGTGGTAGTGGTTTATTTTGGAGGCTTGGCCGAGAGCACTATTGGAATAAAAAAAAAAAGAAGACGAGGCAACGGGGTGGGGCGGGCGGTCAGTGCTTTAGGGTAGGCCGCTTCTTCCTCCCCCTTCTGAGATTGCCATCAGTGCACGGGCACAGGGACAGCCGTCCGTCCACTCCACTTCTGTTTAGTTGCTGCGGCGAAAATGCATTTTACTTCAGCCAGGAAAGCTGATTAGTGTCACATAACATCAGGCCCAAGACACGCACTTACTGGTAATTGAATGCACAGGCCCCATTTACAAGCCTGCGCCAAACTGCACAAGCCTAGGGAACACGAACTTGGAGAAGAATATATAGTGAGCGCGCGCGAGGTGATGTCTTTTGTATCGTCCAAAAGTGGATTCCTGTTATACCAAGGCCTTGCTATTGCGAGAAAGTCAGAGGCACGTTTGAGGATACTTCTGATTGCGTTGTGCGATTTATTTCCTTGGTGATTTTGTAAGTTTCCAATTCCATTGCAAGAGGCAATGTAAGTTTTCATTGCCTTTGCAAAAGGTCCCCACACCACACTGCTTCGTGTACACACACACACACACACACACCACACACACACACACACACACACACACACAACACACACACACACCACACACACACCAATCTCCCCCCCCCCTCTCTCTCTCTCTCTCTCTCTCTTATATATATATATATATATATATATATGTGTGTGGTGTGTGTGTGTGTTCATGTTCATAGCTTATTTGTTTACTTACATATGCCGTGATACGTGAGTTGGCAGATCTTAGTCTGGTTTCAGCGTGCGCCATGATATTACAAACTAACTCCTGCTGCATGTCTGTCTGCCTGCCTGCCTGGCTGCCCCTCTATCTGTCTGTCTGTATCTCTGTATCTCTCTCTCTCTCTCAAAAGAATCTTGGCAAAGTCAATCCCCAAATCACGAAAGGCTTGTTTTACCACACGCCTGGTAATCCATCAGCTCTTCGTTCAGTAAATCAAACTGAACTCTTCAAAACCTTTTTAGAAGCTCATTGGGCTATGCAGTTAAACCAGCGTTTACTAAACGGATTCCTTGATAGGCGTAGAGTAGCGTGTATGCAGTAAATCTGCACGTTTTGACACTTGGCAAAATCTTGTCCAGTAATAACCGTTGGAACCTCACGTGGATCACAGAGGATATTATATCAGGTCTGCCATCTTGTTACCAGGCAGAAAACTAGAAACAGAAAAAACCCATTCAGAAATGATGGCTGGATCGAAGGTTCGGTGTGGTGTCAATAAACTGGTTTGTCCTTGAGTCGCGTGTCAAAGGGACACCACTTGTATTTCGCTCGCCCTGCTATCCGTCTTTACTCTCTGCCACTCTCTGAAAAAGTGGATCAGAGTGGAGTACAAAACTTTGTTCAAATAAGTGATGTATTTATCCAGCTTCCTTTTGAAAGCGATTATATGTTTGGAAAAAAAAGACGCATTCCTTTCGTCTTGAACCCCGTACCTCTCCCCTGCGTATTTCTAAAAGTAAAAGTTAGGTTTTCAGTTTTGATAAATACTAGTTTTATGCGTTGCATGAATACTTCATATCACTAATTTGCATATTAATTGACAAGAACATGTTTATGGCATAGCAATGATTAGAAAATGAATGATTTTAAAAGTCCAGAATGATAGTTCACCATAATTTGAATGTTAACATTCTCTGCGTCTTTTGAATCTTGGAAGAGAAGGATTCTCAGTTTGAAAATTCGTTGATTATTTTTTTAGACTTTATTTCTTTGAAATCAAATTCGACTGTGTTTTCTTTCATATGTTTTTTCCCTATTACTGACAATAAAGAGAATCGTGTGCATTATAAAAACCTTTCCAGTGACTCAGGATGATAAAAAAAAATGCTTGCCAGAAGTGCTTGTCTCTACAAGTGTTTCTTGAGTAGGGGGCAGTCACGATATCTGAAATATCTAAGCTTAGAAAAGGGAACATGAGTCATTAATACATGAGAGAGAGAGAGAGAGAGAGAGAGAGAGAGAGAGGAGAGAGAGAGAGAGAGAGAGAGATGTGGTGTGAGTGTGGTGTGTGTGTGTGTGTGTGTGTGGAGAGAGAGAGAGAGAGAGAGAGAGAGAGAGAGAGAGAGAGAGAGGAGAGAGAGAGAGAGAGAGAGAGAGAGAGAGAGACTGACAGACTGAGACACAGAGAGGTTACTTCTTTTTGGTACATCCCCAAAGAACTTGTGGACAACCACAAAAGACAGTGCACAGCGCAGCCACGTGTGTATCCTCACCATCTGCTCACTCTCCCAAGTACTTTATCATCAGCGATGGTGCTTGGTTCTCTGCCTTCCCCTACTTCTCCCTACACTCTTCTCGCTTGTTCCATTGCACTGCCTAGTGTTGCCGTTTCTGTTTAGTTTCTTTTCTTTCTGTGTGCCTGCATGTCGTGTCTTTCTGTCTTTCTTTGTACCTGTCTGTATGTCTGTCCGTCTTTCTTTCTTTGTGCATGCCTGCCTGTTTATCTGTCCGTCTTTCTTCTTTCTTTCTTTCTTTCTTTCTTTTCTTTCTTTCTTTCTTTCTTTCTTTGTTTCTTTCTTCTTCTTCTTCTTTTCCTTCCTTCCTCTTCCTGTCTGTCTTGGTTTTTTTCTTTCTGCCAGTGTGTCTGTCCGTCTTTCCTTCTTTTTTCCAGTCTTTCTTTTTTTTTTTCCTTTTTTCCGACTTATTTCTTCCTTTCTTCGTTTATTTCTGAAAGTTTTCTGTAACTCAATTTTCGGTTGCTTCTATTTTTGCTTCTTTTTAGGCCTTTTAAAAGTTTGTTTTTATGACTGGCTTTGTCGCTGTTTAAGAAGGAAAAGAAAAGCTAGGCTGGGTCTAATGTTGGCTGAGAAGCGCCGTGCTTGCTTTTCTTGTTCTTTTTTCTTCACATGGAGTGGACTTGCATGCAGATGCGCGGATCGGGTTTATTCCAGGCACGCAAACTACGTTTATTTTTCTCAGTGTTTATGTTGCGGATGAACATTTTGTAAAAAATTACAAAGAATATCCCCGTCAAAAGCTAGTGAGCCGTCCATGAATATGCGAGTACCTACACGTTGTATGATCCAAGCATATTGCCTAGGAAAACTTTGTGTCTACAGAAAATATGTGAACATGTGTGACAAGAGCTGCTTACAAATATTCGTTGTGTACGATCAGGTTCAGCTTCCGGGTGGATACATCTCTACTAACTTTGAGTCGTTAGGCAAAGAACCGTTCCACTATCAACTCTTTGTCCTGGAGATAATGCTACTGTTCACTTTCACCTACCTCATTATTGTTCATAAACCAACGTCAGCTTATTTGTTTAGAGATCATTTAACCATATTTGTTGGTGGAAAGACTTTTACGAACATTTTGTTCTCTTCCATTACCTTCGTGATGATTATTTCTCAATCAACGTCAGGCCATTCAGTCGAAGGTTATTCAACTATCAAGTCTTTATTGGGTAGAGACCGTTACAACGTTCCTTATAACCACCACCTCCATCCCTCTAATGGTAATACATAAAGCTTCTTCAACTTATTTGGCCAAAAAAGGGGATTCCATTATTGACCTATTGTTGTGGGAAGACCGTTCCTAACATTTTGTTCAGCCACCCATCCTCCTCCTTGATTGAAATACCCGATCCAATCTCAAGCCATTTAGTTAAAGATCTGTTCACTATGAAGCCTCTGTTGTGGAGAAGAAGCAGCAGAAGGGCACCTTGATCTAGAGGTCATGATTTGGTGGCAGTCTTTTTCCCCATGGAGTGTAACCAGTTAAGGACTGAAACGCTTGCTAGAAGACAACTTCTTCTCTGAGGACTTTCTTTTTCCAGCTCCACCTTGTAGTTTTCTCTTCTTTCCGACTATTTCCAACTCCGTCTGTCTGAGTTTTATACCCAGGGGGGTTCGAGGGGAATGGGGCGGGACAGCCTAGTGGAAAGAGCGTTGCACTCGTGATCTGAATGCCCGAGATCAAGCCACCTCGGAGGCACCCGTTTTAGGGGATTTTACCTTGGAGTCAACATTAGTACTGACTTCACTCCCCCGAAAGTCCTTCGAATGAGACCATAAACCAAAGACCCGTGTGCGAACACACGCAGAACATCTTGCACACACCTTAAAATAATCCTTTTCACCATCCGCAAGAGCAGAATTTCTGGCCGGTAGGAACGGATGACATCAATAAAAAAAAACCCCACATACACACTTGTGTCGTGTTTAGACACCATCCCCGAAGTCAGAATGTGGATACCTGAATGGTGGGTAAAAATAATCCCATACACCAAATCTCACCATTGGTGAATCTCGGAGCTCTAGTCGGGAACCCTCCCCCCAAAACACCACAAAAACCCCAAACAAATAACCAAAACAAAACAAAAAACCCAACCAAAATTCCAACCCGAAACCTCAGATATCTGCAACTTGTCTCTGCTCTCTCTCTCGGAAACATCTGAAGTCACGCATCTTCAGATTTGACGTTGATTCCTTGTTGTTAAGCTTATGACTTCGGTAAGAGGAGGATGCATCAGGGTTGTCCTCGTACGTTACGTTCTTTAAAAGTTGTAAGCTGTTCAAAGACTATTAAGTGTTTAAAAGTTGTGAAACGTGTTTGTGTACGTGCATGCATTCAGTGCGCTTTGATGCTGTGCTGCCAAGGTATTGTGCTACGCAAAAGTGCTTTCTTGTTGTTGTTGTTGTTGTCGTCGTCGTCGTCGTCGTCGTCGTCGTTGTTGTTGTTGTTGTTGTTTTTTTCTTCTTTTCTTCTTCTTCTTCTTCTTCTTCTTCTTCTTCTTCTTCTTCTTCTTCTTCTTCTTCTTCTTCTTCTTCTTCCTCTTCTCCTCCTCCTCCCTCCTCCTCTCTCCTCCTCCTCCTTTCTTGTTGTTGTTGTTGTTGTTTTTCTTTTTTTGTTTTCTTCTCTTCTTCTTCTTCTTCTTCTTCTTCTTCTTCTTCTCTCTTCTCTTCTTCCTCTCTTCTTCTCTTCTTCTTCTCTCTCCTTCCTCCTCCTCCTCTCCTTCCTCTCTCCTTTCTTTGTGTTTTGTGTTTTTTTTTGTTGTTCTTCTTCTTCTTCTTCTTTTTCTTCTTTTCTTCTTCTTCTTTTCTTCTTCTTTCTTCTTCTTCTCCTCTTCTTTCTTCTTCTTCTTCTCTTTTCTTCTTTTCTTCTTCTTCTCTTCTTCTTCTTTTCTTCTTCTTCTTCTTCTTCTTCTTCTTCTTCCTCCTCCCCTCCTCCTCCTCTCTCCTCTCCTTCCTCCTCCTTTTTCTTCTTCTTCTTCTTCTTCTTCTTCTTCTTCTCTTTCTTCTTCTCTTTCTTCTTCTCTTCTCTCTCCTCTTCTTTTCCTTCCTTTCCTTCTTCTTCCTTCTTCTTCCTTCCTTCTTCTTCTTCTCTTTTCTCTCCTCTTTCTCCTCCTCCTCCTCCTCCTCCTCCTGTTCTAGCAGCAGCAGCAACACACGAAGAATGGTTATGACGATGATGATTACGAACAAAATGACGAAATGATGATGACAGTGATGATGCCATCATCATAATGACGATAATGGTGTTGATTCACCACCCCCTCCTACCCCCCACCTTCCTTCCCTCCCTCCCGCAAGCACCTACCTACATCACATAACTATCATTCAAAGCTGACAAAAAAAAACCACACGATCTTAAACATCTTCCTAGTTTTAACCCCAAAAAACCCAACAACAAAACACAAAAAACGAACCGCTGAGTATAGGGAAGAGTAGACGTACGGCATAACTATTGAGATTAACAGGCAGGAGTTCCGGGCTGGCCAGCGGACAGTGATCGCTGTATTAATCACAAGAGAGCGTGATCGGGTAATAAACGACCAGGGATTAACCGGTGACGGAGAGGATCAGGTCGAACACGTCGTGTAAATCACAAGGAACTCCACACTCCAATCCCCCGGTGTCAGTAGGGAGGGGGGGGGGGGGGGGTTGGTGGGGGGGAGGGGTTGGTGGGGGTGGAGAAGGAACGGACGCTAAGAGGGATGTAGCGAAGATGAGACATCAAAATATGGTGTCTTACGAGTGGAAAACCGGGCCCCCAGAGGGTTGGGGTTTTTTTGTTTTTAAAAATCTGTCTTGTCTGTTTGTTTATTTGTCTTTTTGGGCTTTTTTGGGGGGTCTGTCTTGTCTGTTTGTTTATTTGTCTTTTTGTTTGTTTGTTTTTTGGTCTGTCTTGTCTGTTTTTTTGTCTTTTTTGGGTGGTTTTTGTTGTTGTTGCCTGTCTCGGTTTCTGTGTCTGTCTGGCTTGGTGGGTTTAAGTCTTTGTATCTTTATTATTTTCCTCTCTGGTATTTTTTTCACTGTTTTTCCCCTCTGTCTCTTGTCTGTCTATCTGTCTGTCTGTCTGTCTCCCTCCCTCCCTCCCTTTTCTCTCCGCTTGTCTTCCTTACAGTCTCTCATGTCTGTCTCGTTCTGTATGTCACTCCGTCTCCCTCCTTCCCTCGTTCTCTCTCTCCTTTTTTTTTTCTCCCTGCTATCTCTTCAGTTCTCTCTGTCTTCGCTGAGTCTTCTCCGTTTTCCTCTGTCTCTCTCTCTCTCTCTCACTTTCTCTCTATATGTCTCTCATCATGTGGGAACGGGTGACAAAAGGTACATAACTGCATACACATGGGGACTGGATGAAAAAAAGCACATGAGTGCTTATTCCATTGTCCTCGAAATAAAATTTAAAAAAAGAAAAAATTCTGTCTTCCTCTCTGTTTGTCTGTCTGTCTACCCCCTCTCTCTGTGTCTATATGTCTCTCTTACTCTGTGTCTGTGTCTTCTATCTCTCTATCTTTCTCTTTCTCTCTCTCTCTGTCTCTCTCTCTCCCTCTCTCTGTGTCTCTTTCTCTCTCCCTTTCTGTCTCTCCCTTTCTGTCTGTCTGTCTCTTTCCCTTTCTCTCTTACCCTCCCCCCCCCCTCTCTCTCTCCAGCGCCTTCCCGCCGTTTCTTGTTCAGTTTCTTTTTATTATGTCTGTCACCCTCTCGCTTCCCCTCTGCCGTTATCTCTTTCTCACTGTCTGCCAGCTTGTCTGCTTATCTGTCGTGTTTCCCCCAATCACCCCGTCCCCTCTCTGCCTCCCTCCATCATCTCCCTCCCGGACTGACTGCAAGTGTAAACAATAATGATTGATACAAAGTAGCCATAAAGATGACTCATCTCTCTCTCTCTCACATACACTACACTACACACAACACACACACACACACACGCACGCACGCACGCACCACACTACGCACACGCACGCACGCACACACCACCACCCCTCACTCATACACATAACAAAACAACACACACACACACACACACGCACGACACACAACACACACATCACACACAAACACACACACACCCTTCTAAAATCTCTATTTAGTGAATAGACGTTAACAACAAGACACAACACACACACACACACACACCACACACACACACACACACACACACACACACACACACACCACGCACGCACCACAAACACACATCACCACACACACACACACACACCCTTCTAAAATCCTATTTATGAATAGACGTTAAACATACAGACACACACACACATACACACCACACAACACACACACACACACACACACACACACACACACACACACACACACACACACACAACACACACACACACACACACACACACACACACACACACACACACACACACACAACACACACATACCACACACACACGACACACCACAAACTCTATTTATTGAATTAGACGTTAACATACAGACACAAACACACACAACAACACACACACACAGATACACAACACACACATACATACACACACAGACACAGAACACACACACACAAACAACACAAACACACACACACACACAACACACACACACACACACACACACACACACACACACACACACACACACACACACACACACACACACACACACACACACATCTTCAGGGGGAGTGCGGATACGATCGTGTCATCGAGGAGACTTGTATTTGATGCCTGTCCTTTTAATTTGCTTGGTCGCTTGAATCTTGTATCGCGAGGGGAGAGAGCAAGAGTGAGAGAAAGAGAATGACAATGACAAATTCTTTCATTTCGAGGATAATGAATAAGCAATCATGTGCTTTTTTACATGCAGTCCCCGCCCGTAGGGATACATCTTAATAATAAACCCAATACTCATACACTCACACATTAAAAAAAGGCAACAAACTTAAAAGATATACTAAATATATAATTATGAAAACACCACACGATCACCACCAACACTCTTTTTGATTATACTCGTACAAATTATATGTCATCATAATAAAATAGACCCAATACCTATACACTCACATAATAAAAACAAGAAAGGAAAAGAGAAAAGCCAAACATGTAAAGTCATAAAAATGAACATCAACATATTGTAAGGTACACTAGTTGTTACACTCAACAATAAGATTGGGATGGTAAAGGTAAAGGTAAAGGATTCCCTTAACCTATAAGGTTGTAGGGGAGCGAGGCGTCAGAGACCTCACTTCTCTAGGGCCAGCATATTTAGGGCGGCGCCCATCTCCTCTCCCTCGCTGCTTTACCTTCCCTGACCATAAAAAGGGCAGGTACCCATTTACAGCTGGGTGAACTGGGGGAACTGTACTGAAGCCAAGGCGCGCAAACGGTCACCCATCCAACTGGTAACCACGCTCGACGCTGCTTAACTTGGCTGGGGGAAAGCGAGTGCTCCGACCACTGAGCTATCCCGTCAGGAAAAGAGAAAAGCCAAACATGTAAAGTCATAAAAATGAACATCAACATATTGTAAGGTACACCAGTTGTTACACTCAACAATAAGATTGGGATGACAATCTCTAAAACCACAACTACAGTCAATAAACCGAGAGAGAGAGAGAGAGAGAGAGAGAGAGTGAGAGAGAGAGAGAGAGAGGAGAGAGAGAGAGAGAGAGAGAGAGAGACAAACAGACAGACAGACAGACAGAGATGCACACACACACACTCTTTATCACGCACACACTCTATCACACACACACACACACAAAACACACACACACACACACACACACACACACACACACACACACACACACACACACACACACACACACACACACAGTATGCACAGTTACGTGGTTTTATGCAGTTTTCGTTGCCTGTAGACAAGCAAAAATCCATAAAATGCTGGACGTGAGTTTTTAATCTGGCAACAACAAGAACAGAATCAACAACAACAATAATAATGCTAATAGCAACAACAACAATGTTTATTTACATTGCGTCTGAAAAGGCGTGAAGTCCATTACAACAAAATTCTAAAATTTCTTAATATGGCAATGAGGGAGAATCTGATATGTCAACATTAATTCCCCCTTCTGACGTCACCAATCATGTGACGTCAGCTGTTTAAAACTATTGACACTTCGTGTCTCTACCCCCCCCCCCCCCCCTTCTTCCCCTTCCTGGTCTTAGGAAGTAAAAACTGATGGACAAAGAAATGATGACTGTCATTCAAAAAGAAAAAAAGAAGACACACAGACACAGACACACACAGACACACAGACACACACACGCACAGACACACACACACACACACACACACGCGCGCGCGCGCGCGCGCGCGCACAGACACACACACACACACACACACACAGATTATGTACATGTGACTTGAGGGTTGGGGTGGGGAGGCAAAATAGCACGGTGGTTAGAGCATCATTCTTGTGATCAAACAGTAACTGAGGGCTCGGGTTCAAGTCTTCACCGAGGTATATTCGTTCCAGAGAATCCCCCGCCCCCACTTTTGTTAACACCGACAATGACTTCCCCCCAAAAAAAAGAAAAAGAAAGTCTTTCAGATGAGACCATATACCAAAGTCTTGTATTTAAATACGTGTAGAGCATTTTGCGCGCGTCAAAAGCTTGTCCACCTTTCGGGAAAGGCTAGGTCAGTTGTGGCTTGTGGAATGAATGACACGAACACAACCAGCATGCATTCTGCCCCGTGGAAAGGTTAGGTACACCCAAGTTCACCCTAACCCAGACACACAGCCAGAAAAATTCAGTGCAGTGCCCCTACGACTCCTTGAATAGTTTAAGGAAAAGCCAAAGCAAAGCAAACCAAACCAAACCAAGCCAAGCCAAGCCAAGCCAAGCCAAACAAAACCTAGCCAAGCTAAACCAGAGCGAGCCAAGCCAAAGCAAACCAAGCCATGCCAAGCCAAGGTAAGCCAAGGCAAGGCAAGCCAAGCCAAACAAAACCAAGCCAAGCCAAGCCAAGACAGCCAAGCCAAACCAAGCCAAGCCAAGCCAAGCCAAGCCAAGCCAAACAAAACCAAGCCAAGCCAAGCCAAGCCAAACAAAACCAAGCCAAGCCAAACAAAACCAAGCCAAGCCAAGCCAAACCAAGGCAAGGCAAGCCAATCCAAGGCAAGGCAAGGCAAGCCAAGCCAAACCAAGCCAAGCCAAGGCAAGGCAAGCCAAACCAAGCCAAGC
The DNA here is from genome assembly GCA_028751875.1 of Rapana venosa. Classification (NCBI taxonomy): domain Eukaryota; kingdom Metazoa; phylum Mollusca; class Gastropoda; order Neogastropoda; family Muricidae; genus Rapana; species Rapana venosa. The sequence goes on from CM054153.1 coordinate 45,585,635, forward strand.
CAAACCAAACAAAACCAAACCAAACCAAGCCAAGCTAAGCCAAACCAAGGCAAGGCAAGTCAAATCAAGCCAAGCAAGCCAAGCCAAACCAAACCAAGCCAAGCTAAGCCAAGGCAAACCAAACCAAGCCAAGCCAAGGCAAGGCAAGGCAAGCCAAGCCAAGCCAAACCAACCAAGCCAAACCAAAACCAAACCAAACCAAACTAAGCCAAGCCAAGCCAAGGCAAGGCAAGCCAAGCCAAACCAAGCCAAGCCAAGCCAAGGCAAGGCAAGGCAAGGCAAGGCAAGGCAAGCAAGCAAACCAAACCAAGCCAAGCGAAGCAAAACCAAGCCAAGCCAAGCCAAGTCAAACCGAACAAAATCAAGCCAAGCCAAGGCAAACAAAACCAAGCCAAGTCAAGCCAAGCCAAGCCAAGCCAAGGCAAGCCAAGCTATGCCAAGCCAAGGCAAGCCAAAGCAAGCCAAAGCAAGCCAAGCCAAAGCAAGCCAAGCCAAGCCAAACAAAACCAAGCCAAGCCAAGCCAAGCCAAACAAAACCAAGCCAAGCCAAGTCAAACGAAACCAAGGCAAGCCAAGCCAAGTCAAACCAAATGAAGTAAGTCCATACAAGTAATACAACATCGTCATAAAAAGTTAATTTGTTTCTGCTCTGGGAGTAAATGAGAAGGGCTGTTGAGCAATATGGCTTGGATGGAGAATATGGAGTTTGTAAAGAAGTCAGACTCAGGCTTTACGACAATAATAATAATAATCAAATATCATTATATAACTAGTCACTGATTGGTTTGGCTGTCAAAAGATAGCACAATAAATACAGCACGTATCAGAAATCGTAATGTAGCTGCCTAACATTTGGTTTTCTTTACAGCCTGTCCTCTTTTTTCCCCATCCACTTTCTGCAAACTATTTTCTTCTGTAATTGAAGCGAAGGAATCTCGTTGAAGATAGACCTCGACTTGTAGTGGCAGTATTAATTTTCAGTGTGCCTCTCCTGCCCATCCGTCAAGTAAATTGCCCAGTCTGGAAGCTGGCTGCTGCGAGAGTCTCCCGGCCCAGTCTGTTGGAATTACATAACGCATTTCTGACACTGATCTAGTTAAGATTGGGGACTATCAGTAACGACAGTGTTTGGCATGAAGAATGAACTGACGGTACAGCGATCTAGAGGTCGTTTTGCGACGCAAGACGAATGTTGCCTTGCTCCAGTCACTGCAAGGGGTCACAACCGACGATCGTTAAACTCTGCCTGCTGGTTAAGTGGGCCAAAACTCCATGTACTACCTGTCTTGTCGTCTGCCGAGTTCTCTCCTCCTGGTCATGATGGAGTTGCTCCCCTTGTCAGCGCTCTTCGGTGTACTTTTCCGACACATATACAGCCAATCAATGATGCTCTTGAAATGACCAGTACAAGTGCAGGCTATGGTGCATCATATTCAGCTTTATTTAATTGTTTTAGCTCATTGTGAAAATCAAAGTAGATTTGTTTCCTCATTGTTTTCGTTTTGTTTTGGCTAGAGCTTCGAGGTTCACCAATGGTGAGATTTTGCGAGTGTGACCATTTTCGCCCAGCATTAAGGCAGCCGCATTTCGACTTCGGGGATGTTTGACGTTTGAATTTAGTTGTATCACTGTGTATATGAGAGAATCTGCTTAGTGAGTTTTCGCTTGTATGTCCATCTGTAAAGCTGATTCTGTCTGTCCTACAGTATGTCCTTGGTGAACTTTTCTTGTCTCCCTTAACTCTTTCAGGTGTACTATCTGTCTGTCTGTCTGTTTATCTATTTATCTGTCCGTCAGTCCGTCCGCCCGCCCGCCCGCCCGCCTGCCCGCCCGCCCTCCTATCCATCCATCCATCCATCCATCCATCCATCCATCCATCCATCCATCCATCCATCCATCTATCTATCTATCTATCTGTCTGTCTGTCTATCTATCTATCTATCTATCTATCTATCTATCTATCTATCTATCTATCTATCTATCTATCTATCTATCTATCTATCTATCTATCTATCTATCTGTCTGTCTGTCTGTCTCTATCTGTCTATCTATTTATCCATCCATCTATCGTCTATCTAACTGTCTATCTGTCTATCTATTTCTCTGCCTCTCTATCTACCTGTCTGTCCATTCTCTATTCATCTATCTACCTAACCACAGAGAGAGAGAGAGAGAGAGAGAGAGAGAGAGAGAGAGAGAGAGAGAGAGAGAGAGAGAGAGATAACGATAACGATAACGATAACGATAACGAAATTTTATTTTCTGAGGGTAATAGAATAAGTACAAGACTTTTTTTTACATCCAGCCCTCGAAAAGAAAGAAAGAAAGAACGTAAACAGACAAAAATATAAGCAAAGTGAATCATAATAATTACAATAAACATCACCACTATAATCATCATTGTCATCACCTCTATCATCATCCCCATCATCACCACCATCACCATAAACAAAATAATTATGATCACATATAAACTTTATGGAGCTTGATGGAATGATGATATGACAAATACACGTAATGTTTCTTCGAGTCATATTGTTGAACAACATTAAAAAAAAAAGTGTCAGAGAGAATACAAACATGATAGTGAAGGGGGGGGAGGGAGAGGTAGGAAGAGAGAGAGAGAGAGGAGAGGGAGAGAGAGAGAGAGAGAGAGAGAGAGAGAGAGGAGAGAGGAGAGAGAGAGAGAGAGAGAAAGGAGAGAGAGAGAGAGAAAGGGAGAGAGAGAGAGAGGGGGGGGGGGGTAGAGAGAGAGATCATCAATGCTATATATACCAAAACGAAATATTCTCTGATACAGTGAGGAAAAATATTTATGCATATAATATTGTTCTCAATACATCTTTGGACATAGACAGCTCAAGTCAGAGAGATCCATAAGGTAATTGTACAACCTGCTTTTGAATTTTTTTAAGTTTGATTCAGATCTTATGAATTCTGGTAAATTATTCCACAACCATCCTCCAGAATATTTTAGACTAGATTTGCATAGAGTAATGGTCGTAAAAGGAAGGTTCAGTTTATGTGAATGTCGATATTCATTAATGGTAAACATGTTCTTAAGAACAAATGGAGCATTTCCGTGCAGTATTTTATGCATAAAAATCCCTTTGTTACATAGAAGTTTTGCTTGGAGAGGTAGAACATTTGCTTGTTTGTAGTCAGATGCTATTAATGAAGTTGATTTGCCAATGGTAATTTTGATGGCTCTTTTATGAACACTTATTAACGGTTTAAGTATATTTTGCTAGCTAGATCCCACAATGTAGAACCATAATCAATATTACACTGAATATATGCATAATAGAATAGTTTTCTTGTATGAAGGTCTAAAAAGTTTTTTATTTTTTTAAACTGATACAATTTAGATGCAATATTTGCAGTAAGTTTTTCACAGAGAGAGAGAGAGAGAGAGAGAGAGAGAGAGAGAGAGAGAGAGAGAGAGAGAGAGAGAGAGAGAGAGAGAGAGAGAGAGAGAGAGAGAGAGAGAATGGATGAATGAACGAACGATCGAATGAACTCGTCTTTGCCTACAACAAAGGGAATAGTGCCAAACTGTAGTAGAACACCCAGCAGTTTGTTGGCAGTCAGTCAGGCAGGCAGGCAGGGAGGCGGACCGTGAGGGCGGTATCTGATGCTGGTGAGGGAGCACATTAGTCCCCCGTCCTGACGCCCGCTGCCCGTTTCCTGACACTGCCACTCTTCACCACTGCTCTGTGGGGACCCGCTGTCTGGTCTGGCTTGAAGGATTGGCACTAACGTGTCCATTTTAGGGAATGAGCAGCGAAAGCAGCTCCAAAAACATAATGTATGAAAGCTTGTCATTTGAGGAGGGCCGTGCGGATTCGTTTTAATAAGTCAGCTCTTTACTATATTACGTATAGTTTAAGAAAGCCGTATCAAGAGATTCAGAATGAGGTACTTTATCAAAAAGACTAGGATAAAGTTATATTGATCACTGCCAGGTGTGTAAATTAACACTTGGAGCCAGAAAACTCAACGGAACTTTTACTTTATACAGATAGAAATTCTAGAAGATAGTGGAATGCCATTTTTCCATAGAGCATTGTTAAATTGATTTCAAAGGAAACGCAAAATAATGGTCTACATCGACTGTTAAGAAAATAAAGTTGTAAAGCAGCCGCATCCACGATTGATTGTAGCCAGCCTATAGCAGACTATGCTTCAGACAAATGCAGAAACTACAGGGTAGGGAAAAACAGATGATTGGAAAGTTGACACAGAGAAATGTTTTTTGTACAATACACATCCCATATTCCTCAAACCTTTGATTTGTTGCTTTACAAGATTCAGCGCTATATAAATTCCATACATTATTATTATTATTATTGAACCTCAACCTGTTTACTCTTTTCTCTAAAGCCACTTATCAGATCCCCTGGACACATCCACAGAGTTGTAGACAAAAGTTTAGGCTTTTATTTAAAATAACAGCAAACCTGCACACGTTTATGTACAGATTTTCAATGCTATGTTTGAGATCTTTACCTTTACAACCTATCAGCAAAGTATACAGCCGATATTAACGAAAATTCGCAAAAGCGTTGAACTGAAGCCAGCCATCGTGCTCAGCGTTTGAAATTAACTACCTCCCCCCCCCACTCCAATTGTCTTCTCTCCTCCTAAATGCCTGTCACCTTATACCCCTGTTGTGCCGTATATGCTTTGGTGTAGGGGTAAAGTACAGTGTTGTTGTAGGAAAAAAACCAGGAACGCTTTCTACTGAAAATGACATTTGGTTATGGTAGACATGAAGCTATGATATCGAGTCAATTTTCTATCCCTCATCATTCCTGAAGATGAACAAGTCAAGGAACCGGCTCCTTAGAGTACCGGGCCAGTCTACCATCAGCAAATAATGCATCTATACTGCAGAAGGTTTGTGTCACACTGCAGGGAGACGGAGAGCAATCATTACAGACAGTGTTCGCCTTCCACCACCAACTAGGGGTAAAGTGATCCAGCAATAAATCTGAACAGAAGACGAATTTCCATTACCCCCGTCACAGCACGGTTCAAACTACCGCTGTTAAAGACTGCCCGCTGCTCAGTGGGCCAAAAATCAATGGCCTGACTTGTTGGCTGGTGGTCATGATGGAGTTTCTCCCCTTCTCTCCACACTGTTCAGAGTATGTTCTCTGACAGACAACCAGCGCAGAATCAATAGTGTATGCGTGTGGAATCTGTAGATCTTAGGGCCTATCAGCAAGGACTTGTTGTATGTATGCACACAGTGCAATCTTCTTAGTGTAGGTGAAATCTGTAGATCTTAGGGCCTATCATCAAGGACCTTTTGTATGCAAGAGTACTATCTTCTTCACTTAGCTCCTGGAGTTTTTCTTCTTCTACATAAGGTCACTTCCAACATTTTGTTATCGTTTTGGTGCCAGGTTGACTTTGTTTGTGGAGGAAACTACAACTTTGCCCATCTAAAACGTCAAGCTCGTACGTGCATGTGCTTCGCACGCACACATGCACACACAGAGACACAGACAGACACACTTACACACATCCGATGCTCCTGGGGTCTTACTTCTGTTTTAAATGAAAATTGAACACAGAAACAAACCCACACACATACACTCCCCCTACACACTTCCACACACCCACAAGCAACAAATACGTCCCCAGGCAGACAGAGGGACAAGGACGAAAGTAAAGTACATATGGTATTCATCAGCCAAGCCAGCTCTGCTGGCTGCGCCCAGGGGAGGTAAGTACTAGGTATCTGATGTCCCACCATGAGAAATTTGTCACTGGCTCTGACCCTCCCACTGTCACATTAGGCTTAGAGACTATTACTGCAGCCATCATTACTGCATTGCCTCTTCTCTCCTCCACTGCCACATTAAGCTTAGAGACTGTTACTGCTGCCACTGTCACATTAAGCTTAGAGACTATTACTGCAACCATCATTACTGCATTGCCTCTTCTCTCCTCCACTGTCACATTTAGCTACTAGCGGCCACCATCACTGCATTGCCTCTTCTCTCCTCCACTGCCACATTAAGCTTAGAGACTCTTACTGCAGCCATCATTAGTGCATTGCCTCTTCTATCCTCCACTGTCACATTAAGCTTAGAGACTGTTACCATCGGCCACCATCACTGCATTGCCTCTTCTCTCCTCCACTGTCACATTAAGCTTAGAGATGTTACTGCTGCCACTGTCACATTAAGGTTAGAGACTGTTACTGCTGCCACCATCACTGCATTGCCTCTTCTCTCCTCCACTGTCACATTAAGCTTAGAGACTGTTACTGCTGCCACTGTCACATTAAGCTTAGAGACTGTTACTGCTGCCACTGTCACATTAAGGTTAGAGACTGTTACTGCTGCCACTGTCACATTAAGCTTAGAGACTGTTACTGCTGCCACTGTCACATTAAGCTTAGAGACTGTTACTGCTGCCACTGTCACATTAAGCTTAGAGACTATTACTGCAGCCACCATCACTGCATTGCCTCTTCTCTCCTCCACTGTCACATTAAGCTTAGAGACTGTTACTGCTGCCACTGTCACATTAAGCTTAGAGACTGTTACTGCTGCCACTGTCACATTAAGGTTAGAGACTATTACTGCAGCCACCATCACTGCATTGCCTCTTCTCTCCTCCACTGCCTAGCTTCATCCTAGGAGTTCGTGGATGGCGTTCCTTAGGGGAAAACGGGCAATGAAAGAACTGAGGGGGGAGGGGGGGGGGGCGGTCTATAGTGGCTGAACGGGATGTGATGTTGGCATCCACAAAGGCAGAGTTTTAAGGGCACTTGGCTTTTCTTTTCCACAACTGCCTTGGGTTTTGCTTGGTAGCGTGAATTGTTCAGTGTACGTTTGGACACTTGTCTGTTGTGTTGAAAAGTTCGAGGGCTGATTTCTTGTTGTTGTTGTTTTTCTGACATGTCAGTGGTCTTGGAAAGATGTAGACACAGACGAGGGAGACGGGAAGACAGGCACGTTGTACATCTACTTTAGGCAGGCAAGTCAGCAAGCACACAGACTCAGACAGACAGACACACACACACACAGAGATACACACACAAATCTCTCTCTCTCCCACACACACACACACACACACACACACACACACACACACACACACACACACACACACACACACACACACACACACACACACACACACACACAACACACGCACGCCACACACACATACACACACCACACACACACACACACACACACACACACACACACACACACACACACACACACACACACACACACAGAGCAAGCTACAAGCACGCACTGCATGTCCTCACATTTTTCTTATCCACAGAAGCAGACGTTTTAAGGACTGACAAGAAACAGCTGTGATGCTGGCAACCAGGTGATATGGTGATGAGGGGGGTATCTGATGTTCAGTGATCACGTTAGTCCCCTTTCTGACGTCACATGACGTATGCTGTCTGATCTACAACACCCGTCATTGACATGTCTGACGTCTCTCCCAGGATCTCCTGCTGGGCTGATCCAATAAGTGTCACTAACGTGTTCATTTACTGCCTTACAACATAGACCAGCGCTCACAAAGGGAATGAAAGGAATGTTTCTATTGAAGAAAAGGCCTACGTGGTTTCTTAAGGAATGTTGTGGGGGATGTATTGTCTATAGTCATGCTCTTTGTAGTGCAGCTTCCATTAGGAATGTTTCCATTGAAAGAAAGGCCTTGGGGTTTCTGACGATGTTTTGCGTGGGATGTGTAGTCATGGTACTTACAGAAGAGCTTCCAAAGACACGCAGGTATTACATATCACACACAGCACCCAAACGTTTTAGTTAGGAGATAACTCTAGAAAATGTAACCAAACTGCAGAATGTATATACAAAAAAAATCAAATCTTTCCGCAGTGTAACATACAAAATGTCAAGCATTATGCATATATGTTCACAATGTTCACAGACAAAGAAAAGGTCGAAACGGGATACACATTAAAGAAATAAGTAAACAAAACCGAAATAAACAATAGAGGTACACTATATGTAAAACAGATAGGTCTAGAAGTAATAAGAAAAAAGAAGGGACAGAATGGTAGCATCATCATGAAAGGAAAAACGATCTGATAAACAAACACTAGCTGAAGATACGAGTGTATGGACTGATAGAAAAAGGAATATCTCCAGCTATTTGGAAAGTAAAGTTATGTCCCTCAACTTTGCGATTTTTTTCATCTTTCTTGTCATCTACATGTCTCAAAATGAAGTTTCTCTCTTAGCGTATGTTTCATGACAAAAGTAAGGGATATGTAAATCAAAAGTAAATGACTAAAAAAAAAAGATTCTACAGAAGTTTATGTAACATTGACCGACTTTACGCTTACAGGGGACTAAAACGTCTTTTCAATTTAAGCATAAGATCACAAGGAAAACAATCAAAATAATAAAGTTTGTGGAATTTTGACCTAAAGCAATTGTGTTTCAAAGATGCAAAGAAATGATAAAAGTAGAGTAGAGCAGTCAGCAGATTAATGAACATTGGCACTTGTAGAAGCTGTATCGTAGGGCAGCTTGTTTAAGCAGAGCAGCAAGGAAGCAGCATCAAGCAAGCAGTTGTGAATTTGTAGCAATAGTAGTAGTTTAAAGTAGGTAATAGAAGTATAGTTGTAGTAGTAGTAGAGCAGTAGGAATATAAGTAGTAGTTGATGTAGAAGCTAGTAGTAATAGTAGAGTGTAAGAGGAGGAGGATGAGAGAGGTAGTGGTAGTGTGGTGGTGGTTGTTAGAAGTGGTGGTGGTAGAAAAGCAGCAGCAGAGAAGCAGCAGTAGTTAGTAGTAGGGTATAGGTGGGGTGGTAGTTTGTGGTGTTTGTATGAAGTGAGGTAAAGAGAGAGAGAGAAGAGAGAGAAGAGTGAAGAGATGGAGAGTTGAAAAGAGAGAGAGAGACAGCAGAAGGAAGACAGACAGAAGAGAAGACAGACAGACAGACAGAGGGAGAGAAGTAGTATCCAGCTAGTGCAGCAGACAGACAGACAGACAGACAGAGGAGAGAGAGAGATAGATAGTGAGAGAGAAGAGAGAGAGAGAGAGAGAGAGAGAGAGAGAGAGAGAGAGGGGGGGGGCTGCAGTGTAGCAAAGCAGGCAGGGAGGGGGCATGCAATAGAAGAGGAGAGAGAGGAGATGAGATAGAGAGAGAGAGAGAGAGAGAGAGAGAGAGAGAGAGAGAGAGAGAGAGAGAGAGAGAGAGAGAGAGAGAGAGAGAGAGAGAGAGGTAGGTGGCAGTGCTGGTGGTGTCCCCAGCAGTGACGGCACATCACCAGGGAGGTGTCTGATGTCAGTCCTTGATGTGAGAGACACATTGGGCCTTGCCTGCCTTGCCTGTCGCCGCCTGCCTGCCTGTCTGCTTGCCTGCCTGCATGCCTGTCCGTTTGTCTGTCTGTAGCTGCCTGTCTGTCTATCTGCCTGCCTGCCTGTCTGTCTGTCTATCTGTCTTGTCTGTCTTTCTTTCTGTCTGTCTGTCACATTCAGCTTACTGCCCCTTCCTGCTGGTACTGCTGGAGGGAGGGAGGGAGGGAGGGAGGGAGGGAGAGAGAGCTACATTAAGCTAATGCCCTTTATTGATAATGTCAGCACCGGACCACCATCTCCACAGATGGACTGCCCACCCGGACGAAGCACACAGACGCAGACATTGTTTCTCGGAGGGAAGGGAAGGTGATAGGACGGGAGGTAGAGCTTGTAATGATGGGGGAATTAAGAGCCGTGAGTTTTAAAGGTAGTCGTCTTTTTCACTTGACTCTTCCTTGCTTAGCAACAAACTGTTCATTTCAACATCGTGGCATTCTTTCCTCTCCCTGTGTAAAAGTTGAACCGCTAATGTGTAGTGTAGAGCGGTCTTGAGATGTGGGCATAAACCAGCCAGAGATTGCTCAGCATTAGTAGTGAGAGAAGATTTTCTATGTCTTGAAACAGGGTTGTATTGGCAGTTAGGTGAAGGTACGAAATTAAAATCAAGAGAAACTGAGAACATTGCTTGTCTGAAGAGTTGTTATTGGTAATGGAATGGAGCATCTGTCTGGCCTAGATGGTTAACATAGTTTGAGGGCTCTGTAGTTTTGAATTCAGCGATATCAGTATCACAGAACGAGAAATACCCAAACTTTTTAAACAGCAACAACAGCTTTCACGTCGTAAATAACATGTAATTTCGTTTATTCTTGTTTCACCTAATTTTCCACCTACAGTTCCAGAATTTGTTGTATTACAAGCTGTCAGTGAAATGCAGAGGTATGAGTGTTAGTTTTTGTTCTTTTTTTCTTGAAATTTTGTCTGATATGTACTACTACCTGTTTTTCATTGGAGTTAAACTCATTTGTTAATATCATTGTAGACTTTTTATTGCAGAGAGCTATGCGGGTTAATTGATACCATGCGTGCTTACTTACTTGACAAGAAGTACTTTGCGGATGGTTTCTTTTATTAATTTCATAGTTTCAAGATGCCTTTTTTGTCATTTTACTGATGGGAACGTCCAAGTCGAGAGGAATGATGCACATTATAAGAAGGCGGCATTGTGACATCCTCTGTAACATCTGGCAGTATTTTGCATGGGAAAATTTTGAGGAAGTGACGATGAAACATTGGTAATTTGTTAACCCGATTGCAGAATTAACAAAACGAACATTTAAAATCTGGGACTGGTTAACGCTAAACACTGGTACCCATGATTCTCTCTCTCTCTCTCTCTCTCTCTCTCTCTCTCTCTCCTCTCTCTCTCTCTCTCTCTCTCTCTCTCTCTCCCCCACCCTCTCTTTCTCTCTCTCTGTTCATACCAGTTATTGTGGCAGACAACGCTATCAAAGAGAGGAACTGATTTAACCTAGCAAATCGTTCAATTTAATCTCCCATGCTGTTATCCCCAAACTCTCCTGTCTAGAATCTGGTTGCGGCTAAGTCAGCCAGTTCTGAAGATTTTCTTACATCGACATGATATAGTATATCATTGTTGATGACCGCAGTAATCGTAAGGAATAAACCAGAGAGAATGCAATTTTCTTCTTCTTCTTCTTCTTCTTCTTCTTCTTCTTCTTCTTCTTCTTCTTCTTCTTCTTCTTCTTCTTCTTCTTCTTCTCTAATGCGTTCTTTAAAATGGATATTCATGGACAGCGAAGAAGAAGAATTTTCATCGCTCCTGCCGCGACAACAGAGTTCAAGCTGCTATCGTAAAGAACTGAAGCATCTGCTGGCTGGTGGGGAAGAAATCAATCAATGACCTGCCTGCCTGCCTGCCTGCTAACAGGTCTGTGTTGGTCGTGGCGTCTCTGGCCTCCTTTATGGTGTCATCCCAGACAAATTAGCAGTCAATGGGTGGTACGCCAGAAAAACAACAACAACCCTGTCAACTGACGATTGGTTCAGCAGGATTTACTGAGTGCAGAGAATGGTGTATTCTGTCTCGAGTCTGTACATTCTATCGCTACTACTTCCGTGTATTGATATTCTTGTTCAAACCTATTTTTTCCCTCAAGGAAGTGGGGTTGCTCACCGTATGTAAATTTTCCCCGCCACAATGTAGAACCATAAGTTTTTGTCCGTGTTAGTGGATGCATTTTCTTTTTTGGACCTAGGGAGTGTATTGTATACCCCTTCAAGTCACGGCAGATTTCTCTGAGTGAAATTCGGGCTGCTCTCACCGGGGAGAGTTCTTCACCACAAGAGCAGCGCCACCCATTATTTTTTCCCTTTTCCTCTCTGCATGTGTATGTTTCCCTACGTGGGTAGTGCATGTGAATCGCTAGAGCTATCCAAGGGCGGTAACACGACTAGAACCCAGGTTTCCTCCGATATCACGTACTGGCTGTTACTGAAACCCGACATTCATATTTATTACGTTTCCCGCTTTCTCTCGATACTATTTGATACTCTTTAGTGTTACTACTTTCGCTAGATTCTATCTGATATTTACTACTGCACCACTTTCTGTAGATACTAGCTGATATTAATAATAAGAATAAGAAATGGAATTTATATAGTGCTATATTTAGTAAAAAGAAAACAAAGTGCTTGCTTTCAACCTGCTCTTACACATGCAACCAGATACAATGGTTTTAACAAATTCAAATGCACACACACACACCACACACACACACACACACACACACACACACACACACGCACGCGCGCACGCACGCACCCCGCACGCCTACACGCACACACTTACACACACGCGCACACACAGAGATTCGCTACTTCTTCCTCTTTCTCTAGACGCTATCTGATATTCATTACTACTACTCTCCCTCTAGATATTATTATCCGATATTCACGGCTGATTCCTCTTTTTCCAGATGACATTCATTACTACTACTCTCCCTCTAGATATTATTATCTGATATGCACGGCTGTTTCCTCTTTCTCCAGATGATATTCATGACTAGTACCTCTCTCTCCAGATATTATTATTATCTGATATTCACGGCTACTTCCTCTCTCTCCAGACGATATTCATTACTACTACTCTCCCTCTAGATATTATTATCTGATATTCACGGCTGCTTCCTCTCTCTCCAGATGATATTCATTACTACTACTCTCCCTCTAGATATTATTATCTGATATTCACGGCTACTTCCTCTCTCTCCAGATGATATTCATTACTACTACTCTCTCTCTAGATATCATTATCTGATATTCACGGCTGATTCCTCTTTCTCCGGGTGATGATATTCATTACTACTGCCTCTCTCTCTAGATATCATTATCTGATATTCACGGCTGATTCCTCTTTCTCGTGATGATATTCATTACTACTGCCTCTCTCTCTCTCTCTCTCTCTAGATATTATTATCTGATATTCAAGGCTACTTCCTCTCTCTCCAGATGATATTCAGGACTACTGCCTCTCTCTCTCTCTCTCTCTAGATATTATTATCTGATATTCACGGCTGCTTCCTCTTTATCCAGATGATATTAATTACTACTGCCTCTCTCTCTCTAGATATTATTATCTGATATTCAAGGCTACTTCCTCTCTCTCCAGATGATATTCAGGACTACTACTCTCCCTCTAGATATTATTATCTGATATTCACGGCTACTTCCTCTCTCTCCAGATGATATTCATTACTACTACTCTCTCTCTAGATATTATTATCTGATATTCACGGCTGCTTCCTCTTTCTCCAGATGATATTCATTACTGCTACCGCTTTCTGTAGATACAATCTCCTCATACTAATGCCCATGACAGAGAAAATGTAGCGGAAAAAAGCCATGTCTGTTTGATACTACCTTTAATTTCAGCATACTTCCTCTTCCCATCCATCACAGAGATTGCTCTGTCAAGGCACTGCCTGATTCTGGATCAGAAATGCTGGGCTCCAGCTTGTAAGTTTTAATTACGTACATTTCGCTTTGGCAGGACATGGGGTACGATAATTGATGATGACAATGATGATGATGATGATGTTTGACATTAAAAAAAAGTTCGGAAAAAGCATTTCGGGCAATTTGAGCAAACCAGTATGTTTGTACACATTTTTTTCACTGTTTGCATTTTATATAAAAAATAATAAACAACCATAGACAAACTCCATGCTTTAGAATAATACATAAAAAGCCCTGGGAAATCAGGAGTCATAAAGTCATCACAATCATAATCAATATTTGGACATGTTTTGATGTTGAAACAAAAAACAGAATCAACAACACCAACAAATCACAAACACACGCCTACAAAAACAAGCAAAGGTATAGAACCACAAATAAAAGAAGCCCCCCACCCTCCCCCAACACAAATGCAGGGAAAACACCCCAAAACAAAGCCAGCTAACCAACCAACCAACCAACCAACCAACTAACCTACTCATCAACCCGCTAAATAAAGAGCCAAGGAGCAGTGTGTATTTTCCCCCTAAGCCTTTACCTTTGAGCACACGTACTCCACTACCCCACTTCTTCTTGTGTTTTTCAGCAACTTAGCGTTTATTGCTATCAACCCCCCTTATTACTGTAGACACTCAATTTCCTTTGATGTACAGGCCATCTCAGATCACGTAGGCTAGTTAATGCTGGCTTTTGAATCTTGGAAGATAACCATTTTTTTTTAGTGTTGGGTTTTTGTGCTGGTTCTGCGTTACTGGCTGGAACAAGCCTGAGATCACTCGCGCGCGAACACGTACACATACACACATACACATACACACGCATACACATTCTCACTCTCTCGCTCGCTCTCTCTTTCTCACTCTCTTCCTCTGTCTGTCCGTCTGTCTATCTCTCTGTCTGTCTGTCTCTCTGTCTGCCTGTCTGTCTCACCCCCCCACTCTCTCTCTCTCTATTTTCCTGCCATTTTGTACAAAATATCTAAAAGGCGAAGCGAAAGTGTAACAACAAACTATTCATGTGGATGTGTCTTGTCAACATTGTCTTGTAGGACCCCCTTCTAAGGGGCCATAAATATATCTAAATAAATATTGGAATCTCTTTGTCTATCTGTCTCTCTCTCTCTCACACACACACACGTCTAAAATTCCCGTCTAAAATCACTAAATGTGAATAGACTTTAAACTGAAGATATCACAGAGAGGAGAGAGAGAGAGAGAGAGAGAGAGAGAGAGAGAGAGACTGACTGACTGACTGACTGACTCACACACACACGTCTAAAATTCCCTTCTAAAATCACTAAATGTGAATAGACGTTTAACTGAAGAGAGATATATATATATATATATATATATATATATATATATATATATATATATATAAGAGAGAGAGAGAGAGAGAGAGAGAGAGAGAGACTGACTGACTGATAGACAGAGAATGAATCACAGATGTAGGTCGACTCAAATCCAGAGATAAGCCTTAAAGGTCACAGACAAAAGGAAAATAACTTCCCCTTATGGCAGTGTTATTGTTTCGGTTTATTCATTTTCCCTGGGGTTATATTCTCGTTGGTTGGTGGCCAGATTGGTTTTTAAGCGATGTAATGTTTCCAAGTCATAATCAGTTTACTTTGCTGAGGTAGATTTCCTGACCACAGTTTATCATGTTTTTTGCTGTCAGATTGTTGTGTAATACTGGAAAGCATTTTGTTTACTATGTATGAGGTCATTGCATGTTTTTTATAGCCACACCGACCACAAAGGCCATAACCTTTTCTGGGGCGAGATAGGCTAGTGGTTACAGTGTCGACCTCGTGATGGGAATGTTGTTGTTGTGTTGGGCGTTCCCCGGCTTTACACCTTGACATCACCCAGAATAAACTCTCTGTCTCGCTCACTAAAGATAAAGGGGACGGGATAGCTCAGTGGTCGGAGCACTCGCTTTCCCCCAGCCAAGTTAAGCAGCGTCGAGCGTGGTTACCAGTTGGATGGGTGACCGTTTGCGTGCCTTGGCTTCAGTACAGTTCCCCCAGCTGTAAATGGGTACCTGCCCTCTTTAGGGTCAGGGAAGGTAAAGCAGCGAGGGAGAGGAGATGGGCGCCGCCCTCAATATGCTGGCCCTAGAGAAGTGAGGTCTCTGACGCCTTGCTCCCCTACGACCTTATAGGTTATGGGACTCCTTTACCTTTACCTTTTACCTCGCTCACTATACCTGAGATTCGTTTCAAGGCCATGAATAGACAGACACTGGATGGGCAGTTGGCGGCTGTGACTGTTCTCGAATACTTTGCCATAAAGAGAGTCTGTTTTCCCTTTCATGATGAGTGAAAGGCGTTTTTTGGTTTGAAGCTTGTCACGGATGAAGAAAACCTTTAGGTAACCTGTCAAAGCAAAATGAACAGTTTAATGTAGGCCTTAGCAGTCTATTTACATTATCGAATGACGGTAGTCGACAGCGTGGGTTTGTGTCCTTACTGGGGCTTTGCCCCGCTGGAATTAGCATTGGGTAGGGGTGGGATATATAGCTCAGTGGTCAGAGCCCTTGCTCTCCCATAGTTGAGGTTAAACAACGTTGAGCGTGGTTACCTCTTGGATGGGTGACCGTTCATGCGCCTTGGCTTCAGTACAGTCCCCCTAGTTCACTCAGTTGTAAATGGATATTTTCCCTCTTTAGGGTCATGGAAAGTAAATCAGCGAGGTGGAGGAGATGGGCGCCGCCCTCAATATGCTGGCTCCTGGAGAAACTGAGCCCTCTGACATCTCTCTCCCTAACGACTGCCTAATGTTAGGGGAACATCTGTACCTTTAGTGACTTCACACTCCTGCCCCTTTCATGAGCATCTTTGCACATGTTAACACTTTATCCATTTTTCAAAAGACATTTTGGCCTATGGCCGGTGGTATGGATAACCCGAACATATCCAGCACACACTCTGCGTGCACACTGCTACACCTGCATGGAAGTTACGGACTTCCAAGAACTTCTTGAGGAGTTAAACGAGAAGTCAAATAAAGTCGTACATTCTGGGTAACTCTATTGTCTCGCCCGTAGGTTTAACTTTAATAAAGATACTTGAGTGCTTGTATGTTTGCGCTTGCGTGAGTTATGTATGTCTGTGCGTGTTGGCTCGCTTCAAACGTCGCCGCTTCTTTCTTTGATGTTAAATCAGTTCTAGATTGATCCTTTCTGCTCCTTTTGTTCAGAGATTGATCCTCTCTGCTCCTTTTGTTCAGAGGTCTTGTTGGCAGAAGTAGGTTTCATGTCCTCGTTCTTTTCCAAAATTCTTCTAAACCTAAGGCTGAGCGGGAACAATTGTGAAATGCTTATCCTGGTGAAAGAAACATGTGTCTATTTTTTTTCCTCTGCCTCTCTGTCTGTCTGTCAGCCTGTACGTCTGTCTGCCTGTTACTACTCTCTCATTCTCTCTTTCGCTTACAGAGGCAGACACAGGCACACAGACACATCCAAAAACACAGGCGTGTACACACACATACACGCACACACGCGCGCGTGTGCGCACAGACAGAGAGGACAGACAGGCAGAGAGACAGGCAGAGAGACAGACAGAGACAAGACACACACACTCACAGAGAGAGAGAGAGAGAGAGAGAGAGAGAGAGAGAGAGAGAGAGAGAGAGAGAGAGACTGATAGACAGACAGACAGACAGACAGAACAGACAGAGAGAATGACACACCCACTCACAAAGAGAGAGAGAGATAGACAGAAAGAGAGACAGACACACTCACAGAGAGACACAGAGAGACAGACACAGGCACAGACAGACAGACAGACAGGACAGACACACAGACTGTGACAGGCAGACAGAGAGAGAGAGAGAGAGAGAGAGAGAGACTGAGAGGGAGGGACAGAGAGAGACAGACAGAGAGAGAGACAGACAGAGAGAGGGAAAACAATTGCTAGAGGGAAGAAAGAACTGTTTTCTTCTTTCAAAAAAAAAGAAGTAGTCTGTCCATTGAAGGAAGAGAAAAAAAATCCTTGAAAAGACCCCTACAGACCAGACAGAGGTATGAAAACAGCAGATGTTGCCAAGCCACAGTTGCCCCGCTTTCTTGAATAGAAAGCCAAATGGTCCACCACTTTTTACCGCCGCCACTGCTGTGGTAAGAAAATCAATGTTCTATCTACAAACTAGGAGGTCAACACACTCACACGGTCACACACACACACACACACACACACACCACACAACACACACACCACCACACACACACACACAACACACACACACAGCACGCACAAGCACGCACGCACACGCACACACACACACACAAACACACACGCACGCACACACACACAAACACACACACACGTACGCAGTCAAAAATGGCTTGATGAAAAAAAGCAAATGCATTGCTTATTCAATGTACCATCTGGAAATAAAACTTTGAATTTGACTTTGACTTTGACGCACACACACAACATAACATAAACGCATATGTATGCTCACAAGCATGCACACACAAACACGGACACACACACATATTTATGAATGCACCCACGCACGTATACATGTACGTGCTCATGATGAATGCACGTATGCAAACACATGCACATACGCACGTGCACACATACCACATGTTCCTCCCACACTCATACACAGACACACATACGTAAACACAGACAAAGACACAGAAACACACAGAACACACACAACACACACACACACACACACACACACAACACACACACACACCACACACACACCACACACACACACACACACACACAACACACACACCACACACACACACAGAAACGTATAGATACAAACGCAGCTAGATATCAGACAGAAAAAGACACACATAAACACAGGAAAACACACACACACAAAACACACACACACACGCACGACACACACACACACCACACACACACACACACGCACACACACACACACGCACGCACGCACTCACACACAATATATATGTGGGCACAAGTTGTACAAAAGACAGTGCTGCACTTCTTTCCCTCTTTTTTCCTCTCTACTCTGCAGTTAGTCACTTGGCACAGACAAGCAGCTGTTGATACTCCAGCTCACTTTCTACTTCAAGTTATCGACCACCACTCTAAAGAAATAGTATCATTTTGTACAAACCGGTGCAGTTAACACAAAAACATATCCTCTCGTTTTTAACCAAGTGGCTAAATCAAGCATTAAGCAGAAAAGAAGGAAGGTGGCAGGATGGTTAAGACGTTTGCCTGCCAACAAGTAAACCGTGAGGTTCTGGGTTCGATTCCCAGCCTCGCCCTTTCTTCCCAGTTTGACAAAAAAATCGAACTGAATGTCAAAGTCCTTCGGATGAGACTATAAACCGAGGCCCCGTGTGCGAACGCATGCAGAACATCTTGCGCACACGTTAAATCCTGTTCCGCTTTTCGAAAGAGTAGGCCATTGTGTGCCGGTGGGAACAGATGACAACATTTACAAAACCGCATACACACGGGGACTGGAAATTAAAAAAAAAAGCACATGAGTGCTTATTCCGTTATCCTCGATATAAATCCCCCCCCAAAAAAAGTCATCTCATCTGAGCGCTTTGATTTGTTGCTTAACAAGATTCAGCGCTATATACATTCCATACATTATTATTTTTATTAAAAGAGGCGGACATTTATGTTCTCCTGGATGTTGAAAATACGACATACACACCAGGAAGATTGGGCTCCAAGTAGGCGTGTAAAGCAGCAGATAGATGTACACATCAGGAAGGTAAGAACTATGCCCGCAAAGTTACGAGAAAAAAGCAACCCACCCCTACGAATTCGAAATGGCAGTATAAACAGCATGAGCAGTTTTGTTGTTGTCCTTGAGAGTGTAGTTTCTGCAGCAGGTGACAAAAGAAGAGCAGTGGGTTGAACAGCTGTATAATGATTTATCAGTGTTGTCTATCATTATCTGATGGGTACAAAAGATTGATATCTGTGTGTATGTATGTGTGTGTTGTGTGTGTGTGTGTGTGTAAGAAAGACAAGAGAGAGAGAGAGAGAGAGAGAGAGAGAGAGAGAGAGGGGAGAGAGAGAGAGAGAGAGAGAGAGAGAGAGACTCTGAACTCTGAATTCTGAACTCTGAAATGATTTAATGTACATTGGCCTTGGACCACATTTGTTGGGCTTCGGAAAGAGAGAGAGAGAGAGAGAGGTGAGGGTGGGAACAGACACAGACAGTAAAGGGACCAGTCACACTGGACCCAGGCTGTCCTTTGAAATCATGACAGCCGGCGTCATAGTTGACATAACGATGTGACTGGCTGTAAAGTAGAGAGTGCAAAAGTGGTGTGGGGCTTTCTGACAAAAATAAGCTTTGTGTTCGTTGTTCGCTTTGAGTTAACACAGAACAAGCCTGTATAGCCCTCATCGAATACTTGGGTTCTGTGCGCTATCAAACCAAGCCGCGTGTAGTAGCAAGCGGTTCGTGGTATCATTACAGTATGGTAATGTATAAGTCGTGCTAAAGACAGTCCCGCGCAAAGGAGAGTTTTTGTCTGCTTTTCTTCTGGCATGGAATGTAGTGGTGCATGAGAACGTCGTGTGTATTATTTTTTTATATATCGTTACGTCCTATGGCAATACATATCAAAACACAGGCTTTCTTTTTAAACAAACTGTCATCAGAGAATGTACTTAATAATGTAAGTTATTGTTGCACTATGTGCTAGAGTAACACTGTGAGTCAATGTCGATCATCTAGGGTAACATGCTGTAAGAGGGTGACATTTTGGTAGCAGAAAGTCAGTACCAGTTGTTGACTGATATTCTGCGCCGGGGGTAACATTTCTACGGAGGTGGTGACATTTTTAAAACCCCACCTGTTTCACTGTGCACTGTAGCATCTGTGCATGTCATCGTGCCGACATTCTGTACCAGGGTGGCATTTTGTCTTGTAACAGCATCCACTGCAAGCTGGGGTTACTAACGTCATGAAAATGCGCAATCCTTTCAAAGTCAACGCCTGCCCCCTTGGTCTCACCATAGGATCGTGTTCTGTCATGACCGAAGCGCTGGCCCCAGACTGTAAACAGCCTGACCTTAACAGCGTCATACTAATAACCCATCAGTCTCAATTCCACCATGCGCCACACCGCTGGGGTCACCTCTCAAAGTCCATCATAGCTACCTGAGGATTAGTCTGTCAGCTGCATCTGTCCATAGGGAGCTCTCAGAGTCAGGCCGGCGAAAGGCAACCCGGAAAATGAGATCCTGCACAGCTGCTGAGTCGCTGCACATTAGCATCCTATGCATGCAGTTTCGTGGCCCTAAGGTTAAACCGTAGGCTACGAGAGGTTGTGTTCCAAATCTGGAC
Organism: Rapana venosa; assembly: GCA_028751875.1. Lineage (NCBI taxonomy): Eukaryota > Metazoa > Mollusca > Gastropoda > Neogastropoda > Muricidae > Rapana > Rapana venosa. The sequence goes on from CM054153.1 coordinate 45,606,310, forward strand.
CAGGGCCAGTGTTTCTCTGCTCATTCTGATGGACGTTAGTGGTTGGCTGTGTTAACTGCTAGTCCTTTAGACAAAGCGTTCTTAGCACTTGTAGAAAGAGCCACGACAACATTGTCCATTGAAGAGAGAGAGAGAGAGAGAGAGAGAGAGAGAGAGAGAGAGAGAGAGAGAGAGAGAGAGAGAGTCTGAACAGGCATCTTCTCGATGTAAATTCATACACAGCCTGCTTAAGATGTGGGTTTAAGTTATCAGAAATGAATAGTGAACGGTTTCCACACAAGGCGTATCAAATGCTGTTGGAACTACACAACTCCGGGAAACACAGTGCTGGGTTTAAGAAATTAATAAGAGAAATCTTATGCTTAACTGGGGTTAAGATCGTTTGGTTGCAACAGGGTTTCAGGGTGTCATAACCTTTCTATGCATATTGAAATAGAGACTAATTGATACGTTTATTCAAGAATGGGCAGGAACTATTAGAGGTCTTGATATTTATCAAACGTTTAGATCACCGAAGACTATTTTTGAAAATGAATGTGATGCTCTAGATGTCGAAAATCATTGTTTGTGTGTTGCTATTATGCAACTAAGATTTAATGTACTCCCACTCAATAACAAAGTGAATTGTTCTGGAGAATCTGTTCATGATACATTTTGTCCATTCAAAAAACAAAACAAACCAAACACAGATAGAAAAGTGAATATTTGCGTTTAATTGAGCTACGTACGAGGATTTAAATGTCAAGTCTCTCAAAGAATCGAAAGGACTTCTCCTACACATGTTACCCAGAACCACTGATCCTATCCACAGATATAATGATTCATCAAACTATGTATTTCATGTAATCAATGAGAGAGAGAGAGAGAGAGAGAGAGAGAGAGAGAGAGAGAGAGAGAGGAGAGAGAGAGCGGGCATAAAGAAAAGAGATTCCTAATCGTCTCGCCAGCCAATCATTAACCCTTCAACACCCACACAGAAATCACACACACACTCAAGCCGCTGTCTCTCCTGTTGTCAGTCGTTCTCGGCAGCATAATGGAGCCATTTCCTTCGCTTCGGGGCATAAGCCCTGCTCTCCACTTGAAGTTCTGAGCTTTTTCGTCTTTCTTTTGGCCATTGGTCATTTTAAACTGCCGTTGTAATTTTGACGCAGTGTTCTGAAACAAAAAGACATACTGGATCAAAAGAATGAAGGGAGGTTTTTTGTTTTGTTTTTTCGGTTTTGGCTCGTTCTGTTATTCTTTCGTATCATTTACAGACATCAAAGAAATTCGTGATACTGACCTCTTTTTCGCTTTGCCCTTTCTGAAAAGGTGGGCATATTGGGGGTGGGGCGTGGGGTGAGGGGGGGGGGGCAGCGGCTATGTTTGATAATTCGTTTGTGATTGGTGCTTTTATGAAACATTATGCTCTCTCTCTCTCTCTCTCTCTCTCTCTCTCTCTCTCTCCTCTCTCTCTCTCTCTCTCTCTCTCTCTCTCTCCAGAGCGAGCGAGTGCGTGCAATGACCTACACACATTTTGGAAAACCTTTCTTCAGCAAGTTATGTTATTCATAATTTTTCGCTCTTTCTTAGTACATGTGTTGGTGTTGGAATAACTTTCAGGTCGAGTATGCACTGAAAAATATTGATACGTTCAATATAGTCCAAACATGTCGACAAAATAAAGATTCTTTATTACATATCTGAAGAGAAGAATTTGTCACCCTTGTACTTATTCTAGAGCAAGGGTAAGATGGGGATAGAGTGAGCTATTTGCGAGGGAAGTGGAGGGTGGGGAGGAGCAAATGCTACCTGAGATGTGCAGTTCTTAAGAAAAGTCGCCGTTACAACTATAAATATGTTACGAAAGAACATCTATAAGGAAAAAAAACCACAACTGGTTTTTTAAATCAAAAAGTACCCCACAAACTTTCCTAAAACAAATGATATCTTTTTATAAAGATTAATTAGCTTGAAAACAAGTCTTTTTCATTAAAAAATTCCGTACTTCTTTAAAAACCGAACAATATCTTTTAAAACAAATTACTTTGCTTTGATATATATATTTTTACCCTTTTCACAATGTCTAGTTTGTCCACGTTATTGATTTCTTTCAACAGTGAACATTTTCCACCAGTGCCACAGACATTGAGGCCACTGTTCGCGTTGCCTCGGGCTTATGAGATGAAGTCATTGGACAAGACCAAGCGCAGGTCATGTGATACTAGCGTGGCCACAAGCGTCCATTACTGAAAGTGGGCAAGGCATCGGTGTCAAGAAAGTGTTGACTGTCCTGTCCTGTCCTGTCCTGTTCTGTCCGATCGAGCGAATAGATGTTAAAGTCGGTTTTGTTTTTGATCAACCTTTCTCGGGTGCTTGTGAGTGCATTCAATCACTTTTAAGTGTTAAACGTGATGATGCTAAAATATCTTTATAAATGATGTAAAAAAACCAACCAAATAAACCCCGACAAAAAAACCCTGTCTGAGAGCATAAGCTTGTTGTTGTTGTTGTTGTTGTTGTTGTTGTTCTTGTTCTTCTTCTTCTTCTTCTTCTAATATCACTTTAAGTGAACAGACGTAAAATTGAGACACACACACACTTCTTCTTCTTCCTCTTCTTCTCTTCTCTTCTTCTTCTTCTTCTTCTTTCTTCTTCTTCTTCTTCTTCTTCTTCTTCTCTTCTTCTTCTTCTTCTTCTTCTTCTTCTTCTCCTCCTCCTTCTCCTCCTCATCCTTCTCCTCCTTCTTCTCCTCCTCCTTCTTCTCGAAAACTCTTTGCCAGGGCTTTACACTGAAGAGAGGTTCACCAGATTCCTCCATTTATATCGATCACGTACCAAATCCTGGCTCCCTGCGACAAAGAAAAAGAGAAATTTCTGTGCTCCTGCAGCACTCCCCTAATGTCTTACCATATGTATCAATGTTCAGTCTCAGCACAATCTTGATATATTATTATAACGGCGATATCTAATGTACCTTGCGTGTTCCCGAGCGATTGCAAGCGCCGATTTTTTTTAATGAGCATTGCCCACCATTTCGTTTCTGCGCATTGAGCTGCGGGTGAAAAATGTTCCAAAAGAAGCGAGCAGCGTATCGAATTGAGGACAGGTTAGCTTTCATTTTGCCCGAGGACTTTAACGTGTGTAAAATCCGTGTTTTACTGCTGGTGTGCGTGTCACGCCTGGATTTTGCTGGTCAGGAAGAGGGACACAGGTGTGTGTGTGTGTGTGTGTGTGTTCGTGTGTGTGTGTGTTCGTGTGTGTGTTGTGTTCGTGTGTGTGTGTGTGTGTGTGTGTGTGTGTGTGTGTGTGTGTGTGTGTGTTTGAGTGTGTGTGTGTGTGTGTTCGTGTGTGTGTGTTCGTGTGTGTGTGTGTGTGTGTGTGTGTGTGTGTGTGTGTTCGTGTATGAGTGTGTGTGTGGGTGAGTGTGAGTGTGAGTGTGTGTGTGTGTGTGTGTGTGTGCGTATGTGTTCGTGTGTGTGTGTGTGTGTGTGTGTGTGTGTGTGTGTGTTCGTGTGTGTGAGTTCGTGTGTGTGTGTGTGTTCGTGTGTGTGTGTGTGTGTGTGTTCGTGCGAGAGCGTGCGTGCTTGTGCTTCTTCTCTTACCTGTTTTACCGCGCTAATCTCCTCTGTAACATTTCTAGTTTTCGTCGTAGAGCTGTCTTTGAACGGTTTTAACGTAATATATAATGCCATTATTATTTTCTTCTTTCGCTGTACCGTTGAGTTTGGCTTTTTTTGTTTTTTTAAAGAATTTAATTCTTTTTTTCTTCTGTTCTTTTTCTTCCTCTCTGTCTGTCTGTCTGTCTGTGTCTCTGTCAGTCACTCTATCTCTGTCTGTCTATCTGTCTCCATTCTTCCTTTCTTTCTTTCTTTCTTTCTTTCTTTCTCTTTCTTTCTTTCTTTCTTTCTTTTCTTTTTCTTTCTTTCTTTCTTTCTTTCTATCTTTCCTTCTTTCTTTCTTTCTTTCTGTTCTTTTCCTTATTCTCTCTCTATGTCTGTCTGTGTCTCTCTCTGTTCCTCCTCTTTGCAAGTTATAGCGCTATACAAATTCCATTTATTATTATTATTATTATTATTATTATTACTATCTCTGTCTGTCTGTCTGTCTCCTTTTCTTTCTTTCTTTCCTTCCTTCTGTTTGTCTGTCTGTGTCTTTCTTTCTTTCTTTCTTTCTTTCTCGTTTTGTTTCTTTTGGTAAACACAATCGTATTCACACACACACACACACACGCACGCACGCACGCACGCACGCACGCACGCACGCACGCACGCACGCACACACACAACAACAACATAAATGCCCCCTTCACTTCCCTTCCCATCGTCTTATGTCACTTTGAGTGAACAGACGTAAAATCGAAGCAACAACAAGAGCAAGAAAAAGAAGAAGAGAAGAAGAACAACACACACACACACACACACACACACACACACACACACACACACACACACACACACACACACACACACACACACACACACAGAAACTCGAACTCGAACTTTTTATTGAGAGTGAATGGATAAGCTCAGGGCTTTTTTACACCATGCTCTCAAAAAACCCCAACCAAACAACCCCCCCCCCCCCCCCCACAAAAAAACCCCCAAACAAACCCGCAAACAATCATTATCAACCGTTTTAAACACACCAAATGAAAATTCAAAATTGATTATTATAATCAAACACTATAAATGAGAACTAGATACAATGACAATGACTGTCATACAAGGGAAACAATGGAGAAGGAAAGAAAAGCAAACAAACAAACAAACAAACACGAGAGAGAGAGAGAGAGAGAGAGAGAGAGAGAGAGAGAGAGAGAGAGAGAGAGAGAGAGAGAGAGAGTGAGAGAGTGAGAGAAAGACAGACAGAGACAACATTATACTTTTGCCATCCATCAAGGCTACAACAACGAAAAAATGAAGTGTAAGAAGAGATGGAGAGGAAAAAACAAAACCGTTGTGTCGTGTATGTGAATTGTACACTTCACACACAAAACCCTCAGTCAGATTACACCGGCAGCAGCAGCAGCAAGATCAGGCTGCAAAGTTAGCACACACTGCATTAGCAGGGGCAAGTTGTAAGGGAAAGAAGGGACAACAAGGAGGAAACAGATTGGTTTGGATGTGCGCTAGGATGTGGACAACAATGGAGGGGTCCAGTTTGGGCCAGGAAAGTGTCAGAATGAAAAGCTGACCCAAACTGGACGAAACGAGAAGTAAAGGAACTGAAACACAAGCTTGTGAACATCTAATCCAAAGTAAACAGATACGAGAATAGAAGTAAAAACAAAACAAAACTAAAAACACACAGCCAAATGAAAGCCTGACCCGCAATGACTCAAAACAGAATAACCAACTATAAAAATATATGTCTTGATCAAAACCTAACCCGAAGTGGATAAAAATGGAAACAAGCATTTGAAAATAATAATCTAAAACCCCCTTACCCCCAGAACAGAAGTATTTAATCGTTTATTGTGATTTGTAGATCGACTGTTCGCACGCTTAGAAACACAAAACAACACAACACAACACAACACACACACGCACGCACACACACACAACACACACACACACACACACACACACACACACACACACACACACACACACACACACACACACACACACACACACACACACACACACACACACACACACACACACACACACACGAACGCACGCACGCACGCACGCACGCACACACAGATCCACATCACTCTCTCTCCCTCTTACACACACAATCTATCTATCTATCTATCTATCTATCTATCTATCTATCTATCTATCTATCTATCTATCTATCTATCTATCTGTCTGTCTGTCTGTCTGTCTCTCTGTCTATCTATCTATCTAATGATGAAAACTACGTTGGACAACAAAATCTCAAAAAGGGGTTGAATAATCCTTGGATTCGTTCTCATGCAATCTTAAATATAATTTCATTCATAACAACACTATCTCTCTTTTGGGGTTAATATTAGGACACTATTCCCTCTTTTGTTAATTAGGATATCATTCTCTCCTCTTATAAGAAAAGAAATCTCTGTGCCAAGACTGACCCTGTATGGATGAACATTGCAGATGGAGCGGCTGGTAAACGATCCCTCCACAAGCAGTTTTACCCTGACGTGTCGCCCGTCCGTGCCCCAGAAGGTAGTTTGGGAGGTGTGTCAATGTTACATTATTCTAAACATGTATGTATGTATGTATGTATGTATGTATGTATGTATGTATGTATGTATGTATGTATGTATGTATGTAACGTATGTATGTATGTATGTATGTATGTATTTATGTATGTATGTATGTATGTATGTATGTATGTATGTATGTATGTATGTATGTATGTATGCATGTATGCATGTATGTATGCATGTATGTATGTATGTATGTATGTATGTATGTATGTATGTATGTGTGTTTGTGTGTGTATGTATGTATGTATGTATTTGTGTGTGTATGTATGTATGTATGTATGTATGTGTGTGTGTATGTGTGTAATGTATGTATGTATGTATGTATGTGTGTGTGTATGTATGTATGTATGTATGTATGTATGTATGTATGTATGTATGTATGTGTGTGTGTGTGTGTGTATGTATGTATGTATGTATGTATGTAATGTATGTATGTATGTATGTATGTATGTATGTATGTATGTATGTATTTATGTATGTATGTATATATGTATGTATGTATGTATGTATGTATGTATGTATGTATGTATGTATGTATGTATGTATGTATGTATGTATGTATGTATGTGTGTGTGTATGTAATGTATGTATGTATGTATGTATGTATGTATGTGTGTATGTATTGTATGTATGTATGTATGTATGTTATGTATGTATGTATATTATGTATGTATGTATTTATGTATGTATGTAGTGTATGTATGTATGTATGTTATGTATGTATTTATGTATGTATGTATGTGTATGTATGTATTGTATGTATGTATGTAATGTTATGTATTAGTATTGTGATGTATGTATGTATGTATGTATGTATGTATGTGTATGTAGATGTATGTATGTATATGTATATGTATGTATGTATGTAATGTATGTAGTATGTTGTATGTATGTATGTATGTATGTATGTATGTTTATGTATGTATTTTATGTATGTATGGATATGTATGTAGTAGTATGTATATGTATGTATGTGTTGTATGTGTTTGTGTATGTATGTATGTATGTATGTATTGTGTATGTATGTATGTAATGTATGTGTGTGTGTATGTATGTAATGTATGTATGTGTGTGTGTATGTGTGTATGTGTGTATGTATGTATGTATGTATGTATGTATGTATGTATGTATGTGATGTGTTGTATGTATGTATGTATGTATTTATGTATGTATGTATGTATGTATGTATGTATGTATGTATGTATGTATGTATGTATGTATGTGTGTGTGTATGTGTGTAATGTATGTATGTATGTATGTATGTATGTAATGTATGTATGTATGTATTTATGTATGTATGTATGTATGTATGTATTTATGTAATGTATGAATGTATGTATGTATGTGTGTATGTAAGTATGTATGTTATTTATGTATGTATGTATGTATGTATGTATGTATGTATGTATGTTGTGTATTATGTATGTATGTATGGTATGTATGTATGTATGTATGTATGTATGCATGTCTGTCTGTATGTACGTGTCTGTCTGTCTGTCTATCTATCTATCTATCTGTCTGTCTGTCTGTCTGTCTGTCTGTTGTCTTGTCTGTCTGTACTGTCTCGTCCGTACGTCGTCCGTCCGTCCATCTATCTATCTATCTATCTATCTATCTATCTATCTATCTATCTATCTATCTATCTATCTATCTATCTATCTATCTATCTATCTATCTATCTATCTATCTATCTATCTATCTATCTATCTATCTATCTATCTATGTTGTGCGTTCCCCAGCTTAACACTCGGGGTGGGGAGGGGGTCACCCAGAATGTGCACACTGATTCACTAATCCCACCCGGAAATAACTGTGAGGTTGAAATTGCACGCTGAATGATAAGTTTGCGTGTATGACTGTTTTTAAGTACCTCGTCATATAGGCAGCCATACCCCGATTTACGAGGATTTTTGCTCCTTGAATAGAGAGTGTAGGTTGCTATGTTGAGAGCTTGTCATGTCTGAAGGCAATCTCAACGCAACATTATACAACATAGCAACATTTTAGTGTAGTCCTTGGCAATTAGCTGACATCAATAACTGACACAGCTTTTGGCCTGAGCCAATATCTATCTATCTATCTATCTATCTATCTATCTATCTATCTATCTATCTATCTATCTATCTACCTATCTACCTATCTATCTATCTGTCTGTCTGTCTGGATGTCTGTCTGTCTGGATGTCTGTATATCTATCTATCTATCTTTATCTATCTCTGTATATATATATATATATATATATATATATATATATATATATATATATATATATATATATATATATATGGTATGTGATATGTAATGAATAGAAAAAGGAGACTTGCAGTGAAACTGTCAAGTGTAATCCACAAGCATTATCTGCAAATCCTGATGTTTGGCTTCTCCATTCTTTTAATGCCGATTCACTGACAAAGTCCCTATTTATATGTATTTCTCTCTCTCTCTCTCTCTCTCTCTCTCTCTCTCTCTCTCTCTCTCTCTCTCTCTCTCTCTCTCTCTCTCTCTCTCTCTTTATCTATATCCCTATCTCTCTGTGTCTAATCTAATCTAGTCTAGTCTATGTATGTATGTATGTAGGTACCTACCTACCTACCTACCTACCTTCCTGTCCGCCCGTCGTCCGTCTATCTATCTATCTATCTATCTAACTATGTGTGTGTGGGGTGGGTGCGCGCGTGAGTGCGTGCGTGTGTGTGAATAACGAAAAAGTGCATGAAAGAATGAAATCAATGAGTGCCAAATGTCACATACGCTGTTAGAAAGAGTATAGAAGAAACTTAAGCTCAAGACGGCAAAATCAACAGTCATTTCTTCTCCCCCTCAACCCATTCCGTTGGAACTCTCTCAAAGTCAGAGAAACAAGGGCCTTTAGTCACTGAATCGAAAAAAACAACAACCCAAGCAAACAAGAATACTACATTGACAACTTTTATGCTGTATTTTTCCCCGCGGAGAAATGGGAGAATTGCAACGAAACTGTCACTTTTTAATCCACACAGCACTAGCGGCAAAGTCTAAGGTTACTACGGTTGGAACCAGTTTTCTTTCAGCCTTGGCTTGACCATTGTCTTCATGCTAATTCACTGACAAAGTCCCTCCCTTAACTACCCACAAAACAGCACAACAAACCGTATGGTCATCGACAAAACAGGCAACGTCAGTTGGTGAGGCTCTTTACAGTCTTGTATATTTTTTTTCCCGGTTTTTGTCGAATTTCTGGCCGCATTAGGACTATACGATCATTTTATTTTACTAATGGAAAGAAACTGTTCATATCATGCAGATACAAATAAGATTTAACAGGTATCTATACATATACGCAAAGTAATCAGCTACGAATGTGAGTGGAGGTCGGGGAATGGGGGAAGGTAAGGATAATAATTTTCGGAATAGGAGTGTTGCTTCTCGTCATCTTACAAATACTTAACTGAAAATGAAACTTGCATAAGCATAACATCTTTGATGAGAGAGAGAGAGAGAGAGAGAGAGAGAGAGAGAGAGAGAGAGAGAGAGAGAGAGAGAGAGAGGAGAGAGAGAGAGAGAGAGAGAGAGAGAGAGCCTAGTGGTTAGAGGGTTGAGCTCGTGATCTGATGACCCGGATTCGAGCCACCACCAAGACACCTGTTTGAAGGGATTTTCCCCCTGGAGTTTACATCAGTACCGACTCCACTTCCACAATGTCATTCGGATGAGACTCTAAACTGATGTTCCGTGTGCCAACGCACGCAGAACATCTTGCGTACACGTTGAAAACCGGTAGAAACGGATGAATAATTAAAAAAAGAAAAGAAAAGCATGCACACTAGTGTCGTGTTTAGACACCGTTCCTGAAGTCGGAATGCGGCTACTTTAATAGTGAATAATCAGTCTCATACGTAAAAATACCATTGGCGAACATTGAACCTGTAGTGGAGAAACAAAAATAAATCTTCAATTATTTGTTAAAGGTTTTTGAACACCCTGTTGTACACCTTAGTTTGTGGTCTGAGTGTCTGTCATTTAAATCTTCAATCATTTGTCGAAGGTTTTTGAACACCCTGTCACACACCTTGGATGGTGGTCTGAGTGTCTGTCATTTAAATCTTCAATTATTTGTTGAAGGTTTTTGAACACCCTGTCGCACACCTTAGTTTGTGGTCTGAGTGTCTGTCATTTAAAATCTTTAATTATATATCGAAGGTTTTTGGACGCAACTTTAGGTAAATGCAATATTTCAAAGAGATAACTTCAGATAGCAGAAGAAAAAGCTGCATTTCTTTCATCCTCTTTCGCTCGTTTTCCATTTTGTGTTTGTACTTCGATAACGCTTTTAAGAGCATCAAAGACATTGACCCGTATAGAGGAACTGTGTGATCGCTTCAATAATGACATTGCTAATATTTGGTGCATTCTAAATCATGAGAAACTTGCCTTTTATGTTCAGATCAGTTTACTCTTTAGGAAGTTTTTTATTTTTTTTATAAACAGTAACTGCTAACTTTAACTTCAGATGGTTGTTTTCTGTTTTGTTTGTTTATTAGTTTGTATTTTATTTTATCAGAAACATCTGTTTAAAATCTCTCTCCCTCTCTCTCTCTCTCTCCTTCTCTCTCTCTCCCTCTCTCTCTCGGATGGCATGTAGACACATAAATAATTACGCACGTGAGCAAGCACACTTTTGAATCTAACAAAGCATGTTGTTTCATTGAAGATGCTAATGCATCTCTGTCTGTCTGTCTGTCTGTCTGTCTGTCTGTCTGTCTGTCTCTGTCTCTGTCACTTCTCCCCCTCTCTCTTTCTTTATCTCTGGGCACGCATGCACACACATACATATGCACACAAGCAAGCATGTATTTGAATCTAACAAAACATGTTGTTTTATTGAAGATGTTAATGCATCTCTGTCTCTGTCTGTCTCTCTCACTCTGTCTCCCTCCCCCCTCTCTCTCAGCATGCATGTACACACACATATGCACAAAAGCAAGCACGTACTTGAATCTAAAAGAAGCATGCTGTTTTATTGAAGATGTTAACTGCAAACGAAGAAAACAAACGTAAAAAACAGCTATGATTTTCAATACAGTCTCTAAGAAAGGGTAACGAACATTTCACGCAAGAACTGTAAATGCTGTGCTGTACAGTACAGTGGAAGTTATGATTTTATTCTATTTGTTCAACTATTTAGCTGTTTAAAAAAGGTTTATGACCCAAAACGTCAGCTATTCAATTTTCATTTCTTTTGTACCTGTCAAGGTAGTCACACCTTACTCTTTTGCAAAAGATCTAATTATTTATCCCCCATTAAGTCAAGTTCGTCTACTTCAACAAGAATCATACACCCTCACCCAACTAAATAAAAGAAATTCTCCCCTCTTCTACACACGCACAGCCAGATGTAAACCACCACAGGTCCCTAAGGACTTACCAACGCTCCTCACAGGATTAGCAGCGCTCTCTCCCACTCAAGGTGCACACGTCTCTGAGGACACAGACCAGTGGTGGGGAAACCCAATTAATACCAGCTCAGGGAAGCAGGACTGAGGGGACACAGCCAAATTTGCCGGCCACCTGACTGCCTCTGTCTGTCTGTGTAGTCGCCAGACACTGTGGCTAAGTACTCTCTTTAGACTGGGGCTGTTTGTTGTAAGTTTGGTGCCAAGTAGCTCAGTGGTTAGAATGTCAGGCCTGTGATGTAAGAGTGCGAGTTTGAGTCACTGCTAAGCTGTGCAGAAGAGACAATTTCCCCTGTGAGACTTGACATCCTTTTTGACCTTACTTCCCAGCAGCAGGGTTTTCGGATGACACTTTCAGTTTATCGCTTTGTGAGAAGGCACGCATAAAATGTGTGCATGTACAAAAAACAACAACAACAACCTCATCCATCTTTCGCAGAAGTGTGGGGGTAGTTATGGCATGTGGTGTGGATGATGCCTAAACATCATGCATGAATTTCTGACTTCACTTGTGCATTGTGTTCAGCAGCTGATTCAACATCTCTGAGTGGATGTTTTAGCTGTGCAAAATATTTTTCTCCTGAAACATGTTTTAAAGAAAGCTATGTCCCCTCACCCTCATTCCTCGGCTAGAGCTCCGAGGTTCACCAGTGGTGAGATTTTGTGTATGCGACTTTTTATCCACCATTAAGGTAGCTGCATTCCGACTTCGGGGATGGTGTCTAAACACGCATCTATGCATTAAAAAAAATTGGTCATCTGTTCCAGCCAGCCCGAAACGACTTACTCTTCCGAAAGGCAAAACAGGTTTTAACATGTCCGCAAGATGTTCTGCGTGCGTTCGAACATGGGAACTCAATTTATAGTATCATCTGAAGACATTTTGGGGGTGTGGAGTCGGCACTGAGGTTAACATCAGGGGAAAAATCCCTTTAAACGAGAGCCTCAGTGGTGGTTCGAACCAGGGCCTTCAGATCATGAGCTTACCCCTGTAACCACTAGGCTATCCTACCCCCACCCCCCAAAGATTATGTCTAAAACTTGATAAACCAAAAACAGAACAAGATGGCATGTTTTTGTACTCTTTCTCCATGACAGGTCTTTCCATTCTCTGAAGTTGTCTCTTTCTTGGCGATTATTTAACGAACATTTGAAAATTATTCAAATAATATTTTGTAAGTCAACACGACACAAACAGGTAGGCATAAAACAATGTAAACAATAAAACAAACACCAACAGAATTCAGTTACAAAATACATTAGCATAGCATGTAGCATAATATGTCACACACATAATGAAGTATTACAGTACATGTAATCTAATCTGTAATACAATTTAATCTACCTGTCTATCTATCTGCCTCTGTCTGTCTATCTACCTACATCGCACATGAACACACACACACACACACACAACACACACACACACACAACACACACACACACACACACACACACACACACACACACACACACACACACACACACACACAAAACGCGCGCACAAAACATACATTTGTATATATATAATTATATATATAATAGTAATAACACAGCTATGTTCAATACCATCTTTTTTAAAAAACCATTCTGCAATTTTTCGCTTCTTTTGTGTGGTGTCCAGCAGAATTAAAAAAAAATCAAGACAACTCTGTGTATGTACATCTATCTATCTATCTATCTATCTATCTATCTATCTATCTATCTATCTATCTATCTATCTATCTATCTATCTATCTATCTATCTATCTATCTACCTACCTACCTACCTACCTACCTACCTACCTACCTACCTACCTACCTATCTATCTATCAATCTATCTATCTATCTATCTATCTATCTATCTATCTATCTATCTATTTTGTTGTTGTTGTGGGGGGGGGGGGGGCTGTTTTGAAAAGGGTTATTTACTCTAGTTTCTACTGTGAGAGTGTATAAGTGTTGGGTTATTATTAAGATGTATCCCTACGGGCGGGGACTGGATGTAAAAAAGCACATGAGTGCTTATTCATTATCCTCGAGATAAAAGAATTTGTCATTGTCATTATCTATCTATCTATCTATCTATCTATCTATCTATCTATCTATCTATCTATCTATCTATCTATCTATCTATCTATCTATCTATCTATACCCATACATAGAGAGAGAGACATATGTATACGTTTTCTCACATAATATAACATACAAGCTTCAAAGACAGTAGACGAGGAAAAATTCACGCACTAAAAGAAGACACAGGAAGTAAGAAAAAGAACAAACCTGACGACCTCAACACACGATCCACAACAGACAAAGCAGGACACTGCCTGTCAGGCCTGTCCCCAAAGTCTGTGAAAGCTAATACACTGACGGTGAAAAATCCCCTGATTTATTAGCAAACAGCAGCAGAGGCCTGATGGTACCGGATAGCACCGCAGCGCGACTAGCTAGGACCTTTTCCGGGGTATGTTGGCTGGCCCCTTTGACCATTTCGTGGATAGGATTCTTGCTGCCTCGTTGCTGGAGAATGAGCAGCGGTTTTTTTGGTTTATATTCATCCTGTACTTTTACTTGTAGGTTGTATGTGTGTGTGTGTGTTCGTGTGTGTGTGTGTGTGTGTGTGTGTGTGTGTGTGTGTGTGTGTGTGTGTGTGTGTGTGTGTGTGATGTGTGAGTGAGTGAGTGTGTGTGTGTGTGTTTGTGTGTGTTTTACGAACTGATTAAGGTAGTGATATGAATGTTCTTGTGTCATGTACTAAACTCATCCCCTCCCTAAAAAAAATTAACGAACACACACACGCGCCCACAGACGCACGCACGCACGCACGCACACTCACGCACGTACACACACACACACACACACACACACACACACACACACACGCACGCACGCACGCACGCACGCACGCCACAGACTCAAAACACACACACACAAGCAAAAACAAAACAAAAATCCCAAAGTAAAGAAACTAAAACAAACTGAAAACAAAATATACCATCCAACCAACCAAGCAATATAAACAGGCAAGCAGAAAAACATCTGTAGACACATCACGCACTTTTGCGCACAAGTGCACTGTGTGTGTGTGTGTGTGTGTGTGTGTGTGTGTGTGTGTGTGTGTGGAGAGAGAGAGAGAGAGAGAGAGAGAGAGAGAGAGGAGAGAGAGTTGTTTTAAGAGTCTCGTTATATGCGTAAGGCTTCTTAAAGCTTCTATTTTCAACTATCCTTCTATCATTGATTGCTTCTCAATTTTTGTCACAATAAGAACCTGCATACCATTTCATAGTAAATAAAAAATCCCATGCAGGTTTTGAAGTAGAAGACACTAAAGTAAAGAAATCCGTTATCAACCGTCTTTATTTCGGTTTGTTTTAAACGTATTTTTTCTTATTAGTTCATAAGAAGTACGAACGAAACATTATTCGACCTAAGTAGGTGTAAAATTGCCCCCAAAATGAGGTTAATACTTCCATGAATACTGGATTATTCTGAACTAAAAGAATATGGATATGCTTTAGCATCAGAAACAGGTGTAAGGGAAAGTATCATAGCAAGGCTTGCTATTTGATGATAATGGTGTTTATGTATCGTGCGTGCGCGCGCGCGCGCGCGCGCGTGTGTGTGTGTATGTGTGTGTCTGTGGCTTTACAGATTTATGTACTGGTATCAGTTAACACTCGCATAATACGAACACACACACACACACACACACACACACACATACACACACACACACACACACACCACACACACACACACACACACACACACACACACAACACACACACACACACACACACACACACACGAACACACACACACACACACACACACACACACGCGCGCGCGCGCGCACAAACACACACACACACTCCACCCCTTAGACAAGCTAAAGGGGAGAAAAATACAATTTCAAACCCTAATGAAAAATGTCAACCTATCCCACTTACCAACCAAAAAAAAAAAGGGAAAACACAACAAAATTGAAAAAAAGCATTATCAAGACAAGGAGTTTTAACAAACTATGATGTACTTTTTTCTTCTTAGGTAAAACATTCTTGTAGAAGTCCCCAGAATGATCGGCTTAACAACAGAGAGAGAGAGAGAGAGAGAGAGAGAGAGAGAGAGAGAGAGAGAGAGAGAGAGAGAGAGAGAGAGAAGAGGAAGCAAAAAGTCAGCCTGTTTTATTTGAGCGCGCGCACGGGCATACATTCGCACACACGCGCACATATACACGGACGCACGCACGCACGCACGCACGCACGTGTGTGTATGTGAATGCGCGCGTGCGCGCGCGCACACACACACACATACACTTTCTTTCTCTCTCTCACTCACTCACTCACTCTCTCTCTCTCTCTCTCTCTCTCTCTCTCTCTCTCTCTCTCTCTCTCTCTCTCTCTCTCTCTCTCTCTCTCTCTCTCTGACCATTTACGACTTTGTTGGAATTATTGTTACACCATTATTGGAAATGTTTTGTATAATTGATTATGAACATAATGTGTATGCGAGTGTGTTATATATTTCTTGTAAACTTGTTTGAGAGTGTTCTGACTTTTTCCCATATTTTTCGTGTTCTCATGATAATTGGGGCTTGTGTGTGTGTTGGGGGGGGGGGGGGGGGGTGGATAGTGTGTGTGTGTGTGTGTGTGTGGTGTGTGTCGCGCGTGTGTTCATGCACTTCTTTAAATTCGTTTGGTTTGGATGAGACTTTGGTCCTAGGGAAAATTTGTAAAGAAATGGATGGGTGTGTGGGCAAAGCAGAGCTTCAGTGAGGGATAGTAGGGAACATAAAAGGGAAGAGTTTTGGTGTGTTTGACTTTTTCTTACATATCATTGCTTGGGTCATATTTATATTGACTAGTTTTTTGCTGTAAGTTTGCTTGCTTTGTTGTTGGTTGTATTCTATAATATTTTCCTTAGGAAAATGGGGAGTAGAGTAGGGCATGTGCAAAGAAACTTTGTGCTTAACTGTCTGTCTCTGTCTCTATCTCTGTCTCTACCTGTCTGTCTGTCTCCATCTCTGTCTGTCTCCATCTCTGTCTCTTTCTGTCTGTCTGTCTGTCTCTGTATGTCTCTGTCTCTGTCTGTCTCTCTCTCTCAGATCTTCATCTAAGTATTATAATTAGTAGTATTTCATTATGATGGTCCTTTGAATATTCCTTTGATTATTACTGTTTGCATACGTTTGTTTATTTGGAGGGTTTTTTGCATTGGCGTGTGTTTGTTTGTTGCTGTTTGGTTTGGCTTCGGTTCTTCGGTTTTGATTAGAGAGAGGAGAGAGAGAGAGGAGAGAGAGAGAGAGAGGGGGGGAGAGAGAGAGAGAGAGAGAGAGAGAGTGTGTGTGTGTGTGTGGTTTTCTTGACATTTTTTCATCTTTCTTTTCTCTCTTGTTTTCTTTCTTTGTGAGAGTATGGTGTAAAGAAGCCATGTGCTTATCCAATTACTCTCAATAAACATTTTGAGTTCTCTCTCTGGGGGACGAGATAGCCTGGTGGTTAGAGTGAGGTATTCGTGATCATCTGACCCGGGTTCGATTCTCGTTCAAGAGGATTTTTCCTCTGGAGTTCACAGAGCCGACTCCACTCTTCCCAAAAGTCTTTCAGATGAGACTATAAACCAAGGCCGCGTGTGCGAACGCACGCAGAACGTCTTGCGCACACGTTAAAACCCGTTCCGCTTTTCGGAAGAGTAGGCCATTGTGTGCCAGTGGGAACGGATGACAAAATAAACAAAACTGCATACACACGGGGACTGGGTGAAAAAAGCACATGAGTGCTTATCCCATTATCCTCGAAATAAAAGAATAAAATAAAATAAAATTTTAAAATCTCTATCTCTTTCCCTCCCTTCCCTCTTACCTCTCTCTCTCTCTCTCTCTCTCTCTCTCTCTCTCTCTCTCCTCTCTCTCTCCTCTCTCTCTTCTCTCTCTCTCTCTCTCTCTCTCTCTCTCTTCTCCTCCCCCTTACTCTCTCTCTCTCTCTCTAACTCTCTATCTTGTCTTGGATACACACTTACCTCTTTTCTTTAAACCATGTTGTTGTTGTCGAAGTTGTTTCTCCCCCCCCCCCCCGCCATTGTTTTGTTGATAGTCCCTAATCAGGACAAGAGCCGGATGAAACAAAAAAAGTATGCAAATGCTTATTCTGTTACCCTTGGAAAATAAAGATTAGTTAATTAAGTAAGTAAGCAAGTATTTAAGTAATTAATTTTAATTCTCTATCTCTCTCTCTCGCTCTCTCTCTCTCTCGCTCTCTCTCTCGCGCGCGCTCTCTCTCGCGCGCGCTCTCTCTCTCGCGCTCTCTCTCTCTATCGCTCTCTCTCTCTCTTGCTTTCTCTCTCTCTCTCTCTCTTTTTGTATTAATGATATTTGTTTTTCCTTCCTGTGTTTTGTGCTCTCTGTCTTTGATCGTTTTAAAATCATGTTGTTCTCTGTCACATCTGTAAAATTGTTCTCTGTCAGTGTCACAGACTTAGGTATTGTTGGCGTGTCACTGCATACAGTCATGGCATCTTCATTTTTAGTATCTTTCTCAGTGTGTGTATAATGTATCATTTTGTTGTTGTATATTTTTATCTATTTATTTCGATCCCTACCCCCAACTTCCCATTTGTGAATGGGTTGAAAAACCTAACACATTGACTCATTGTCATTGTCTTTCTCTCTCTCTCTCTCTCTCTCTCTCTCTCTCTCTCTCTCTCTCTCTCTCTCTCTCTCACACACACCACACACACACACACACACACACACACACACACACACACACACACACACACACACACACACACACACACACAAACTCATTCCTACACATTCATTCAAATTAGCAGATGAAAACAGAAGCATCCATATACCCAACTTTCTGGATCATCTTTCATTGGAAGACCATTAAGGAATGACCAAAGCTCATCACTGGATTACCACTAATCTCCCCATTCACGTTGCACACGTCTCCAGGGAAATAGACAAGTGGTGGGGGGTGGACACAGTTGATATCAGTCCAGGGAAAAGGGTGTGGGGGAGACAGAGACAAGCTGACTAGCAACATGACCACCTTTGTCTGTCTGTACAGTCTCCAGGTCCTGTGACTAAGTCATCTTTTAGGGTTAGATGTCTGGCATGAGAAGCGGCGTTTAGTGTTGTCCTTACTTCCCAAACCGTTTTTGTTGAATACATCGGTTATCTCTTTCTTCTTCGTCTTCTTCAGTAATCAGTTTGATAAAACATGTCATTTGTTAAGATAAACGATTAAGGCCAAGGAATGCCTAGATATTCAGGCATATGGAAGGGTTTAGAAGATTCAGATAAAACAATCTAGTCTTCCTCCCCCCCCCCCCCAAGAGAGAGAGAGAGAGAGAGAGAGAGAGAGGGGAGAGAGAGAAGAGAGAGAGAGAGAGAGAGAGAGAGAGAGAGAGAGAGAGAGAGAGAGAGAGAGAACAAAAGAGAAATGCCTCTTTATGCGTTAAAGGAAACGAAGGAAACTAACAAGTTCTTTCGAAAACATTTTATGTTATAATTTCACAAAGATGGGTTCTATAAAATGTGCTACCCTTGTGTGGTATTTTATATGTCAAAACCATGAAGCTGTCGTGATGGCACGGTTTTTGCACTGTTGATAACTGCATATTTTTTGTTGTTATGTTTCATATCATTTTGTCTTAACTCAGTTGATTTAAATTCAAAATATCTGGCTTTGTTGTATATCTACAAGAAAATTGTAGCTGTAGTCACATATTTTAACTAAAACTATTTCAAAAGAGAGAGATGTGTGTTTGTATCTTATTTATTGAGATTATTTTCATTCGATGTTAATTATTCAATGGTTATGTTTTTGTTTTTATATCCAGTCCCCGTATGTATGCAGATTTTGTAAATTTTACACCCATTCCCACCAGCACACAAAGGCCCACTCTTCTGAAAGGTGGAACAGGGTATAAGGTATGCACTAGCTGTTTTACGTGGGTCTGCTCACAGGACATCCGTTTATAGTCTCATCAAAGGACTTGGGAGGGGGAGTGAATTCGAACTGATGATCCCTTTTGAACGTGGTTCTGCTCTCTCTCTCTCTCTCTCTCTCTCTCTTCTCTCTCTCTCTCTCTCTCTCTCTCTCTCTCTCTCTCTGTGTCTCTCTGTCGCTCTCTCTGTCTGCGTCAGCGTCTGTGTGTGTGTATATGTGCGCACACGCACGCGCAAACTGAAGCCACATGGTACCTTTTAAGCTGATAAGTTAAGTACTTTTCCCATTCATTAGTACTGCAGCAGCCATGGGTACGTTCCTAGGCGAATTGTAAGGGCAGGAGTGGTCATGTTACACTCCCCAGAACTGTGTCCCTCAGTGGTTCCAGCCACTGGGGTGGACGTTACATTGCACAGACAGGGTCAGAGGGTGGTCTGTGTCTGCGTCTGTTGACTCACAGAGTACAGGAGGATGCCTCTGGTGTGTGACTGCAGTCTGTCACAGGGCTGATCTAAATTGCGAAGTGGTCTGTGTTGTCTGTGTCTCCAAGTACTTTGGGTCTGTCTGCTTTCTGCCTGTGTGCCTTTTCTTTCTATTTTATCTCGTTTTTTGTGTAGGGAAGAGTGCTGGGGAAGAGTGAGATAAACCAACCAGTAAATCAAGTTTTGTTTGGGTTTTGTTGGCCCACCTTCCAAGAAGTTGTGTCAGGACTGATGTTTTGTTAATTGTAAACTTAAGAAAAAAAGGCCTGACCCTCTTCCCCACAAGCAACCTAAATAGAATTGTGGACCCATGTCAATTTGTGGACGCTTATGTATACATGGGTGTTTTGTGTATGTGGCTGAAATGTGAACATGTATGCAGGATTGGTCCTGTTGGATGCGTGGGTGTGTGTATGTGTATATGTATGTATTAGGTCCTTCGGATGAGACTATAAACCGAGGCCCTGTGTGCGAACGCATGCAGAACATCTTGCGCACACGTTAAATCCTGTTCCGCTTTTCGAAAGAGTAGGCCATTGTGTGCCGTGGGAACAGATGACAAAATTTAAATAAATAAAAAAACACAAAAAACCGCATACACACGCATTAAAAAAAGTCATCTGAGCGCTTTGATTTGTTGCTTTACAAGATTCAGCGCTATATAAATTCCATACATTATTATTATTATTATGATGATGTATGCAAAAGTTTGGATGTAAAGGTTATTATTGTTATTAGAATAATCAGCTTGTATGTTTGGTAGTTCTGTTTCTTTCTGTATTCCCATTAGTGACCATGTTTCTACACATTTTTATGTATTATTCAAAAAGTGGAATGTTAGTAATAATGGTATTGGTCTTGTGTTTGCTCTTATGAGATTTTTCGGATGTTTTTTGTGGTTTCTTGTTTGGTTTTGTTGTTGTTTGTGGTTTGTTTGTTTGTGTGTGTGGGCATGTTTCTTCCTGTTTCTGTATCTTCTAATCTATTTGGGAAAAAATGAAACAATAATAGAAAAAAAAAGAATTGTGGAACCATTAACAAGTTGAAGTACTAAGCCAACAGACAGCCATTTGGTTCATTCCTTGTTTCTAAGCCCTTGCCAACAATAAAGTTCTGATCAGCATAGCCAGGTGAACTAAAGTAGTGATAATTCAAACCAAATAAAACCAACAATAAATACTGAAAATGTTTCTGTATTTTTTAAAAGGCTTCAGAAAACCAAAGTAATGATGACTCAAGCACAAAAACACCAACAAAAAATACTTAAAATATTGCTGTGTTTCTATGCAAAGGCTGCAGTAAACCAAAGTAATGACATATCAAACAAAATAACGCGAACAATTAATACTTTAAATGTTGCTGCATATTGATTCAGAAGACTACAGTAAGAAAAACAAACGAAAATTCACAAAAGTAACTCATACTTTAAAAATACTTTAAGTATTCCAGCTTTAGATTAAAAAGACTTTGATAAAAACAGTTATCTCCAACAAACAATAAATGCCGCATTCTCTTAGAAATTTCAAAGCAGTATCATGGAGAGCAACACAGAACAGAAAAGACAGAGAACAGCAATGGATTGAATGACCAACAGTCCGAAGAGAGTACTTAGCCACAGTGTCTGGCGTCTACACAGACAGACAGAGGCAGTCAGGTGGCCGGCAAATTTGGCTGTGTCCCCTCAGTCCTGCTTCCCTGAGCTGGTATTAATTGGGTTTCCCCACCACTGGTCTGTGTCCTCAGAGACCTGTGCACCTTGAGTGGGGAATCTACTGGTAATTAGTGTGATGGTTGGTAATCTGTAATGTTGTAAAGGGGTGTCGAACTAGATGCTGACTTTTTGGTTGGTTGTATGGTCTGTCTTCATTCTGTGAAAGTGAGGATATGAAGAGAGATGTAATAGTTGGTTTTGTGTAAGTTGTAATTTTGGGAGAGTATTTATTTCTTGCATGAACTGCAAAACAAACTAAATCTGTATATGATGATTAATGATAATGACAGTAATAATGATGATTATAAAGAGAACGATGATTTCATATACACATATCACTTAAGTAGGATTGCAGCTTTCTTAATGGTGGGCAAAAATGATCATATATGCCAAATACCAGGATTGGTGAACTTCAGAGCTCTAGCAAAAGAACGCATATCTATCTATCTATCTATCTATCTATCTATCTATCTATCTATCTATCTATCTATCTATCTATCTATCTATCTATCTATCTATCTATCTATCTATCTATCTATCTATCTATCTATCTATCTGTCTATCTATCTATCTATCTGTATGTATGTATGTATGTTTGTATGTATGTATGTATGTATGTATGTTTGTATGTATGTATGTGTGTATGTATGTATATGTGTGTGTATACATTAACACAGCACATAACTTTCCTCATTTTTTGGGGCTAAATAAATGAATGAATACAAATAAAGATACCCTGTATAGTAGTTCTATTAGAAGTTCTTTATCACTTAGAAACTAATGGACGATAGCTCAATCCCAGATAATGTATACATAGTCTTTCATCCACAGAATACATTTTTGGGCAAGTTTAAGTCATAGATGCTCTCCTAATATGAAAGAACGGGGCTAATTAATCAGTTGATTATCTTAGTGATTCATGATGACCTGTGTAAGAATAAACATGTCCATGTTATTCATCATCATTAGAATGTGTGTGTGTATGTGTGTATGTATGTATGTATGTATGTATGTATGTATGTATGTATGTATGTATGTATGTACGTGCGTGCGTGCGTGCATGCGTGTGAGTGTGTGCATGCATGTGTGTGTATGTATGTATGTGCAAGTGTGTATAGGTGCATATCTTCATGTGTATGAATGAAAATAAAACCCAGTAAGAGCGTGAAACTGGTGTAGGACAGTAAAAGCAACATTTGAAGTTAATCTATGCTACAAGATACGTTAGGGGAGGTTTCCTTCCCTGTAAGTGAATCTTAAAAGCAGATCTAACTTCTCCAGCTAAAGAGTAATCCTAACAATAACAACAGCAATAACAATGTTTGAAAGTGCTTTTCCTGCAGCACAGCACTGGCTGGTATTTGTTGCACGTGATTAGTATTAGCAATGAAGTGAAGACTCAGAAGAACAATAGAAAAAAAGTAAATGTGCAACTATTGCTTCTCGACACCAGAACGCGTGTATTGAAAAGTTGTTCATTGCTTTTTTACATTCAGAAACGGTGGCCTATATTCTTGAACTTCGGATCTGAACGAAAACTACAAATTTTAGACTGAAATAATCAGGGTGTTTGTTATTTGGCACACATACATACAGAGTCTTAGATACAGACACACAGATACACAGACAGAGACACACACATACACACACAGAAACAAAGAAAGAAAGAAACACACATGCGCGCACACACACACACACTCACGACATTTTGACTCAAATTAATACAGAAACTCAAAACTAAGCATACTATCCACTCTCTAGATTATCACTCATTGAAAAATCCCCCAAGGAAGTACCAAAGCTCATCACTGGATTACCACTAATCTCCCCATTCACATTGCACACGCCTCCAGGGAAATAGACAAGTGGGGGTGGACACAGTTGATAGCAGTCCAGGGAAACTGGTCTTGGGGGAGACAGAGCCAAGCTGACTTGCCACATGACCACCTTTGTCTGTCTGTACAGTCTCCAGGGTCTAAGATAAGTCATCTTTTAAGTTGCTGTCATGTGAACCAGTGTTCTCGTTCTTACCATCTTCCCACAATGATCTATCTTATACACCTGGTTTCATGACTTTTCCTCTCTCCAGGGGTCCTGGCCTGTCTATTTGTTTTAAAGTCAGTCAGTTAGTTGAATAGTCTGTGTATGCAAGCAGATATATGAAAAGTAAAGTATGTATGGACTTCAAGAAAGAACTTGACATTAAATACTTAAAAGTGCTGAAGAAAAGGATGTGCTTTCCCCTGCTGTATTGTTGTTTGCTTATGTTGCATGTGTATTGGATAAACAAAGTTTAAACTACGTTCATCACTGTAGTGCCCCTATGACCCCAGAGGGCCAGGAGTTATAGGAACAGATGAGATGAGATGAAGTTTAAACAAAAAGAAAAGAAAAGGACATATTTTTTCCGAAAGCATTTTATGCCTTTAGTTACTGGACCCTCAACTAAGTTGTTTTCCGGATGTTACTGTTTACATTGTGTGATGTATCACACATGGTTCCCCGTTTACGTCACAAATATACCTTTTGTAGTAAAGCAAGGAATAGTAGCTTTTTGCTTAAATGTTTCAGTGACGTGTCTTGTATGCTGATTCATGTAAGTGATAACGTTAAACATTGATTATGATGTGAAATAATGGGAATCGTAGTTTAGTATGCCTGTGAATCATGGACCCTGACTGCAGATTTGGAGAGAAGAGTACAGGCGGTGGAGATGAGATGCTTTCGGAGACTCCTTGGCATTTCCTACAAAGACCACATAAGCAACGAAAGCGTGCATAACAGAATCCAGCAAACCATTGGACCCTATGAGAACCTTCTAACGATCGTGAAAAAACGTAAACTCAAATGGTATGGGCATGTCACAAAGATCCAAAGGAATTACAAAGACAGTTTTACAAGGCACTGTCCAAGGAGGAAGAAGAAGAGGCAGACCAAGGAAGAGCTGGGAGGATAACATCAGCGAATGGACAGGCCTAGAACTCAACAAAACCCCGAGAAAGGCAGAACAGAGAGAGGAATGGAGGGAACTGGTTGTTGAGTCTTTGAGGGTGCCCCCACGGTCGTCAGACTACGGGACAGATAGATAGATAGATAGTTTAGTTGTGTATTAGCTGCAAAATAGCGATGGGAGTCAGATTTTAAATGAACCTCTCTTGATGTGACAAGAGAAAATCCAGGCAAGGTGACACAAAATTCTTTATTTCAAAGGTAAAGATAAACACCTTACAGCAAATTCTGAAAGACATTCCATTAATGAAAGAAATTGTATTGTCATTAAGTCATTCTCCTATTTTCAGACTCCTTTAATGTAAGGATAGTTTCTAGTTATATGAACTGCAAAGTTATTATTTTAGCTATTCATTTTTTCTTTTCAGAATTCTTGTTTATGCTGTTTTCATTATAGTTGTTTATTGTGGTTGATTTAGTTATGTGCATACCCCTCCCCTACACACACATACATACAAACATACAAACACAACACACACAACACACACACACACACACACACACACACACACACACACACACACACCACACACACACACACACACACACACACACACACACACGTTTTACCATCTGATATCACTATTTAGTTGAAGGACGTTAAACTGAAGATTTACTACTACATACCTTTTTAATTTTTTACATCAGACCCCACCTTTACTAATAACTGATATTATGACAAGAGAGATAGATAAGTGGATACGTTATGATTGATCGGTACAGAGAGAGAGAGAGAAAGAGAGAGGAGAGAGAGAGAGGAGAGAGAGAGAGAGAGAGAGAGACTGAGTGGGAGTGAGGCACACACAGAGAGACAGACCAAAGCAAACCAACCTGGTGCCTTTCTAGCTAATGACATTACAAGTACTTCTCCCACACACCAGTACTGCAGCCGCGGCCATGGAGTACCTCTCTAGGTGGTTTCAAAGGATGGGGGAGTGGTGGTGTGGCATTCCCCAGCAGCGTGTCCCTGAGTGTGACCTCAGCCACTGGGGGTGGCCGCCACACTGCACAGACCGGGTCAGTCAGAGGGTGGTCTGTGTCTGTGTGTCTGCTGACTGAGAGAGTACAGGGTGGTGCCTCTGGTGTGAGACTGCAGTCTGTCACAGGGCTGGTCTGGCCGTGAACTGTTCTGTGTCTGGGTGTTGTGCCGGGTCAGAGGGTGTGTGTGTGTGTGTGTGTGTGTGTTGCTGTGACTGAGGGAGTACAGGGTGGTGCCTCTGGTGTGTGACTGCAGTCTGTCACAGGGCTGATCTGGCCGTGAACTGTTCTGTGTCTGAGTATTGTGCCGGGTCAGAGGGTGTGTGTGTGTGTGTGTGTGTGTGTGTGTAGGTACTTTGTCTCCATCTGTTCTGTGTCTGGTGTGTGCTTGGTCATGGGCTGTGTGTGTGTGTGTGTGTGACTTCTTGGTCTCCATCTGTTTTGTGCCCATGTCTCTGTTTCTCTTTTATTTCTGTTATTTTGGCACAACAGAAGTATTTTGGGAAGAAAGGTATCAATCAGTTTAAAAGGATAAAGATTAATGAAACAATGAATCATAATGATTTTTTTCCACATGTTGACTATGAGTACTATATCAGGGCTATACACATAATTAATAAGTAATACTTGTATTGGTATTGTGAAACATGGAGCAAGATCAGACACATAATCGATACGGAAAAAACCCAGCTATTTATTCGCTCATTGTCTTAAAATCTTAGCCAATCACAGTGGAGAACAGAAGAATCAAAGTATTGACAATTAGAAGTAAAACCGCAAGTTTTTAATGACTAAAATTTCACAGCATTCGGTTGTAAAGACCACAGTGTGATACTCTGTTCAGGTACAGAAAGCCTGATACTCAAATTGGTTTTAAAAAAACCCCAATGGTATCCATGAAACACCACAGAAGAGGAAAGACATAGAACAGCAGTGGATTGAATGACCAACAGTCTAAAGAGAGTACTTAGCCACAGTGTCTGGCGACTACACAGACAGACAGAGGCAGTCAGGTGGCCGGCAAATTTGGCTGTGTCCCCTCAGTCCTGCTTCCCTGAGCTGGTATTAATTGGGTTTCCCCACCACTGGTCTGTGTCCTCAGAGACCTGTGCACCTTGAGTGGGAGAGAGCGCTGCTAATCCTGTGAGGAGCGCTGGTAAATTGTAATGTTGTGAAGGAGTGATAGAGTAGACAGTGACTTTGTATTTGGCTCTGTTTTCCTATTCTGATTAGAGTGTATGGGCTTCTTTACAGTGCAAATGTTTGAATAGTTCTAAAAACAAAGCATGTAATAATTTAGCAGCTATCTGTCAAGTTAGTAGCTACCTGTTAAACAGAGATAATAATAATAATAATAATAATAATGTATGGGATTTATATAGCGCTGAATGCATAAATGTCTAAAAAGATATCACAATCTTGTCTAATTTATCTGAGAAAGGATTAAACAAATAAATGATTCGTAATGTAAACAAAATAGTGTAAAAGTACTTGTAGTGGTTGCATTAGTTGTCTTTCCCAATCAATAAGCCCTTAAATTAACACACAAACCAACATTTGATGGCAGTCTTTGATTCAAAGGCTAGATGGTTGAGGTAACTGTCTTTGAGGTAGTTTTCAATTGTGGAGGCGCTTCAGAATCAAATATGTGGTTAACATAAGTTATAACTGATTAATTGAAGGACCATGACATATAAGTAGTAGCCTTTTCTTTTAAGCTTTTCTGATTGTGATACATTTTGAGCTTGCTCTTTTACACAGGTTAAAATGTCTGTAGAATCACATAAAAGATTCCAGTCTCTAAATGGCATCCCTTAACTTACAGAAATGCCTACTTGTTCATGTTAAAATGTTATTTTCAATCCTATGAACTGCTATGATTAAAAAAAAATGTTCTGTGTTTTGGTGATATCAGGAGCAAGTTCAAGTAAACGAATAAAATGGCAACATTGTGTGTTTAGGTCTCCTATGGAAAAGGATCAATGTCAGCTTATATCCCAGTATAAGCTGGAGATGTAAACGGTTGCAATCATAAGAACTTGGCAATGACGGGAAAGCAATGCCAAAGGAAAAAAAGGGGAAAATACCCACAGCTGTACAGAACCCCATGGTTTTTCCCATCTGTTTTGTCTTCTGCTACTTTGTAGAACTATTTACTTGATTTTGAAAGAAAGAGTATTGTGTATACAATGTTCTCTTCTGGTTTTAAGCTTTCTAAAAGTGTACAATCTGGTGGTTTTAAAAAAAAAAAGAGGATTTAATTTTCCTTCTAGTGAATATGAATGGTATTATTCTTTTTTTTATTTATCTAGAATTTTTTTGTTTCTAGGATAAGTGCTATTTACATCCAGTCATAGACGCACACGTGCCTGTGTGTGAGTGCGCAACCGCGCGCGCGTCGTGTGTGCGTGTGCGTACGCATGCACACGGTCACTCATGTATTTGCATGTGATCGCGTACGCACGTGCATGTGTGTGTGCATATATATATAAGTACATGAATACGCGCATGCACGTGTGCATATCTATGCTACAAACGTACTTTCTGTTTATGTGCGAGTTTGGGGAATAAAATCGAAAGAGCAGACAAAAAAGGTGAAATGTGAGCAGAAGTGATAAAAGCAATACTTGGAGTAATCTTGAAGTTAGTGAACAGTGCCTGGCAAAAAAGAAGGCAACAAGAACAAAGCACATAGCAAAAACACAAAACACTAAAACAGCCCCCCAACCCCTCCCCCGCAAAGAAAAGAAGAAAATAAGAAAAACAACAACAATATTAACAACAACCCCAAATCACCCTAACTGTTGAAAGTGGATCTTAAAAGCAGAAACAATCGACTCCAACTTGAGAGTCTTTGCAATATCAGTGACAGCAGTAACGATGTTTTAAAGTGGTTTTCCCAGTTACACAATACTGGTTAACGGTTTGCACGTGCTTAGCTGACGCAATGGAGAGACAACTCTGAAGAACAATCAAAAGACAGTGAACAAAACCACAGATTTTTCGGACACTGAAATGCCATCACAGATGTAGTTTTCGCCACTTTTTTCAGCACAAAAGCGTTACTTAGTGTTTTTTATTAAAAAAAATTCCCACATGAATACAAAACAAAGTAATAATAATAATAATGATAGTAATAATTTTTAAAAACGATAATAATGATACTAACAGTAATAAAAATAACAACGATAATAATGATATTATTAATAATAAAAATGATAATAATGATAGTAATAGTAATAAAAAAATTATGATAGTAATAGTAACTAGATAATAATGATAGTAACAGTAATGAAAAAATAATGATAATAATGATAGTAATAGTAATAAAAAAATAATGATAGTAAGAGTAATTAAAAGATAATGATAATAATGATAGTAATAGTAATAAAAAAATAATGATAATAATGATAGTAATAGTAATGAAAAGATAATGATAGTAATAGTAATGAAAAAAATAATGATAGAATAGTAATAATAATAATGATAATCATAATGATAATAATGATAGTAATAGTAAGAATAATAATGATAATAATGATAGTAATAGTAATAAAAATAATGATAATAAACACATTAGCACAGTTTTTGAGACAATGAAAAGAACGAATGTGTGCGTGCAGATAGACACACACACACACACACACACACACACATACACACACACACACACACACACACACACACACACCCACACACACACAACCCCCACCACACCACACACACACACACACACACACACACACACGCATGCACTCACGCACGCGCGCGCGCGCCACACACACACACACACACACACACACACACACACACACACACACACACACACACACACACACACACTCTCTCTCTCTCTCCCACCCGTGCTTATGCGCGCCTGCGCGCGCACGAGAGTGTTTGTGTATGTGTGTGTGCGCGCGATTCGTGGAAAGAGAACCCCTTTTAAACCTTATCTTAGAGAAAAAATAAGAAAGGAAAATCGTAATAAATCTTCAGTTATGTATACTTTCTAAAGGGTTCGCACACTCCCTGAAACTCCTTGAAATTCGAGAACCCTCCCTTTTCAAGGCCATGAATCTCCCTGAAAAATAAATAACCAGAATGATAACCTGGGACAAAAACATCCTTGAAAAACCGTTGAAAATCAAAGCGTGTCTTTCGGAAATATTCTCTGTAATTGAGGATAATGGTAAACTAAAGATACATTTTTCGGGGGGTGCGAAGAAATAGCTAAAAGTTCAACATGTGTGCGAATGCGTGGACGAAACGAACTTGCAACGTTTTAAAAAAAAAAACCTATTATTTTTCTCTTTTTAATAAAAACGAAAATTGATTGAAAAATGCAATATGAGCGTTTCATTTCCTGAATTTCTAACAATCCAAGCCCTCGATGTTTGCCGTGTTGCGCTTGTTGTTTTTTGGAACAAGAAGAAGGGTAAAGAGCTGGCGCACGCATAAGCACATTCCTCTATGTCTTACACGGCTTTGGGTCAGCTTGCGTGTGACCACGTGTAAAGTTACGCCAACAAGCAGATCTAAGGCACATTCCATCCATTTTGTTTTTTCCATTGGCCGAGAGAAGAATTTTTTGGGGGAGGGGAGGGGAGGGGGATGGGTTGGGGGTAGGGGTGGGGTGGAGGGGAAAGTTGCTACACGCATTGTCTCTCTTTGTCTCTGTCTTGTCTGTGTGCTTTTCTCCGTGTCTCTGGTATTTTTTTTTCCACTTTCTTGCCCTTTCTATATTCCTCCTACCTGTGTGTGTGTGTGTGTGTGTGTGTGTGTGTGAATCTATCTCTCTGTCTTTGTCTTTGTTTGTCTGTCTGTCTGTTTGTTTGTCTGTCTCTCTCTGCATGCTTGTTCGTCTGTCTGTCTGTTTTTCTGTCTCTCTCTCTGCCTGCTTGTTCTTTGTCTGTCTGTTGGTCTCTCTCTCTCTCTGCCTGCTTGTTCGTCTGTCTGTCCTCTCTCTCTCTCTCTCTCTCTCTCTCTCTCTCTCTCTCTCTTCCTGCATGTTCGTCTATCTGTCTGTCTGTCTGTCTGTCTGTCTGTCTGTCTGTCTGTCTGTCTCTCTCTCTCTCTCTCTCTCTCTCTCTCTCTCTCTCTCTCTTCCTGCTTGTTCGTCTCTCTGTCTCTGTGTATCTATCTCTCTCTCCCCTCTCCCTCCAAGTCTCCTACCCCCTCTTACTGTCAGTCAGTGTGTCTGTCTGTCTCTCTCTTCTCTCACTCCTTTTCTGTCTCTTCAGCTCTCAGTCTCCCCCCCCCCCCTCACCCCCACCACGTTCCCGACTTCTGTCTTACTTGGAGCACACACACACACACACACATACGGATATAATACTGGAATACATTCGCAGTCATGTACTGGTGAGCCTGAATACATAGATACACACACACACACACACATACACACACACACACACACACACACACACACACACACACACACACACACACACACACACACACACACACACACACACACACACACACACACACACACACACACATACGGAATACATTCGCAGTCATGTACTGGTGAGCCTGAATACATACATACATACATAGTTACATACATACATACATACATACATACATACATACATACATACATACATACATACATACATACATACATACATACATACATACATATATACATACACTCACACAGAAAGAGTAGAAGGAATCCCTTTACCGTTTGATATTCTCCTGACCAGCCTAAGCAGGCTAATCGTGTGTAGCAGTCACTCATCCTGTGTGTCTTTCGGATGAGACAATAAACCGAGGCCCGGTGTGCGAACGCATGCAGAACATCTTGCGCACACGTTAAATCCTGTTCCGCTTTTCGAAAGAATAGGCTATTGTGTGCCGGTGGGAACAAATGACACAATTTACAAAACCGCATACACACGGGGACTAGATGTAAAAAGGCACATGAGTGCTTATTCCATTATCCTCGATATAAAAGAATAAATGAATAAATAAATAAATAAATGACTAAAGGTCTGTGTCTCAGTCTAGTATAGTAGCTCTCACTCTGTGAGCGGCTAAAGGACCTCAGTTTTCCATGCTGGACTAACGCAGACGTATTGATGAACAGCACTGTCTCTGGGACTGCATTGCTCAAAATGTTAAGGACTCTGGCATTGACTGGGGTGGTGATGATGATGAAGGGAATGATTGTGTATTCAGTGTTGTTCGATTTCTACTTAGTGTTGTAAAGACACGGAGTGGTGACACAGAAGCGGAGAGACATTCTGTTTTATTTTATTCAAACTCTTTTTATTTTCCAGGTAATGAGCAAACATTCATGTGCTTTTTATTTTATTTTACATCTAGTCCCATATGTGCGTGCAGCTTTGTAAATGTCATCTGTTCCCACCGGCACACTATCGCCTACTCTTGGGAAAGATAAAATTATGTTTTGAATGTGTGTGCAAGATGTTCTGTGTGCGTTCGCACGCGATGCCTGGGTTTAGAGTCTCGTATGAAGGACTTATATAGAGACAGAGAGAGGCTGAAAGGATGAAATTAAGCAGAGAGAGGAGAGAGAGAGAGAGAGAGAGAGAGAAGGAGAGAGAGAGAGAGAGAGAGAGAGAGAGAGAGCACATCTGTACGTGTGCGTTTGCGCTCGCGTGTGTGTTTAAGAGAGGAAATGGTTAATAAAAGGTCACACAACTAAAACGGCTAAATTGCGCACAACTGAATCAAAAAGGAAAAAAAAGAGAGAATCAGAAGTAAAGGCAGTTATTTCCACAGATAATATGAATGAGATTTAGAAAAAAATCACACTTAAAAAAAAAGCTTATTTAAAAAATCAAACAAACAGCAAAAGCTTATTTAAAAAATCAAACAAACAGCAAAGAAATCTCACTGAGCGTGTCCAAGGGATTAGCACAGGCAATCTTTTAAAGCTAAGAATATCAATTCAGTCGATATCCTGGTTTTGTGTTCTTTTCTCTCTGTAGCAATAGTTCACAGCATTCAAGCAAAGGGAAAAGGCGTGATGAAGATTGGTTCGTACAAAAACTAAAGGAATAATGTACGGAGGGAAGAGATACATGCTGAAAGGAGAGGAACGTTAGTAGCCTTACAGGAACACCATTTCTGCTACCACCACCACCACCACTATTACCATCACCACCGCGCCACCACCACCACCGCCACCACCACCACCCTGACACCATCGCCATTGCTACCACTATTACCACCACCATCAGTACCATCACCACCTTCTCATCACCACCCTCACCCCCAACATTACCACCACAGTAAGCATTAGCCATAAGACGATGACAACTAAATGGATAGGAAGGCAAAGGTGACAGTAATGAACACTAGAAAAAAGCAAACAAACACAACAAATGTGTGTGTATGTGTTTGCGTGCGTGAGAGAGAGAGAGAGAGAGAGAGAGAGAGAGAGAGAGAGAGAGAGAGAGAGAGAGAGACAGAGACAGAGACAGAGAGAGACAGAGAGATACGTACACACATACATGTAGACAGACGGATAGATAGATAGATAGAGTCAGAGATAGAGAGAGTACACTAACATGTCTTCTGACCTCTCTGTGAGATGAGAGTACACAACTTCTCCATAAGCAAACCCCATGTATGACCCCACTAAAAAGAACAGTGTTAAGTACATAGCCTCGCACTTCGCTGATGCTGTACACACATACACACACACACACAAACACACACACACACACACACACACACACGCACGCACGCACGCACGCACGCACGCACGCACGCACGCACGCACACACACGCACAGAGAGAGAGAGAGAGAGAGAGAGAGGAGAGAGAGAGAGAGAGAGAGAGAGAGAGAGATTGTCCTTAAACAGCGAAGCAAGCATTAACTGTCTGCCTGTTTGATCCAAGATAACCTCTGACATGTGTGTGTGTGTGTGTGTGTGTGTTGTGTGTGTGTGTACTTGTGTGTGTGTTTGTGTGTGTTTGTGTTGTGTGTGTGTGTACGTGTGTGTGTGTGTGCTCCATGTCAGACAAAGCAGACTTTGGCCTTTTCATGTGGTAAAGTAATGGAGAGGGGATCTTTTGTGTTGTGTGAATGCGATGTGTGTTGGTGTTTACCAGTGTCATGTCTTCGTCCTGTTGTCGGCCACAAAATTATATATGTGTTAAGAGAGAGGGATAGAGAGATAGATAGATAGATAGATAGATGAGAGAGAGAGAGAGAGAGAGAGAGAGAGGGGGGGGGGGGGGGACGGAGAGAGTGAGAGAGAGAGAGAGATGGGGGGGGGGGGGGGCAGGCTGGCGGGTAAAGAGATGGAGAGAGATAAACAAGGGTTTTTTTTTATCTATTCATTTCAATTCTTTTATTTCGAGAATAATGGAATCACCATTCCTGTGCTCTTTTACATCCAGTCCCCGTGCACATGCAGTGTGTCAGTCAAGAGCTGGTTAGGAGAGTGGTTGAAACTGTAAGGGAAGACCTTAGTCTTGATAATCAAGAGTGAGAAAGACATACATGTATAATTATCGTCCGGAGCAATTCGCTAAATTGGTTTAAGAAGTTACTCAATACTTAGTAAAAAGTTTATAAGATAAGATAGGATATTATCTTCAATATAATCATTGCTTTTAATTGAAGTGTAAATCTATGTGTTATAGCCGATATTTACGTAAACTCAGAAAGATACCCCCCATACATACATACATACATACATACATACATACATACATACATACATACATACATACATACATACATACATACATACATACATACATACATACATACAAGTATTTCGCTTTCTCCTATGAAAATCTGCAGACAAAAGCTGTTTTAAGTTACCAATTTGCAGCTGTGCGTCTAGCAAAATTAGCCTGAGTGCTTTAAGTGAACTTTTGTGTTTCACTTTCTCGCATTATTTTTTTGTTTAAATAACAAAACGATTCTTCACGAAAAAAATATGCCAAGACACATTAAAACAACAACAACAACAATAACAACAACAACAATCAAACGAGTCCAAGAGAGTTGAACTAAACGTTGTTGCCCACACACAACAGTGAAGTGGTTGGATAAGTGAGGGAAGGCCAGGTCTGCTTACTGAGGTCTGTCTACTTGAGGGTAGGACTGTGTTCGCTTATTTCTTCTTACTGTCTGTCTGACATCGAACTATAGCAAGAAGGAGGTCACAGACACAAGTGTGCCTATGCTATATAGAATAGAAGAGGTAGCATGAATGCCATTAAGTGTTGTATGGTGCTGTGTGGTAGTGGTGTGTGTGTTGTGTGTGAGTGTGTGTGTGCGGGCATGCAGAGAGAGAGAGAGAGAGAGAGAGAGAGAGAGAGAGAGAGAGAGAGAGAGAGAGAGAGAGAGAGAGAGTACAGCAAACAGTGTGCAAAGCGTTTCCAAAAGAAAAATAAAAGGGACGTTACTTAACTGCCTTAGAAGTCATAAGAGAGAGTTAGCAATCTTTCTACCTCGAGAACTTCAGGAAACAAATTCATGTACACAAAATGTTTTGCTTAAGGAAAGAACTTGAAGTACAGGATATTTTTTCGTCTAAGGAAAGAACTTAATGAAACTTTTTTTGCGTAAGGATATTGAATACAGGACAGTTGATCATTTCACTTTGTAACTGACGGAATGGTGCTGGCTATTTAACAACGTTCCACAACAGACTGCAAGCACACTCTGTGTAGAGGTTATTGAATTCGTTTTACCCAGCTGCTACAAAATAGAAAGTTATGAAATAAAACTATAATACCCTCAACCGCCCCCTCTCCCCCTTCCCCCCAAAAAAATCAACGAAAAGCCAACTCAACACAAAAACAAACCAATAAAATCACAAGCAAGCAAGCACACACTTACACACACACACCCAAACACACACACACACACACACTCGCATGAAATTAATGCTAAATTGATAAACTGTATGCATTCCAAATGAAGAAAACATTTCTTGCTCACGGAAAGTAGAAATTTTAATATATAAAATGAGGCTAAATGAATGGAACACCAAATATTCTAAAAATGTGACATGTTGCTGTTCTCAATCTCTTTCAATCCACCATTTATTGTTTGATTGCCCAATCCTAACTCACCTGTTTAAAAGGAGAGGAATAGATATTCATAAAAAGTATGCCACTGTTCAAGAAGTTTTATATGACTCTCAGCATTTCATAACATCAGTTGCTGAGATTATATATTTTTCCCCAGTAAGACCTCTACTGTAGACAGTTGTGAGAATATAAATATACATACATGAGAGAGAGAGAGAGAGAGAGAGAGAGAGAGAGAGAGAGAGAGAGAGAGAGAGAGAGAGAGAGAGAAGTTGGTTTGAATGCGGGTGTGTCCTTATCACCAAGTAGTGAATGGACATTAAACAAAAACAAACAAACACACACACACACACACAACAGACACACACACACACTCGCAATACAACACACACACACAAACACACCCACACCAACACACACACACAACACACACACAAACACACAACACACACACACTGCGATAAGCATACAGAATGGTTAAAAAAAGAGCATGGCAACGAACTAAGTGTTGCAAACAAGTAAAAACAACAACAACAACAAACAAACCATAACAAACCCTTTGAGCAAACAAGTAAAAACCAGACCTCCCCCCCTACACACACAAATCCACACAAAAAATAACAACTGATAATGCAGAGTGTAAAATGGTTGTGCCACAAAAGAAACACAGAAAAGAAACAAAAAATCCGAAAAACCCTCCAAGCTAAAACAGATGGACTACAAAAGGGCAAGTGATAACCAGAATCTGTAACCGGCCTCGCCAAACAAGATATGAAAAGAGCCTGTCCCCTTTACCTTTGTCTTTGTGACTGCCAGAGAAACAAAAACAGGCACACCCTCCTCCCACAGTTCGCAGACGGACAGACAGACATCTGACGCACATGCTGCTGCTGCTGTGTTAGATGTAGAGATTTGTGTTGTCTCTCTTTTTCCCCTTTGTTCGGGGGATGGGAAGGGAAACAAAAAAGGGGGGTGATGCTTGTTTGTTTTGGTGTATTGTTTTGGTTTTTGGTCTCTGGAGAAATGTGTGCCGATGTCAGTCTATTTTCTGTTTCTCATTTTCTCTGCGCCGTTTGTTGTTTTTGCCTAAATATTAAATAACCCAGGAGTAGGCGATGGTGTGATAGTTTGGTTGATTAGTTTCTGTTTGTGGATGTGTAGTTATTACGTGTGTTCAACGTTTATCTATATGATAGTAATGTTCATTTTTTATGTTTATCTGTGTCTCTGTGTCTTTCTCTCCCCCTGTCTCTGTCTGTCTGTCCCTGTGTCTCTTCCTGTCTCTGTGTCTCTGTCTGTCTGTATCTCTCTCTATATATATATGTTTAATTATGTGTGTGTGTTGTGTGTGTGTGTGTGTGTGTGTGGTGTGTGTGTGTGTGTGTGTGTGTGTGTGTGTGTGTGTGTGTGTACATATACATACATATCTCAAACTAATTACAGTAAAGGTCTTACATGAGAAGAATATATGACTTCAGCAGGTGATCTTATGAATTGCTGAGAGTCATATAAAACTTCTTGTATCGTGGTATATATCTTATGAATATCTAAACCTCTCCTCATATACATGTAAAAAAAGGAATAAATGCATTACTATCCAATAAAAAAAAGTATGTTCTTTCGAGCCAGAAGGCCCATAGAGCCGGAGCTTATCCCGGTTTCTGTAGCGTTAAGCGAACTGATGGTTTTTCACCACCCCTGTGACAGGACGCTAGTCTGTCGCCAGATACTTCCCCAGCAGAGCTGGTACCCACTTGTACACCTGGGTGGAGTGAGGAAAATAGGAGTAAAGTGTCTTTCCCAAGGACACAACACCGAGCCGAGCGGGGATCGAACCCGCGACCTCTGGATCACGAGTTGACCGCCTAAACCACTCGACCACCGTGCCTCCCCTTACTATCCAATAATGGTTGCAATATTTCAACAACTTGGAATTGTTCATACAATAAGTAGAATCTTCCAATGGATGGTCATCACACACTATTCATTTTTGCTGTATAGATGCAACTTTTGATTTGAGTCGAGATGGCACACGCAATAACACTTCAAGAAGTCGGCCCTTAACCATGTACAACGAAAAGGACAACAACAACAACAACCAAAAAAAACAACAAACCCAGATGAACGAGCACAAACACAGACAAACGGCACAGTATTGAGGAGAGTGTTATAGGTGTTGCCAGACTATAGTCAGCACTTCGTTTGAGAGCGAGAGAGAGAGAGCGAGCGCTGGTGTGGAGTGAAAAACAAAGCACTTAGCGCAGTTGAAAGCTAGGGTCGGGGTGATGCAGAGTGCCTTGTTGTGACAGCTTCAAGTCTGCCTCCAGTGTCTTGTCTGTACACGAAAGAGCACCACAATGCACTTACTTGATAGGGGAACACAAGGCAAGAACTTAATATGCACACGTACGCACGCACGCACGCATGCGCACACACACACACAGGCGCGCGCGCACATATACACACACAGGCGCGCGCGCGCACACACACATGCACGCACGCACGCACGCGCACTCAGAGAAAGAGAGAGAGAGACAATGACAATGACCATGACAAATTCTTTTATTTCGAGGATAATGAATAAGCACCCATGTGCTTTTTTTTTTTTAAACATCCAGTCCCCAGAGAAAGCGAGGGAGAGAAAGAAAGAGAGAGAGAAGAGAGAGAGAGAGAGGAGAGAGAGAGAGAGAGAGAGAGAGAGAGAGAGAGAGAGAGAGAGAGCGTACTGAACACTGAACAGTTTTATTGTACATCGGCCGTGGGCCACAATACAAAACATGTTTGGGGCAGGGGGAAGGTAGACATCATAGCAGAAAAACGTTTTCCCTTTTCGCATTTCCAATTCTGCAAGTAAACAGAAGCACCCTCGATGTCTTCTAGTTACCATTATCCCCATCATCATCGTCAGCATCTATATAATCATCGCCATCAGCACCTTCATTATCTATAGCAGCAGCTGCAGAAAGTATATCAACATCACCATTACTACTTTCATGATGATAATGAGAGAGAGAGAAGGGAGTGGGGAGGGAGGGACAACAGAGAGAGAGAGAGAGAGAGAGAGAGAGAGAGAGAGAGAGAGAGAGAAATGTATTAGGTTATCACCAGCAAAAAAGAAAACCTCACCAAGTATACACAAAGAACGCTCAAATCCTAATCATTTCACACGCATCTCTTCATAATCATAATACCACTTTTTCTCTTCATCATTAATTTTGCTCCCTTACATCAATCAATCTGTCGCTGTCAGTTAAAAACTAGGAACACTGTCGAAAGTGAGATTATCATAGAGAGATGATCCGATCTCCTGACTCTCATCCCGATGTTCACGCATGGAAAGCCCTCCCTTAAAGAAGACAAGTCTTTTTTCCCCTCTGTTCCTCGGCTAGAGCTCCGAGGTTCGCCAATTATATTTTGCGTTTGTGACTGTTTTTTGCGCGCCATTAAGGTAGCCGCATTCCGACTTCGGGGTTGATGTCTAATCGCAGCACCAGCGTGCATGCATTTTTCAAACGTTGTCGCCCGTTCCCATCGACACGTAATAGCTTGTTCTTTAGAAAGGCGGAACGGGTTTTAACGTATGTGCAAGATGTTCTGCGTACGTTTCACTTACGGGATCTCAGTTGATAGTCTAGCCGGTACGGACTTTCGGGGTAGTGAAGTCGGCACTGATGTTACCAAGGGGGAACAAATCCCCTTGAACGGGCGTCTCAGTGGATAGCAGAAACCTGGGATCGATCCTGGGCCGTCAGATCGCGAGCGCAACACCTCCCCCAGCAGGCTATCTCTCGCCCTCACCTCCCTGCCCCTCTCCTCTAGCAGGCAATGTGATTTGTGTCCCGGGTTGTTTGGACAGATTGCCACTGTCGTTTGAACGCTTCAGACAGTCCGGCCGGTCTTCCCCAAACTCTCTGTTGGGAGCTTCGGTGTTGCTCGGTCTGATAGAATGAATACAAGTCTTGTTGGCGTGAATGGGAAATTAATGGGTGAATGTTAAAACCGTCTTTCTGTGTCTGTTTGACTGTCTTGTTTCTGTCTGTGTTTGTCTGTGTTTGTGTCTGCTGTCTCTATCTGTCTGTTTCTTTTTTGGCCTCTGTATGTCTGGTTTATCCCCCCTCCCCTCCCCCCCTCTCTCTCCCTTCCACCTCTCCTCTCTCCCCCCCCCCCCCCCCTCTCTCTCGATTTCTCTGAATGCATGTGTTATGCTCCGCTCTGCTCTGCTCCACTCTGCTCTAAATGCCCCCCTCTCTTTTCTCTCTCCTTGAAAACCCCATCCCCACCCCACCCCACCAACCGTGGAATGCTAAAGTAATCAATCAGGCCGATAATGAGAGAGTTGTCAGATGAAAGCGTCAGAGGCCTGCACAGCAGGATCAGGAAAATGCAGAATGATCACGCCTTGATCACAACATGTCTTACACTACAGGGGCCAGAAAAACAAATTCAGCAACCGTTCTCTAAAGAGCTTAAAGACAAATCGGCAGCTAGACAACCAAAACCAAACAAACAAAGAAAACCTACGTAGGCTAGAGCGCTTTACAAAACAAGCTTTTTTGTTGTTGCTTTTTTATTTTTATCAGTCGAATGGCCGGGTTGTTTCTTTTTGGGTAGTTTTGTGTAAAAGGACTCGGCTGTTAGGTTTGTCGAATCACAATGGTAAACAGACATTCGAGTGAAAAGTAAAGGTAGGTAACCCGAGTGGTTTAATTTTTGTGTTCGACTTTTTCGGTGGTTTTTTTTTTTTAATTTGCGTGTACGTATTATATGAAAGAGTCCGGCGTAGTTAGTCGCCGTGTTTTCTCTTTTGCTATTTGATTGTTTTCTGAATCGATTTGTAATGTCTGTTTGTCTGTCTGTCTCTCTGTCGGTCTGTATGTCTGTCTATCTATCATCTGTCTGTCTGTCTCTGTCTATCAATCTGTCTTTTTTCTTCTATTTTTTTGTTTCTTTATTCTTTTTTAAATTTTCTCCCTTCAGTTTTGCTTTGCTTATATTATTTATTAGTTTTCAGTGATATAACACTTCACAGTAATACATATGAATATGAAATGTAATCTAAGAAAATTACAGATATTCTTTGTGAAATTATACGGTTAGTTACTTAATCTCATTGTTATTCTACACGATTGTTTGTTAAATAATTATGAAAGAAGGAATGAAATTTAGTGTCCTATATCATAAAAGTCGGTAATTGAAGTACATATAATAAAAGGAATCCTTCCATTGTGAAAGTATATATAAAGGAGAGAGAGAGAGAGAGAGAGAGAGAGAGAGAGAGAGAGAGAGAGAGAGAGAGAGAGAGAGAGACAGAAGAGAGACAGACAGACAGACAGACAGGACAGACAGACAGATAGATTTCAGACTTCAGACTAAAACATGTCTGTTATTGTACATCGGCCTTAGGCCACAATACAAAAGAATGATGGGCATGCAGAGTTGGCATATTATGACATAGGTGTTGTGAACATTATTACTATCAGCGTATATCTGATATGAAGTAATGTATCAGCAATAATAAAACAAAAAATCACAGCAGCCTTAAATATTGATGAGAGAGAGAGAGAGAGAGAGAGAGAGAGAGAGAGAGAGAGAGAGAGAGAGAGAGAGAGAGAGACACAGACAGACAGACAGACAGCCAGCAGCAGCCAGCCAGCCAGCCAAAGACAGATTCTTCGAGATTCTTCCATGAGGGAAACCGACACGAGAATTTCGCCCAACTCCGAAACATGATCATAATGCTGGTCAATATGTTCCATATAGTGTTGCCTTTCAGAAAGCATAATCTTCATGCATGGCGACTCTGGCCAATTACAGGCTGTGGAAACAGCTTTCATTCCGCGGCAATGTCTCATTTCCTCTGTGTACCTGACTCGTTGAATGTGCGAGGGTGGACCCACGAAAAGGAGAAATTAATTCGGCTGACAGGAATGAATCAGGTAACAAACAAACAAACAAAAATGATGCGGAGAAAGTATTTTGCAAGTTCAACACTGAGTTCCACTATTCAGCAATTATTGGCTTCTCACACACGCACGTACACACGCACACACACACACGACGCACACCGCAAGCACACACAACACACACACTCACCCCACCCAACACACCACTCACAAGCACACACTACACACACTCACACACGCATGCACGCACGCGCGCGCGCACACACACACACACATGTTTGAATTGATGAAAACGTTATGCAAAACTATTTTGTTTGACTTGTTTTCACATTATTCTCTTTTTCTCTGATAAAACACTTGATCCGTGTTTCAAAATTCGACCGAAGCACTATTCTGTTATTGTCATCATTATCAGCATGATCATCATCATTACTGTCACATTACACAATACAAACTCTGTCTTTTAGCTTCTGCCTTGTAACTGTAAAGTATTTATCATCATAACTGTTTTTCTTCTGTTCTTCTTTTTCTTCTTCTTCTTCTTCTTCTTCCTTCCCCCTCTCTCTTCCTTCCTTCTTCTTCTTCTTCTTCTTCATCACCTTTCTTCTTGTCTCTTCTCTTTCATCTTCTTCGTCGCAGTCGTCGCGCGCAGTCGCAGTCGCAGTCCCCCCCACCACCACCACCACCACCACCACCACACCACACACCCACCCTTATCATCATCGTCGTGTCGTCATCATTGTCATTGCAGTCATAATTCATAGGCTAATTCTGTCTCGGGAGATAGTGGCTGTGCCTTCTGTGGCCACCTCAGTCTTGTTTTGGAGCAAACGTCTGCAGTGGCTCAGCAGACGAATCCGTGCATGGCAGTCTCCGCGCACGTTGTTGCAGGCAACATTGGGACACCTGATTGATGTCCTGTGTCGTCATGAAAATCATAATTACCACCACCACCGTATCCATTGAATTCTTCCCTATCTGCACCAGGATGATATTGTTTGTTTGTCAGTATGATCAATTTTCAGTGAATAGCATTCCAATGTTACTTGTTGGGTGTATAAGCGTTTAGATTTAGAAAATAAATAGTTTGCTGCTATGATGCACGCATTCGCTAGCATCCATTTGGGCGCGGGCTTGCATGCGCACGCGCGCGCGCACACACTCACATACACACACACACACACACACGCACGCACGCACGCACGCACGCACGCAGCACACACACACACACACAACACACACCAACACACACGTGTACAAAAGCGCTCGAAGCAAGTACACAGACAGAACCTCACATGCTTACAGAAAAACAGACCAAAAGGGTACACAGCTATAACGAAACAAACAACGAAAAGACAGAGCAGTACTGGCCATCACGTGTATTCACAATATGCAGGAAAGAAAAGAAAAATCCTAACATGTAAATAACGCAGGACCATACGTCCTTCTGCCCATTATGATGATATTATGCAGCTGATCTCCACTCTGCCATACACA
Source organism: Rapana venosa (assembly GCA_028751875.1). NCBI lineage: Eukaryota > Metazoa > Mollusca > Gastropoda > Neogastropoda > Muricidae > Rapana > Rapana venosa. The sequence continues at coordinate 45,649,482 of CM054153.1, forward strand.
AGTTTCGATAACAACCACTCTAGTATTAACAAAGTTTGCTTGATATCAGGGTAGCGTTTAAACCTTTAACCTGCGAAGAGTTGCTTGTATCGATTTCTGTGAGAAAAAAACCTCCTGCTGAACTGTTTCTTTCTCATAAAGGCTTAATGGTAAAACCTTGATTGCTTGTTGTCTCTTTTAATTTTCTTTCTTTTTCGTGGCTTGTATTATCATTGCTAGACTTTAAATACTCCTGCATCTGATAACATCGTTGTAACATATACCTCTCGTTTTCTTCACACACACAAACACACACACAAGCATACATGCAAACAAACACAAACACACCGCTTATAAGCAGAGAGAGAAAGAGAGAGAGAGAGAGAGAGAGAGGGGGGGTGGAGAGAAGGAGAGAGACAGACAGAGGCAGACAGCGAGGGTAAATGGGGGGAGGGGGGGGGGGGGGGACAAGACAAAAGGAGAAAGAAAATGAGACAAAACGGCCTGAAAACCAGTTTCTTAGATAATAAATATTATGTTTGGCATTTATAAGGCTATTTGTTAGAACAAATAACCTCACATTCAAAAGCATTTAAGTAGGCAGATTCTCGATAAAAATGGGATGCAATCAGGGGAGAGCGGAGAACTGCTCGCATATGAGAGCTGCGCAGCCTTTCACCTTGTACGCAAAGCATCAGAGGGCAAAGAGAGGGACCCGAGGACCAGTGGACGCAAATAACTAGTGTAAAAGATGAGATCAAAACCGTACACAAAGCAGAGTTTCCTGCTTTGGGGAAACTTGTGAAAAACCATCACAAGCAAAAGAAATATAAAAGAAAAAAGAAACAAAACTGAGCAAAATAGAACAGAGAATAAAACCACCAAGAGAAAAAGAGAACATACAGGCAGAAAAGACAGACAATACTAACGAGAGGACCAGAGGACAGATAATCACAGACATCCCATAACAAGGAAAGATAGCAGCTAACCAACAAAGCGTAGGACGAGTGGGGAAGGAACCTCAAAGGCACAGACAAAAAAACCCAAGAAAAATAACCTCCACCTATTCTAAAAGAAATATAACCAACCACAAAAACAAATCAAAAGCATATGCATATCACTTTCCTAAACATGAACAATTACAATGATAATAATTTTACATAATTAAATGGAATTTCTATAGCGCACAATCTATCGCACACACACGCATATCACATCTACACCACATATTTGCTATCTCTTTATCATTATCTGATTTCTGCTGTTGAGACGAGGACTCAAAAGATACAACAAAGGTCTACAGTGTCTAGCTCTGAATAAATTGTTTAGGCTATTTAAAACAATAAAGCACTTGCTTTTTGTCGAACAATGAGAGAAGGTACAATTAGATCGATACAATAAATTATAGAAAGGCACACGGCCAACATGGATCAATCTAGGTGTTGTGCACAACTGAGCAGGCGGATGGGGTTGGTGTGAAGGAGGAAGACATGAGAGAAAGGAGGTGCGTGTTGGGGAGCATTGTTATGAGGGTCTGGATTTAATTATTAATACTCTCTGTGCACAGGAGAGTGGAGAGGATTCAGATCAGACCAGAAGAGGAAGAGATCGGCCAAGTGGATTTGGTTTGAACTAGTTCGTAAGCCAAGGTTTGTAGTTGAGGGAGTGGATGATGTTGACGGTGAAGCCAAAGAGAGATTGGCAAAGTGCTCTGGATGTGAGAGAAGAGGTACTGTGATCTACTTGTGTTGCATCAGGGATAGGTATTCGAACTACATAAGACGTAATATATGCACGATGCGTTTTCTGAGGTTGAGAGATTTTTGCTGGAAAGTGTGGATTGTCGATAATGACCGCCTAGAATTTTACACATGTGGAATAGAGGGACTGACGTAGTTGCATTTCTATGAAGTACTTTTCAACTAATAAAATAATTTACAAGCATTTTGACCAAACTCATAATGACCCTACGATTACGCAGTGATAAGGACACACTATCACAACAACACAACAGACAACAGCATCAACACAACCAAACAGACACACACACACACAACACACACACCACCACCACACAACAACTCATTCACTCTCTCTCTCTACCTCTGAGTATCCTTTCCAACCAAACACAGCAGCCTCTTTTGTTACCAGTCCACAATCACTCCCATGAGATTTCCCCCTGGATGCTACAAACCCTGAAAAGCAGTCAGTGAAAAAGCAGATGTGCCGGTGCTTGCTCACAAACAGCTCCACAGAGACAGTCAGCATAGCCTCTGAGACAGGGACACAGGGCAGAGAACCATCTTCATGGGCTACAATCCCTAGAGGACTATTGGTGAGAAGGTAAAAAAGGAGCCACCCAGTTCCTCTAGTTTCCTGGTGGCCTCAGGTTTGGTCACAACCTCAGGTTTTGCTCACAACAATGTCTAGGGACAGTGAGGGTAGTCACAGAGACAGTGACACAGGTCAGAGGACCATCTTCATGGGGGAACTCTCATTAGTGTGAATGTAAAAGGGGACACCCAGTTTCTCAAGTTTCCTGGATACTACAGGTTTGGTCACAACCTCAGGTTTTGCTCACAAACAACACCCAAAGGGACAGTGAGGGTCGTCACAGAGACAGTGACACAGGTCAAGGAACCATCTTCATGGGGTATGCTCCCAATGGACCATTGTGTGATGTAAAAGGGGCACAAGCTCCAGTTCTTCATTCTGACAATTTGGTCCCATCCAGTTTTTTAACGAATCCAACAGGACTGTCTGGACAATAGAGGACATGGGTACACCCAGGTAGATGATGAGAGGATATAACAGATATTTCTAATTCTGAATTATTTTTCCGAAATTCAGATGTGGACTTTTGGTATGGATGGGCAGAGAAAACGGGTGCGATAACCAAATCTATTGCTGACAAAGTTATGGTGAAGAATCTACACCCATAAGCATATAGCAAATCGGTAAACACATATTAAAATATCCCACAACCTTCCCCACTAATCCACCCCCAAGAAGTTGAATTTTCTACAGGCGTGTTACTAGAAGCAATTTAAGACTGGAATTCATGTGGTAATATGCTATGCAAATTTTTAGGGATTGAGAAATCAGGGAATGGTAAAAAAAAATGAAATATTTGTACTGCTAACATGTACATGTTACATCTCAATGAAAAAGAAACAAAATACAGCTGCAAACTAGTCAAAAATAACTCATAACTAAAACAAATGTTGATAAAAAAACCAATCACAGTTTCTATTCTCTCTCAAAAGTATATCAACTCCTCCACACATACCATTGTTCTGACGCTTTGAATGTGAATCGATCTGTCAAAGCATGTTTTATATGGTGACGCTATTGAGGTGCTATCCCGGTAAAAGATGAATCTTTTTTTCTAATGATTTGTTCTGGTTTAATGGATAAATGAAACATTGTACAATGAAAACTGTCCCACCATGTTATTCTGCTGACATACGTGTGGTTCAGCAATACTGGACAAGGTTAAATGTAGTGAGAAGTAAACCACTCACATGCACTGGGTCTTTAGTAGAGGTTGATACTTCTGTTCAAAGAGATGGCTTTTTATGGTCTGTCTCTTTCGTTTTGTCCTCCTGTAATGATCTTTTTTTCTATGTTCTGTTGATCAGTCGTTGTCCCTCTTCACAAGCTATATTCCACCATGTGCTCTGCACTACTGTGTGATCCAGCATGTCTGGACAGAGGAGTCACGAAGAGCATAGAACCACTGACCATGAATAGGTTGTGAAAGGTACGGACGACTCATTTCTCATGAAACCAGTCTCTGTTTTTATTTTTTTTTTCATGCCTCTTTTTTCTTACTCCTACAGTTTGTTTCTTTTTCTTTGCTCTTTCTCCCTAACACACTGTACACCCAGACAAAGACACAGAATTACAGCATCACAGCTTATTAGCCAGTCAGAATAGTAGTGTGAGGTAAAGGCACATTTGAACAATTCCAAATCTTTTTATAAGTTTTTTACATCTCTAGTCTGTGCTTGTTTGTCTGCTGCTCCTCACATGTGAGTATGTACACATGCATGCATATGTGTGTTTTCATGCATGCATGCATACGTGTATGTTTATGTGTGAATGCGTGTAAATGTTCACGCATGTTTCTGTATATGTCTATGTTTTTGATTTAGATAAACAAATTTGAAAATAAGAATTGCTTGTATGCACGAGAGAAGAAGAGGGGGCAGGGGGCAGAGAAAAGCAGTAACAATACAGAGGGTGGTTGAGGTAACATGGGGTAGCTGTGTGTGTGTGTGTGTGTGTGTGTGTGTGTGCGCGTGAGAGAGAGAGAGAAGTGGCAGGTTTCTGATGCTATCTGGTCTGCAGCTTGTTCCTTGCCAACCCTGTCTGGGGAATAGCAGAGGGGTGATACAGGGCATGATGATGTTAGGCATAGGGACAAAGCTTTACTGGTGCCCTCTAACCATGTTTGCTTAAAGACTCTGTGTGTGTGTGCACTCGTATGTGTGTGTGTTTGTGTGTGCGTGCGTGTGTGTGAATGTTTGTGTGTGTTGTTGTTGACTTCGATTTTACGTCTGTTCACTCTCAGTGATATTGGACGGGAAAGTGTGTGTGTGTGTATGGTGTTTGTGTGCGTGTGCATATGCGCAAGGGTGCGTGCGTATGTAAGTGTGTATTTGCTTGTTCATTTGTATGCTGGCATACTGGTGCAGACATGAGCACAAAGGATGCAGAGTTCCAGATACAGATTTAATGGTGGTCCAACTTCACTTATAGATAGACATCAGCACACTACACTTATGTCACCTCTTCTTTAGTTCCTGGCCACAAATGCCCATACTCACTTTAAACTAGCTTCTCCTTTTGTGTGTCTACCTTTTTATCTATCTGTGTCAGTGTCTCTCTGTAACTATCTTCTGTCAGTCTCTCTGCCTCTGATGCTCTCTCTTTCTCTGTGTTACTTTCTCTCTGTGTCTGTCTCCTCTCTCTCTCTCTATCTCTGTCTCTCTGTGTGTCTGTCTCTGTCTCTATCTGTCTTCTGTCTGTCTGTCAGCCTCTCTTCCTCTCTGTCTCTGTCTCTCTGTCTCTATCTGCCTGTGTGTGTGTCTGACTGTCTCCTCCCTCCCTCCCTGTCTCTCTCTCTGTCTTTCTCTCTGTGTCTCTGTCTCTCGCATTCTGTATATATTAAGACGATTTGCATTGCTTTCTTAAGCATCTCCATGGAAGCAGCAGATTCCGTGTCGGGTTATGTCCATGTGGGTGCACTGAACAAACTTCAGCAATTAAACAGTCTGCTGGAAAGAGAGCCTCTGATGTAGACAAGGAGGTGGACACTACAAGAGAAGAAGGAGAAGAAGAAGAAGGAGGAGGAGGAGGAGAGGAGGACCAGGAGGGGCAAGTTAATGATGTAAGTGTACACTTGGCTAGACATGACCATGTCTGAAAGGAGAGCTGGCCCTGTTCTGGAGCTAGGTCATTTGCCTTGATGATGGAGTATCAGGTACACAGTGCCCAGTCTGTGTCAGACCACGGCCTGGTCCGTTAGTACCTGAGGGAGAGTCAGGTTTGGCATTCAGCATTGCTAAGGAGAATGGCTAGCTGAAGGTAGAGTATGCCAGTGGATGATAGTCTGATGCTCTACAAGTCTTTGATTTTTTTGTGGTGAGGTCTGACTAAGTGATTTTGAGGAATTGTGCTATTTTTTCGGTTGAATGTTTCTGTGTGGGTTGTTCATGTTGGGTATGTCTTCCTGTGTGGCAGAAGGGTATGGGTGTACTTGATTGATGCTTTGTGACCTTGTATCTTCTAAACTGTGTTTCCTATTCCACAAAAAAGGAACTGGAAAAAAGAGATGCACAGCACTGAGATTTCCAGGTAGCTTGTTGTGGGCAAGTTGAGGCTCATGGAAATGCATGCTCCCTCTCCAGCTTTTGTTTCCATCTATGGTTTAATTGTCCTGTTTCATTTCGTGTTTAATATTTGATTGATGAAACAAGTCTCTGTCCAGTTCTACTTGGCTGATGAAATGTGTGTCTGGTTCTAAGTGATAAGTTAAAAATTCAAACAGAAATCAAGTCAATATAAAATTGTGTGCTAAGTTATCAAAAGGAGACAAGTAAATGAACAGTCAGGAAGTTAGGGTATGTACAGTGTTGAAGCTTAAGGAAGGATGATAGAAATAGGTAGAGAAAAGGTATGCACACACCCATGCACACCTGCACAGAGAAAAACACATCCGTGCATGCATGAACAGACAAACACACACACGATTCTACATACACGCACCCCTGACATATACACACATACAGAGTATTCTTTCCAAACGCATAACAGCCTCTTTTTGTTACCAGTCCACAATCACTCCCATGAGATTTCTCCCTCATTGCTACAAACCCTGAAAAGAGCAGTCAGTGAAAAAGCAGATGTGCTGATGCTTGCTCACAAACAGCTCCACAGAGACAGTCAGCATAGCCACAGAGACAGAGACACAGGTCAGAGAATCATCTTCATGGGCTACAATCCCTAGAGGACTATTGGTGAGAAGGTAAAAAAGGAGCCACTCAGTTTCTCTAGTTTCCTAGAGACCTCAGGTTTGGTCACAACCTCAGGTTTTGCTCACAACAGTGCCCTAGGGACAGTGAGGGTAGACTACAGAGATAGTGACGCAGGTCAGAGGACCATCTTCATGGGGGAGCGCTCATTGGGAACTACTGATGTGAATGTAAAAGGGAACACCCAGTTTCTCTGCTCTTGTGGAGACCTCAGGTTTGGTCACAACCTCAAGTTTTGCTCACAAACAGCACCCCAGGGACAGACAGTGAGGGTAGTCACAGAGATAGTGATATCTTCAGTTTAGTGACACAGGTCAGAGGACCATCTTCATGGAGGTATGCTCATTGGGGAACCATTAGTGTGAATGTAAAAGGGGACACCCAGTTTCTCTAGTTTCCTGGTGACCTCAGGTTTGGTCACAACCTCAGGTTTTGCTCACAAACAGCACCCACAGGGACAGTGAGGGTAGTCACAGAGACAGTCACACAGGTCAGAGAACCATCTTCATGGGGAACGCTTCCCGAGGGACCATTGATGTGAGGATATAGGAGCCACACGAGCTCCCCAGTCTTCAATTCTGACATTATTTCCCATTCCCAGTTTTCTAACAATTCAAAGTGACTGTTTGGACATGGAGAATGGCCCATGTAGAAAGAAAGAGAGCAGTTGGTGTAGCAGATACAATTATTGTCACAACAAAAGTGAGATGGCTGGAATTGAAATCTAATATTTCCTGAAGTCAGGATGTGGCCTTTTTAGTGGTGTGGGCAGAAACGGTCACATAACCAAAAATATCTCCATGGGTAAACCTGGTGCTCTAGCTGAGGTATGAATAACAGCCCACCTAGGGGTTACATTTTCTGGCGTGTTGTAGAGAACTTTGAGAGGAGGTTTGAGTGGGTCCAAATATGTGTGGCCTAGATCATTCCTGACAAAGTTTGTACAATAACTCACAACCATAAGCAAACAAATGTAAACACAGATAAAAAATACCCACCTTCCTAGAACCCCTCCCACCCCCAAGAAGTCTTAATTTCCTACACAGGAGTCTGTTACTACAAGCAAGTTTAAATCTGGAATAAACAAGGCTGTAATATGCTATGGCAAAACTTTTAGGGGGATGGCGAAATGGCAGTGGCATGGGTAAGAAAGAAAGTGAAATATTTTGTTTGATAACATGTATCATTGTTACATCTTTTCAATGAGAAAAAAAAAGAAAACAAAATACAACTGCAAAACTGTCATAACAATAACTGTCATAACTAAAACAATAGTGTGGTAAAACAAAACAATCAAGGTTAAATGTCTGTGTCAAAAGTAGTATCCCCCCTCATGGTGTCTGTCTTGCTTAAGATGGTTGATCGTTCTGTCAAAAGTGATGTTTTCATCATGGTGTCTGCTTTGAGGTATTTGTCCTCCTGTCAAAAGTGATCTTTATTTTCCTATGTTGTCTGGTTTGAAGTGTTGTACCCCTCTGTCCAAAGTGATAATTTCCCCCATGTTGTCTGCTGCACGTACTGTGTGGTTCCAGCGTTGTCTGGGACAGGGTGTGATGTAGATGAGGAAGATACCACTGACATGGACTGGGCTTTAGTGAGGTCCCATGATGACTCATGTTCTCAAGAGAATGGGCGTCTCTGGTTTGGTCTGTCTTTTTCTCTGTTTCTTTCTCTGCCTCTTTTTTTCTTAACTCTCTATCAGTCTCTCTCTCTCTCTCTCTCTCTCTCTCTCTCTCTCTCTCCTCTCACTCACACACACACCATACACACAGAGAGCACAACACAGACACAGACACACACATACAGCACTCAGCAGCCTTCATAAAGACCATATTCAGAATAGGTAGGTGTGAGGGTAAAGGCGCCACACTTTTCTCTGAAACCAATTCCCAACATCTTTTTATTCATCCATTTTCTTTTTCTTCCTCCCTAAGTCTGTGTATGTGTCTTTGTCTGTCTGTCTCCCTCACTGTCTGACTGTCTGTTTCTCTCTCTCTCTTTCTCCCCGCTCTTTCTAGTGTGTGTGTGCATGTGCGGGGTTGTGTGTGTGTGTGTGTGAGTGTGTGTGTGTTTTAAGGTGCACGTACATGCTTGTGTGTGTGCATGCATGGATGTGTGCGTGCTTGCACATGTGAGTACGCACGCATGCATGCGCATGTGTTTTCATGTATACATGCAAACGTGTGTGTTTGTGTGTGCATGCGTGTACATGTGCGTGCTTGTTTCTGTATATGTCTATGTTTTTGATTGAGATAAACAAAACTGAAAATAAGAATTGCTTGCATGAATGAGAGAAGAAGAGGGGGTAGGGGGCAGAGAAAAGCAGTAACAATACAGAGGGTGGTTGAGGTAACATGGGGTAGCTCTATGTGTGTGTGTGTGTGTGTGCATGAGAGAGAGAGAGAGAGAGGGGGGGGGGAGAGAAGTGGCAGGTTTCTGATGCTATCTGGTCTGCAGCTTGTTCCTTGCCAGCCCTGTCTGGGGAATAGCAGAGGGGTGATACAGGGCATGATGATGTTAGGCACATGGACAAAGCTTTACTGGTGCCCTCTAACCATGTTTGCTTAAGACTCTGTGTGTGTGTGTGTGTGTTCGTATGTGTGTGTGTGCGTGTGTGTGTGTGTGTGTGTGTGTGTGTGTGTGTGAATGTTTGTGTGTGTTGTCGTTGTCTTAGATTTTAGGTCTGTTTACTCTCAGTGATATTAGACCGGAAAGTGTGTGTGTGTGGTGTGTGTTTGTTTAGGTGTGTGTGTTCATGTGTGCAAGGGTGCATGCGTATGTATGTGTGTATTTGCTTGTTTGTTTGTATGCTGGCCTACTGGTGCAGACATGAGCACAAAGGATGCAGAGTTCCAGATACAGATTTACTGGTCCAACTTCACTGATAGATAGACATCAGCATACTACACTCATGCCACCTCCTCTTTAGTTCCTGGCCACAAATGCCCATACTCACTTTAAACTAGCTTCTCCTTTTGTATGTCTATCTTTTTATGTATCTGTGTCAGTGTCTCTCCGCAACTATCTTCTGTCAGTCTCTCTGCCTCTGATGCTCTCTCTGTTTCCGTGTTTCTTTCTGTCTGTGTCTGTCTCCTCTCTCTGTGTCTCTCTCTGTGTCTTTGTCTCTGTCTATCTGTCTTCTGTCTGTCAGTCTCTCTTCCTCTCCCTCTCTGTCTCTTTCTCTCTGTCTCTATCTGCCTGTGTGTCTGTCTGTCTGTCTCCCTCCCTCTTTATCTGTCTCTCTCTCTCTTTCTCTGTCTGTGTTTCTCGCATTCTGTATCCATTCAGACGATTTGCATCGCTTTCTTAAGCATCTCCATGGAAGCAGCAGATTCCGTGTCAGGTTACAGCCATGTGGGTGCACTGAACAAACTTCAGCAATTAAACAATCTGCTGGAAAGAGACCCTCTGAGGTAGACAAGGAGGTGGACAGTACAAGAGAAGAAGGAGAAGAATAAGAAGGAGGAGGAGGAGGAGAAGGACCAGGAGGGAGTTTATGATGTAAGTGTACACCTGGCTAGACACGACTGTGTCTGAAAGGAGAGCTGGCCCTGTTCTGGAGCCAGGCCATTTGCCTTGATGATGGAGTATCAGGTACACAGTGCCCAGTCTGTGTCAGACAACGGCCTGGTCCATTATTGCCTGAGGGAGAGTCAGGTTTAGCATTCAACATTGCTAAGGAGAATGGCTAGCTGAAGATAGAGTACACCAGTGGATGATAGTCTGATGTTCCACAAGTCTTTGATTTCTTTGTGTGGTGAGGACTGACTAAGTGATTTTGAGGAATTGTGCTATTTTTTTCTGGTGAATGTTTCTGTGCGTTGTTCATGTTGGGTGTGTCTTCCTCTGTGGCAGAAGGGTATGGGTGTACTTGATTGATACTTTGTGACCTCATATCTTCTTAACTGAGTTCCCTCTTCCACATAAAAAAGGAAATGGAAAAAAGAGAAGCTCATTTTTTGATTATGTTATGCTTTTGTCACTGAAAGTGTTAAGTGGGCTAATTTCTGTCAGTTATTTTAAAAGGGGCCAGAGAGTATACTGACAGATTAGTCTAGTATGTCATATTGAAGTGTAGGTGTCAGGGAGAGCCTCAAAGTCTTGCTGTAAAGAACTTATGCTTCTCCTGTATGTGCTGGAGGAATCGTTGATGCTCAGCACTGAGATTTCCAGGTAGTTTGTTGTGGGCAAGTTGATGCCCATGGAACTGCATGCTCCCTCTCCAGCTTTTGTTTGGGTCTAAGGTTTAATTTTCTTGTTTCATGTTCGTGTTTGGTATTTGGTTGATGAAATATGTCTCTGTCCAGTTCTACTTGGCTGATGAAATGGTTCTAAGTAATAGGTTAAATTCAAACAGAAATCAAGTCAATATAAAATTGTGTGTGATTACCAAAAGGAGACAAGTAAATGAACAGTCAGAAAGTTATGATATGTACAGTGTTAAAGTTTAGGGAAGGAGGATAGAAATAGGGAGGGAAAAGGTATGCACACATGCACAGAGAAAAACACATCTGTGCATGCATGTACAGGCAAACACACTTACACACCACACACAGTTCTACACACATGCCCCTGTGACATATACACATGCAGAGTATTCTTTCCAAACGCATAACAGCCTCTTTTTGTTACCAGTCCACAATCACTCCCATGAGATTTCTCCCTCAATGCTACAAACCCTGAAAAGCAGTCAGTGAAAAAGCAGATGTGCTGATGCTTGCTGCATGCTCACAAACAGCACCACAGAGACAGTCAGCATAGCCACAGAGACAAGGACACAGGCAGAGAATCATCTTCATGGGCTACAATCCCTAGAGGACTATTGGTGTGAAGGTAAAAAAGGAGCCACCCAGTTCCTCTAGTTTGCTGGTGACCTAAGGTTTGATCACAACCTCAGGTTTTGCTCACAACAGTGCCTTAGGGACAGTGAGGATAGACTACAGAGATAGTGACACAGGTCAGAGGACCATCTTCATGGGGGAACACTCATTGGGAACTATTGATGCGAATGTAAAAGGGAACACCCAATTTCTCTGCTCCTGTGGAGACCTCAGGTTTGGTCACAACCTCAAGTTTTGCTCACAAACAGCACCCCAGGGACAGACAGTGAGGGTAGACCACAGAGATAGTGACACAGGTCAGAGGACCATCTTCAGGAAGGTATGCCCGTTGGGGAACCATTAGTATGAATGTAAAAGGGGCCACCCAGTTTCTCAAGTTTCCTGGAGACCTCAGGTTTTGCTTACAAGCAGCACCCACAGGGACAGTGAGGGTCGTCACAGAGACAGTGACACAGGTCAGAGAACCATCTTCATGGGGTACGCTTCCCGAGGAACCATTGGTGTGAGGATATAGGGCCACACAAGCTCCCCAGTCTTCAATTCTGACATTATTTCCCATTCTCAGTTTTTTTAATGATTCAAAGTGACTGTTTGGACAATAGAGAATGGGCCAGGTAGAATGGAAG
>CM054153.1:45666466-45688966 GCA_028751875.1 Rapana venosa
AATATTGAACAGTGACAGATATTCACAAGAAGCAACATTCTCAAGACACAGATGTATAAGAAAGAACAACACAACAAGAACCCCAACCAAACAAAACAAACCCCCCCCCTTTTTTAAAAACCTAGCAAACTGTCCTCTGAGGTAGTTGTGCGAGACAGTTTTTCTTCTCTCCAAGTTTCATTATTTCTTTCTATGTTGATCTGCTTTCTCCTTTGCTTTTGTTTTCCTTTTTCTCTGTCTTTTAAAATTTTTAAATTTTTTTTTCTGTCTTTCTTACAATGAGTCTTGTTCTTCTGCTGATCTTTGTTTCTTTTTGTTTCTTACTATCTTCGTTTCTTTCTTGCTGGCCTCTCTCTTCTCTTCTCTCTCTTCTCTCTCTCTCTCTCTCTCTCTCTCTGTCTATGTCTGTCTCTCTGCTGTATCTACTGTCTCTCTCTGTCTCGGAATTTCTCTCTCTCTTGCTTTGTCTCTGTCTCTGAATCTCTCTCTCTCTCTCTCTCTCTCTCTCTCTCTCTCTCTCTCTCTCTCTCTCTCTCTGCTTTTTCTTTCTTTCTTTCTTTCTTTCTTTCTTTCTTTCTTTCATTCTTTCTTTCAGTCTATCTGTGTATAGGTCTTTGTCTCCATCTTTCTGTTTTTCTGTCTGTCCATCTGTCTGTTTCTTTCTTTCTTTCTGTCTGTATGTCTGTCTGTCTGTCTTTCCACCTTTCTGTTTTTCTGTCTGCACGTCGCTGTGTCTTTCTGAGTTTCTTTCTCTTCTTTCTTTCTTTCGCTCGTTTGTTCTTTCTTTCTTTCTATTCTTTCTTTCTTTCTTTTCTTTTTTTCTTTCTTTTTCCTTTTCTTTCTTTCTCTTTTTCTTTGTTTCTTTCTTTTTGCTTTCTTTCTTTCTTTCTTTCTTTCTTTCTCTTCTTTCTTTCTTTCTTTCTTTTTTCTCTCCCTCGTTCCTTCTTTCTTTCTTTTCTTTTCTTTCTTTCTTTTCTTTTCTTTCTGTCGGTTTTATTTTGTGGTTGTTCTACCCATTCTTGTTTTACCATCATCTTTTGTTTGCTTTCTTCCTTGCGCTTTATGAACATTTGTTTTGTTTCCCAGAAACAGCCATGTGTAACTGTCTGTGCATTGACAGGTGAAATGAGTCGCTTATATCATAGTGTCTCGGGGGACAGTTTATTTTTTATTTAAAATCTGTACATATTTGTTCATGCGCGTGTGCATGAATCTGTGGATGTACCGTTATATAATTTATTGTGCGCATTTGTGTGTGTTTCTCTGTGTTGTTGTGTGTGTGTGTGTGTGTGTGTGTGTGTGTGTGTGTGTGTGTGAGAGAGAGAGTGATGAGTGTTGGTGGAGAGATGGAGAGTGTGTGTGTGTTGTGTGTGTGTTTGTGTGTGTGTGTTTCTGTGTGTGTTGTGTGTGTGTATGCGTGCGATGAGTAGGCGCTCGGTGAGTGTGTGGTGTATTTTCCCGCAGCCACACGCATAACTGTTTACATGTGTGGATTAACGCCTGTCTGTGTGATAAATAACAACCTAGTAAGCTGAATTGGTATCTCTCCTCGTGGAAGCTTACCATTGCAACGTCCCACAGACACACATCGCAAGACAATACTGGGTTAAAATTGACGAAGGAGAGAGCGCTGGTTGAGGTAACAAGCCGTGGCTGATATTGTGGCGGTAGTCTTTCGGCTTCTGGTTTGGTCAGAACGGAACGAACAATAACACCACAGGGGTCGACCCAGGTCTGGCGACTATGTGAAAAGAAAGACTGTACTGTACTGTAATGTACTGTGCTGTGCTGTGTGCTCTTCGTGATGTTGTGTTCGATGTCCTGGCGCGCATCAGCCACACCCTTCAGTCGTAGGTATTGTAAGTGTCAGTCGTGTAATGCGAGTACACCTTAACTTCGCCATTGTCTGCAGTGTTCTTCATTGCTCACGGGGTTGAGGTTTTCATGTTGAGCTCATAGCAAAAAAAAAGCAAACAAGCAAAAAGCAAAACAAACCCAAACCAAGCAAATGGGAATAAAAAGGTGACAGCAGCCCCAAAGCAGCATCAGCACTTAGAACATCAACAAAACAAGCAAGCTAGAACCCTCCCCCCCCCTTCCCCTAAAAATAAGAAGAGAAAAAGCCATACAAAACAAAACAACCAAACAAAACAAAATAATAACCAATAAAAACTCAACAAACACAACACAACAACAACAAAGAAAAGCTACCCCCTCCCCTCAAAAAAAGCCTCCCAACTAAAAACAAAAGGAAAAGTCCAACACAGAACAAAGACCTATACAATTCAATAATTATAATAATGGACGTTTAAGCTTAGTCCTCTGAACTGGCAAAGTACGCAATATTTTAACCACTGCGTGGGAATAGATGGTAAATCGAAAACTTCTTACACATGAACATTACTGGGGAAAAATCTTGCTAACGCATATCTGTCAAACACACTGATTTATTGAAAAAAATATATCAACCAAACAAATCAACAAAAGCGATCAGTGAATAGAAACGCTAACATTGGGACAGTGAAGAAATTCGACAAAAACAACTCCAGAAAGCCAAAGATCCCCCCACCTCCCTCACAAGTAAAAAAAAAGAAAGGGAGAGTGGGGGAGCGGGCAGAGCAAACAAGACGAGGTTAGTGTTGTTCTCATGGGAGCTATTCCATTCAGCCGTTTCCTTCACACGTCTGGGATGAAATATCTTCTCGTGCTTGCACCCCCTTCTGTTGATGGCTGAAAGAGTTTCCTTGCTAGCAGTGATTTACTGGCCAGGACAAATTGGCCGACAAGGGTCTGTTCCTTAAGGACCAGGCGTTAGCCGAGTCTGTGGGGACGGTAAAGAATACATAAAACTGAGCACACCTTGTTACACTCAGTCACAGAAGCTCGCAGGAAATAAACATTGAAGTAATGTAGATTGATATTTGTACAGTTGAAAAACTAAAACGACAAAAAATGTTCCCAAGAGTTATGGATATCTCCTAGAAAATGAACCTGTGCCTGGCATTGATTGCTATTGTATTCGAACTCTGGGTGCAAAGGTTTTGTTCGGCTAAGTGGTTGCAGCGCGGAGTCAATAGGGTATTCCACTGTGTGCAGTGTTGGAATTCAGCCGTAAATCTGCAAATAAAGGCATGTATATTATTTCCACTTTAGTCACCGATTCTATGCTGTCGTGAAATTAGGGCTTCCGGGAATGGCGACGTCGCACAAGGGCCAGCCTTTTTTTCGTTGTTTGGTCTGCAACTGTATTTATTTCCTATCAAAGTGGACTTTTTCTAAGAATTTGCCAGGGAAACTTCTTGTTGCGTGGGTTTTAGTTGTCATTAATTTCTGTAAAACACGGACCAAGTTTATCGTCTCCCGAAAGTATAGCGCCCAGAACCAACTATGCGTCTAATGGATGTGGATGTTTTTTGGGCCAGACGGGATACAAAGCTCATGTTCCGACCGGCTTTTACGCTTTCTGAAGGGCGTTACCTCTGACACGATCCACATGTTAAAGTGCCCGGTAAATGGCAATGATGTACAAAGAATATTCTTCATCAGTTATGAATTGTTAGTCACAATATTTATCATACGTCAACTTAATGATTTTTAATGTGTTGGTGTTGTGTGTGTGGGTGTGTGGGGGGGGGGGATATTTCATCTTTGAACCTCCTTCATAAGGATCCTTTTTAAGAAAGCTACGTCCACTAAACTATCCTTGTACCTGTTATTTATAAACTAGTGAGATGCTTCTTTCGCACAATTTTGATGCTTAAGAGGTTTTCTGGCACAAAAACCAATTAAAGCAGACAAAACAACAACCACACCCCCCCCAATCTTCAGCAGGTACAAAATACAAGTCTCCGAAGATCAAGAAAAAAAAACCAAGGGGGATAAACTGTTTCTTTCACGTTTCACATTAACACCCGCTTAAAGTGATTTCCTTGACAAAGACAATTATCTTAAGTGAGGAGAGCACTCGCATGGAGGGTCTGGAAGGGAAGGAAGGAAGGGGGTGGAAAAGACTTTCACACAAAGAAATTTCCCTCTCTTTTATTTTCTTACAGCTCCTTGTTTCCAGCTGCTTCCTTCACACGTCAGCACGAAGCTCCTGTCCGTCCCACTGTTAACACTCTCTTGTTTCTGGCTGAAGACTTGCCTTGTTACCTACCAGTGATTTACCAGCAGGGACAGCTCTAGCAAAAGGGTCCGCTTCGTATGGGGTAGGCATTACCTGACAGGAAAGATCAGGGAGGCTTCTTTTTCTGCTACGAGTCTTTGGGTGACTGTGTGAAACAGTTATCGAATTTCCCCATTTATGTTAGCTGTTTAATGAATCCTTGTTCTTTGTCAATAGTTTTTCTCGTCCGTCAGGCATTATTGTGCAGCCATCATTTTACAGTGAAACCCTCTCTCTCTCTCTCTCTCTCTCTCTCTCTCTCTCTCTCTCTCTCTCTCTTCTCTTTCTCTTCTCTCTCTCTCTCTCTCTCTTTCTTGACATTTCGACATTTGTCTATAGAATAGTTTTGTGAGACCATTGGGTCTTGTAACATGTAGTCAAGACTGTCATATCATTCAAAAGATGGAGCTTACATCTAATGGTACAACAAACAGGGTAGAGGTCTGGTTTTTCATTTTGTAATGAGTTTTCTATCTTGTAGTGTGTAACAAGTATCAGAAACCATTTCAGTGTATCAAACGTTTAGAACAAGTTATATCATTGCATCTCTCTCTCTCTCTCTCTCTCTCTCTCTCTCTCTCTCTCTCTCTCTCTCTCTCTCTCTCTCTCTCTCTCTCTCCCCTCCCTCCCTCCTCCCATATCTAGGTGTGTGTCTGTCTGTTTGTCTGTCTGTGTCTGTGCTTATCTTTTACTTTTTTTCTTTTTCATTCCATTTTTAACTCAGTGCTACATAGAGACTTTTCCTTTTACAGTCTCTGCAAAAGTGGTTGTTGAATGTTTGCTTTAAAAACTTTGCTGGGCAGAGCATTCCAAGCCTGTGTAAAACTACGCAAGGCGAGGTATTGAATGGTGGCACAGTAGTAAAACTGCCCTTGTGAACAAACCATACACAAAACTCAAGGGACAAATTAGAGTTTGCAGTGCCAGTGAAAACAACTTTGACAATGTTTTTCTCCTTGAGTATGTTTGGTCTTCTTTCTGTATGTTTGACAATAGAACATGTTTTAGCAGGCTTTGTTAGGATGGGGACAGATACTGGGGTGGTTAGAGCATAAGACTCATCCTCTGATAGTAATTCTAAGGCGTGGGTTCTAGTCTCCACCAAGCTGTCTGTTTGAGGGGAATTGCTCCTGGAGAAAACATTGATAATTTCTACATCCCCTTACTAGTTCTATTGATGAGACTATAAACCACGACCCCTTGTGCAAAGGCATGAATATTATCTTGCACACACGTTAATATGACACATCCAACTTTCATAGAAGAGTAGACCGCCTATGAACAAAAAGGCATGAAAATTATCTTGCACACATGTAAATATGACACATCCAACTTTCATAGAAGAGTAGACCGCCTATGAACAAAAAGGCATGACAATTATCTTGCACACATGTAAATATGACACATCCAACTTTCATAGAAGAGTAGACCGCCTATGAACAAAAAGGCATGACAATTATCTTGCACACATGTAAATATGACACATACAACTTTCATAGAAGAGTAAACCTCCTATAAAGATTGGTAGGGATAAAACAAATACACCTAGCATGCAACTTCTAACCTGGAGAGGGAATGGCTCCGCCTGGTTCAACTTGCCCACAAAACACTCTATTGAAGTTTCAGTACACATATCCTTGGTGAATTCCCGAAGGGGTGAAGGAAGAAGTCAGCAAGGCAGTGAGGAGGAAAGGGAAAAGAAAGGCATGAAACAGCACTCCCTGGTCAGCGGCTGAAAGAGTTTCCTTGCTAGCAGTGATTTACTGGCCAGGACAAATTGGCCGACAAGGGTCTGTTCCTTAAAGACCAGGCGTCGGCTGATTCCACGGGGACGGTAAAGATCGGGGAGCAGTGTTCAGGACATGTGAGTTCCTTGACTGCACTGAGTCAGGAAGTTTGGCAGGAAAAATGAAGTATAGGAATGCCTGTGGCATGGGTGAAATCATAATTATATGGTAGTTAGTGGATGAAGGTTTTTGAATCTTGTTTGTTTTATATCATTTTGTTGAAACCTAGGAGCTCTCTGTCATTGTCTCTTTTTCTGACTCTGTCTGTCTGTCTGTCTGTCTGTCTTTCTCATGTGTGTGTGTGTAATTTTGAACTCCTCCACACACACATACATGTGTGCATTTTCACATCCATCTAAACCCTTTCTTTTCGCAAAGAACTTCCCTCGAAGTAAAACTTTGTACACTTGATTCCTGCATTCAAAAGTTGCTTGAAGCAAAGTGTAACTCATCTCCAGTAACAAAATCGGGCATAAATGTCTAAACTATATGTGCTGGCACCAGTACGTTACAAAAAGTTTCCTTCTCATACAGAGTTGAAAGCTTACAGAGGTAAGACAGTGAAAAGCAGAACATTGAATAAACTCCACCAAAATTTTAGTGCCTTAAAGATATACCCATAGGGGTTTTATCATCCTTTTACATTCATCAAGTTTTTATCTGTTCTAAATTTTGTTTTTATTCCTCAGCTGGATCTCTGAGGTTCTCCAATGGTGAGACTTTGCATATGCAATTGTTTCAACCCACAATTAAGGTAGCCGCATTCCGACTTCAGTAATGTATCTATTATGATTGAAGTAGTTTGTCGGTAATTTAAAATTGTTTGCATCATTTACTTTGGTATATTTCACACCACACACACACACACACACACACACACACAACACAACACAACACAACACAACACAACACAACACAACACAACACAACACAACACAACACAACACAACACAACACAACACAACACAACACAACACAACACAACACAACACAACACAACACAACACAACACTTTCAGTCTTGAAACGGAACAGACGTTAAATTGAAGACAACAACAACAACAACAACAACAACAACTTTCAGTCTTTTATTTCTGCCACTTGTTTTTTAAGGTTAAGAAAAAAAGACCCGAAAAAATAAGAAAATAAAAGCAGCAAGTTAGCAAGAAACAACGGCAGCAAACGACAAAAAACCGAAGAAAAAACAAATGTAGCAAGCTAGGATGCAAGCAAGTAAGCCAGCAGCAGCATAAAAAAGACACCCCTACCCCCCATCCCGTCCAACAAACCTAGCAAGCCAGGATACAAGCAAATAAACCAGCAACAACGACAACACCAACAACAACAACAGCTATACCAGCAGCGACAAAATGTTTGGAGCCACTTCCAGCTTCTCTCGTTAGGCAAAAAGAGTTTTCTTGCTAGCAGTCTGTTTATCGTCCTGCTGTGGAGAAGGGTCTGGCAGCGGTCTCTTCCACAGGGACAGGCATTACTGCTTCCTCCGGGCCCATAAAGATCACACAGAGAGAGACAATGCTGAGTGGAGGCGAGTTCCTGGGTTACCTCCGGTCAAGGATACCTGGGGGAAAATGATATACGAGAATGCATATGGCCGAAAATTTCTGGTGTACTTTATCCTTG
The DNA here is from genome assembly GCA_028751875.1 of Rapana venosa. Lineage (NCBI taxonomy): Eukaryota > Metazoa > Mollusca > Gastropoda > Neogastropoda > Muricidae > Rapana > Rapana venosa. The sequence continues at coordinate 45,674,059 of CM054153.1, forward strand.
AGGATTATGAGATGGTGTGTTGTGTTGTATTGTATTGTATGCCCCGTTAAGTCACGGCAGATTGCTCTTGTGTGAAATTCTGGCTGCTTTCCCCCAGGAAGAGCGCGTCGCCACAAGAGCAGCGCCACCCGTTCTTTCATCCTTTTCCTGTATGCAGCTGTATTTATTTCCCTATCAGGGTGGCTTTTTAAAAAATAGAACTTTGCCAGGGTTAACTCTCTTGTTGCTGTGGGTTCTTTTACGTGAGCTAAATGATTATGTGTAACACACGGGGCCTCGGTTTATCATCTCATCCGAAAGACTAGAACCCAGACTGCCACTCATTGGCTCATAGATGGAGGAAAAGTTTCGGGCCCAAACAGGGACCAAACCACCACACACTTCCAACCCAGACTATTCGCTTTCTAGGCAGATGCGTTACCTCTAGACATCCGATCCACGGTGTATAAGGAAGTACAGTGGGATTCTTATAATGCATGATTTTTTAAGTAAAGGTGAAGATTTAAGTTGAAAGTTGCTATGGTATGGTTACATATATGTCTATACACAAATACGCAAGAATGTACACACAAGTGCATGCACGTGTACACACACACACACAAACACATATACACACATTTGTGTATGGTACATGGTTATGAGACGCATATTGTTGTTTCCCAATCAGACTTGAAAGCCTACTAGTATTTCTCCTCCTTAACGTTTAAAAACTGCTTGATTAAAGAAGTATGCACACTTTATATACCTACAGCTCTAACTTAAGTATTTTATGGTTAATTAACTTACAAAACTTTTTTTTTTGAAATTGTACACAGTATAAACACACAAAAGAGCAGACAGTAAGCAGATATTCACAACCTTTACCAAAACACACACACACACACACACTCACACTCACACTCACACACACTCACACACACACACACACACACACACACACACACACACACACACACACACACACACACACACACACACACACACACACATCACAAGGGAAACAAACAAAACAGGAACCATAAAGGACAACTGAAAATATCGGTACTGCTGCATGGAGCGGATTCATTTATCTCCCCTTCCCGCACGTTTCTAAGAGGAACTGTAGTTCAGGAGTTAGCACTCTTTGTCGTCAGCGGCTGAAAGAGTTTCCTTGCTAGCAGTGATTTACTGGCCAGGACAAATTGGCCGACAAGGGTCTGTTCCTTAAGGACCAGGCGTTAGCCGAGGCTATGGGGACGGTAAAGAATCAGGGGAACACGGTGAGGAGGAGGTGGGAAATGTCTGGGTTATTGTCGGTCAAGGAGATGATGATGATGATGATGATGATAATGAAGATGAAGATGTTGATGATGATGATGATAATGAAGAAGATGAAGATGTTGATGATGATGATGATGATGATGAAGAAGATGAAGGTGTTGATGATGGTGATGATGTTAATAGTAATAATAATAATTGGAATTGTTATAGTGATTCTCTCTTATAGCAAATAAATATAAGTGCGTGCATTTGTAACATTCATACGAATGCAACTATTCACAAAAATATAACAGATTTTAGATTTAGACACCCACAAGCACACACACATACACATACATGCACACACACAATCACACAAACACAGTCTCTCTCTCTCTCCACACCACACACACACACACACACACACACACACACACACACACACACACACACACACACACACACACATACAATCACACACACACACACACACACACACACACACACACACACACACACACACACACACACACACAACGTGCTTAGTCAGGGTGAGTTGAGGGAGATAGAGATGTTGTTGAAAGTAGGAACAGATAAGAGGTGTAACAGTAGGAGAATTTGAAAGTATCAAATATCACCCAAAAGACAATGAGAAAGAAAGCACAGAAATAAAAAGACAGAAATTGGAAATATAAGAATGAAAAAAGAAATAATGCAGGACGGAATACATGCATGAATAAAAGTGAGTCAGGAAATAAGAAGAAACAAACAAACAAAAAAGGTTGAAAAGGAAGCATTAAGCAAGCAAGAAAAGGGGAAAAGACCAAAAGACAACAGTTGAAGGAAATAAGTGTGAATATCAAATTGATTCCAAACCTGAAAAGGCTTCATAAAGTTTGTAATGCAGGATAGAGGATCAAAATAACAGATACAAATTTAAATTCTTCATCGTCACTCGATAGTAACTTTAACACATACTTAGTACTGAAATTTTGCTTTCATTGCAGGGCGATTCTGCACATTCCTGTTATGATTCATCCTTGTATCAACTACGCCCAAAACAACATACAAACACCAATCATGTTGGTCAGGTTATTGAATCAGAACTTTAAAATTCGTGTCTACATCCTCGCCTGTCACCATCACCGCTGTCGACGTTAGGAACTCCACGCAATGCCACCAGGGCCCAAATCTTTCTCTCCGTCTCTGCTGACCTCTACCATCTCCTGTAGCCCTCCTCCCAGACCACTGACCCCAGTGATGGTGGTAACGTAGGCTGTTGACGGTCTGCCTTTTCCCCCTTCTACCCTTCATCTTACCTTGGAGAATTGTCTACAAAGTGGGTAATATTCAACTGCGTAGTTCTGATCTTCCCACCGAGCCTGTAGGACACCAACATCTGGCTGGAAGCAAGTCGGGTCAGAGCCGGTAACAAAAAAAATCCCAGCGATATAAGTATGCCCAAGAGGAGGATTGAATCCATAACAAACCAGCCAGCCCATTGTCCGCGGCACTCACTACTGAGCCAACAGTATTACATTGCTCGTCTTTCTCTTCTGCTTCTTCTTCTTCTTCTTCTTCTTCTTCTTCTCTCTCTCTCTCTCTCTCTCTCTCTCTCTCTCTCTCTCTCTCTCTCTCTCTCTCTCTCTCTCTCTCTCTCTCTCTCTCTCTCTCTCTCTCTCTCTCTCTTTCGGGATAGCCTTGTGGTCAGAACCTTGCGCTCGCAATCTGACGACCTGGGTTCGATTCCCGTTCAAGGGGATATTTTCCCCTTAATATCAGTGCCGACTCCACTCTCCCCAAAAGTCCTTCGGATGAGACTATAAACCGAGGCCCCGTATTCGAACGCAGGAAAAACATCTTGCACACATGTTAAATCCTGTTCTGCTTTTCGGAAGAGTAGGCCATTGTGTGCCGTGGAAACAGATGACAAAATTTAGAAAACTGCGTACACACGGGGACTGGATGTAAAAAAGCACATGAGTGCTTATTCCATTATCCTCGATATAAAAGAATAAATCTCTCTCTTCTTATCTGTCTCTTGTCTCGCTTTCTGTGTCTGCCTACCCCCCCCCCCCCCCACCGCCCCACCCCTCCCCCCACCCTCCTTTCTCTCTGTGATTGTCTCTGTTTCTCTGTTACAGTCCCGGTCTTCTGTTTTGAAGTGTTTTAAGGTTGTTGGTTTTTGTTTTGTTTCTCCATGTATCGGTGTTTTTGGTCTGTTTGTTTGTCTGTAACTTTCTGTCTGTTTCTCTGGTTCTCTCTGTATCTCCACCTCCCTTCGTCATTTTCCTCTGCTTCCCATCTCTCTTCCTATCTCTCTCTCTCTTTCTTTTTCTCTCTCTCTCTTTCTCTCTCTCTCTTTTTCTCTCTCTCTCTGGCTCTCTATTTGTCTCTCTATTTCTCACTCTCATCCCCCCTCTCTCTCTTTCTGTCTGTCTGTCTCTCTATTTCTCACTTTCACCCCCTCTCTCTGTCTCTCTCTTTCTCTCTGTCTGTCTGTCTCTCTATTTCTCACTTTCACCCCTCTGTCTGTCTCTCTCTGTCTCTGTCTGTCTCTCTCTGTCTCTGTTGTCTGTCTGTCTCTCTTTCTATCTGTCTGTCTTTCTATTTCTCACTTGCACCCCTCTCCCTGTCTCTCTCTGTCTCTGTCTCTGTCTGTCTGTCTCTCTTTTTATCTGTCTGTCTCTCTATTTCTCACTCTCACACCCCCTCTCTGTCCTCTCTTTCTCTCTCTGTGTCTGTCTCTGTCTCTCAATTTCTCACTCTCCCCCTCGCTCTCTCTCCCTCTCTACCCGCCTTTCTCTGTCTCTGTCTGTCTCTCTGTCTCTGCCTATATGTCTGCCTGTTTCAATGCTCTCCCTCTCTCTCTCTCCCTCTCTCCCTCTCTCTCTCCCTCCCCCTCTCTCCCTCCCCCCTCTCTCTCCCTCACCCCCATTGTTCTTTCCCACTTTCTCTTGACCCTGCCTCCTTTGCTGACGACCGTGTCTACTGCCCACTGGCTGCTTGCTTTACAGGAGTGAGCATTCTGCCAGCGAAGAGGGGAGAGACAAGGAGGGGGGGGGGGGAATGATGACGGAACAGCCTGTGTTAAGCTGACGGCCCTGACAACTGCCCTCGTCGTATACAAGCATTAGTCGCCGCCTTGTATCACCCTCAACACTCACCCCTCCCCCCTTCCTTCCTCTTTCCATCCGTAGAGAGAGACACAGGCGCACAGACAGGCAGACACATAGACAATTACACACACACACACACACACACGCACGCACGCACATACAGGGAAAAGACAGACACACGTGCAGACAGAGGTACACATACACATACACAGACATTAGACACAGAGGCACACACACATGCACACACACAAACCACAGGAAGGGAGAGGCAGAGAGATGGAGAGAGAGAGGGAGGGAGGGATCGAGGGAGGGAGAGGGAGGGAGGGATCAAGGGGAAGGAGAGGCGGATAAAGGGTGAGACAGAAAGAGAAAGAGAGAGAACACTGAACACTGAAGACACACACACACACACACACACACATTTATTTAATGGTAAACGATGCAATAATGTAGTGTCTTAGTATAATCATTACGAAATTTGTTCTTAGATAGATGGCTTGATGAAAAAAAGCAAATGCATTGCTTATTCAATGTACCATCTGGAAATAAAATTTTGACTTGACTTGACTTGACACACACACACACACACACAAGATTCAAGATTTATTCCTTTTACCCCTTTTGGGGTATGGGGGAATACAAACAAATTGAACAGGAGAATAAAACCTAACAGCAACACATCTAAAAATAATATGAATACTAACAGGAACTGAAAAGCAAGAGTTCGTCGCAAAATGATACGCAAACAGTTTTAAAGACTCAATGCTATTTCTTTAAGTATACCCATTTTTTTTAAAAAGACATAATGTACACGTGTGAAAGACAATTGAAATTTCAAGAAATACCTTCAAATCTTATGAATTTTGAGAGCACACACACGCACACACGCTCGCACGCACGCACCCGCGCACGCACACGCACGTCACAATCCCCTCTTACCAACCCGTACACCCTACCAACCCCACCCCTTCACACCTACCCCCCACCCTTACCCCTGTACTGCTCCAATCTTTGTCTTCATACACATCGGCTCTTCAGCTTCTTTCTTCTGTTGTTGACAACACATTCCCTGTTTATCCTTTAAATCACTCCAGTCATCCCGTACCTCCCTCCCTACCCCCCATCCCCCCTCCTACACACACCACCACCACCACTCTCCAGCCTTCCTCCTCCCTCACCTCACCTCGCCTCCCTCTTCCATTCCCTACGCCGCTCTCTTCGCTTTACGTGCGAGTATGCTGGGACGAGCGGACACAACCATACAATGTCATACTTACACTGGCATACGTGTCGCTCTGTCGCTTTCTCTACCTGTCTTTGTCTGCCTGCTTGTCTCTGTTTCTTTGTAAAAACGCATACGAACGCACGCACGCAAACATACATACACCCAGACACGCACGCACGCATGCATGCGCACACACACACACACACTCTCTCTCTCTCTATCTCTCTCTTCCCCTCTCTCTCCATCTCTCTCTCTCTCTCTCTCTCTCTCTCTCTCTCTCTCTCTCTGTCAAATTTGGAGACTGGATGCAGCTATAACACATTGTGAATCAGTACACCTCTTTGCTTCAAAGCAGTTTTTAGGCTTAGATAGACGTACACCTAATGATCTTGTTTATAGTGAAACCAATAGATATCCTATCTCTGTTAATGCTGCTGTAAGATGCATTAGATATTGGATTAAGATTCTGCATATGGATGAGTGCAGGTTGCCTTTTAAGACTTACAAGATGCTTTATGATCTAGATGTCAAGAAGAAAAACACATGGGCTTAACAAATACGTACCTGTTTATGTGAACTTGGCTTTGGGTTTGTTTGGCTCAATCAAGGTATCGGAACTTGTAGAGAGTTTATCAACGTTTTCAGGCAAAGATTGATTGACTGCCGTTGGCAGCAGTGGAGTGGTCATATACAAAACAGTGAAAGATTTCAAATGTACAGACAGTTTATAGGTTCACACGATGTCAAACCTTATCTAAAGCTTGATATGGACATACATTTTAAAAGAATTATGTCTAAGTTTAGACTTGGTGTATCAGACATAAATGTTCATAAATTTAGATATATAGAACATGATGATGATCACCTTAGGTTGCTATACCCATTATGTAAGCAAACAGTGGAAGATGAAGTTCATTTTGTGCTGTGCTGTCCAGCATTAGAAGATGTTAGACAGGATTACATTCCGGTAAAGTATAGTTGACAGCCTAATTTATTCCGATTCTGTTTACTCATGGCATCTAGTCACCCTGAGATTGTGCGCAGCCTTGCTTTATATTTGTGTAAAAGCCTTTAGAATAAGAGATATCTTGGTTTCTTAAGTCATATTTTTGGTAACAGATTTTTATTGTGGGGGTTATGGGTATACAATAACATTTTTGGTTTTTTTGTGCTTCCTTATTTTTCTCACTAAAGTACTAAGCAGTTCGGCAACCCCCCTTCATGGATGGGCCAATGGCCTTTCTGTGAATAAATCTTTCGAGTTCGAGTTCGAGTTCTCTCTCTGTCTGTCTCTCTCTGTCGCTCTTTTCGAACTCTCTCTTTTTGTCCATCTGTCTCTGTATTTTTGTCTCTGCTTGTGTCTGTCTCTTTCTCTCTGTCTGTCTGCTCTCTGTCTCTGTCTGTCTCTGTCTCTATCTCATTCTCTCTCTCTGGTTGGATATAAAAAAGATGATAAGTTTAATCTATAACCCTCAAGTAAAATTTTTTTCTCTCTATCTATCTATCTATCTATCTATCTATCTATCTATCTATCTATCTATCTATCTATCTATCTATCACTGTCTGTTTGTTTCTGTCTCTCTCTGTCTCTCTGTCTCCCTCTCTCTGTATCTATCTATCTATTATCTATCTATCTATCTGTCTGTCTGTCTGTCTGTCTGTCTATCTGTATGTCTCTGTCTCTCTTTGTCTGTCTGTCTGTCTCTCCCTCCCCCTCTCTTTCTCCCCCTGATATTGATATCCATTATTTTCGTTATGGAAAGTCGTTTGCTAAGGATTTGATTTGTTCATTGTATAAAGTATGGAATGGAGTTTGTATAGCTAGTGTGTTCTCTTGCCTGGCACTCAAACGGACATCAAAAAGTACTTTCTTTTAATATAAGTACTTTGTCTTCAATTTCAATTTAACGTCTCTTCACTCTTAGTGATATTAGTAAGTACTTTGTAATTTCCTGTCAGTTCAAGTTCTTTATCGTGTTAACTAAATAAAAAAAAAGAAATGATGCGAAACGATTCATCGTTTTCGGCACAATCAGTTAGCGATTGTTGTCATTGCTGTAAGGTTGGTTTTCATGGTTTTGATTCATCGCTAAAAAAAATTTCCTTAAAGGCCCTAGCCTTTATGACTAAAGTTGTCTGTTTATTTTTTCTTTTTCTCTGTTTCCCTTTCTCTCCATCTCCCTCTCTCCCTGTCTGTCTGTCTGTCTCTCTCTCTGCCCCTCTCTCTGTCTCTCTCTCTCTTTCTCTCTCCATCTCTCTCTTTCTCTGCCTCTCTCTCTTTCTCTCTCTCCATTTCTCTCTCCATCTCCCTCTCCCTCTCGCTTTCTCTCTCTCTCTCTCTCTCTCTCTTCTCTCCTCTCTCTCTCTCTCTTCCTCGCTCTCTCTCCCCCCTCTCTCTCTCCATCTCTCCACCTCTCTCTCTTTATCCCCCTCCCTCTCTCGCTCCCTCTCTCTTTCTCTCTTCCCCCTCCCTCTCTCTCTCCCTGGCCCTCTCTCCTCCATTCCACTCTCACCCTCTCTGCCTCTCTCTCTCTCTTCCTCTCTCTCTCCCCCTCTCTCTCCACTCTCTCCCCTCTCTCTCCACCCCCTTTCTCTCCCTATCCCCACATTGTCACAATCGTCTTCTCTCTCTCTCTCTCTCTCTCTCTCTCTCTCTCTCTTTCTCCCTCTCTCTCTCCCCCTCTCTCTCCGCCTCTCCCCTGTCTCTCCACTCTCTCCCCTCTCTCTCCCTATCCCCACATTGTCACAATCGTCTTCTCTCTCTCTCTCTCTCTTTCTCTCTCTCTCTCTCTCTCTCTCTCTCTCTCTCTCTCTCTCTCTCTCTCTCTCTCTCCCCCTCTCTCTCCGCTCTCTCCCCCTGTCTCTCCACCCCCCCCTCTCTCTCCCTATCCCCACATTGTCACAATCGTTCTTCTCTCTTTTCTCTCTCTCTCTCCTCTCTCTCTCTCTCTCTTCTCTCTTCTCCTCTTCTCTCTCTCTCTCTCTCTCTCCAGGAGGCAGGATTGATTTTTCTTCATTTTAACAATGTCTCCGCCGAACAAGCAGCCGACAAGTGAGATATGCAAATCGAACAGAAGCTGAAGAGGGGGACCTCGAGTCCAGGCGACATACGTCGTTATGTGCTAAAGATGACCTGTCCCCTGCTGGCCTTTTGCCCTTAGACAGGCTTGGGGCCTAGAGGTTAGCACGCTTCGGTGAGAGGGAAACTGGAGAGGTCTGCCGTTTGAATCTGGTCAGGATGGATGGATTTTCTCCCTTGTCTGTTAGAAGACGGCTGGTTTTCATTTCCTCCCGCTTTATGATGGTGAGATAGTCATTGTGAAAATAGCGGTAGCGGTAAACAAGTCCCAGGTTAACCAGTCAGAATAGCTTCATCATTTAAAAAAAATTTTAATGAAAGATTCCAAACCCCTCCCCCCAAACAAACCTACAAAGAAACAGAGGAAAACAAGCATCCCACTAGAAAATGAAACCTGTTCATTGGTATTGTTATCTTGAGGCATTCTAAAGTCAGGACCATGCATTCGGTCGGTGGAAACAGAATGACAAGAGTTAACAAAACCGCGTGCACACGGGGATTGGATGTAATAAAAAAAAAAAAGCACGTAAGTGCTTATTCCATTATCCTCCATATAAAAGAATAAATAAATAAATAAATAATGATGTAATGGTAAGTTTAGGATTCCGACAAAAAACGTGTTGGAAAGACTTGCTGGTGTTATAAGTAAGGGAGTTTACAAGGAGTGGGTTTAGTGGTAGTAGCACACTTTTTTTTAATAGAGTCTAAATTTTCTCACAGGTAGGAAGTTTTTTCTTGCTGTGCCAGCATGAAATGTGGTGGTACACTTTCCCTGGAAAAGTCCGCTCGATTTTTCACAAAGGAGTATATGTTCTTAAACTACTCTACACTACACTACACTATACTACGCTACACTACACTACTACACTACACTACTCTATACTACGCTTCACTACACTTCGCCACATTACTCTGTAGCAAAGTACACTACACTACACTACTACACTACACTACTCTATACTACACTTCACTACACTTCGCCACATTACTCTGTAGCAAACTACACTGCACTACACTACGCTACGCTACGCTACGCTACACTACACAACACTACACTTCACTACACTGCTCCGCACCGCACTGCACTGCACTACACTACACTACAGTGCGATGCAATTTGATGCAATATAACACACTATAATTTAATGCAACAATAAAAACAATTTAACACAATGTATCCAACACAGCACAATAGAACACAAGGCAATGCAATGTTTTCTTGGCGCCTCTTACAGCACACCTTAATGAAATTAGCCCACATATCAACAGAATACAGTACAACAAAACACAATACAATTCATTTTTGCCTCCCCCTGCACATGTCTGCCATGCTATCTCTCAGTAAACAATTTCTTTTCATTTAAAACAGTATCCTCTCTGTTATAGCTGCGCCTCTCTCTTATTGTTTTTTTTTAAAAACCAAACTTTTCAGAGTTTTGATACTTAGAGCTATTGTTCATTTCGTTTAATATATATAGACAATTGGTTGGAACTCTCAACTGAACAAAGTCTCTGATGAGATTCAAACCCTCGACCATTCATTGATAAGTACACCCGCCACGCCAAAGGATTCAGTTTACTTGTTAAGATATTTCAGTCTGCATAGTTTATTGTGGTCCATTATTTATTATCTGTGTTGTGAAAGAACAGTCCAACTTTTGGCTTGTTCTAGGTTTACAACAAAAAGATGTTCAGACTGGGATTAGCAGCTTATTCAGAACAAAGTTGCTTGTCTGTTTGTCTTCCTGCCTGCCTGCCTGCCTTTCTCTTTGTCTGCCGTGTGTGTGTGTGTGTGTGTGTGTGTGTGTGTGTGTGTGTGTGTGTGTTCATATGTGTGTGCATGCATGCGTATGTCTGTGTGTGTGTTCGTTCGTTCGTTCGTTATATGTGCGTGAGTACATGTGTACGTCTCTCTCTCTATCTCGTTCTCTCTCTCGTTCTCTCTCTCGCTGTGTGTGTGTGTGTGTGTGTGTGTGTGTGTGTGTGTGTGTGTGTGTGTGTGTGTGTGTGTGTGTGTGTGTGTTTTCGTTTTCGTTCGTTCGTTTCTATGTGAGTGAGTGCATGCGTACGTCTCTCTCTATCTCGTTCTCTCTCTCGCTGCTTGTGTGTTGTGTGTGTGTGTGTGTGTGTGTGTGTGTGTGTGTGTGTGTGTGTGTGTGTGTGTGTGTGTGTGTTTGTGTGTGTGTGTGTGTATGTGTTCGTTTCGTTCGTTCGTTCGTTCGTTCTTCAGATTTGACGTCCGTTTATATGTGCGTGAGTGCATACGTACATCTTCTCTCTCTCTCCTCTCTCTCTCTCTCTCTCTCTCTCTCTCTCTCTCTCTCTCTCTACCAAAGACAAAGAAAGTAACATTTGTGTAGATAAATTAAGTGACATAATCACAGTTGATATCTATCAAGCAGATATCATCAAATATGTGTATGAATGTTTTAAGAAAAGAGAAAATGAGAAGTAAAATGCAACATGCTTTAGTGTACTTCATTTTGAACCCAAGAGATGATTATAACTGATGTTTGCTTGTTTTGTTGTTGTGTCAAATATGTCTACATGACTTAAATGGCAATAACATATTCTGAATCTGAATCTGAATCTGAATCTGAATCTGAATATCTCTCTCTCTCTCTCTCTCTCTCTCTCTCTCTCTCTCTCTCTCTCTCTCTCTCTCTCTCTCCCCTCTCTCTCTCTCTCTCTCTCTCTCTGTTCGTTCATATGTGAGTGCGTGCATGCATACCTTGTGTGTTGTGTGTGTGTTCGTTTGTTTATATGTGCGTGTGTGCATGCGTACGTCTCTCTCTCTATCTCTCTCTCTATCTCGTTATCTCTCTCTCTCTCTCTATCTCTATCTCGCATGTGTGTGTGTTGTGTGTGCGTGCGTGCTGTGTGTGTGTGTGTGTGTGTGTGTGTGTGTGTGTGTGTGCTGTGCGTGCGGTGTGTGTGTGTGTGCGCGCGCGTACGCGCCCGTGTGTGCCCGTGAATGCACGCGAAGGCGCGTTTCATTATTTGCCAGCAGCTCCAACTTTCTCCATCAGTTTCGTGTTACATCCAATTTCGCCGTAAATGTTTCTCTGCCGCCTGTGTCCTTTTGGCTAGGAAGAAGAACTGGAGGACATAGAACATGTGAAATTTAATAAGTCCGACACCTAGACACTGTCGCTGTCTTTACTGCTGTGGTTTTCTATCTGCTGTATGTGTGTGTGTGTGTGTGTGTGTGTGTGTCGTGGTGTGTGTGTGTGTGTGTGTGTGTGTTGTGTGTGTGGTGTGTGTGTGTGTCGTGTGTGTATGTGTGTGTGTAGTGGTGTGTTGTGTGTGTGTTGTGTGTGTGTGTGCGTGTGTATGTGTGTGTGTGTGCGTGTGTATGGTGTATGTGTGTTGGTGTGTGTGTGAGCGTGTGTATGTGTGTGTGAGCGTGTGTATGTGTGTGTGTGTGCGTGGGCGTGTGTGTGTGTGTGAGCGTGTGTATGTGTGTGTGTATGTGTGTGTGTGGTATGTGTGTGTGCGTGTGTGTATGTGTGTGTGTGCGTGTGCGTATGTGTGTGTGCGTGTGTGTGTGTGTGTGCGCGCGCGCGCGCGTGTGTGTGTGTGTGTGTGCGTGCGCGGTGTGTGTGTGTGTCTGACTGTCTAGGTAGCTATCTAGCGGAATCTTTTGTTTAGCTTGTAGACTTTAAGGTTGTGTGTGTTGGGGGGGGGTGGTATGTGTGTTTGTGTGTGTGTGGGGGTATGTGTGTGTTTGTGTGTGTGTGTGTGTTTGCTTCAGTGTCTGCCTTTGAGTCTTATTTTGTCTTTGTCTTCAAAGTACACAGATTGATACACACGCATGCATACACGCACGCAGTCACATACACACCCACACGTACACGCGCCTGCGCGCGCATACACACAGACACACATACACACACTCACTCCCCCTCCCATACACATACACACACACACACAACACACACACACACACACACACACACACACACACACACACACACACACACACACACTCACTCCACAGGTGACAACAAACTCGAACAGACTAGGTTCAATCCACCCCAACACACACAATCCACCACACACACACACACACACACACACACACATGCACACACACACATCTCCTCAGTGCCTGTCTCTGTCCTGTCTCGTCTCTGTCTCTCATTCTCTCTCAGTTCTCTCTCTCTCTCTCTCTCTCTCTCTTATAATATCCCTAAGGGCGGGGACTGGATGTAAAAAGCACTGGGTGCTTATTCATTATCCTCGAATAAAAGAATTTGTCATTGTCATTGTCACTCACACACACACACACACACACACACACACACACACAACACACACAAACACACACACGTGTTTAACAAATCAGAAGTGACATGGTACGCTCTACGTGTACCATACTGAATCTGCCAAATATCCATCCATCCGTCCACATAGGATTGTTGCCTTATCTGCATATCCTGTGTACTGGGAGAGTCCCAAGTGTATGCAGGAGGAATAAATGCTTGTACACATCATAGGATCTGTAACAGGTGTACTTGCTTATCGACATGCGTTTATATATTTTGGAAGGGCAATAAGGCACCGTTACGTCTGCATTGAAAGCAACCTGGGAATCCCTGGTACATCAACATTCAGTGTTAGCTTTGAAATCATACAAATCCTAGGCCCGTCTGCATTTAAGATGAGCTGGGAGATGAATAAGAAGACCCAGCGCGTAAGTGGTATGGAAGATCTTGAGAATCCCTGTCGTTACAATTTTCAGTTAATCAATTTATCAGTGAATAATTGTTGATTATGAAAGATCCTCACCCTTCATCCATACTGCTTCACCAAGATTCAAACCTTCGACTCCAAAATCTTAAAGTACCTGTCACATTGTCCATTCAGCCATCAAAGTCATCAAACACTAATCAACAATGAGCACCACTAAAATAACAACAGTAATGAGGATCCTCTTTAAGTTGCTGTAAACAGTTGATGACATCATTATTTAGAGACAAAACTACCAAAGCTTACGTAGCTCATGATCCTATTATTTTGCTGTAACAGCGTGAACTGCCACAGCGTCTCTATGACAATCACCCATCAAATAAGCAAGGGAATACCCAAGCAGCAATGTGTTCCAGCTGCAGCAACAGGTGGAGGACAACTTCTGACAAGCCCTCTCAAGATGGGGGCAGTTGTGCAATACTTGTGCTCCTCCCTTCTCTCACTCCTTCTGTGCCTTTGTGACGACCATCACACTGCAGTAAAGATATGATTCCGGATCATTCCGTACTTGGATGCTGGACAGTGATGCTTTACTAGCAGGTCACTGATATTTTCGTTATTATCATCTCGTTTCATTAACAGCAAAAAAACCCACTCGTGTCATGACTGTATTAATAAAAGCAGGTGAAAGTTTTCATTGCCGTCATCGTCGATGGGAGAGTGTATGACCATGGAAGTGATCTTAAACAGGACAGTGAGGATAGACTGAAGAGGGGTGAATGGGACGATAACAAGGTGATGATGCTGTAAACAGCTCCAACGGAAAGGTTAGGTGGACACAGAAAGAAAGATTACCTTCTTTATTTGCTAGCACGGGACTGAGAGCGGCTAACGATGTGTGTGTGTGTGTGTGTGTGTGTGGTGGTGAGTGAGGGTGCGTGTGTGTGTGCATGAGTGCGTGGTGTGTGTGTGTATGTGCATGCGTGCGTGGTGTGTGTGTGTGTGTTTTGTTTTACGAATCGGCATTTTACGATCTTCAGAGCTGCAAGAAGAGAATAATGAGAACTGATGGAAAAGGTGCTGTGAAGGGTCACTCAGAAACAAAGACAGTTGGCTGCTGTCATGTTCTCATTTTCCCTTTCTGCAAGACCCCTGCTTGAATAGTCGTGATTGCTCGTAACCGTACACTTACATGCACATGCACACCAGCGAGTGCATGCAAACAGACAGACAGACAAACAGACAGACACACAAAACACAAACACACAGAAAGGGACACACACAAACAAGCACACACACGCACACACGTTAGTGCTTATTCCATTATCCTCGATATAAAAAGATTAAAATAAAAAACAAAACACTCACACACGCACGCACGCACACACACACACACGCACACACACACACACACACACACACGCACGCACGCACACACGCACGCACGCACGCACGCACGGTTATAAATGTTACTTTTTGCATAATTATGGTCATGGATATCAAGACAACCGGTTTTTATTTCTCCTTATGCGTCTGACTACCTCTTTGTCTGTC
>CM054153.1:45701466-45703966 GCA_028751875.1 Rapana venosa
TGTTCTCTTTTTATTTTCTTAAGCTTAAGGGCTGTCTCTGCACTTCTCTTCCAAACACTTATTCATTTAATTATCCACCTATTCATGATTGCGCTCTCTCTCTCTCTCTCTCTCTCTTTCGCTCTCTCTCTCCGTCTTTCTCTCTCTCTGTCTCTCTCTCTCTCTTGTCTCTGACTATGCTTCACTGTTCCTGT
Source organism: Rapana venosa (assembly GCA_028751875.1). Lineage (NCBI taxonomy): Eukaryota > Metazoa > Mollusca > Gastropoda > Neogastropoda > Muricidae > Rapana > Rapana venosa. The sequence goes on from CM054153.1 coordinate 45,701,661, forward strand.
CTTTCTCTTTGCATCCCACCTGTCTTTGCTGTGGTAAGGACAGGGCAGAAGAGGAGACACACATCTGTTGCTTGAAATTTTGTGCCAGCAACTTAAGACAACTGTTTATCATGCTCTCGCCAAATCAGGATGTTGGAAACATTTAGATATTGTCTGTAAAAACACACATCATTTCTTATCATCTGTGGGTTTTTTTTAATTTTTTGCTGCAGATTAGTCATGAAACTCGTAATAATGTCAATAAAAGAACATGTATTTACCACGAGAAATTTACAATCCCTTTATCATCCTCCTCATTTCACTTCAGAGCTGAAGACCTTCCAACATACCTGGGGAACCATTCAGAAGCTGGCCCAGGACAGACAGGAGTGGAGAACATGTGTTGCTGCCCTACGTGCCAATAAGGCACAAAGGCATTGATGATGATCATTTCACTTAGCAGCTTTGCCCGTATAAAGATCAATCCTCCTTTCTTATTCATTAGCTACCATATCGTAAAAGAATAGCTGTATGGGACAACGATCGTAAAAAAAAGAGTCCATCCATCTCCTCTCCTTCCAGGGGAGGGGTCCTAAAGGAAGTGTGTCCCCCAACTAATGAAGCAGCCTACCAATAACTCCAGCTGTGAGCTGCTGGTAACGAACTGCAGAGGAACGCCCAACAGCCAGACTTTGGACCTGGTATAAATCTGTGCCAATGTCTGATGGTCGGTCGGTCATAAAGGGAAGCAGCGAAGGACCTGAGAGAGAGAGAGAGAGAGAGAGAGAGAGAGAGAGAGAGAGAGAGAGAGAGAGAGAAGAGAGAGAGAGAGAGAGAGAGTGTGTGAGGAGAGAGAGAGAGAGTGAGAGAGAGAGTGTGAGAGAGAGAGAGAGAAGGAGAGAGAGAGAGAGAAAGAGAGAGAGAGAGAAGGTGAGAGAGAGAGAGAAAGAGAGAGAGAGAGTGAGAGAGAGAGAGAGAAAGAGAGAGAGAGAGAGTGTGAGAGAGAAAGAGAGAGAGACAGACAGAGGCAGAGACAGAGACACAGAGAGAGAGAGAACATTGAGCGATGCTGCACAAACGTCCTGTTTAGTGATGATTGTTCCGAGTTGCTATCAGTTGTTACTGCTGCTGCTGCTGCAGTTGTTTGGTGGCAGGTCTGCGTGTTAGTGTCTCGTCTCCCTTCATGGTCGATGTTGCTGGCTGTGATGAAGGTGCTGGCCATCTCTAGCTAATGTGTGGACTGTCGTGTGTAATTCTCAGTCAGTACTGATTGGGTGCGTTACTGTTGTGTGTGTGTGTGTTTGCTATGACACTGTTGTTGAGACTTATATTGTTGCCTCTTCTTTTTTTTTTTATCCTGTCTGTCTGTTGTTCTTTGTTTGTTTGTTTCTTTCTTTCTTCGTATCTTTGTCTGTCTTTCTTTTTTCTGTCTTTCTTTCTTTCTTTCTTTCTTTCTTTCCTTCCTCTTTTTTACTTGGTTGATTGTTCCTTGCTTTTTCTGTCTGTATTTTTCCTTTCTTTTTTAATTGTCTGTTCTTCCACGTACAGCAGAAACACAAATAACATAACGGTCATTGTTCTTGACATAAAGTGATTTCTGTAAAATGTGTAAAAATTATATTTGGTATTATAAAAAAGCAACGCTTCCCCCCACTTTTCAGAAAATGAATACCAATGACCATCCAAATGACAACTCAGTCAACCAGGGACCCGTAATGATTGTTATCAACGAAAAAAAGGAATCTATGCAAAAATTGTATTTCAAATTACGATGTTTGGGTTTGGTTAAGCTGTCTTTTAGAATTCACGTACGTGGATAAGTTCTCATGTCTCTATCAGGAGTCGTTTTTCAGCCTGTTTCGTGTTGTGGTGTGTTGCAATGTGTTGTGTGGTGTGTTGTGTGTGTGTGTGTGTGTGTGTGTGTGTGTGTGTGTGTGTGTGTGTGTGTGTGTGTGTGTGTGTGTGTGGGTGGGGGGTGTGGGTGTGTTAGAGAGAGAGAGTGGTGGGTTTTTAAAGTATTTTGCATGTACGAAGATAATGGAATAAACTAGTGTATTGTTTTAATCATCTGTGTGTAAACAGTTTTGTAATTTTGTCATTGTTCCAATGGCAACAAAAGCTTCTCTTCCGTAAGGTGGAACAAATTTAATTGTGCCAAGATGTTCCGTGCGTTGGCACACGGGCTCGGTTATAGTTTCATTGGAAGAATTTTGGGGAGTGGTATCGGACTGATGTTATATCTCAGTGGAATATCCCCTTGAATGGGCGTCTTGTTTTGGTGCTGGCTGGAACATAGGTTTGAACCCGGGCCGTTAGGGTTGTGTGTG
>CM054153.1:45708966-45713966 GCA_028751875.1 Rapana venosa
GGTGGAATGAAAAATTGGTTATAAAAAAAAGAAACAGAAAAACCACAACTCCATAATGCATTGCTTCTTGTCAGTTATTGTTTTGCTTTCTCCGTTATTATTCGTTTTGTTTGTTTGGCGTCTGTGTTTGTTCATTTCTGTTTTGTTTATTGCAAATGTTTATTTCTGTTTTCTTTATTGCAATATATTTTCGTCTGTATCTTTGTTCCCTTACCTTTGTTTGGCTTTATGTTTTCTTCAGTCGTATTACTATTATTATTATTATTATTATTATTATCATTCCTCTGTCTTGTGTGTTTTACCATTTTGTCTTTGTCGTCCTTTTGAAGTGATTTACGTTGACCTCTTCTTTCTTTGATGAATAATTAGAAATTGGAATGAAAGATAAAAGACATCATTTAGGGGGGACGAATAGAGAGACAGGCAGGCAGGCAGACAGACTTACAGGAAAGAACTGGAGCTGCAGATGAACTAAACTGAATTTATCTTTTCCCTCAAGGCATTGATGTCGCCTTTTAGTTTCTTTCAGACATTGATTGCAATGCATTTTGTTTTTCAAGAATAAAAAGAAAAGAAAAGAGATGAAATTGTAAAAAGATTTTAAGATATATATATATATATATATATATATATATATATATATATATATATATATATATAGAGAGAGAGAGAGAGAGAGAGAGAGAGAGAGAGAGAGAGAGACTGTCTGACAGACAAGCAGACAAACAAAGGGCAGATAATTATTATTTTATTGTTGTTGCCGACCCTTTGACATGCTTACTTCCACATGTTTCATCGATATAACTAGTTGTGGATAGTCATGATATCCAACTGAAATATATACACAATTACACACTAACTTCATAGGTGCACCCACATGCATGCTTGAATGTACACGCACGCACGCACGCACGCACACACACAGGCATACACACAAGTTGTGATCAAGTTGTTTTTGTTCTTAGATTGATGGCTTGATGGAGAAAAAAAGCAAATGCATTGCTTATTCAATGTATCATCTGGGAAAAAAATTGACTGACTTGACTTCAAACACAGACACACATACACACACACACACACACACTTTCCTACATGAGTCATGCTGCTTGTACCACGTACAGACAGTCACAAGTGTATAATCCTCCACTTCCTAAACTCCCATCGCCATAAACACCACGAAATCTGCGCACGTCTTTTTCCTGACACAAGATTTGAACCCTGGGGGGAGGGGGGAGGTCTGGTGTCACTGCCATCACAGTCACCATGAGCGTCAACAGCCGACCAAGCTTGTCTTGATGGCTGCATTAAGGAACAGTAACTCTTCCTAGCTTGCCAGGCAGCCAATCAGCGTGTGATGAATAATGGTGCTGCACTTTGAATGCAGTGTGCATGACGCGCGTGAGACGTGGACTGGGTTTAATTGTTTCTTCAGGTTCTAATTATTGCCGTGGTCTGTATCGTGTTCCATCTCTTCTTTCCCATTCATAACATGGTACACTTGGCGCTAGTTTCTTTTAAAGAAAATAAAAACACACTCCAAGGTTTTCTTTCCTTCATGTACAAGGTTTTAGTTCTCAGAAAAAAACAGTACAAAGAATGAAGACAGAACCAGCCGCCATGGCGCAGTGGTTAGCGCCTTGGGTTACGGACTGGAAGGTCGCGGGTTCGATTGCCATAAGAGTCATAGGGATTTTTCGGACTCCGGCCGGCTCCTACCCAGAGTGAGTGTGCTGTGGGCTCAGTGGGAAGACTGGGACCACACAGTCAAGCTTCATCCACCTAACGGATGCGAGTTTGAGAGTGTTGCTCAAATTACCTGACCAGCACTGCAGGTGCCTGTATCTCTCGGGCCCGGTTGACGCCGGGATATATTATGATAGTAAGCGTAGAGTACAACCCTGTCAAGTAGTCTCAAAGCATATGCACTTCCACAGCAGCATCATTACGTCATCCTCATTGTCATTGATCATCATGCATTAAAAAATAAATTGCCTCTGATTCGGTGGTCCCCGGTTTCTCTGGTCTCATGGTGACCTCAGATTCGGTTTGCCCATACACTTCTGTGCCTGTGGTGAGTTTGTGTCAAAGCCTTTGGGGTTGGAGGTTCTCGGGGGACGGTCGTTGGAGGGACGTTGTGGTGGTTGCCACCTCGGGTGGGCAACTCACTCAGTCTGGCTCCGCGACTGAGCTAATACTGTCGTTAGTAGGTGGTGTCCTGCGTATGTTAGATCAGAACAGGCACCACTGAACACCACCAAAGTGACCCAGCAGCAGTGCAGGGCCCATCTGGCTGGTGGCCCCACGGCGGCCTGATAGTGATGGGCTCCCTGTGGACTTCCGACCCTGAGGATGAGACACAGTGAATCTGGGTGTGGCTGTGGCGGGTAGATGGAGATGAGCGGTGTGGGAGCAGTAGGACGGGGGGTCGTCAGAAGATGAGGCAGCCAAAAAAAAAACAATCAAAAAAAAAAAGAATGAAGACAGATACAAATTGTGTTGAATATTTTTTTTTTAAAAACCACAACATCAACAGCAATAAATACGATTCACATTCTTCATGAAAACATTATCGTCTATGACAGCCGCATTTAAAGCAACAACAAATGTACCAGGTTTTTAATTTTATTATTTATTTTATGCACAAATTTTACCCATCTATGCACATAGATAGTTGTACATGTGATGCGTGTTATGCACACATATTTTCAGACATTCATTCCTGCATGTAAATGTACTTGAGCACATGCAACACACACACACACACACACACACACACACACACACACACACACACACACACACACACACACACACACACACACACATACATACACATACATTCTCTCTCCTCTGTGTCTATCTCTCTGTCTCTCTGACTTTCTTTCTCTCTCTCATTCTCTCTCTCTCTCTCTCTCTCTCTCTCTCTCTCTCTCTCTCTCTCTCTCTCTTTCTCTCCTCTTTCTCTCTCTCTCTCTTTCCCTCTCTCACTCTCTCTTTGTCTTTCTCTCTCTCTCTTTCTCTGCCTCTGCCCCCCCTCTCCCTCCCTCACCCCCCTCTCTCTCTCTCTTATGCACACACATACAGACGAAGGTAGAGGAACTGTAGTAAAACATCAACTATATTCTCAAACATTTTTGGAACACACACCAGCAGTGCAGCCAGCACTGGGGGAGAAAGTTGGAGGGAAAGAAAAAGATGTGATGTATATCAGCCTCCCTCTGAGGGGGGGGGGGGGACAATCATCACTTGCTATATCATTATGCAGTGTGGATTGATGCAGACTGTGTGAGAGACTGTCAATGTTGATTGATGGATCACCGTGTTTGCGGGCCTGACTGAGGACCCTAAGTTCAAGTCTCCCTTGTTAAAGGTTTCGTGTGTGGACCTTTTTCCTTTTTGCTTTCTTCCTGTTTCACAGCTATTGTTTTCTTTCTAGGGATTTCTGTGCTGGTAAAGCCTGTGTAGTCGCCTGGGTTTTTAGAAATAAGACGAAATCAAAACCCTTTATTCTTCTTTACATTGTCTTTGTATTTAGTTCTTTTTATGCTGCTGTAATAAGTGTTTTTTCCTCGACCCTTTGATTGTGTTCTACAGCAATCGGTGTAATGGATATTATTTTCTATTGTTGGGTTGACTGTGTGCTATTCACATTCTGCGTACATTTTACAGCAATCAGCGTAACTGATATTTCAGCTGATGTAATTTTTTTCTAAGTAAAAGAGGAGACAATTGTCTTGTAGTGTCTGGGTTCAGATGTGTATTTAGGGGTTTTGTAAAATAGATTTTGAACTCAGCACTAAAAGTATTTTCCTGTGTTAGAGGTTTTATTTTCTGCTGGACAGCTTATAGGTGATAGCCCGAACACCAAATAAACGCCTGTTCGCACATGCACGCCCGTGTGAGTGTGCATGCGCTTTCGCATACGCGCATGTGTGTTAAGAGGGAGGGAGCGTGGTGTGAACTCCCGCCTGCATGCACGTAACAGATTATATATAAACATGTTTTAACATGTACTTAAAATGCTTTAAACATGTATTCCTCCATGTAGTTATATACACGACACTTGATAGAACACATGCAACAAGTGTTGTTTGTTCTTCATGTTAATGACTCATAGTTCTTTAATGTTCTCTTTTTGATAAGGCTTTTCTCAGAGAATCGAAAACTGTCCTCATTAGTGAGCCCTTTGTAAAATGCTGTTTTTGTGTCATTCATACAAAAGCCATAACTAGCCCATTTCTTCATGAAAATGAATGAATTTTAATCGTGTTCCCAGTTATATGTGCGCCCATTGGATTCAACAGAGTTTTGTTGATGATTAACTTCAAAAACACAAGTCCACAACAGCACAGAAGGGAAAGAACATCAAGTCTTGGCTTCCTCTTGTCCCACTCTTCTTCTTCTTGTTCTTGTTCTTGTTCTTGTTCTTCTTCTTGTTCTTGTTCTTGTTCTTGTTCTTTCCTTTTCTTCTCCTTCTTCTTCTTCTTCTTCTTCTTCTTCTTCTTCTTCTTCTCTTCTCTTCTTCTCTCTCTTCTTCTCTTCTTCTTCTTCTTCTTCTTCTTCTTCTTCTTCCTTTTCTTCTTCCTCCTCCTCCTCCTCCTCCTTCCTTCCTCCTCCTCCTCTTCTTCCTCCTCCTGCTCCTCCTCCTCCTCTCCTCCTCCTCCTCCTCCTCCTTCTTCTTCTTCTTCTTCTTCTTCTTCTTCTTTTTCTTCTTCTTCTTCTTTTTTCTTCTTCTTCTTCTTCTTCTTCTTCTTCTTCTTCTTCTTCTTCTTCTTCTTCTTCTTCTTCTTCTTCTTTTTCTTCTTCTTCTTCTTCTTCTTCTTCTTCTTCTTCTTCTTCTTCTTTGAAAGCTCGTACAATAACTACTTTTTTTTCTGTCATATGAGCGAAAATGCGCTATGCTGCCGTTAAGCGCCTGACAAGTCAGGCCCAGCGTGTCTAACTTCGGCATGGGAGAGAACTGTTCTCGTTGTAAGTCTTTATGAGTAAAAAAGGCAGGA
>CM054153.1:45718966-45731466 GCA_028751875.1 Rapana venosa
GTGTCTCCGTCACTCTCACTAATTTTTCTCTTTGTCTCTCGCTCTCTCTCCCTCTCTCCCTCTCCCCCTCTCCCCCTTTCTCTCCACCTCCCTCCCTCTGTCTGTCTGTCTGTCTCTCCATCCCACTCTCCCCTCTCTCTCCCTCTGTCTGTCTGCCCGTCTATCTGTCTCTCTCTCTCTCCATAGTCTCTTCCCCTCTCTCTCTCCCTGTGTCTGTCTGTCCGTCTGTCTATCTGTCTGTCTGTCTCTCTCTCCATCCCTCTCTCCCCCTCTCTCTCCCTCTGTCGTCTGCCGCTATCTGTCTCTCTCTCTTCTGAGTCTTTCCCTCTCTCTCTCCTTGTCTCTGTCTATGTCTTCTGTCTCTTCCCATCTCTCTCTCCCCCTCTTCTCCTCTGTCTGTCTGTCTTCTGTCTGTCTCTCTCTCTCTGTCCAGTCTCTCTGTTTTTTCTCTGCTGTCTGTCTGTCTCTCTTTTCCTCTCTTCCGTCTTCTTCTTTCTGTTCTCTGTCTTTTTTCTTCTATCTCTCTTATCTTCTTTCGTTTTCATATAGTTTTTGTTTGTTTTTCTTTCTTTCCTTTCTCTTCTTTCTTTCTTTCTTTCTTTCTTTCTTCTTCTTCTTCTTCTTCTTTTTCTTCTCCTCCTCCTCTCTCCTCCTCCTCCTCCTCCTCTTCTTCTTCTTCTTCTTCTTCTTCTTCTTTTTTCTTCTTTTCTTTTTTCTTTCTTTCTTTCTCTTCTTCTCTTTCTTTCTTTCTTTCTTTCTTTCTTTCTTTCTCTTTCTTTCTTTCTTTCTTTCCTTTCTTTTATTCTTCTTCCTTCTTTTTTCTTTTTTTTGTTCTTTCTTCCTACCCTTTTTCGTTCTTTTTCTTATCTTTTTCCTTTCTTTTCTCTGTTTCTTTCTTTTTTTCATTTCATATTTCAGAGTCTTGTTTCTTTCTTTGTGATATGTTCGTCTGCCTGGTGTTTTTTTTTTCTTTCTTTCTTCCTCTTTTCCTGTCTTTCTGTTTTCTTATCAGAGCCACCCCTTATGGTGGGGTGACGGGGATGGGGAAAGGCCAGATGGAGAGCGGCTGGGGGGGGGGGGGGGAGGTGCATTTTCTATTTTAGATATGTTTTTAAAAGATCTGCCCTCATGTGTTAATCTTTCAGACCCTGTGATTTGCTTTAACCCTTTAACTGTTTTTGTTTTGTTTTTAATAATCGTGGCAACAAGAACAGTAACAGCAACAACGAGAAGAAAAACAGCGACGACGAACACGACGATGATGATGATAGTGGTGGTGGTGGTGATAATGGTAATGATGGTAATGATGACGACAACAACAAGTAATAATAATAGTAATAATAATGACAACAACAACAACAACAATAATAATAATAATAATAATAATAATAATAATAATGATAATGATGAGAAGACGGAGAACAACAACAACAATAATAGTAATAACAATGATGATGATGATGATTAAAGAAGACGATGACGACGACGACGATGATGATGATGATGATGATGATAAAAATGGTGGTGATGATGATATACAAATGATGATTGTAGCAACAATGATGGTGATAGATATTGATGATGATCATTATAATTGTTGTCATCTTAATGATGATTATGATAATATGCTGGTAGCATAAATAATTGTTGTTGGTTTTTTTTTTAACAATTAATGCATTTGTTTTCTTTTCATGCATTCTTCTTGGGGAAAAATAGGTAAGTTTTTATATTTATTGTTTCAAGCTTTGAAGTTTTGCTTCTTGGTTTGCGTGCTAACTTGGTTATTTTTTTGTTATTTATTTGCATGTTTCTCCATTTCTTCGTTTTCTTGCTTGCTTTATGTACCTCTGGTATATTTGAGAAATTTGTGTCTTTGCATGGAGAGAGAGAGTGAGAGAGAGAAGAGAGAGATGAGAGAGAGGGAGAGAGAGAGAGAGGTGTGTGTGTGTGGTGGGGGGGGGGGGTGTTTCTCAAATCTCCATCTTTTCTCGCATTTGCCGTTTTGAGTTTTTATTTGTGATCGTTTCATGTTTTGCTCTCTCTCTTCTCTCTCCCTCCCCCCCTCCCTCTCTCTCTCTCTCTTTCTGTGTGTGTGTGTCTATCTCTGTCTCTCTATCTCTCTGTCTATGTCTATCTCTATCTTTGTCTCTGTCTCTCTGTCTGTCTGTCTGTCTGTCTCTCTCTCTCTCCTCTCTCTCTCTCTCTCTCTTTCTCACTCTCTCTTTTGATTTATTTTGTTGTATCTTTTTTATATGCCTTTTCTTTCTTTCGTTCGTTTGTTCATTCATTCATTCATTCATTCATTCATTCTTTCTTTCTTTCTTTCTTTCTTTCTGTATTCTTTTCTTTCTTTCCTTCTACATTTCTGTTCTTCTCTCTCTACCCTTTTTCTTTGTTTCTTTGTCTCTATTTTTCTTTCTTTATTTTTTCCCCATTCTTTCTCGTTTTTAAACGTCCTTTTTCTTCTTTCTATCTTTCTTTCTTTATATCCGTTTTATTCCTTCTTTATATCTTTCTTTTCTTTTCTTTCTTCCTGTCTATTTAACTTTTGTTTTTCTTTCTTTCTTACCACTTTTCTTTCTTCCTGTCTTTTTCTTTTCTCCCTTTCTTTTCGTCCTCCCATTGATGTCAACTTTCCCTTACTCCACGTTTATTTCTTTTCTTCTTCTCCTTCGCATGTGGAATATTTGCTCCTGTTAATGCAGAGTGCGATATCATTGCCCACATGCTCGGTCTCACGTCATGAAAGAGGCTGCTTTCTGGAGGGGGTAAAAAAAGAGCGTATTCCAACATGGCATCAGAGATTAGCGGCGCCTGAATAACGCGCTTACTAGCGCAGTAGAGTCCTGTCCGTATCAACAAGATATCTGCTGTATGGAGAACAGGGGGCACAGAGAGAACAGTGCGGAAGCAGCCTTACCTTTCTATGAAAAAAAGAAAACAACCAAGCGATCTGGTTTATGGGAGAACAGGGTGCACAGAACGAGCAGTGCGAAAGCAGTCTCACCTTCCTATGAAGAGAAAAACAATCATCAAATCAAAGGCCAAACCCAGAGTACAGAAGGACGGCTACCACATCTCAGAAGAGAAGAACGGGTCATCATTCTAAGACTGGGTTCAACAGGCTAAGTCATCACATGTCCACAAAGCTGAAACTCGTTCCTTCTCCTCCTGTGTGTGTGCCTGTGGTACAGAAAACCAGACTGGCGAGCGCATTCTTCAGAGGTACAGCACGCTATTCAGCGACCTGAGGAAGAAGATGTGGCCGACGGAGGTAACCCTACAAACCAAGCTGTACGGCCCACGAGAGGAGCTGGAAAGGACATGCTATTATTTTTCCCAGACACATCTGATGGGGTCAGGCGAACAAGAGAAGAGAAGTTTATGGAGAAACGTGAATTCACGGGTTCGATCCCTGTTTAAACCCCAACTTTCCCCCATCCACTACACAATGAGGGGTAGCTGAGGCGATTGTCTTTCAAAGGAGGCGATTTGCCAAGGTCCTGTGTGCATTTCATATTCAGCGCACGTGAAAGAACCTACGGCAACAAGATAGTTTGTCCCTAGGAAAATTTTTGGCGGAAAGTCACTCTGATAGGAAAATGAGTACACATAGAAAACAACAAAGTTTTTATTTAAGGGTTGTGCTGCTCTTGTGGAAAAGTGCTCTCCCTGGGGAGAGCAGCCTGCATATCATGCACAGATATCTGCCGTGACTGAAAGTGGTTTACAATACAAAACAATAATAAAATGCAATACAAAACAACATGAAGTTCATATAGAGAAATCTGCCGTGACTGAAAGTGGTATACGTATAATGCACTACAATACGATACAATACAATACAATGATTTAACATTTTTTTCGCCTATCCTGTTTGTCTATTGTTTGTTGGGGCACCATTGAAGATTTTGCAATCAGTTTCCTTCACTCCTCATGGTTTTCAGGTTTTTGTAGCAAGTGGTTGCGCATAAGGCCTGTCCACTCTGATGTTGTCTTCCCCTGGTTTCCTCTGTCTGCCTCTTTGTCTTTCCCTTCTTGCACCATTCCTTGTAGGACAGTCTTGGCTGGTCCAGATGTTCGTGTAATGTGCCCGTACCACTTTAGTTTGCGTACCTTTTTTTCTTTATTAAAATCAGGAGCTCTGCATATGGCCCTTCAAATTTACATACATTTATAATGAAATATGTATGCAGAGGCTACCAGCAACACTGACTGGATGGATGAATATAGAACACCAGTTAACTCAATGGAGTCACAGTCTTTTTTTCACATCTGTACAAAACTGTGATGCTCTCTTTTGGTCATTTAAACAAATCATGTATCACTCTCAGATTGATAAAACCAAACATATTATATATCAAAGTAAACTTTTAATTGAAATATTGTGAATACTAAAACTCAAGAAAAACTTTTGACACACAACAAGCTGTACGTAAGTGTCCATCAGCAAATTCTCAAGAAAGAATTTCACTGATGTCACACACAGATATGTTTCCTGAGGCTCAGGAATTATTTTCAAGTAAAATTCGCCAATACTGCCCCTTTCAGCATGTAAATCTTCTTTGTCACCATTTTCGTCATGAAAAATCATCAACTCATGGTGATGGAAGACAAAAGTCCAAAAGCATACACACAGAGAAACTGACAGTTAAAGGGAAGTAGCTGTTTCAAAGGAGACTAATTCAGCTAGCATTACGAGTAATTACCCTTGGATTGAACGTGGTTACGCATTTAAATTTTTTAATATCGTATTTATAAGTGTGGCACAGCGCCAATGAGTTTTAAAGAGTATCAGGTGCTGCAAATCTTAGACCCTTACAGCAGATGATGGATTTCACGTCGGATTATCAGGATGGGCAAGTAATTCTAGATTTGTTCAATATCTTCCATATCTTTCAGGTAGAAATTACTGATGATGGATGGGAGGATACACATAATCACAGGTGTAACAATGAGAAACTAAGGCAGCAACAGATCTTTCAGATTGTTATCTTTAGTGAGAGGCATGTGTGATAGATTATATATATATATATATATATATATATATATATAATATATATATATATATATATATATATATATATATGTATATGATAGAGCAACGAAGTGTAGAGCTTTAGTTTGCTCTGTCAACAGAGCAGTGTTGGGAATAACCTGTGGACTTTCTGTGCTTTTGCTTTTTGTAAATACCGTAGTCTTTCTCTGGTTACTGATATTTTTTAACGCTGTTGCAATATTTTGTATGCTATTTGTGCCAGTGAGAACAGATGACAAAATTTACAAAACCGCATGCACACCAGGACTGGATATAAAAATAGCATTCGAGTGCTCATTCCATTATTCTCGAAATAAAAGAATTGAAACCAAAAAAATTCCATCATTTTATGGGCTGATTGCCGTTCCATAGGCTTGTATGTGAAACAGCAATAGTGTGGTTGATAGTTTCACCATCTTTAGGTTAAAATCACCTCATTTTTTCTATCTATATATCTTTCTTTCTTTTTCTCCTTTTGTTCCTCTTTCTCACTCCTCCCTCCCTTCCCTCCCAATTTGAGGCTATCCATTTCCTCGTGCAAAAAGCTCTATTGTGCTGTTTGTTTTGCCAGTATCACAGAGATAGGAATCGTTTCAGTGTTCTGCCCCTAATTGTCTTTCATATTCATCCATATGCTGCATTCCCACAGGATCCTCTGAACCAAGACTTCTTAATCGGAGGATTTCGCGTGCGTGCGTGTGTGTGTGTTTTTGTGTGTGCGTGTGTGTGCACGCATGCTTGCGTGTGAGGGTACATTCTCGTGTGTGCATGCATGTGCGTGCGCTTGGGTGAATGTGTGCGAGTTAGTGCGTGCGTGCGCTTTTGCGCTACTCTTCGATGATGGATGTTTCCTAATGAACGAGAGCAGCACGAATTTCAATCATTAAAGAAAATAGATCTGCTGTCAGTTTTAATATCATACAATGGAAAACGAGACAATTTAGGACAGTGCAGCGCTCATACAATACAGGACAATATATTGCATTGTACTTTAAGTATAGAAGACCAAGACAGTAAAGTACACTGCAGTACAGTATAGACAGTACAACACAATATAATACAACACAGCACAGCCCAAAACACAGCAAAATCATAAGACAGTACAATTCAATACGTTTTGGTGGAGAGAGAGAAAGATGATATAATACAGAAATGATTTATTTCATCTATCATTTATTTAGTTAGTTATTTTGTTTCTTTCTTTCGTGATTTCGAGGATAATGGAATGAGCAATCATGTGGTTTTTTACATCCAGTCTCTGTGACCATGCTTTTGTGTAAATGTTGTCATCCACAGGCACACAATGACCTACTCTTCCAAAAAGCGGAACAGTTTTTAAACATGCGCGCAAGATGTTCATCGTGCGTTCACACATTGGACCTCAGTTTACATAACCTCATCCGAAGTGCTCCTGAAAATAAAAAAACAACCCATCACAGCCACAAAGAACAATGGAGGCAGGAGGGGACTGTGAGATGGAAGATCGCGAGTCTGGCTAACACAATGATTGTGAGAACACAACACAGCACAGCACAGCACACACAGTCAGTCATGGCAATGAGAGCTGGCAAGAAATTGAATCAGGCGGCTCACTCTGACCCTTCCTCGTTCCTGCTAATTGCGTTAGGAAACCTGGATAAGGCCGAGCAGATATCGCAGCAGCTGCTATCGATAATGTAGGCCAGCTAGCTAGGCCTCTCCTACCTACCCCCCTGTTGCTGCAACATGTAAGTGATGATGCTCACTGATAGGGGGACCACCCCAGCACAGCACGGCACAGCACGGCAGGGCAGAGGCTCTGGGGATATGGGGTTTGCTGAGGGGTACTTCCGTTTATTGGTGATGCTGGTGCTGGTTTGTTATCATCCTTATTGTTATCGATATAATACTGATTCTTCTTCTTCTTCTTCTTATCATTATCATCATTGTCATCATCATCAACATACTGATGATGATGATAATAATAATAATGATTATTATTATTAGGATTACTACTACTACTTCTGCTGCGGTTGCTGCTGCTGCTGCTGCTCCTCCTCCTCCTAATAGATATACTGATAATGATAATGATATAAGGATGATGATGTTACTGAGTAGAATGAGGGAGAAGACGACGATGGTAGTCGTAGTAACAGTAGTAGTAGTAGCAGCACCAGCAGCACCAGCAGCACCAGCAGCAGCAGCAGAAGTATTTGTGGTACAGCAGCAGCAACAGCAGTAGTAGAAGTAGTAATGCTGCTCTTATCTCATCATCATCTCATCTGCTCCCATAACCCCCTCCAAGGACGAAGGGGAACTGCAGTGACGAACGTTGCACCAGTTGGCTCAAATTGTGGCGGTTGTAGGCTCTTCCCGGTCCATTCAGGATGTTGTCTGCCCATTTCTTCTTCAGCTGGTCTGGCCTCTTCCCTTGCACTGTTCCTTGCAGTATGGTCTTGGAGAGCCCATCTGATCTTGTCACATGTCCATACCATCTGAGCTTCCTTTTCTTGACTGTGGTCAGCGGGCCTTCATAGTGCTTTACTTGTTGGGCGATGGTTTGTCGGACTTCTTCATTGGCAATGTGGTCCGTGTATGAAATGCCAAGGAATCTTCTGAGGCATCTTATCTCCAAAGCCTGGAGACTTCTTTGTAGATCTACATTCAATGCCCAAGATTCGCATGCATACAGATATGTGGGGATGACCAATGCATGCAGTAGCTTGACCTTGGTCCTGAGAGAGATGTTTCGGTCTTTCCAGATAGTCTTGAGCTTCACCATTGCTGCTACTGTTTGTGCAGCTCTTGCGAGGATTTCGGTCTTTGAACCTTCTTCAGTGATAATAGCTACAAGGTACTTGAAGTGATCTACAACCTCAAGTTCTTTTCCACTGACTGTGATCTTGGTAGTTATAGCTTTTGTAGTTTTACCCATTCATATGCAGGCATTGTATTCAAGCCACTTCGCATTTATCTTGGTTTCGCTCAAGCAGTGATTAAAAACGCCACCCCGCCCCCGGCAAATGTCCTTCTTTTTCCCCCAGAGGAAAACCCCAAGTAAACAGAATGCCAACAACTCCTTTCTTGTTGTTTTATTTTGCTAATTAGTTGTCTGCTTTCTTGCTTGGCTGCTTATTACCCTGTGGGGGCCCAGTTTGTTTATTTGATTGTTTGCTTGTGTTTTGTTTGTTTGTTTGGTTTTTTCCATAAAGCCTGTTGTATCCTGTGCAACACATCAAAATAAACAAATCTAACAGTAAGGAAAAATTGACGCCAGGTGTTTGTTATCCGAATTTATTATTTCTAGACTAAACTGAAGCCAGGTGTTTGTTATCCGAATTTATTATTTCTAGACTAAACTGAAGCCAGGTGTTTGTTATCCGAATTGATTATTTCTCCACTAAACTGAAGCCAGGTGTTTGTTATCCGAATTTATTATTTCTACACTAAACTGAAGCCAGGTGTTTGTTGTCCGAATTGATTATTTCTACACTAAACTGAAGCCAGGTGTTTGTTATCCGAATTTATTTTTTCTAGACTAAACTGAAGCTGGGAGTTTCCTATCAGATTTTACTACTTCTAAATCAGTTTTCCGAATAATGATACAATGCCAACATTTGCTACAGAGGAAAAACTTTCTCTGATGGTTAATCCTTAAAGTACTGGCTCCCCGTTAATAATAATAAAATTTTAAAAAATAAATAAAATAAAAAAATAATAATAATATATGGAATGTAAATAGCGCTGAATCTTGTAAAGCAACAAATCAAAGCGCTAAGATGACAATTTTTAAAATTTTTATATCGAGGATAATGGAATAAGCACTCATGTGCTTTTTTACTGGATGTATGCCTGTGTGTATGCAGTTTTATAAATTTTTTCATCTATTCCCACCGGCACACAATGGCCTACTCTTTCGAAAGCGGAACAGGATTTAACGTGTGCGCAAGATGTTCTGCGTTACAACAAAGTATAGGCCTTCTTCTACCCATTTTAAGAAGTGCTCTTTTCAGCATGCCTGATAATTATATGGCTCACCCTCTAACTTAAAGTATACAAATATCCAATTTATGCGAACTTGTCAGTTGAATGGATGCCATAGTTATAATAGCAAAAGGGCACCTCAAAACTGAAATAGTATTGAAAATATTACAGCCCCCCCCCCCCACCCCACCACCACCACCACCAAAAAAACCCCAACAACAACACACACTATAACCGATTTCATTTTGCGAAAGCGATACCTTAAAATAATTTCTTAAATGGGAAAACTCTCGGCAAAATTTTTCCTTGTAAAGTATTGCGCTGTAAAGAGTTTGTCAAGTATGGGCTATCTCATCTAAAAAGTGTTAGAGACGCAAGCTTGAAACTCTAACTCTCTCTCTGTCTCTATGAGAGAGAGAGAGAGAGAGAGAGAGAGAGAGAGAGAGAGAGAGAGAGAGAGAGAGAGAGAGAGAGAGAGAGAGAGAGAGAGAGAGAGAGAATGAATCATTCACCCACCTTCCTCCTCCTCCTCATGGGCTTCCTAACATCTTGTCATCTTATGTTAGTGACAATATCCTTCATGTAACAACCTTTCTTTCAACTCAAAAAGGGACTGGTTCTCTTAGAGGTGTACCCTGCTTGTGTTCACAGTCTTGTAGCACACTATACCCCCTAGCACACTTCCGCCATATCTACACAAGAAACTGGAATATCTGATTCTATACAACAACAATGACAATAATAATAACAATAATAATAATATTATAACAATAATAACAACAACAGAAAAATCCAAAGAGGACGGACAACACTTATCCCCCACTACCAGTTATCACAGCTCTGTGTCTATGTCTGACACGGCTTCTAAAGCGGCAGATAAGGCACATTAACCTTTGGCCACCAGAAGATGATGCTACAAAACTGAGATCCTCAAACACTTTTGCATTCGTAAACAGAAAAGTTAAAAACGTGACTAATGATATCTAGAAATACTTTTAATTATTTTTTTCCTCTCTGCTGAAGATGTGATATATCAAAAAACTTTTAAGACGTCAAGTCCTTCAGGGGAGAGAGAGAGAGAGAGAGAGAGAGAGAGAGAGAGAGAGAGAGAGAGAGAGAGAGAGAGAGAGAGAGAGAGAGAGAATGTTCATGTTTTTTTTATTTTATTTATTCCTTTATTTTGGGAATAATGAAATAAGTAATCGTGTACATTTTTTACATCCAGTCCCCGTGGGCATACTGTTTTGTCAATTTTTGTCTTGTTCTCATCTGGAAAAATGGCCTACTCTTCCAAAATGCGCAACAGATTGTCATGTGTGTGTTTGCATTCAGGATCCTTGTTGATAGTTTTGTCTGACTGTTCGTATAATGCAACACCAGATTTGCTTGCCTTTGTTTATGACGAAAACAGAATGCACTGTTTGATCATTTTTACGTGTTTTCCTGGCTCTGTATTGTATTCGCCATTGTTTATCAAGTGTTTTGATACCCATTCTGCTTGGGACATCACGTCTTCCCCGAAGGCAAGGCGTTGAACGGATGCCTAAACACACTAAACAACACATTCAAACTTCCAAAGTTTGCAACATTTTGCACACACACACACACACACACACACACACACACACACACACACACACACACACACACACACACACCCCCGCAAATACCAGTAACACTTTAAAAAGGGGCTAAATTTCCACCACAGAGCACTTTTCAAAACTTTTAAACACCAAGAAACACACTTAAAACGCTATCACCATTCCATTCCCTCACCCCAAAAAAAACCCTCAATTTCTCTTTCCATTTTTTTTACCCCCCAAAAAGGCCTCGAGCTGTTTTGACCCACGATGGGAGAATTCAGTGGATGTTTAGAATACGTGAAAAACAGATTTTGTTTTCAAAACCTCTAGCCAGTCATGTAACGGAGCCTATCATTTCTGCATGACCAGTTTCTGTGTATCGCCATTAGCATTGTAGATCGTGGCAAGAAGAAGCGTGTTTCTGCTCTTGCAGTTTTGCTCTCTCTTCTTCCTCATTGGTATTCCATTCAGACCATTAGTAACTGTTGCTGCGCGCTAGCCAGGCGTTAAGCATTTTGTCGTCCGGCGAGTTGGATGCAGCAAGCTTCTTTCTTTCTGTTTGAGATTGAAAGACACAAAATGTTGGCGTGTGTGTGTTTTTTTCTGTATGTGTTTCTGTGGATTTGGTGTGTGTGTGTGTGTGTGTTTTGTGTGTGTGTGTGTGTGTGTGTGTGTTGTGTGTGTGTGTGTTGTGTGTGTGTGTGTGTTGTGTGTGTGTGTGTGTGTGTGTGAGTCTATCCAATCCTGAGGTTTTACTCTCTAGATATCCGTGTCTTTTCTTCTCTGTCTGTCTCTGTCTATGGGGGACGGGATAGCCTAGTGGTTAGAGCATTGCGCTCGCAATCTGACGACCCGGGTTCGATTCCCGTTCAAGGGGATATTTTCTCCTGGGGTTAACATCAGTGCAGACTCCACTCTCCCAAAAAGTCCTTCTGATGAGACTATAAAACCGAGGCCCCGTGTGCGAACGCACGCAGAACATCTTGCGCGCACATTAAATCCTGTTCCGCTTTTCGTATGAGTAGGCCATTGTGTGCCGGTGGGAACAGATGAAAAAATTTACAAAGCCACATACACACGGGGACTGCATGTAAAAAACAACAACACATAAGTGCTTATTCCATTATCCTCGATATAAAAGAACAAAATGAAAAATAAATGTCTTCCTGTGTTTTTCTTTTAACTCCAACTTTGCCTTAGTCGGTTCTCTCAGTCACTCTCCCTCTATCTCTCTCTCCGTCTCTCTCTATCTCTCTCTCACTCTCTCTCTCACGTTTTCTCTGTCTCTCTCTGTGGCTTTTTGTGTGTGCTGTGTATTTGTCTCTGTGTCTGACACATTTGTCTTTCTTCTCTCTAGATTTCAGTCAGCGTGTACCTTTCTGTGTCTGTGTCTGTCTTTGTCTTTCTGGGTCTTTCTTTTTTTTCCCCCTTCCACTTTGCCGTAGTCGTTTTTCTCCCACCCCCACCCCCCTCTCGCTCTCTTTCTTTATCTCTCTGTCTATGCTCAACTTTTGCCTCCCTGTCTCTGTCTGTTTCTCTTTCTCCATCGTTTTTCCTCCTATCTTCTCTCTCTCTCTCTCACCCTCTCCCTCTCTCTCTCTCTCTCATGTCATATCTCTGTCTTTCATTTCGCGACTTTCTATGCTAATCTCAAAGTATATATTTCTCCACCTTCTTTGGCATGCTTGGTATTTGCCCTTTTTTTTCTGTTTGTCTGAGTTTCGTTGTTGTTGTGTTGTTGTTGTTGTTGCTGCTTGGTTGATGTTGTTTTTTGTAGTTCATGCAGTCATGGTGTTGTGATACTCCCCTGTCTGATCTCCTTGTTTCTCATAGTTAGTCCTTGACAATCAGAAGGATGACGAGTAGAGCTTTGATCTGACCTATAATAGTAGCAACACAAATACATATTCATACAC
>CM054153.1:45733966-45753966 GCA_028751875.1 Rapana venosa
CGTAAGAATATAAACCCCCAAAAAGAGAACTAATAATATAGGACCAAAAAACCCAGATTTTATTACAAAATCCCTCTGCCCCTTCTTCTGACAGAGCAAAAACGATATGACGAGGGCAAAAAAAAGGGGGACAAGAACGTTCAACGTCTCTCTTTATTTTCCCCCACCTCTTAGTAGAAACAAGTAGAGTAAGACACGAGGGAGCTAGACAGTGTTGATCGATGCTATCATTTCAAACTGTACCCCTGAGTGGCCGGCCATCTTCAGTAGATGAAGGGTGGGCAGGCAGGCAGGCAGGCAGGCAGGCAGACAGGCAGAGGACACTCCACTAAAACTCAGGCCATGAAAGGACCTGTCAGCTGGGCTGTCTGAAGAACTGGGGTGCATGTCAGGGAGATGCGTTTGGGTTGGGGTTGTTGTTGTTTTTTTCCAACTGTACATGGCGAGAGAGAGAGAGGAGATGGGCGCCGCCCTCAGTATGCTGGCCCTTAGAGAAGTTGAGGTCTCTGATGCCTGGCTGTCCTACGACGATCTTATAGGTTATTTCCAACTGTACGTGGCAAGAGAGAGGAGATGGGCGCCGCCCTCAATATGCTGGCCCCTAGAGAAGTTGAGGTCTCTGATGCCTTGCTGTCCTACGACGATCTTATAGGTTATGGGAACTTTTACGTGGTTAGACAGTCTGGGTGGTGCCACGAAGGTCCATGTGTAACTTTAAAAACTCTGGGGGTGTTTTTGTTGTGAGGAGAAAATGGTTTGCAGTATATTTCTTTGTCTTTTTGATAAAGGTATTTTTTGGGTGTGTTTATGGGTTTTGGGGAGCTTTGTTTCTTTACTTTGATGAGTGATTACCATCATCATCACTATCATTATCATCATCGTCGTCGTCGTCGTCGTCGTCATCGTCGTCTTGTCATCATCATTGTCGTCGTCATCATCATTATCATCAACAGCAGCACATCAGCAGCAGCAGCAGCATCGTCGTCATCATCATTATCATCATCATCATCACTTTCATCACCGTCTTCGTTGTTATTATCGTTATCTTTTTCTTTCTTTCTTCCTTCCTTCCTTCCCTCCTTCCTTCCTTCGTCCTTTCTTTCTTCTCCTCCTCCTTCTCATTCCCCTTCCTCCCCTTCTACTCCTCATATTCTTCTTCTTCCTCATCAGCTCCTTCTCTCCTCCCCCCTCTCCCCCCTTCTTCTTTTCCTCCTCTTTTCTGTTCTCATCTTGGTGTTCTGCTCTGCCAGTGTAATAAGAAAATCAGTACAGGAATCATGAACAGTAGGAGAGAACATCAGATGGCTTGCTGTGTTCTCTCGCTCTTACACGCTGATATTTGCTTTGCAGATTGAAAGTGTTAACACTCTTGGCAGGCATTGGGAAAAAAGACTGTATTTGAATGATAGTTGCTGATATGTATGATATATCTTCCTGAGCACACCTCTGAGCCTTTTCAATCCTTTAGAAATATCATCGAAGTTGCGGAGGCTTGCAAAATTATGTATTGATTACAGTGGTTTCGGTTCCCATGAAACTCTCAGTGTTCTAGTTGTAGAACTCGTTATTTTACCTTGTATCGTTTCTGCAAGTCTGCTCCACTTTCTCGCAAAATCAATGTTTGTTCCATTTTTGTAGTTCTGTTCAAATCGGCACAAGAGTGTGTTGGCCAATGAAATGATTTTCCAGTGTTGGCATCTTTGTTGTCATTGTCAAACATATTTTCTTTTTTCTTCATGTTCATTTTTATCTTTTTGTTTGCTGGAGGTATTAGCAGCACGGTGTTTTATTCAGGTCAAAAATGAACAAGAAAGGTGTTGTTAGTGTAATATAAAAACTCTTTCAGGCAGTGTTTTGGTGGGAAACTTGAGCCTAGCGGAGCTTAGCCGTCT
Source organism: Rapana venosa (assembly GCA_028751875.1). Classification (NCBI taxonomy): domain Eukaryota; kingdom Metazoa; phylum Mollusca; class Gastropoda; order Neogastropoda; family Muricidae; genus Rapana; species Rapana venosa. The sequence goes on from CM054153.1 coordinate 45,735,859, forward strand.
GCAAGTATCAGGGGTGCATGCTGGACACATTTGAGTTATCCATCCCACTAACCATAGTCAGCTTGCTCATCTACAAAAAGTAGTCGGGCTTTTAACGCGTGTGCAAACTGTTTTGAATGCATTCCCACACAGGACTTTGGTTTATAGTGTGATTTGAAAGACATTTGGGGGAGTGGTGTCAATACCAGAGTTGACTTCAAGGAGAAAAATGATGCTGTAATGTTCCATCAGACTGTGAGCACATGCTGTAATGTTGCCATCAGACTGTGAGCACATGCTGTAATGTTGCCATCAGACTGAGCACATGCTGTAATGTTGCCATCAGACTGTGAGCACATGCTGTAATGTTGCCATCAGACTGTGAGCACATGCTGTAATGTTGCCATCAGACTGAGCACAATGCTGTAATGTTGCCATCACAGTATGAGCACATGCTGTAATGTTGCCATCAGACTGAGCACATGCTGTAATGTCGCCATCAGACTGAGCACAATGCTGTAATGTTGCCATCACAGTATGAGCACATGCTGTAATGTCGCCATCAGACTGAGCACAATGCTGTAATGTTGCCATCACAGTATGAGCACATGCTGTAATGTTGCCATCAGACTGAGCACATGCTGTAATGTCGCCATCAGACTGAGCACAATGCTGTAATGTTGCCATCAGACTGTGACCACATGCTGTAATGTTGCCATCAGACTGTGAGCACATGCTGTAATGTTGCCATCAGACTGTGAGAACAATGCTGTAATGTTGCCATCAGACTGTGAGCACATGCTGTAGTGTTGCCATCAGACTGTGAGAACAATGCTGTAATGTTGCCATCAGAGTGTGAGCACAATGCTGTAATGTTGCCATCAGACTGTGAGAACAATGCTGTAATGTTGCCATCACAGTATGAGCACAATGCTGTAATGTTGCCATCAGAGTGTGAGCACAATGTTGTAATGTTGCAATCAGACTATGAGCACAATGCTGTAATGTTGCCATCACAGTGTGAGCACAATGCTGTAATGTTGCAATTACATCGTAAGCACGATGCTGTAATGTTGCCATCAGCGTGTGAGCACAATGCTGTAATGTTGCGATTCGTGAGCACGATGCTGTGATGTTGCAATCAGAGTGTGAGCACAATGCTGTAATGTTGCAATCAGAGTGTGAGCACGATGCTGTAATGTTGCCATCAGACTGTGAGAACATGCTGTAATGTTGCCATCAGACTGTGAGCACATGCTGTAATGTTGCCATCAGACTGTGAGAACAATGCTGTAATGTTGCCATCAGACTGTGAGCACATGCTGTAATGTTGCCATCAGACTGTGAGAACAATGCTGTAATGTTGCCATCAGAGTGTGAGCACAATGCTGTAATGTTGCCATCAGACTGTGAGAACAATGCTGTAATGTTGCCATCAGAGTGTGAGCACAATGTTGTAATGTTGCCATCAGACTGTGAGAACAATGCTGTAATGTTGCCATCAGAGTGTGAGCACAATTCTGTAATGTTGCCATCACAGTGTGAGCACAATGCTGTAATGTTGCCATCAGACTGTGAGCACAAAGCTGTAATGTTGCCATCAGAGTGTGAGCACAATGCTGTAATGTTGCCATCAGAGTGTGAGCACAATGCTGTAATGTTGCCATCAGACTGTGAGCACAATGCTGTAATGTTGCCATCACAGTGAGAGCACAATGCTGTAATGTTGCCATCAGAGTGTGAGCACAAAGCTGTAATGTTGCCATCACAGTGAGAGCACAATGCTGTAATGTTGCCATCAGACTGTGAGCACAAAGCTGTAATGTTGCCATCACAGTGTGAGCACAATGCTGTAATGTTGCCATCACAGTGTGAGCACAATGTTGTAATGTTGCCATCAGAGTGTGAGCACAATGCTGTAATGTTGCCATCAGAGAGTGAGCACAATGCTGTAATGTTGCCATCAGACTGTGAGCACAAAGCTGTAATGTTGTAATTACATTGTAAGCACGATGCTGTAATTTACAAAGCATTTTTGGTAGATGAGAAAGAGGAATGTCGTTAAAAAGTCTTTCTCCTCATTTTCTAATTTTCTTCCTCCTTCTTCTTCTTTCTTGTTGTTGTTGTTGATATTGTTGTTCATGTTTGTTTTTTTCCTTTTTCCCTTTTCTTGTTCTTGTTCTTGTTCTTCTTCTTCTTCTTCTTTTCTTCTTCTTTTTCTTCTTCCCCTTCCTCCTCCTCCTCCTCCTCTTCTTCTTCTTTTTCTTCTTCTTTGCAATTATCTTCTTCTTTGCAATTCTTCCTCTTTGCAATTCTTCTTCTTCTTCTTTTCTTCTTCTTCTTCTTCTTCTCTTCTTCTGCTTCCCTCCTCCTCCTCCTCATTCTCCTTCTCCTTCTCCTCCTCCTTCTCTCCTCCTCCTCATTCTACTCCTCCTCCTCCTTCTTCTTCTTTCAGACTAATTTTCTAACTACAAAAGCTAGGCGACTGTGAGAGGAGAAGTAATATGAATAGGTTTACTTCTGGTTTTTGTTTGGGGGTTTTTCAGTCCTCTTTGCCAAAGGAAAGGTCACTTCCCTCATACGGCAAAGGTTGTGTTTGCCATTCGGCTTCAAATAAGCCATTTTCCCACAAGTGAAGCACCCGTTATTAGGGCATTATGTGGTTCCTTCCCAACACGTCCAATGACAATTTAACCGTTATGCAAATGTACGTCCTGCACAAATCTGAGAGAGTTTGGGCTTTTACCCAGCCACCCACACACACACACACGCACGCACGCACGCACGCACACACACGCATGCACGCACACACAGCATGCACACACACATAGAATGCACACACAAGAAGCACGCATGCACACACAACGTACACATACACACACACACTCTCTCTGTCTGTCTCACCTACGCACAAACACTCACGCACGCACATACACACACACACACACACACACACACACACCTACACACACACACACACTTTCTCAAAAGACTTCTTCCATCCTATTTATCTAATAAATCCACAACCAACCATCTGTTTACTGATGACCAGTAATGGCTATCTGGTCAGCTCTCAATGGAAATACAATGATTGTTTCCACTGTGTGAAAACCGATCAATTTTGTTGTCAAAGCACTGGCCACGCGTGTAAGGGAGCGTGTCCTGTCATCTTTTTTTTAAAATGACAGTTTGTGTATTGCTGATGTCTGTGTAGAACATGGTAGGGGGCTGAAGACAGGATTCGTGTTTCTGTTGCTGTCTGCCTGCTGCTGCTGATGCTGGCTGTCACACTGATGGATCATCACAGGCGGAGGGGGGAGTGTTGAGCGGTTTTGTTGATGAGAAGCTGATGGAAAGGTGGTTTTGATTTAGGGGATTGAAGCAATCTATAAGAGTAAGTGTCCAAGCCCTTGACTAAGCCTGGGCAGTTATGAGAGCAGTCCTTCCTTGTTGTTGTCGTTTACAGTTTCTGGCCAGTCATCGGTTACGTGTACATTCACTCAACAAATGCAAGGTCACTGAGCACATTTCTTATCGCGGGAGGACTCTCTCTCTCTCTCTGTGCCAGCAAAGAGGATTTGGATTACCTTGCCTTGAAGAAGGCTGAACTGCACATCTAGAAGAATGTAGTTTTAATTCTCAAGGGAGAGAAGATTCCACACTGAATATTTGCAGTGCTGTAGCCTGACAAGAAGTTTTGTTAACACTAACACACACATTCTTTTTCTCTCTCTCCCTCCCTCTCTCTCTCTCTCTCTCTCTCTCTCTCTCTCTCTCTCTCTCTCTCTCTCTCTCTCTCTCTCTCTCTCATTTTATTGTGAGACTGTATAAGTATTGGGTTATTATTATTAAGATGTATCCCTAACGGGCGGGGAATGGATGTAAAAAAGCACATGTGTGCTTATTCATTATCCTCGAAATAAAAGAATTTGTCATTGTCATTGTCATTGTCTCTCTCTCAGACATATCTATTCTTTCTCCCACCCCATCCTCTATCCCGTTTTTCCTTTTTAAAATCCACAACCAAACATCTGTTTCCTGATGTCCAGTAATGGCTATTTGGTTAGCCCACAATGGCAATCCATTGACTGTTTTCATAGTTGAAAACCCATCAATTTTGTTTTCAAAGCACTGGCCACGCGTGTAAGGGAGCTTGTCCTGTTATCTTTTTTAACATGACACTTTGTGTATTGCTGATGTCTGTGTAGAACATTGGGGGGGGGGGGTGGGGGTTGAAGACAGGATTCATTTTTCTGGTGCCGTTGATGCTGGCTGTGACATTTACGGATCATCAGAGGCATGCAGAATTTTGAGCAGTTTGTTAATGAGAATCTGATGGAAAGTTGTTTGGGATTTAGGGGGTATCTGTGTTGTCTGCATCTGAGAAGGAGCAGGAGATATGTGTGTGAGTGTGTGCGTGGGGATCTCTGTGAGTGTGTTTGTGTGTATATGTGTTGTGTGTGCTTTTCTGCATTTATTTTTTATCACTGAATATAAGCCTTGGTTCTTTCTATTAAACTCTGCACTATATACGCTTTAATGTAGGCTAAGGCATGATCAGATAATAATAATAATAATAATAATAATAATAATAATAATAATAATAACAATAATAATAATAATAATAATAATAATAATAATAATAACGTTATGGAATTTATATAGCGCTGAATCTTGTAAAGCAACAAATCAAAGCGCTTTAAAAACATGTATGCGTGTGTATGCGGTTTTTTAATTTTGTCATCTGTTCCCACCGAGATACAATGGCCTACTCTTTCGAACAGCGGAACAGGATTTAACGTGTGCGCAAGATGTTCTGCATGTGTTCGCACACGGGGCCTCGGTTTATAGTCTCATGCGATAACAGGATATTTAGAAACACGTCGAATGTTGTTAATGCCTTAAAAATTCAACGACCAGAGGGTATAAAACTGTGTGGTTTTCTACTCTTAAATACGTATGTTTGTATTTTCAATACTTTGACATTGCCATGGAAACATTAAATGTGTCAAACAAATTCTAACTTGCACTTAGTTATTTTGGTTCCAAGAAAGGCACTAAGACTTAAGTACAGATGTTCTAAAAGATTTTTTAAAAATATAACAATAATAAACTTGCACGATGTAGCCAGAATAACCAGAGAGCAAATACACAAGTGTTTTTTTTCCTTTTACGCACAGTAGGAATACATCTTTACAAAGTCTGAATATGTATATAGATGGATAACTTTTGGTATCTTGCCCTTACATTATCAAAACATCACAGAAGCCAAAACCGAGTAGACCTAGCCTTTTTTTCCAAGGATGAAAAAAAAAACATGTTCTTTTTTTTTCAACATAGTATCAATAACTGAATAAGCAAATTAGCACAGTATAGACTGCGTGGACATTTGCCAAGCTGCAGAACCTTGTAGTGGTAAGCATTTTTCTTAAAGAGGTTTCTGACTATCCGAGGCAGTTTTCCAGACAAAATAGAAAGCCCCTGATTGCTGTAAAAGGAGAGAGTTTCCCTGGAACTAGAGAACACACAGAAGGACACCATTGCAGAGCTTATGTCCTCCACAAATTGCAGGTTCGTCGGGGAGCGTTTCTTGAGAGTTCCTGGTCCTCACTGTTTGGCTGTTTGAAAGAGAAGAAATCTGCAAGGAATTGCGTTCCGTGTTATTACCCTACACTAGCCTGTGGTTCTGTGAGGTTTGGGGAAGTGGAGGGACGGGTTGGGGAGGGGTAGCTGTGTGATGCAGAAATCAATCAGTGCAATTGTCCACACCCTCCATTAAGGCCTTAGCAGTTATGAAAGCAGTAAACAAAATGATGGCTAGGAGAAAAAGGAGAGAAGAAAGAAGATGTTGATTTTTTTAAATATTATTATTATTTGTTTTATGTAACACTCTGTTCTAGGTCAGGCTGACCCCAAAATCTACAGGGAAAGAAGACATTAACTCGTTTTCACAGACTGGTTGGTAAATAGGGGGGCTCCTGTCTTGATATTGTTTTGTGTTTTGGTTGTTCTGTTTAGTTTATTGGTGTGTGTGTGTGTGTGTGTGTGTGTGTGTGTGTGTGTGTGTGTGTGTGTGTGTGTGTGTGTGTGTGTGTGTGTGTTGTGTGTGTGTGGTTGGTGTGTGTGGTTGTGTGTGCGTGTGTGTGTGGGAGGGGATGTTGTCTGTGTGTGTGGTTGTGTGTGTGGTGTTGTGTTGTGTGTGGTGTTGTGTATGTAGTGAAGTGTAGTGTGTGTGTTAAATTTAATGTCTGTTCACACTTAGTGTGTGTGTGTGTGTCTGTTTGTGTGTGTATGTTGTATGCGTGCGTCTTTGTATATCATATTATGATCGTGCTTTTCGCGCGCGCGCGTGTGTGTATGTGTGAAATTTAATGTCTGTTCATTGTTTGTTCATTTTTCATTTTATTCTTTTATTTTGAGGTTAATGGAATAAGCACTCATGTGCTTTTTTATCCAGTCCCCGTGTGTATGCAGTTTTGTCAATTTTGTCATCCGTTCACACTCAGTTGTGTGTTTGTATATATATAATATATATATATATATATATTATATATATATATATATAATATATATATATATATTATGTGTGTGGGTGCGCGCGCGCAAGCGCCCGCGCGCGCATACACTCATACCTACGTGGATGTGATAGTGTCAGAATGTGGTCACCCACAGGTAGGCTAGGTACCTACGAGGGTGCGATCCTATCCTTTGTCCGTTGTTGCCGTTGTGCGCAGTTTTCTGTTTGTGGGCGGGCATCCAGTGCACATGTATCCATTCACTGATGAAAGAAACCCAAAGTCACAGAGTGCCTTTTCTCTTATCGTGGGAGGACTGCACTGTCTTGCTGGTAAACAGGCTTTGGCTTAGCTTACTTTCTTAGAGAGCCGAACTGCAGTATACAGGCGATTGTGTTTCCATGTTGTTTGCAAGGAGGGAGGATTTGATACTGAATACATACGGCGCTGTAGGTTGCAGAGACAGGGGGGGCATTTTGCTGTCACATACACAGACGCATACAGGCGCGCGCCTGCACACACACACGCATGCACGCACGCACGTACACACACACACACACACACACGCACGCATGCACACCCTCCCCACCTCCTACACACACATACACTACACTCACACACACACACACTCTCTCTCACACACGGACACACGGACGCACACACACGGACACACACACACACACACACACACACACGCACACACACACGCACACACACACACACACACAAGGACACACACACACACACACACACACCACACGCACGCACGCACACACACACACACACACACACACACACACACACACACACATGGTGATGTGTCACCAGCCGCCATGGCGCAGTGGTTAGGGTCTTGGGTTACGGACTGGAAGGTCGCGGGTTCGATTCCCATAAGAGTCACAGGGATTCTTCGGACTCTTGCCGACTCCTACCGAGAGTGAATGTGCTGAGGGCTCAGTGGGAAGACTGGGACCACACATTTGAAAAAGAGGGTATTGATCTTATACTCCAGTCTTTGTGATACAGGCAGCCAGTGAAGAGATCGCAAGAGAGGAGTTATGTGCTCAGATTTTTTCTTTCTGAGGAATAGTCGAGCTGCAGAGTTTTGTGTACGTTGAAGGGAGTGGATTGATGATGCTTGCAGACCAGCCAGAAGAGAATTGCAATTGTTCAGACGCGAAAGAATGAGAGACGCGACTAGTTTGGATGTTGCCTCAGTGGACAAGTACTTTCGAAATGCATCAATACGCCGTAATTGATAGTAGCATAACTTGCAGGTCTGGGTGATGAATTTTTGCATTGAGAGTGTGTTGTCGATAACATCTCCAAGATACTTCACAGCAGTGGATAGAGGAATTGACATATTTCCGAATTCCATTGAAGCTGTTGTGATGGGAGAGAGTTTGTGTTTGGTCCCTACGAGCATGGCTTCGGTTTTATCTGCGTTTAGCTGTAACTTGTTCTGTATCATCCAGTTTTTTTTTTATATCTTGAAGGCAGTAGGCCATATTTGTCAAGCGAGAAGGCAGATTTTCAGGTGTATCATTGCTAAGAATCTGAGAGCCATCGGCATAAAAATGATGGTTGATCTGATGACGGTTTATTGTATGTGAAAGAGGAGCAGTGTAGAGAGTGAAAAGAACAGGGCCCAGAACTGATCCCTGTGGGACTCCACATTCCATTTTTGCAGGTGATGATTGAATCTTGTTTACTGTAACTGTGTAGAATCGGCCTGTAAGGTATGAAGTAAACCAGGTGAGGGCTGTGCCTGTAATACCAATGGTCTCTAGTGTCAAAGGCAAACTGACAGAGACTGGACAGTAGCAAAGTTATAGAAACAAACCGCATGGTCTACTGTCTACTGTTTCAGTGTGGCATGTTTCGTTTTCATTCTCACTGTCTCTGTCTATGTCTGTCCCTGTCTCTGCCTCTCTCTGTCTCTGTCTGTCTGTCTGTCTGTCTGTCTGTCTGTCTGTCTCTCTCTCTCTCTCTCTCTCTCTCTCTCTCTCTCTCTCTCTCTCTCTCTCTCTCTCTCTCTCTCTCTCTCTCTCTCTCTCTCTCTCTCTGAGGGCTGGATGTAAAAAAAACATGTAATGCTTAATCTATTACCCTCTGAAAAATAAAAATTGTTCAAAATTGTTCAAATTGCTCTTGATGAATAAACCATCTGAAGTTTGAAGTCTGAAACCTCTCTCTCTCTCTCAAGGTATTAATTCTTCTTTAATCAAGGTATGCAATTTTATAGCGTTTCTCCAGGATACCAAAAACAAAAAACCAACATCAAGGAAATTAATACGATAACTACCACGATGATTCTTCTCACTGCTAACAAGAACACTGGCTGAGAGAGAGACTGAAAATTTGTTGTTGTTGTTTTTTGGGGGGAGTCAACAGCTGTGCATGTTAACAATAGTTTAGGATAAAAGATAAATGGCTAAAGTCCAGGTGTTGTTCTACAGTAGTTTTACGTTTTGAAAACTTTTCTCGTTTGGTTAAACAAAAAGTGGTACAAGTTTCTAATTATACATTTGTTTTCGTGGTTGTGTGTAATATTGCTCCCCTTTCATTTTTGTTGGTTTCTTGTTTTTTTCTCTGTTTTTTTTCGTTGGTTTGTTTTAATTTAAATTAATCCACTTTCTAATGTGCATCGAATCGCGTGGGATATTTGTAGCACAGAGAAAGTATTAAATCTAAAGTGTGTTAATTGGTTTTTTAACCACCTCTCTCTGCCTCTCTGTCTCTTTGTCTGTCTGTCTGTCTCTCTGTGTCTCTGTGTCTCTCTCTCAGTCTCTGTCTTTCTGTCTCTCTCTGTGTCTGTCTGTCTGTATGTCTCTGTCTATGTGTGTCTGCCTATCCGTCTGACTTTCTGTCTCTCTATCTTCGTCTCTGTCTGTCTGTCTGTCTGTCTCTCTGTCTGTCTGTCTGTCTGTCTCTCTCTCTCTCTGTGTCTCTCCCTCTCCCCAAGCAGCGTAATTGTACGTGTCCGGAGTCATCGTGTTGTTTCCTGCTTAACCTTGAACACAAAGACGCAAACCAACAAAAAGCCCCACCCTTTGCAATCATTGTTTAGGAGCACAACTGACTGTAAATAGCCAATTTGAACCTTTCTTTTTCAAAAGGAAGACGAACTTGCTGAAGAAATAAGAAAAAGACACGAAAGACCAGCTGAAAAGAACGCAGTAAACGGATATACTCGCTTCTTGTGTATTACTTGCTTCAGTGTTGCGATCTTATTTTCCATGGTAAAGATTATGGAATGTAAATTTCTTACCTCTATTTTTAGCTTCAGGATACCAAGAAAGTACAGGTCCTAATTTTCTATTTTTAGAAAATGCAAGTCCTCATTTTTTTTCTACTTTTAGGTACAGGATACTAGAAAAGACAAGTCCTCATTTTTTCTCTATTTCTAGCTACAGGATACAAGAAAATACAGTCCTAATTTTCTATTTTTAGCTACATGGTACTAAAAATACAGTCCTAATTTTCTATTTTTAGCTACATGGTACTAGAAAATACAAGTCCTAATCATTCTGGAAAAAAGAGGTGGAGTAGTGGCATGGCAGGGCCATAGTTTGTTTGAGTGCTGTGGCTGTTACAAATAATTTCAAGAGATCTGGAAGAACAATTGTGATTTATCTGTACAGATTTCTGTAGAAGCACCTTTCACAAGTTCTGTTTTGATACTACAGGTCTAAACCATACCAAATGTAATATTATGTAACATTTGATCTCCCAGAAACTACAGCTAGTCCCCAGATGTAAGAGTATGTAACAGCCACATAGATAACTCCAAACAACTAGTCCTTTTTTCCCCCCTACCCTCCCAAAATCGAGTACGCTGAAAGTCCGCTTATCAGTATTCGACAAACAGCCTTACATCACGAACGAAAATAAACGCTCTAGCAATATCCCTACAACCACTATGATAATAACCAACAACGATGATATAACAAGCAATAATGCAGACATCTTTGACTGGGTAACCCCAAACATCACTCACTGGCGGAAACAGAAAGACTTGATTGATCAGGAGAGCGAAGTTTGCGGGGAAGGAAGGAAGGAAGAGAAGAAGAAGTAAAGAGGTAATTTCACAGCTTACTCTCATCAATGGGGGAGTTCATCTGGGAGCTGTTGTCCCCCCCAGTTCATAGCCTTTCACCGTTGCCCACAAAAGGCAGCAAATTGCAGGAATCTCCGTCTTACCTCATTTCAATACAAAGGTCCGTGATTCTTTCTGAATCCACCACTGTCGTTTGGCGGAGTTGAGCCCAGCTGTGTCTGCCCTGAGAGATCAATCAGTGGAATTGTCCACAACTTTGATGATGAGGGCTGGTGAAGGGGGCAGTACACATTTTTTTTCGGGGTGGGGGTTGCTTCAGAGAGGAAAAGAAAAGAAGAAAGCAGACGGTGATTATCTCAATGTTCTCCTGTTCTTTTCTTCCTGCGACATGCAGTCTTGCGTAAGACTGGTTGAAGTAAAGACTTCAGGGGGGGAAAAAGTAGGTTGGTTCAGCAGGCTGTTTAGAAGGCTGTTTTACCTTTTACTGTGGTCAATACTTACCTTAGTCGTTAAGAGGGGACGGGATAGCCTAGTGGTTAGAACATTGCGTTCGCAATCTGACGACCCGGGTTCGATTCCCGTTCAAGGGGGATATTTTCCCCTGGAGTTAACATCAGTGCAGACTCCACTCTCCCCTCCTTAGAAGTCCTTCGGATGAGACTTAACCAGCTCCGTGAGGAACGCACGCAGACATATTCGCACCGTTAAATCCTGTTCCGCTTTTCGTATGAGTAGGCCATTGTGTGCCGGTGGGAACAGATGACAGAATTTACACAGCTGCATACACACGGGGAGTGGATGTAAAAAAGCACATAAGTGCTTATTCCATTATCCTCGATAAAAAAGAATAAAAAATTTTTTTTTTAAAGTACTGTAGCAATTTAAAGAATGCTTATGAAAACTTACATATAATGTGTGTGGTTGTGTGTGTGTGTGTGTGTGTGTGTGTGTGTGTGTGTGTGTGTGTGTGTGTGTGTGTGTGTGGTGTGTGTGTGTGTGTGTGTGTGTGCTTAACCCGCCCAGTTCATGTCCATTGTTTTCATGTGGTATACTTATGTATCATATTCATATTTCCTTTTAGAAATTAATTTCGATTTGTTGAGCGTGGGCTTTTTGCTTTTGTTTTAGTTTGTTAATGATGTACAGAAACCAATGTAACTTAAACACCAATGCTCAAATGCTTTATATCAGAGGATAAAGAGAACAAAAAAATTGGAGGGGGGATAAAAAAAAAGATATATAAGACGTATAGATAGATTTCAGCCATACATGTACTTGTTGATTGGTTTCTGTTATAAGATTGTTCAGTTGTATTTTTTTTGTTTTCATAATCTTCCACACTGCGTATAAGCTAAAGGAAATACCTATAACCTAATTACACCCCCACAAAGCAAGAAAAAAGACTACAAATCTAGTTTAAGGCAGTTACTCGCGACACAGAGAAATGAAACTTAAAAAGAATGGTACAACGAAACCATATCCATCGCCAAAGACAACCTACCCATCACCCAAAATAACTTTCATTCCATTTCAACTGAAGGAAAATAACGATAGATAAAGCCAGAACAATTAAACTTAATAAGGTTGGTCAAGCTGGCATACAACTGAGTTTTTAGGCTAGTGGAAGCTTTTCTATTTCACTGAAAATATCGTACAAATATTGGCCATATGTTTAAAGCACAACGACCTATAAGCTTTTTTAATTGCATGATGATCAATGACAATGAGGATGACGTAATTATGCGTGTGATCTTAGGTACTTACAATATTGAGGTACCGCTAAATGCGTGCATAAGTATGAAGAGGCTGTGGTACCTGCTACAAATGTCGTTATTAATGTTTTCAGAACTACTAAAATACTCCTTAAATGTTAACAGTATTCCAGTTTGGATTTTTTCCAGGGAATCACACAGAGTGTATCAGTCATGTGTCCTCTTTGATTTTCTCTGTCGCTTCATAGGCGTGAAGGCGCACGCGACAGCGCTTATTTACTCACTTAAGTATGCTTGCACACACACATATGCACACTCACAGACACACTAATGTGCTCTGAAAGAGAGAGAGAGAGAGAGAGAGAGAGAGAGAGAGAGAGAGAGAGAGAGAGAGAGACAGACAGACAGACAGACAGACAGACAGACAGACAGACAGATACCGTCTTGATTCAAGTACACCAGCATTTAGATTTGCTTTCACACACAAAAAAGGAATTGCTTATCACTACAGAATGAGCTCCACATACTTCATTCATAACACTTCATGAAGGTAAAGAAGAAAGAAGAAACACACACTCACACACACACACACACACACACACAACACACACAAACACACACACCACACACAAGAGACACACACACACACTCACACACACTCTCACCACACACTCACACTCACACACACACAACACACACAAACACACACACACACCACACACACACACAACACACACACAGACACACACACACACACACACACAAATATACACACATACACGAAGAAACCAGGAGGTAGAAGAGAAGAGAAAGAAAGGGAAAGGCATGTTGAGGGCGTGAAGAAAACAAACAAGCGAAGGGCATACGTAGGCCTACAGCCTGACGGTTATCTCCTTAACACCACACTACACCCTGTTCATCTGGTGTAGCCAGCGATTCTTAATCTCCACAATCATCCATCAAGTGATGATGTGGGATTCGTAGCTGGTTTTTTTGGTGTTTACATGTGTTTGTTTTTCTTTGTTGATGTCATGACAAGTGTGTACATTTTTTTTTTAGCTTCTTGTGGATTTTTTCTTGTGTGCTTTTTTTCCCCTTCATTTATTTTTGTATATTTTTCCTGAGTAAAGAGAGAAGAAGACGAAGAAGAAGAAGAAGAAGAAAAAGAAGAAGAAGAAGAAGAAGAAGAAGAAGAAAAGAAAAAAAAAGAAGAAGAAGAATGCATAGAAGAAAAGAAGAAGAATGCAAAGAAGAAGAAGAAGGGAAACAAGAAGAAGCAAGAAGAAGAAAACAAACCCGAAGAAGAAGAGGAGGAGGAGGAAAGAAAGAAAGAAGACAGACAGACAGACAGACAGACAGACAGGCAGAAAGGCAGGCAGACAGAGACAGACAGGCAGACAGGCAGACAGGCAGGCAGGCAGGCAGGCAGGCAGAACTACAACCATTCAACGTTGGAAAGAAGGACGGGGCACAATATGTGATCATGGACTTGGTCTCCTTGCTAGGTTTGTTTTCTTCGTTTCCTCGGCTAGTGCACCAAGGTTCACCAATGATGAGATTTCGGCGTATGCCACCGTTTACCACCATCAAGGCATCCGCATTCCGCCTTCGCGGATGATGTCCAAACACGTTAAGAAAAATCGACGATTATTCACAACTTTGTCACCCGTTCCAGTCGGCACTCAGTGGCCTGCTCTTCCGATAGGCGGAACGGGTTTTAACGTCTAAGCAAGTTCTGCGTGCGTTCGCACACAGGACCTTGGTTTATAGTTTCATGTGAAGGACTTTTGGGGAGAGTGGAGTCTGCACTGGTGTTAACTCCAGGGGAAAGAGCATTCCCTTGAAGGGGCTTCTCGGTGGTGGCTCGAACCCTGGCCATCATATCTCGAGTTCAGAACTCTAGCCACTAGGCTATCTCCCCCTAGTTATGTTTCATTTATAGTTTAACTGTCACAAACCACATTAATTTGATGATCAGTCAGGTTTAAAAAAAAAAGGTAACGGTAGTGTTGTCATAGCCTATGCACTTGGAGCATTGGGAGAGCCCGCTTCCAGGGTCAGAGACCATTTGCCGGCCCACTATCTCGCGCGCTACCCATTCCCCTCCGCTTTGCTCACGCCAAGTGGACCAAACCTACCTGGGGAAAGCGGTGGCCTGACACTGAAGCCAAGCGCTCAGCATCCATCCATTGGTAACCACTTCCGTTACTAAAACCATGCGTCGAGGAATGGGTTACTTACCAGTGCACATCTATCATTTCAGTCACTTAGAATTCTTTTAACCAATACCACGCAGTCTATAGTTGCTTTCTTCAACTCTTTAGGGTCAGGGGTTCAGAAGTGCTTATCTACCCAAGTAATCACATGACTTACCATACCACGATCACTTTTCAATGAGTGGAAAAGAGAAAGGCAATCTGTGTTCTTTCCTGAGGTAAAATGACATCCTCGCCTGAACTTGTAGTCAAAAAGTGCTAGAAAAAAAACATTCTATAAAAGATTTTTCTTAGAAAAAATGTTATTTTCCCAGTCGATGCGCTACTATGTCGATAACGATCCCAACCCCAACAATCCAGTTTGTGAACCTCCAAAATCTAGCCGAGGATCGAAAAAAGTCTGTTTTGTTTTTAATGTGAAAGGAAGCCTAGCTTTTGCAGGTCGTTCTTAGATGCCTCCTTCGTAGATGATGGTGTTGCGACATCATAAGTCACTAGAGACTGTTCCTATGTGTAGGAGGGAAATAATGGAATCCTCATCTTGATAACATAGTTACTGTGAGGACAAGAAAAGGGCGAGATAGAGAGGAGGGGAAAGAAAGGGGGGGGAGAGAGAGAGGGGAAAGACAAAGGGAAAGAGAAGAGGGGAAAGAGAGAGGGAAAGAGAGAAATGAGGGAAAGGAGAAGAGAGAGAAGAGAAGGGGAGGAAAGAGAGAGAGGGAGGGAAAGAGAGAGAGGGAGGAAGAAAGCGAGGAGGGAGGGAAGGAAAAGACAGAGGGAGGGAAGAAATAGAGGAGGAGAGAGAGAGAGGGGGAGGAGAGAGAGGGATTGAAAGAGAGAGAGAGCGAGGAAAGGAGAGAGAGAACAAGGGTACAAAAAACAAAGCCTCAAAGAATGGCAAAACATCACACTCACACATAAAGATGGTACACCGATACAGCACGCACACACGCACACCACATCACAACACACAACCCCAACACACCACCCAACCCCCAACCCCCCCCCCCCCCCCCCCACACACACACACAGAGTGATACCAACACACGACACTACACTACGTCACACACGTTATCACAAGCTATGACACCTCAGAGACGCCAACAACCCCGAATGGACGCCGCCTCGATGACTGTGAGTAAAACAGATAGGAGCAGGCCAGCTAATGACATCAACCGCAACTCAGTTTGGTTGCAGTTTGATTGCTCGTACTAACTGCATTGCCAGGCCCTGATAGAGCCACACGGAATTGGTACAGGCAAGCCCTTCAATCCCCTAGTGACTCTACAAACGCAGGCATGCTTTGAATGAAGCAAAGCTGATTTCATCGATGAAGGACGGGTTGCGTGTGTGTGTGTGTGTGCGTGTGTGTGTGTATGTGTGTGTGTGTGTGTGTGTGTGTGTGTGTGTGTGTGTGTGTGTGTGTGTGTGTGTTTTATAGTATTCTTTTATTTCGAGGATAATGTGTTTGTGTGTGTGTGCGTGTGTGTGTGTGTGTGTGTGTGTGTGTGTGTGTGTGTGAGAGAGAGAGAGAGAGAGAGAGAGAGAGAGAGAGAGAGAGAGAGAGAGAAAGGGAGAGAGAAAGGGAGAGAGATAGAACGGTTGAAAGCGAGAGAGCAGCGGAGGACCTGAGAGAGAGAGAGAGAGAGAGAGAGAGAGAGAGAGAGAGAGAGAGAGAGAGAGAGAGAGAGAGAGAGAGGAGAGAGAGAGAACGTACTCTGAATGTATGCATGTGTTGCTTTTAAAAATGATAAATGTGTCAAATAAACCGTATTGCAATCCTGTTGACTGCCTCAAATATAATGATAATAATAATATATGGAATTTATATAGCGCTGAATCTTGTAAAAAAACAAACAAATCGAAGCGCTTGCACTCAATCATTTACAGGCATGCAACTCTCCTTAAACATAATGAGCAACAGATTTCAAATCCATGCGCGCGCACTACGCACGCACACGCACGCACACACACACACACACACACACACACACACACACACACACACACACACACACACACACACACACACACGGAACAACACTTAGAAGGTGAAAGATGCTGTTGAAAATTAGGGACAGATATGTGGGGGGAAAGTCTCAGGTAGGAAATAAGTAAATATGTCGCTCATTGCATAATAATATTATCACATTGTATGCGCGCGCCACTATCGGTAAGGAAGAGGTACAACTTTTCCTATGATTTAAGCAGACGTATTGTAAATATCTTGGCATATTTATGTATAGCAGTGATTGGTTGTGTGTAGGTATTACGGGAAAACATTTGAGTGTTGGTCATGTCAAGTGTTTGTTATATTAAAGTCAACACGCTGCTTTTCCTTTTGGCTTATGTATTCTTTCTGTTCTTTTCTCAGATACAATGTGTCTTTTTTTTAAAAAAGATTGGAGGGGGAGGGAGATAATTTTTCTATTTCACATACATACATACATACATACATACATACATACATACATACATACATACATACATACATACATACATACATACACACATACATACATACATACATTCATACATACATACATATGTACATGCATGCATACATACATACATACATACATACATACATACATACATACATACATACATACATACATACAGACATGCATGCTTACATACATACATGCATACATACATACATACATGCATGGTACAGACGTACGGACGTAAATACATACATACATACATACATACATACATACATACATACATGCATATATACATACATACATGCATACATACATACATGCATGTGTGCGTACGTACGTACGTACATACATACATGCATACATACATACATACATGCATATATACATACATACATATATACATGCATACATACATACATACATACACACACACTCACTCACACACACATACAACACAACACACAACACACACACACACACACACACACACACACACACACACACACACACACACACACACACATTTCAACACATTTATAAAGAGATTAGGAATGGAAAAATAAAACGCGATACACTCGTCATCATTCATCCACACTAGCAGAGGCTGGCTGTTCACATCAACTTGGTTCAGTGTGGTGTTAAGGCGATAACACCCCCTCCCCCCCCAAAAAAAAAAAACAACAAAAATCAACAACAAAACCCAACAACAAAAACCACAACAACAACAAACAAAACAAAGCAAAAAAACTTGCACCTGCTTACATTGCCCTCTTTTTTCCCCAGTGTATCCCAATACTATGCTCTTTCCCTCTTTCTGCTTAATACTGCCACTCGTAATTAGTTCTTCGAGATAACCACGAACTAAACCTGACGCGATAACTGTATCAAGCCTGCAATTTAAGATCCCAGTGAAAGTCTGCGGTAATTAAGACTTCGCCACACGAGACGAGGCAAGGCAAAATGAGGCTCTATCCACGTACACTTAGTAGTTATATCTACAGTTTTACATCATTTTCTGGAAGTTTAAAATCGCCCACACAAGGAGCAGAATAAGTTTAAATTAGTAGAACAACCATCAACAGCCGTTCATCAGCACAAGAAGTAGACAGAAAGAGATTAATAGAGATTGCTAAAGAGAGGTACAAGGGAACAAGGACATAATCAAAGATAATTAAA
>CM054153.1:45758966-45761466 GCA_028751875.1 Rapana venosa
GTGCTTATTCATTATCCTCGAAATAAAAGAATTTGCCATTGTCATTGTCTCTCCCTCCCTCTCCCTCTCTCTCTCCCTCTCCCTCTCTCGTTCTCTCAGTTTGTTTGTCTCTCTTTTTGAAGGAAGTACTGGGTGTTAGGGGACGGGATAGCTCAGTGGTCGGAGCACTCGCTTTCCCCCAGCCAAGTTAAGCAGCGTCGAGCGTGGTTACCAGTTGGATGGGTGACCGTTTGCGCGCCTTGGCTTCAGTACAGTTCCCCCAGTTCACCCAGCTGTAAATGGGTACCTGCCCTCTTTAGGGTCAGAGAAGGTAAAGCAGCGAGGGAGAGGAGATGGGCGCCGCCCTCAATATGCTGGCCCTAGAGAAGTGAGGTCTCTGACGCCTCGCTCCCTTACGACCTTATAGGTTATGGGACACCTTTACCTTTACCTTTACCTACTGCGTGTTATGGTAGCTTTATACGACTGCTTTTTCTTGTCGCTGTTTATCACTGCTGCCTTCCCTCGTTGTTTTCATGGCCATGTATGTTCACAAAGATTATAAGCTTTTTTTCAGAATCGTTTATCACCACTTCTGTCTCATGCTTACCGTTCTTAAGTTGTCTAAGCAAATATAGTCTGAGCGACAGATTTTTCACTTAGCTTTCTTGGCAGAATGACAGCTGGTCTTTCGTTGTCTCTGCCCTCTACTTATGCTAACACTCTGTCATAGTAAAACGCCCCCACCACTCAGTGTTAGGAATGTGTAGTGGTGATCAGCTGACCGTGACTGTTTGATAAAGTGGCCATTAAAGGAAGAAGGCTTGCAGCCTAGCAAGTAGCCTACACAGTAAGTATCAGCCTTTCCTGGTGTTACAACATGTCCATTCTTATGCAAGGTTGCAACTTCCATTGCTAAGGGGATATCAGGCTACTCGCTACCTAATCGAGGGGACTGGCCTTGCTTGAGTGGAACGCTTTGCTAGGGAAAGCTTGGGGCCGCGGGGAATGGAGGAAGCTGGCTGCAAAATCTTCAGTGGTGCCCCCACGGTCTACAAGACTACAGGATAGGTGAAGGTGGATCGAGTATGATTATCTGTCTCCTTTAAACTTTAGTCCACGGGCCTCATTGCTCTTTACCCGAGTTCTCCGTTTAGGATAATAATAATAATAATAATAATAATGTATGGAATTTATATAGCGCTGAATCTTGTAAAGCAACAAATCAAAGCGTCGCTGTTTCGCGCCTTTTTTTCGAGGTTTAATGGATTGAAGCCTCAGATCGTTTTCCCCATTTGTCCCTGTTATGTCAAGTTGTGTAAAATTTTGTCTTACTGTTCCGCACTCGGCACAAATGCGCTGGTTTTTCTTTTCGAAAACACGGAAAAAAACACCCGATTTAACGTGTTAGGAAGATGTTCTGCATCGTTCGCAACGGGCCCTGTTTAAAAAGTCCATCCGAAGGAGCGGGTAGAATGATTTTACTGATTAGCTTTTGGGTTACAACATGTATGTTTTCAGGCCTACTCCAAACAACTACCAATACAGGAACAGTAATAAAACACCAATCAGTGGTGTCATCGTTCCGAAAGAAATTAAAATCGTTATGGTCACTCTACATGAACGGAATAGGGATTTCTTTTATTGTTCTTTATGCTTTTGTTGTTGTTTTGGTTTAGGAAACACTAATCATTCATAATTTGTGAACAAAATACTTTCTGACAAACACCCCATAACACGTAGATAATAAAGAATAGTTCAGTTATATGTATCTTCAGCTTTTTTTTCCTCTTTCCCTACACTGCACAGTTGACACTTGCAGAGCACTAACAGTGTTTGCCTTGTCTGCGGAATTCCATTCCGCAATCAATACCCCCCTCAGTGCCGCCACGCCGTCTTTTCTGCGACTGTTCACATTGAGATTTGCAGGCATGTAGACTGTGCCAACTTGAAAGTTACCCTAAAGAAAGCACACGAAATTTGGGAGACCTTTCACCCGAATGCAGTTGTTTTTTCCCCTTATACTGCGAGCTCCGTCAGACATCCAGAAACCAGTTTGTATGGTTGTTTTCTGGAGAGAGAGAAAAAAGGTGGGCTTGAACGTGATGATATCAGGCGTAATTCGCAATGGATTTTTTTTCTCACTTATGTGTATAGAACCAGTAGCGCTTTATGTTCTTTAGATAGTGTGTATATTGAAATTCAAGGGTTTGTATGAAGAGGCTGCTGTGTGTTGAAAAAAATTCATATGAGCTAGTGAGTTTGAAGTCTGTCAATATCGGCCAGTGCTTTTCTTAAGGCACATATCTCTAGCTGGATAAAAAGATACTAAAGTAGGGAGCAGACGGAATATGGTTGAGATCCATGGGTTTGAATGGCTTCAATAAAGCATGCAAAACGTGGTACCATTCCAGAACATAAAGAGAGAGAGAGAGAGAGAGAGAGAGGGGAGAGAGAGAGAGAGAAAGAGAGAGAGAGAGAAGAGAGACAGACAGACAGACAGACAGACAGAGGGACCAAA
>CM054153.1:45766466-45778966 GCA_028751875.1 Rapana venosa
GTGTGTGTTTGTGTGTGTATGTTTGGGGTGGTGAGTTTCAAAAAATATTTAGATTCGATTCAGTTCGATTCAAAAATTTTTTATTGCCTTTTAATCAGTAACTTTTTTTGACACAACAAAAACATAAACTATAATTTCTATTTTGGCAAAAAGTGATGACACTAAAAACATTTTGTTTTCTACTTCCTTTCTCCTTTTTTTTTAAAACCTCATACCCCTACGATGATATCCTTGAATATTCAACGTGTTAGTCACTTTTTTATGTACACATTTTTTTGCGTTCTTTGTTTTTCGTTTTGATTTTTAAAAACAAATTATTTCTGATTCATCAAAAAAATGCATTCATCAAGTAAATGAAATTTCATCTTAAATTTTTACAGTGTCTACATTTCTGTCCTCTCTGGATATTTTTTGGGTGTCTCCCTTTCTCTATCTTTAAAATTTGTGACAGCTTGTGCAAATTTACAATATGTCTCTATGAGTTTTTTTTCATAGTTTACTAAGTATGGTTCCAATCTGTATTCTTTGGTAGCAAAATCATAAAATTTTAGTTTTGCAAACTCTTTCTTTTGGTAGATCCAAAATGTTTTATACATGTCCTCAAGTTTTCTTCCAACAGCATAACTCAACCGAGAACATTAAGAGTGCTTTGGTTCTTCCAGACATGTTTGAATCCAATTGGGGTACAGAAAATTTTTCACTGTGTTTATCCATTTATCGTATGTATTCTTCTGAAACAAATAATCGATACTATTCTAATATAAGAGTCGGTTTTGATTCTGCCCAAATGAATCCAAAAGGATATTATCTGGCATATGATTTAAGGGTCAGTGGAAATCTCCCTAATTCACCCAAAGTGGGTATACTAATGCTTTTTTTGAACTCCTATCATTTTGTTTACAAAATTTTTACATGAAAATTCTCATACAAAAACGATTGGTTTAAGCATGCCTTGAACAGTTTATCAATGTGAAATTCTGTATCCCCATTAAAACAAAAAGGAAACCAAACTTCTGCTCCATAGGTTAAAACAGGGGTTATCAGTGAGTCGAATAAACGCATTATTATAGTAGTCTTTAAATTTTGTCCATGAATTGCCCTTTTAAAGGCGTATATTGCTTTGTTGCTTTGTTTTACTAAATGTTCTTGTGTTGCTAGAAATTTCCCGTTCTGATGAAAAACGACACCTAGATATTTATAAGTTTCTACTGTTTCAATTATATGCTCTCCACATTTAAAATGAATTGGAATTTAGGAGGGATCTCGTAAAGACTATTACCTTTGTTTTTTGTTTTGTTTATCTTTAAACCCCAATTAGAACATATTCTTGCAGTTTATTCAGTTTAGTTTGAAGACCTATTTGGTTGTTGAGTAGCAATGCCAGGTCATCAGCATAGAGTAAACAAGGAATTCTGTCTTTTGCGGTTATATATGGCGAATCTTTCTCATCAGTATATTGAACTATATCATTGACATATACATTAAATAATGTAGAACTTAATGTATTTCCCTGAGTACCCCTTTCTGACTATGATTTCATCTGTGTGTTTGCCTCGTATTTTTGTAAATATTGTTGCATTGGAATACATGTTTTTAATGACATTAAAAGTTTTGCCTGTTATTCCTATTTCGTTTAACTTTATAAGAAGACCCTCGTGCCACACATTATCAAACGCTTTCTGAAAATCTACAAAGCAGCAATAAAGTCTTTTAGTTTTTACTTTCAGTACACTATCACTTCACACTTCAGGACGTCACTTCACCTGCAGGACAGGAGGCCTCTCGCTTTGTTTCCACGCCAACTGTAGATGTGCTTTTTTAAAAATAAAAACAGAGTGAAGATGTATGTGTGTGTGCACGTGTATATGTATGTGTATTAATTTTGTGTGTGTGTTTTGTGTGTGTGTGCGCACATGTATGTATATATGCATGTGTGTGCATGTATGTATGTACGTACGTACGTATGTATATGTATGTATGTATGTATGTATGTATGTATGTATGTATGTATGTATGCATGCATGTATGTATGTATGTATGTATTCACGTATGTATATATAAATGTATGTATGTATTCACGTATGTATACATGGATGGATGGATGGATGGATGGATGGATGGATGGATGGATGGATGGATGCAATACATGTTCCTGTAATTGGTTTCCTCTGTGTGTTGACGTATTAGTCAGAACAGATTTGGCAAGCTTTCGTACGGTCACTACACTGCACTGCTGTCCGTATCAAAACGCAAGACAAGTCGCACAACACACCCAAACAACAATAATAATAAGAGCAGCAGCAACAACAATACAACCATCAGTGCAAACAACGGCAATGACAACTACATTCACATCGGGATCATTGCCTTCATTGTCGTCGCCATCAGCAGCAGCAGCATCATCAACATCATCGTCATCGTCAACATTATCATCATCGTCAACATCATCATCTTCAACATCATCATTATCACCCCCGTCATCATCGTCATCGTCAACATTATCATCATCGTCAACATCATCATCGTCGTCATCATCATCGTCGTCAACATCATCATCATCATCATCATCACCGTCATCACCACCATCATCATCGTCGTCGTCGTCACCACCGTCATCACGATCATCATTATCATCATCATCATCATCATCATCATCATCGTTGTCGTCGCCATCATCATCATCAACAACAATAATAACATAACATCACCACCACCACCACCAACGACGACAAAAACAACATCCAAATCATTCAATTGACCCAGTTTATCTAAAACGCTCCTCAGCATTTAGAATGTTGAAAAAAAAGTACTGACACTAATGATAATAATAGTGATGATAATAATGCAATCTCTTTGGCAGATTGAAAGTGCTGGAGAAGGGAAGTGCCTGTTATGAAATTTAATGGCTGATTTGGGGAATTAGGCCACGGTTGGTTACATGCCCGATGTGCTGTTGTTGTTGTTGTTGTTGTTGTTGTTATTGTTGTTGTTGTTGCTGCTGTTGTCGTCGCTCTGCTCTGATCGTCTGCGTTCCAGCATGATAACTGAATCAGGAAATCAATAAATGAACTGGCAAATAAATGAATGAATGAATAGATGTATGAAGAAGAAAACCAAGGAAATATAACCATTTAAAGAAGTGATGGGTAAAAATGAACTAAACGAAAAACAAGCGATTGATAATGAATGGATGAACAAATAGATAAATAGTTGGACGTAACAAAAACAAATAAGAAAGATAGGTTTTGAAAAGAATAAACCAAAATACAAATTTATTCATAAACAAACAACTGAATAGATAGAAAACCATGATAGAAAAGCAAAAAAAATTAAACGAAAGCAAAACAAACCAATTATAGGCAGTTGGTAATGAAAAAATGAATGAATGAATTAATTAATTAATGACTAGTAGCTGGTCAGGAGATGATAGAAAACAGTGAAGAAGGTAATTGAGATGTAAACTGTGTGCACAAGCGCGCGCGCGCGCGCGCGCGTGTGTGTGTGTGTGTGTGTACATATGTGTGCGTGCGTGTATGATTCAGTATTAGGGCTAAAGCTGAAATAAAAGTACTATGTTGAGATCCAGCATGACAGTGGTGAATGATGATGGTGATTATGATGTTGACACGGATTACAAGAAGGTAACGGTGGCTGTTATGATGATGGTGATGATGATGATGATGATGATGATGATGATGATGATGATGATGATGATGATGCCTACGACGATGCCATTGATATGATAACGACAATGATGATAAGGACAAAGACAGTGATGACGATAACGCTGACGAAGTGCGTGTTGTGATCAGTTTCAGGGCTGAAGCCGAAGATGAGCGTGTTGAGGCGTAACGTGACTGTGGTGTCGGGACAGACGGCTGTGCTGCCCTGCTCTGTCGACTTCCTCGGCACCTACAAGGTAAGTCACAGCCAGCCCTTGATCACACCAGCAGCAACGAGTACAGCTGCTGCAGCAGCAGCAGCAGCAGCAGTAACTGCAGCAACCGAGGTAAAAACTTCTGTATGCAACAATAGTAACTGCGGCAACAATAACTGCAGCATTGATAACTGCTGAATGAAGGAGAACAACAGTAACTGCAGCAATGATAACTGCTGAATGAAGGAGAACAACAGTAACTGCAGCAATGATAACTGCTGAATGAAGGAGAACAACAGTAACTGCAGCATTGATAACTGCTGAATGAAGGAGAACAACAGTAACTGCAGCATTGATAACTGCTGAATGAAGGAGAGCAACAGTAACTGCAGCATTGATAACTGCTGAATGAAGGAGAACAACAGTAACTGTAGCAATAACTGCTGAATGAAGGAGAACAACAGTAACTGTAGCAATAATAACTGCTGAATGAAGGAGAACAACAGTAACTGCAGCAACAAAAACAGTAACTGCAGCAACAAAAACAGTAACTGCAGCAACAAAAACAGTAACTGCAGCAACAGAAACAGTAACTGCAGCAACGGAAGTGATAACTGCCGCATGCATCAGAACAGCACTAACTGCAGCAGCATCAGTAACCTCAGCAGCAGCAGCAATAATAACATCTTCATATAGCAAAACAATAGTAACAGCTGCAGAAGCAACAGTAACTGCGGTAACCGCAATAGTAACAGTAGCTGCAGCAACGGCATCAATAATAACTTCTGCATATAGCAGAACAATAGTGACAACTGCAAGAGCAATAGTAACTAGCAGGAACAGCCAGAATATCTGCTGCAAACAGCAGGACAGTTTTATCAACATTTTTTGTTAAAAAGAGTGGATCTGAATGCTGTTTCTGCTGTTTCTGTACTTGTTGCTGCTGGTGGAAGTAGCTGATAGTTGTGGTTTTGATTGTGGTTGTTGTTATTACGTTTGTTGTTGTTGTGGCTACTTTTACCATTGCCGTTCTTGCTGTTTTCATTATCTTTCATCGTAACCGTTGATTGTTGCTTTCCCTCTGGTCCTTTCTCTGTGATTCTGTTGTTCTGTTAGCCTTACACTTTCCTGTCCGCCTGCCTGTTTGTCTGTTTAAGTGTCTTTTTCTCATTCCATATTTACCTGCCAGTCTATCAGTCTGCCAGACATTCATGGCAGTGATGATGGTGATGACAGTGTTAGTGTTGAAACTGCTGCTTCTCATCTCCATCTGTTTCCTCTGTATAGTGTTATCTGTTTGTAGATCTGGCTGTCAGTGTCTGGCTGGTTGGTCGTCAGTTTCTCTGTGTATCCAACTGTGTCAGTGTAAAATCTGTTGTTGTTGTTGTTGTTGTTTTTGTTGTTGTTGTTGTTGCTCATGGTGGTGATGCTGATTTTCTTTTTCATCTTTTTGTCTGTGTTGTGACAGTTTGTGTACCTCACTGTATATACTTGTTTGTTTATCTGTCTTTCTGTCTGTCTGTTTGTTTGTCAGCCTCTCTCTCTCTCTCTCTCTCTCTCTCTCTCTCTCTCTCTCTCTCTCTCTCTCTCTCTCTTCTCCCTTCCTCTGTGTGTGCATTATATAATATATATATATATATAGAGAGAGAGAGAGATAGATAGATAGATAGATAGATAGATAGATAGATAGATAGATAGATGGATGGATGGATGGATGGATGGATGGATGGATGGATGGATGGATGGATGGATGGATGGATGGATGGATGGATGGATGGATGGATGGATGGATGGATGGATGGATGGATGGATAGATAGATAGATAGATAGATAGATAGATAGATAGATAGATAGATCCGACTCTGTGTATTTACATGTACAAATGTCTGTCAGTGTGTATGTGCACTTATTATCCACATACTGGCCTGTTGCTGTCCACATCCTAGTTGATCTCACTTTATGTATGATTGCTGAGTTCATGGAAAATGTGGGTCAAGCTGTCCCCACAGAGACTGCTTTATGCTAGCGTTCTTTAATGAGTTGTGAAAACTTAATCGGTTGATAAGACCTAATAGGTTTGAAGCTATCTTGTGATGAGACGGAAAGAGAAGTGTTTGTGATTTTATTTGGTTGGTTTGTTGTTGCTGTTGTTGATTAATTGGAGGGTGCAGCTATTACACCAGGCCGTGATTGTTGATTTAAAAAAAATGATCGATAAAATTTCGAGTTGTGTTGCCGACTTGATAATGGAAGTGGCTATTTCGATTTGAACACTGATTTCAGTTTCAGATTTCCGTTCGTAAATACTGTTCATTTGTTTTTTTCTTGAATACTGACGTATTTCTCCTTCTTGGACATGATATCATTTGCCAGTGATAATCGGTGTTCCTATAATTTCTAGAATAGTTTTGCTGCCGTTCAGTAAATTTCTTTTACACGGGTCTTAACGAACTTTTCACGGGAGACTGTCTGGGAACTAAATACGAGTCCCATATATTCTCGCTTACTGTTTAGGGGTGCGACAAGGAGTTCTAGAGCCAGCGGCATCAGGGGAGGAAAGGAGAGAGGTAAGGAATTCAACCTATTTGTCCCCTGTCTGTGTCTGTGCCTGTGCCTGTCTCGGTGACAGTAGGCGGTGGTTCCTGTGCCAGGCTGTGTCTGGCCCGGGGCTGCAGAGGCAGGACTGTCATCAGCGCCTTGATTGGCTGGTCCCGGGCCCCGTCCTTCCTGTACACGTACAGTGCTCAGATGGCTTCTGGGTGTGGGGGAATAACTGGATGGGCTTGGGTTGGGTGGGTTGGGTTTGTAGTACGTGTATATGTGCGTATGTGAATGCGTGTGCTGTGTGTATGCGTGTGCGCGCGTGCTAGTGTGCCTTTTGTGTATGAATGATATTATACCTTTTATCACTTTATTGTATAGACCAAAAGAGATGTGAAGGTTTTTGAATGACTGGTTTCAAAGAGTAGAAATAGACCTCGATGTGATTCAACATCATGCCGAGTAAAAATGCACGAAGAGTGTGTGTGTGTGTGTGTGTGTGTGTGTGTGTGTGTGTGTGTGTGTGTGTGTGTGTGTGTGTGTGTGTGTGTGTGTGTGTGTGTGTGTGTGTGTGTGTGTGTGTGTGTGTCGCTTTTTTTCTTTGGGGTGTTTTTTTTTTTACTGAAATAAATGAGCACTTACCCAATGTCTACAATTCATCAACAGCACACACACACACACACACACACACACACACACACACACACACACACACACACACACACACACACACACACACATAGCCATCATTTTGCTTCATTCAGCAGGAGCCACTAAATGAAATTGAACTGGAGGTGAAACAACATGATAGCTGCAATGTAAATGAAAAGTGTGCAGGGGGTGAGAAAACATTCAACTTTTTAATATAGCTTTACACTAAAGGGAAAATTTACTTTTAAAGCCTTTATGACACATCTCATGGCTGTAGATTTAGATACGAATGTCATCACAGTCAGTATTGAAGCAAGCACCAGGAGCTTGGAAGACATAGGATGGAGGCATGTTGAGAGGACAGAGAGAAAGGGAACAAAATCAGAGCCAACAAGAACTCCAGGGGGAAAGTTCCAGCAGTTAAACACCTCCACAGTGATTTGAACCATCACCCTGATGTAGCCCTCACTCACATCACAAATCTGTTGCTCTGACTTGGCAGACGCAAACTTTTCTTTGGTACTACCAGTAGCTACAATTCCCATCATGAAGCAGTTTTGGCTAGTTCCGAATGATAGAGCTGTAGTGTTACGACATTGTTCAGAGAAGACAACTTCAGATCGTCAAACAAAACATCAAGAGTTGAAACTGTGTGCCACTCGAACCACAGAGTTTCACTGATCTGATTACGGTCAAATCCACCAGTCAGTTATAGCCTCAAACCGACATTTCAAGGGGAGACGGCGATGTTTTAGAATTAAGTGTCCTGAAAGTTTCTGCGTTAAGTCACTTCTCTAAATGATGACAGTGTCCTTTATGACTGTAACGGAAAAAGAGAAAGATTTGGCGCATAAAGAAGTAAACATATATCTTAATGTGAATTCTTAGTAAAATGGTAAAGGTGTCCTATAACCGATAAGGTTGTAGGGTAGCGAGGCGTCAGAGACCTCACTTTTCTAGGGGCCAGCATAGTGAGGGCGGCGCCCATCTCCTCTCCCTCGCTGCTTTACCTTCCCTGACCCTAAAGAGGCAGGTACCCATTACAGGGGACAGGATAGCTCAGTGGTCGGAGCACTCGCTTTCCCAAGCTAAGGTTTCGCACCATCGAGCGTGGTTACCACTTGGATGGGTGACCGTTAGCGCGCCTTGGCTTCAGTACAGTTCCCCCAGTTCACCCAGCTGTAAATGGGTACCTGCCCTCTTTAGGGTCAGGGAAGGTACAGCAGCGATGGAGAGGAGATGGGCACCGCCCTCAAAATGCTGGCCCCTAGAGAAGTGATATTTCTGACACCTCGCTCCCCTACGACTACATAGTGCAATGTTTAAAAAAAACACCAAAAAAAACCCAAAAACTTTTTCTTCATGTCGGTCAAATCCAAGCCAAATCGAATAAAGCAAGCACAACGCTTGCGATTCAAGCAGAACTAAAGCAGTAAGCACAGCCGATCTAAGAAAAGCTAAGGACAGTGCAGTGTAGGATGGAACAAACCCAATTTCTTTTTGTTCTTCCCTCTGTCAGTGTCTGGGATTGCGGACTGTCTGTTAGATAGAGGCACTCTGTAGTTTTCCTCGGCTGTGCTGCTGCAGTCATCGCACACTGCTTGATGAGATTGTCAGCATCAGGCAGATATTCCCCCGAGGGGATGCCGGGGGCTTATCAGTATAAATAGCATCCCCACATTCTGGAAATTCTGTGCTAGAAATTTCCTCTTTTCTATCACTCTCTTTGTTTCTGCCTTGTTCCTTTTCTTCCTGCCACCTCATCCTTCTTGTCTATTTTCTGCCTTCTTGGTCACCCATTCTCCTGCCTTTTTGTCCAGAAAGAACTTAAAAGGTAACTATTCTCTCTTGTGCCGAAGTCGGATGTGCTGGGCCTGACTTGTCAGGCGCTTAACGGCAGCGTGACGCATTTTCGCTCATATAACAGACAACAATAGTTGCTGTCCGAGCGTTCGACGAAGAAGAAGAAGGCAGATATTATGTTGGCAGGGCTTGACTGGAAGAAACCTATAAAAAAAAAAAAAAGGCATCGTGTGTGGTGTGTTGTGTGTGTGTGTGTGTGTGTGGTGTGTGTGTGTGTGTGTGTGTGTGTTGTGTGTGTGTAGTATGTGTGTGTGTACATGTGTGTGTACATATGTGTGTGCATGTGTGTGTGCATGTGTGCGTGTGTGTGTGTGTGTGTGTGTGTGTGTGTGTGTGTGTGTGTGTGTGTGTGTGTGTGTGTGTGTGTGTGTGTGTGTGGTTCCATGCATATTTCCATGTGTGTATGCATTCATGTGTGTGTGTGTGTGTGTGTGTTTTCCGAGCATGCTTCCATGCATGTTTCCATGTATGCATGCGTTCATGTGCGCGCGCGCGCGCGCGCGCGCGCGCGTGTGTGTGTGTGTGTGTGTGTGTGTGTGTGTGTGTGTGTGTGTGTGTGTATGTTTGTGTGAGTGCTGCTACACACAACTGTATCTGACATGTCTTATTGTGTTGGGTACCCATGCTTCCAGGAAAAATATATTCAAACCTGCTCATGTGGGCCTCTTATCCTAAAACACACTTTAAGCAGACTGGCTCGAAGTCATACTCAAGTATGTCCCTCTTATCTCAGTCCAAAGTCAGAATAAGTAAAACGTGCAAGGAGTTTTTGCCTTCCTAGAATTTCCTTCCTGACAAGTCCATCCTCAGTCTCAGAAACACATCAACATCTTGACCATAGCTGTCATGCTGCTCCAGTGTCTTTAAGTCTGGTCTTAAGCTGAACCACACGCAAGGAGAGGGTGGAGGGGCGAGGATAGGTGTTGTGTTGCCATCAAAGAGAAAAGTGTTCAGT
Organism: Rapana venosa; assembly: GCA_028751875.1. Classification (NCBI taxonomy): domain Eukaryota; kingdom Metazoa; phylum Mollusca; class Gastropoda; order Neogastropoda; family Muricidae; genus Rapana; species Rapana venosa. The sequence continues at coordinate 45,776,354 of CM054153.1, forward strand.
GGAGGGAAGAAATTCAATCCATTTGCTCCCCTCTGCATTGGTCTGTCTGACTGTGGCTGTGCTGTTAGCCTGGCTTCCTGCCTGTGCATGTCATATCTGGTCTTTCTTCTAGGATGTGATTGTAGGCTCTGTGGACACTTTGCTTTGTGCGTTATTGCATGGGAATGACTTGGACATAGGGCCTATAGATTACTCGTACAACAGCTTGACACGTGTAAGATGTTAAGATCAGTAAATCAAATGTTTATAGGTAATTTAGTTTGCTTTAGTTATACTTTACTTTCACCATCTGTATGTTGTCATAATTTATGCCCATTTCAGATTGTCTTTCGTTTTTTGCACCCACATTAAAAAGTAAAGTTGTCTCATATCCTATAAGGCCGTAGGGGAGTGAGGCATCAGAGACATCACTTCTCTATGGGTCAGCATATTCAGGGTGGCACCCATCTCCTCTCCCTCGCTGACCTTAAAGAGGCAGGTACCCATTTACAGCTGGGTGAACTGGGGGAACTGTACTGAAGCCAAGGCATGCAAACGATCACCTGTACCATCCAAGTGGTAACCATGCTCGATGCTGCTTAACATTGGCTGGGGAAAAGTGAGTGCCCCAATCTCTGAACTATCCTGTGCCCATCATTACTTAACTAAAATGTCAGTTTTTTAATATTTCTTTTCTAGATCAAACATTAAAGAGAAGTTCTCATCCCTGACCTTCTCTGTGGTGTAAACTTCCAGATACAGGTTTCCACAGCATTTGATTTGTTGTAGAACTGAGTCAACAGATTTTAAAAAGATTTTCAATGGTACAGTTTTAGTAACAATATACAATTAAATACAAATACTCTAACAGATGTTTGCCTTGTCCATAGGGTCCTTCTTCCAGATTTATGATGACAAGCTGTTCTGGTAGGTCTGTAGGTGAAATTGTGGAGAGTGTAGTTATCAGGAGAAAACAGATGATGGAATGGGAGGTAAAAAGAAGCTTTACTGAAGATGCTGCTTCTTTCCTTGTCAGCGTGTATAACTGTGCCTGTGATTGGTCCTCCCTCCTTGAGGCCCTCACTGTGCTCTACCACTTTGCTGCTTCTGTATGTATTGTGGTGCCTGGTTATCTTGGTGTCTGCTAGATAGTTAGCTCAATATTTCTACAGTATGCTGGTGAGGTGGGAGAGGGAAGGGGCAAGCGCGAGAGACTGGGACAGACAAACAGAGGGAGAGAGGTGATTATGTGGATACCTGCATTTTCTGGCATTTCCTACACATAACATACTTATGATTGTGTTCTTCAAATGCAAAGACATTTAAGTAAAACCATTTCAAACTAATATCAAAACAAAGCAGTTCAAAATGATATCAAATAAAGAGTATATGTGATGTTTTTGCTTTCCTAAAGTCTCTCAGCTGTGGTCATCATTTTGCTTCATTGAAGAGAAGTCTGTGACTGAACCACAGGCAAGAAGAGAGGAGGGAGGGTGGGAGGGGTGAGGTAGGGTGTTGTGTTGCCATCAAAGAGAAAAATGTTCAGTGGAGTGGAAGAAATTCAATCCATTTGCTCCCCTCTGCATTGGTCTGTCTGTCTGTGGCTGTGCTGTTAGCCTGGCTTCCTGCCTGTGCATGTCATATCTGGTCTTTCTTCTAGGATGTGAGTGTGGGATCTGCGGAACCTTTGCTTTGTTTGTGTTGTTGGGTGGGAATGGCATGAATGCAAGAGCCATAGATGAATCATTCAACTGGGTATACCTGATGTCTGATACGAAAGACATGACAGTCTTTGTTTGTAACTAATTTCATTCTTCGTTTCTCATTTTCAGAGCTCTAGCTTACCCACTACATTTCCATGTTATCATCTTTGCCGTTTTTAAAAAGCTATCATGGGGGGGACTTTCTTTTAATCAGAGCCGACTTAAGTTTAATTTAAACCCTTATCTGGAGCAGTTTGGTGTGTGTAAAATTTTGCAGGCAGACTGTCTTGAAAGACATGAAGCAAAATATTCTTCAAATAACAATATTTAGTGATGGTGTAGGACAAATATGTGTACATAACAATAATTATGCTCTAGCAAAATATTCACAATATCAATACGATTTTTAATCTTGAGCAGCGAAAAGAAAAAATTGTTTAGGTGAACTGTGGCAGGACATGAGAGTTGTAATGAGAGGGAGAATAGTACAAAGAATCAGAGGGAACGCCTGCATGAAGAAAGATGTTAGAGAGAGAGTGAGGTGTGCAACAAAGACACAGAGAAGAGATCTGAGTGGAGGAGAACGATTCCCACCAGCTACTCTGAAGAGTGCAGGAATACAACCAGCAGAAGAGGAAAAGGCTGAGGCAGGCTGACAGGCAGTGCAGTCACTGTAGAGGATGTCAGGGGGGAAGACAGAGGACTATGAGGTGAAGGGACAGCAGTTCTGTCGCATTTCGTCCTGCCAGTGTGTAGAATTGGTCTGTGATTGGTCCTCCTTCAGGCCCTTACTGCACGTGACAATCGTGTCATGTTTTCTGCTGTAAGGTTGTCTTGCTGCTGGACTGTGTTTAGGGGTTTTATATTGAGAAGAGAGAAGAGAGAGAGAGAGAGAGAAGAACAGAGGAGAAGAGTAGAGACAGACAGACAG
>CM054153.1:45783966-45786466 GCA_028751875.1 Rapana venosa
GGGTTGTTTTTTTTACAACTTCTGCTGAGATTTTGCCAGTCTTTTTGGTTTATTTTCTTGCTAGTTGCATAGCCATCGAGTAGTGGGGTTTTGGGGATGGAGCAAATTCACTTTGGCACTCTGTGTGTCTGCCTCTGTCAGTGCCGTGTGCCGTGTGTCCCTCCCCCCTTCAGTCCTGCCTGCTGTCAATAGCTCTCAGGGCACGCCACCCTGCAGACAGTAGTGAGTCAGTGAGACATTTCGCCTGCCGTTTTCTTATAGTGGTCTGGAAAGAGTGCCTTGGTGTGTATAGAGGGGAGTATATCGACGTGGCAGAACCTGTGACTGTTTTAGTATGTGTTCATATCTTATTCCAGCATTTTCAAAAACAAGCTTTATTGTGATGAAATATTGAACTCTTCAGCTTTCTTCATCAAGTGGCTTTGGGGGGACGGGATAGCCTAGTGGTTAGAACATTGCGCTCGCAATATGACGACCCGGGTTCGATTCCCGTTCAAGGGAATATTTTCCCCTGGAGTTAACATCAGTGCAGACTCCACTCTCCCCAAAAGTCCTTCGGATGAGACTATAAACCGAGGCCCCGTGTGCGAACGCACGCAGGACATCTTGCGCACACGTTAAATCCTGTTCCGCTTTTGGTAAGAGTAGGCCATTGTGTGCCGGTGGGAACAGATGACAGAATTCACAAAACCGCATACACACGGGGACTGGATGTAAAAAAGCACATAAGTGTTTATTCTATTAAAAAGGGTAAAGGTAAAGGAGTCCCATAACCTATAAGGTCGTAGGGGAGCGAGGCGTCAGATACCTCACTTCTCTAGGGCCAGCATATTGAGGGCGGCGCCCATCTCCTCTCCCTTGCTGCTTTACCTTCCCTGACCCTAAAGAGGGCAGGTACCCATTTACAGCTGGGTGAACTGGGGGAACTGTACTGAAGCCAAGGCGCGCAAACGGTCACCCATCCAACTGCTAACCACGCTCGACGCTGCTTAACTTGGCTGGGGAAAAGCGAGTGCTCCGACCACTGAGCTATCCCGTCCCCATATTCCATTATCCTCGATATAAAAGAATTTAAAAATATATATAAAAAGATGTATAGTGTCACACCATTATTCCGCGAAAAGGCAGAACGGGTTTTAACTTGAAATTCTGCGAGCGTTCGCACTCGGGACCTCGGTTTATGTAGTCTCATCCGAAGATGTTTAGGGCGAGTGAGGTCGGCACTGATGTTAGCTGCAGGGGCAAAATCTCTCTTGAACGGGCGTCTAAGTGGTCGGCTCGAACCAGGGCCGTCAGATGGCGAGCAGAATGCTTTAACCACCAGGCTATCCTGCCCCCCATTGCCCCGTGTGTGTGCGTGTGTGTCTGTGTGTCTGTGTGTCTGTGTGTGTGTGCGTGTGTGTGTGTGTGTTGTGTGTGTGTGTGTGTCTGTGTGTGTGCATGTGTGCGTGCGTGCGTGCGCGCGCGATTACAAAGTTCTTAACCTAACGAGTTTCCAGCAGGACAAATTCTGTGCACAATACATTTTACCATCACTTTTTGTTTAACTTTCAAAAATTGCAAAACTTAACAACAATCTTTTTTTTTTAAAAACATTTCAGCCAGCGGACAGTTTTTCTATACAAAAAAAAAGGAAAATGATATGAAAGACCAAGCAGTCAGCAGTTACAGAGAAGACAGCAGTGCAGACAGTGAGCGAGGCTGGATATAGATAGTAGTCACAGAGGAAGGAATGGGGAAGTAGATTGTGCCAGGCTAGAAATTCCATTTGCTTCTTTCCCCCTCTGGCAGCTAGCGTGACTACGTGGGCCCCTTCCCTATCAGCAGTGCTTACTGCTACTTCTTCTGGTTGTCAGGCCATACACAGTCTGTGTGTCTGTCTGTCTCTGTCTCTGTCTGTCCGTCTCTGTCTGTCTGTCTCTATATCTCTCTCCTTTTCTTTTTCCTCCTCCTCATCTCCTTTCCTCTCTTCTCTTTTCTCTTCTTCTTTTTCTTCTTCTTTTCTTCTTCCTTTCTTCTTCTTCATTCTTCTTCTTTCTTCTTCTTCTTTTCTTCTTCTTCTTCTCTTCTTCTTCTTCTTCTCGTTCTTCTTCTTCTTCTTCTTCTTCTTCGCTTCTTCTTCTCTTCTTTCTTCTTCTCTTCTTCTTCTCTTCTTCTTCTTCTTCTTCTTCTTCTTTCTTCTTCTTCTTCTTCTTTCTTCTTCTTCTTCTTCTTCTTCTTCTTCTTCTTCTTCTTCGCAATTCTTCGCAATTCTTCGCAATTCTTCGCCATCTCTTCTTCCTTCTTCTTCTTCTTCTTCTTCGCAATTCTCCGCAATTCTTCTTCGCAATTCTTCTTCACAATTCTTTGTAATATTAAATGGCCGTTTTGGTTTCAAACGAAAAACAGACGTAGGTTAGAGAAACAGTAACTATTTCAATAAAAAAAAACAACAACAACAACAACAATAAATTTCAGTTGATTTTCTTCGTCAGGTTCTTTGGTTTGCTTGCTTATGTCA
>CM054153.1:45788966-45791466 GCA_028751875.1 Rapana venosa
AAGATAATGGTGAGATTTATGAAAGATATTTCATCAAACATAAACTCTATGTTAGAGGTTTTTTTGTCAGAGAGTAAGGTCAGCATAGAAGACCCTAATGTGTATTTAATTGTTGATGTGAATGACCTCGATCAACCGCAGACTCTAAGGAATATATTGTGCTTCTACTTTTCTTTTTGTTTTGTTGTTGTTGTTGTTGTTTTTGGGGGGGTGGTGGGAGTGGTTCAAACTGGCAAGGTATATTGTTATACTTTTTCTTCCTATTAACATTCTAAATCAAAAGAAGTTTTGTTATCACACACACACACACAAATATGTTAATTGTTTGTTCGCCAGTTTGATAACTTCAAAAAATCACTTTAAATACTACTCAGAATCAATACATGGGTGTGACAAACCAACAAATATGTGACTAGTAAACCTTCTTTCAATGCGGTAATGGCCACAAACTTGTTTTACCACTGTCTTCCAGACATGCTTTGCTTGAGGCTGAAGAGCTTTTTGTCAGTCTGCTGTAGAGCTGAAGCTTTTCATCATCAGTTAACAAAAGTTACAGCCAACCTTGTAATAATAATTAGAAGAATTGGAATTTATATAGCGCTATATCTTGTAAAAAAAATTATTAAAAAAAATCAAAGCGCTTGCATCCATTTCAACCATGTCACACAACATCAGTATTTTCTGGAGATCTTTTTATGGCGTGTGTTTTTTTTTTGTTCAGTACGTCCTGATGTCTTCCTATTTATCCAGTCTCCAAGCTCTCCAGTGAGGATTTCTCTGTCTACGAGACAGAAAGAGAGACAGAGACAAAATAGAGAAAGAGAGACAGACAGACAGAGAGAGACAGAGACAAAATGTTTGAATTGACCTGAATGTAAATCTTATTTATACTGCATGGCTTCTTTCCTTTTCACTCTCTACCTCTTAGATCATATGAACTGAAGAATGCACAGACGATCTCCAAGTCTTTCTTCTTGACCATGTATCCAGGCTTTCAGCTCCTGGCGAACCTGTTTGACACGCATGATTCGTGAGAACAACCCATAGAACTAACAGTCGTTCGTACGAGGCAAGAGGAATAAAGGATATTGACTTCAATTTTTGGTCCGGGTGTTTAGAATAGCAGTACCTGTTTTGAGGTTGGGTGTAGAGTTGGGGCTTTTTCGTGTTTGGCTTTGGCTTGGGTGTTGTTGGGGTTTGGTGTGGTGTGTTTAGTTGAGGCATAAAGAAAAAACTGCAGAAGAGAGAGAGGAGAGGGGGGAGAGACAGATAGACAGACAGACAGACAGAGATACAGAGACAAGATAGAGAAAGAGAGAGAGACAAACAGACAGACAGAGAGACGGAGACAAGATAGAGAAAGAGAGACAGAGACAAGAGAGAGAAAGAGAGACAGACAGACAGAGACAAGATAGAGAAAGAGAGACAGACAGAGACAAGATAGAGACAGAGACAGACAGACAGACAGACAGAGACAAGATAGAGAAAGAGAGACAGCCAGACAGACAGAGACAAGATAGAGAAAGGCAGACAGACAGACAGAGAAAGAGAGACAGACAGAGAGTCAGGACAAGATAAAGAGAGACAGACAGACAGACAGAGATAAGATAAAGAGAGAGAGACAGAGACAAGATAGCGAAAGACAGACAGAGAGACAGAGACAAGATAAAGAAAGAGAGACAGACAGACAGACAGAGACAAGATAGAGAAAGAGAGACAGACAGACAGACAGAGACAAGATAGAGAAAGAGAGACAGACAGACAGAGACAGAGACAGACACAGAGACAGCAGTACATCACAGGCCCAAGTAGTGTGACCACCCTTCTGTCTCAGTGACCAGAAGAAAGAAGCCTTTGATCCAGGGCCAGGGCTGCAGTTACACCACAGGAGAGAGACAGAGACAGACAGAGACAGACAGACAGACAGAGACAGAGAAGGCAGAGAGACAGAGACAGAGAGAGACAGAAAGGCAGAGAGAGAGACAGAGAGAGACAGAGACAGAGAGAGACAGAGACAGAGAGAGAGACAGAGAGAGAGAGAGACACAGAGAGAGACACACAGAGAGAGACACAGACAGAGAGAGACACAGAGACAGAGACAGAGAGACAGACAGAGAGGAGAGAGACAGACAGACAGACAGAGACAGACAGAGAGACAGAGACAGAGAGAGGGAGAGAGACAGAGAGAGGGAGAGAGAGAGAGATAGAGACAGAGAGAGAGACAAGAGAGAGAGACAGAGACAGAGAGGGAGACAGAGACAGGAGAGACAGAGACACAGAGAGACAGAGAGAAGACACAGAGAGAGAGAGACAGAGAGACAAGAGAGAGAGAGGACAGAGACAGAGACAGAGAGACTGACTGCAGGCAGCTAGCTTCCGCTGTCACGAGAGCGGAACGAGCGAGGCTGCGCTATGGAGTGGCAGAGAAATTCAATTTCTTCCATTGGCTGCTGTCTGTCTGTCTGTCTGTCTGTCTGTCTGTCTGTCTGTCTGCCTGTCT
>CM054153.1:45796466-45806466 GCA_028751875.1 Rapana venosa
GAACCGGCTGAATTTGTTTTTTTTTCGTTCCTCGGCTGGAACTAACTCCTAGGTGAGATTTTGCGTACGCGGCCATTTACCACCCCTCCCCTTCCCCACCCCCCACCCCTCCACCACCATTTTAGATAGCTGCATTCCGACTTCGGGGATGAGGACTGAACACAACACCAGTGCACATGCGGGTGTGTGTTTTTTTCCAACTTTGTCCTCCGTTCCGATCGGCACGAACTGGCCTAGCTACTCTTCCGAAAGGTGGAACACGTTTTAGCGTGTACGCACGATGTTCTGTGTGGATTGGCACGTGGGACCTGGGTTTGTGGTCTTATCCGAAGGGCTTTTTGGAGGAGTGGAGTTGGCACTGATGTTAACTCCAGAGGGGAAAATCCAGACGGGTGAAACATACACACAACTGAAGACGGGTGTCACAAGATAGGGTGCGGCTAGAACCACAGGCCGGTACGGAGATAAACAAAGCGCGATCCGTTTTTAAACCACTAGGCCCATCCCCACTCCCTGAACAAGCTTGGATATAATTTCTTATTCAGTAGGGGGACGTTGTGTATTGAGGTGCGTAAGGGAAAGGACAAAGTTGATGTGCAACAGGACATAAAAAGATCTTATAAATGAAAGTAAAGCAAAGAAGGCAATGAAGAAAATGTGAACAAAAGAAGACTAAGTGTTAACAAGAATTCTTACTTACTGTTTACGTACTTACCACTTAAATCTGTTAAACAACAAATAACTAGAAAACAAAGATGATAAATTTTTTTTAAAGGCAAAAGGGGCATGACCTTAACCTAATGACCTCATGAACCTAACAAACGGCTAGATAAAAATAAGGGTGATTGTTAATATAGGAAACAAAGGAACGCCAAAAAATTAGAAACTTCGTTTTTTGTGTGTATGCAAGCGTGCATGCATGCATGTGTGTGGTGTTGGTGTGGTGTGTGTGTGTGTGTGTGTGTGTGTGTGTGTGTGGTGTGTGTGTGTGTGTGTGTGTGTGTGTGTGTGTACGTGCGCGCGTGTGTGTGTGGGAGGGGGGAGTGTCAAAGGCGAATTAAGTCGTGAATCTTGAATAGTGTGTGTTTTGTGTGTGTGTGTGTGCGCGCACGCGGGTGTTTCACCTACTTTCTTCACAATTCTTTTAAATGTTGTTCCCCCATACATGTACACACATCATTAGAATGATATCAAATGAGAAGTAATACTACTACTACTACACACACACACAACACAACACACACACTAACAACACACACACAACACACAACACAACACACAACACACCAAACAAACACAACACACACACACACACACACACACACACACACACCAAACACACACACAACACACACACACACCACACACACACACACACACACACACACACACACACACACACACACACACACACACACACAGATTGTACATTTCAGTCTCATCCTCTGTGACTCCTCACACAATCAATATTTTCTCACATGATTGATTGCAGATTGTCCGTTTTCACAATCATCCTTTAAGACAACGAACACACAGTATCATATGCACCGTTTGTTCTCTTTTGCTTTTCCCAGTGCACGTGTTGTAAGCATTCATGAGAACCTACTTAGCTAACATACAGACAAACATCGATTTTCTGACGTAGGGTAAGAACTTCAGACCTCCAGCTGAGTCATAGAGAGGAGGAGGAGAGAGGAAGAGGGAGGGGAGAGAGGGAGGGGGGAGAGGAGGGAGGGGAGAGAGGGGGAGGGGGAGAGAGGGAGAGAGGGAGGGAGAGAGAGGGGGAGGGAGGGAAAGAGGGGGAGGGAAGGAGGGAGGGAAGAAAGAGAGGGAGGGGAGGGAGGGAAAGAGAGGGAGGAGAGACAGACAGAGAGGGAGGGAGAGAGAGGGAGGGAGGGGAGAGGGAGGGAGGGGAGAGGGAGGGAGGGAGGGAGGAAAAGAGGAGGAGGGGAGGTAGGAAAAGAGAGAGGAAGGGAGGGAAGAGAGAGGGAGAGACAGACAGGCAGACAGAGAGGAGAGAGAGAGAGGAGGGAGGGAGAGACAGACAGACAGAGACAGACAGACAGAGACAGCATGCAGAAATTGAGAATTGACTCATATCCGTCTACTCTGTAAGTGGACAAGACATGGGCAAGGGTGTAGTGTTACAGGAGAAGCAGAAAGATACAGACTGAAGCGATGCTGGGAGGGAAGCCAAAGTCATTAGTTTTGTATGAGAAAAGTGGGAGTTTTGCCAGACTAAGGTCTGATTTAGTAAACGGCGCATTTGCATGCAAGGGTTGGGGGGGGGGATGTCTGGACTGAAAATCTGGGAACAACAGTCTGTTGTATGTACATCATCAGCAACTGGGTTGTCTCGGTGATATATTTTTTTGTTGTTGGTGTTTATGTTGAAGAGATGATCCGAGAGCTGAAGCGATCGGAATAGAAGTTGGGAAAGTGTGTCTCACTACATGTTACTTCTTGTATTTTGTGTTGTTGTACATGACGGGGAAATACTTGGCTGGCTGCAAAACAGGGGGACAGAATAGTCCCGTGGTTAGAACGTTGCGCAAGGTGTTCTGCTAGCAGGTCTAGGTTCGAATCCCGTTCAAGGGGGTTTAATTCCCCCTGGAGTTAACATCAGTGCCGACTCCACTACCCTCCTTCTAAAAGTCCTTCGGATGAGACTATAAACTGAGGTCCCGTGTGCGACCGCACGCAGAGAATCTTGAGTGCCCAGACACATCTGACGGTGTACAGCAAACGTGAGAAGAAGAAGAAGAAGAAGAAGAAGAAGAGAAGAAGAAGAAGAAGAAGAAGAAGAAGAAGAAGAGAAGAAGAAGATTAAGAAGAAGAAGAGAAGAACAAGAACAAGAACAAGAAGAAGAACAAGAAGAAGAACAAGAAGAAAAAGAACAACAACAACAACAACAACAACAACAAAACAAGAAGAACAAGAACAAAAACAAGAAGAACAAAAAGAAGAAGAACAAGAACAAAAAGAAGAACAAGAACAAGAAGACTGCAAGTGGAAGCACTGAGCAATCATTACCCGAGAATATTTTGATAGACACGATAAAAAAAAAGTTCTCTTTAAATCAGTCACAGAACAGAAGACAAGCTAGCCAGGTGTGTAACTAATGTCACACTAACAGGTGTAAAAGGAGGCTCACAACTGGAATACAAGGATTTACGTCTTTGTGTAGTTAAATAAAAAAGATAATGGGTGTTTCTAGTGATTCTGCGACATGCAATACAATCTGAAGTTTGTCTGCGACAAAGAATGGAAGTTAGTTCTTCTGCTAGGGGTTTCTTGTTTCCATTAGAGAGGAGATTTGTCATAGCAGTTGAGAGAGAAATGAGGCAGGAGTGAAGAGTTAGGATGGGGGGGGGGTTAGGGAGGGAGGGAGAGAGAGAGAGAGAGAGAGAGAGAGAGAGAGAGAGAGAGAGAGAGAGAGAGAGAAGAGAGAGAGAGAGAGAGAGAGAGAGAGAGCTTGTATAAGCAAGTGGAGTAAAACCATCATGCTACAATTTTAGAGTCTCTCTTTTGGTTAAAGTCAACTCGATTGAGAAACGTGTTCATTATCAAACTTTCTGAGTTCGGACCTGGAATATAATGGGCAATTAAGATGTCTGTATGTTTACCAATAACAACAACCTGAACAACTCCGGTCACTGCTCTATAATCCATCAGGTAGAAAACACTCCAGATTTTGTATCGAGCTTTCTCAGATGAACCTGATAGAATGATGAATAATTTGCAACAAATGTTTTTTGATGTTGGGCATTTCCCAGCTTAACACCCTGGGGGTCACCCAGAACATGCACTCTGTCTCACTCATCCCACCTGGGAATCACTGGGAGACTATAAGTACACACTGGATGAGGAGCTTGTGTGGGTGTGGCTGTTTTCAATTTCTTTGCCATAAAGGCAGCCATACTCCGATAAGAAACACGTTTGATGAATTGCAATATTTGCAACTAGTTAAATCCGCTATGACCTTTTTTCGTCGTTATCTTTATGCAGTTATAATCACACATTCTAATCCAAATATATTTATTTTATTTATGAAAAAAAGCTTTCACTTAACGATATGCTTCCAGTTGCAAACCTCGAAGAATAGTTGCAAATCACACAGTCATGCAAAATTTTAAAAAGGCAGCAACAATAAACTCCATCCATCACTTTCCCTTAGTATGGAGCGGTGACGCACACACAACCAGAAAACAGCATTACCTGCCTTACAGGGAACACACACACGATCCCAACAAGTCCTTCAGATGAGACTATAAACCGAGGCCCCGTGTTCCAACGCATGCAGAACATCTTGCGCACACGTTAAATCCTGTTCCGCTTTTCGAAAGAGTAGGCCATTGTGTGCCGGTGGAAACAGATGACAAAATTTACAAAATCGCATACACACGGGGACTGGATGTAAAAAAGCACATGAGTGCTTATTCCATTATCCTCGATATAAAAGAATAAATAAATAAACATCTCTCAATGCCGGTTAGAGTATTTTTGCTTGTGTTTCTTTGCCAGTTGATGAAGAGCGGACATCACACAGACGCTGCAATACTGCTTTTCCAAGGAACCATTACCTGGCATTTGCTGTCAAAGACTTGCAGGAGAGAAAGCAAAAACTGCCTGAGCTGAGTTTGAAGCGGATCACAAAGACACCTGCGCCAAGTTACAGACTGGCATAGAAAGACGGGGTAGGGCGAAAAGGAGGGACAACAAAGCTGAGGGGTACAACTGGGGGACGTAGAGCCTAACTGTGGAGCTTAACACCCTGGGTTCACCCAAAACATGCACTCTGTCTTACTCATCAGACCTGAGAATCACTGAGAGACTATACCACACTAGATGAGAAATTGTGTGGACGTGGCTGTTCTCAATTTCTTTGCCATAAGGTAGCCCTACTCTGATCAGAAGCATGTTTGATGATTGCAAGATTTACAGCTAGTAAAAAACCGTTTCAACCTTTCTTCATCGTTGTCTTTAGTCAAACAGTTGTTATTATATGTTTTATTCAACATTTATTGATCTGGTTTATGAAGAAAAACCGATGACTTTACCATATTCTTCCAGTTGCAAATCTCTAAGAATAGTTGCAAATCACACAGCCGTGCAAAAACAAAAAAAGGCAGCTATGAAAAACGCAACTTACTTTCACTTAGTATGGAACAATGACGCACCCACAAACAGAAAACAGCATGCGTTGTTGTTGCTTCGATTTTACATACGTTACAGAGAATACACACAATCTAAACATCTCTCAATACAAGAGGTAAGAGTACTTTTGTGTTGTTGTTTTTTTTTGTAAATTGATGACGCTGCAATACTGCTTTGTCAAGGGACCATTACCTGACATTTGCTGTCATAGACATGCGGGAGAGAAAGCAACTGCCTGAGCCGAGTTTGAAGCGGATGACAAAGACACCTGCGCCAAGTGACAGACTGACATAGAAAGACAGGGTAGGGCGAAGAGGAGGGACACCAACACACAGGGCTGAGGGGTACAACAGAGCTAGAGGGGCTCAGAGCCTTGCAGGGGAGTAGAGAAGAAGAAGAAGAAAGAAAGAAAGACAATGAAAGAAAGAAAGGCTGAAGCTCTGTTGAAGGGCCGTAACAAAAGGCAATGAGACATTGTTGTTGAAGATTGTGACAGACAGACCAGGCAGACAGACAGACAGGCAGACAGACAGGCACACAGACAGGCAGGCAGACAGACAGACAGACATACAGACAGACAGACATACAGACAGGCAGACAGGCAGGCAGGCAGACAGGCAGGCAGGCAGGCAGACAGACATACAGGCATGCAGGCAGGAAGGCAGGAAGGCAGGCAGAAAGACAGACAGACAGACAGACAGACAGACAGACAGACTAACGAAGCTGTTTGTCTAGGACCAAGCGTAGGGAAAGCGTTGCGTGGACGACTCGGTGTTTAGAGTCTTGAAGAGCTCAGAGGAATGTTGAGTCTAGATCTCACAGAGAGAGACAGACAGAGGAGAGAGAGAGAGAGAGAGAGAGAAGAGAGAGAGAGAGAGAGAGAGAGAGAGAGAGAGGCGGAGAGGTGGATGTTAAGGGAGGAGAGAGAGAGAGGAGGTGAAAGGAGAGGACAGAGAGAAAGGTGGATGTAAAGGAGGAGAGAGAGAGAGAGGTGGTGAAGGGAGGGAGACAGAAAGAGAGAGAGAGGTGGATGTTAAAGGGAGGGAGAGAGAGAGAGGGAGGTGAAAGGGAGGGAGACAGAAAGAGAGAGAGGTGGATGTTAAAGGGAGGAGAGAGAGGGGGGAGGTGGAAGAGAGGAGGGAGGGAGACAGAGAGAAAGATATAGAGAGAGAGGTGGGGAGAGACAGAGGGGAGAAGAGAAAGGGATAGGGAGGGAGAGAGACAGACAGACAGACAGACAGACAAACAAACCGACACAGAGACAGACAGACAGACAGAAACAGAGACAGACAGATAAACACACACATACGCACACCAAGTAGTTTTAATATGAAGAAAAAAACCAAATGCGGCACAGAATCAATCAGCCGTCGATTGTTTAAACCATCCTTCTTGAATGCATCTGCGATTATCCACTAAACTATCTTATTCCTAAGATTTTTCCCTCCTGTTTCATCTCACATCTGTCCCTGCCTTTAACATCCAAAATTCCATCACCCTGCTGAAATGTATAACCTGTGTGTGTGGTGTGTGTGTGTGTGTGTGTGTGTGTGTGTGTGTGTGTGTGTGTGTGTGTGTGTGTGTGTGTGTGTGTGTGTTAATTTGAATTTGTTAAAATATTGTTAATCGTTGTTGTTTGCATGTGTAGGAGCGAGTTGAATGCAAGCGCTCTGATTTGTATTTGCAAGATATAGCGCTCTATAAATTCAATTTATTGTTGTTATTATTATTATTATCATTATTATTATTTTTATTATTATTATTATTATCCCCAGATTCAGAAAGTAGATACAAGATATGTTCCTTAATGACAGAATTGATACAGTCCAAAGACACATCAAAAAGCCTCAACACAAGTGTAGACCAAGTGATAGATACCTACCTCAGCTGTGATCATCCTACATCACAGCTGCCTTGTTCTGATAAGGTTTTCTATTCTAAAGATGCCAGTGTGCAAAGTTTTGCATGCAGAGATTTCCTTGAATCATGGGAGGGGTGGGGGTGGGGGGTAGGTCAAGAAGGAACACAGTGTCCATGTTGTAAAATCTCCTTAACAGAGGCTTGACCAAATCACATCCCAACGCAGCGTATGTTCAATTCTCTTGAGGTGTGACGTGATGGCAATAAAAATGTCTCCTTTTTTCCATTCAAAGAAGAGAAAACAAAATCCTGGGCCATTGCTGAGATCAGGATTCCTGTGTGGCAGCATTTTCAGTGGAAAGGGGGGGGGGGGGGGGGGGGGGAGAAGTATGCATTTTCTTGTTTTAAACAAAAACCGTGGGATGCTGTCGATGACGTCACACCTAAGCCAATTTTAGCGGGATGGAGCATATACCACGCAATACCGCAGTCAAGAGTATCGTTTCCTTTCTCTCTCTCTCTCTCTCTCTCTCTCTCTCTCTCATCTTCTCTCTTCTCTCTCTCTCTCTCTCTTCTCTCTCTCTCTCTCTCTCCTCTCTCGTCTCCTCTCTCTCTCTCCTTCTCTCTCTCTGTCTCCTTCTCTCTCTCTCTCTCTCTCTCTCTCTCTCTCTCTCTCTCTCTCTCTCTCTCTCTCTCTCTCTCTCTCTCTCGTATCACAACCAGTCTAATGATGTAGTTCATCATCATGGGTGTGGGTCTATATACGTGTGGGTTTTGCTTGCTCCTTTGATTAGTAGAAAGGTTGGCTGTGTTTTCCTGGTGTGGTAGAACCATTAGTTTGAGGGTGGAGAAGGAAGGGGGTTGCTCCATTTCTTCATGTCTTTGGTGTTCCTTGCAAAACTTTCTGTCTGATTTCTTCCTAGCGAGTGCAGACATTTGGAATTTGTTTTTACAAGTTGGCACACAACTGTCGACAGCCAACAAAAACTGTCGATAGCCGAAGTTTTCGTTTTTCTCTCTCTCTTGCTTTAATTTTTTAAATAGTACAGAAATGTAGGCTTTCTTCTTGAATAGTTAGCTTACTTACAACCTCAGCTTTGCTGTCTTCGTAGTTGTTTTGTTTGGCTTTCTTCGGTTTTATGAAGAGCTCTGATTGTTCGTTTTGAAATCGACACACAAATGAATATGTGGCTGAAAATGTCTTTTATTTCTGCAGTAATCACTGGAAACTGACCTGTCTTCGTTTTTCCTTTTTTTCGGTGGAGAGTAGGTTTTATCATTCTGTGTGTGAAGATTAACATGGGTCCGATCGTGTACATAACCTATGCTTCATGCACATGTGTGTGCGTGCATGCCTGCTTTTGTGTGTGTGTGTTTTATTGGATTTATTATTTATTTATTTTATTTTATTCTTTTATATCGAGGATTTTTCTACTATTCTGTTCTTTTATATCGAGGATAATGGAATAAGCACTCATGTGCTTTTTTGCCTCCAGTCCCCGTGTGTATCCGGTTTTGTAAATTTTGTCATCTACTCCACCGGCACACAATGGCCTACTCTTTCGAAAAGCGGAACAGGATTTAACGTGTGCGCAAGATGCTCTGCGTGCGTTCGCACACAGGGCCTCGGTTTATAGTCTCATCCTAAGGACTTTGAGGGAGAGTGGAGTCTGCACTGATGTTTACTCCAGGGAAATATCGCCTTGTATGTTTGCATGTGTATACACGCTTCTATCCATACCATATCTCATCACGGACAAAAAACCCAACACATCCTCATAAATTCCGTTTCCTGTCATTGTTGCTGCTGTTGATTTCTCTGTGAATTTGTTTGTTTTTAATCTTGCCTGCCCATGTTCTCAAAAACCCTATCTTTCTCCTCTCTTTTTAAAAAAAATCAAACTGCATACACGCGCACACAACACTAAAGCAGGGCTTTTGTCAGCGAGCACACTCTCCCTTGTCGTAGCGATGATGACACAATAGGAATCTGCTGTTTCTGAAAAAGCATTCCTTCTTTCCTCCTCTCGCACAAAAGGTCTAATGATTTTCCTGTCCGCTCTCTCCTTGTGTGTGTGTGTGTGTGTGTGTGTGTGTGTGTGTGTGTGTGTGTGTGTGTGTGTGTGTGTGTGTGTGTGGTGTGTGTGTGTGTGTGTGTGAGTGTGTGTGTGTTTTGTGTGGTGTGTGTGTGTGTGCGTGTGTGTGTGGGTGTGTGTTTTGTGTGTGTGTGTGTGTGTGTGTGTGTCTGTGTGTGACCTTTTCACTGCCCACAGTAATGCGAGGTAGCTGTACGAGCCACACACACACACACACATATATGCACGCACGCACGCACGCACACGCGCGCACACACACGTGCACACAAACAACTAGTGTTTGTCAGAGACAAGTTTATTTGTCTTTGTGCCTAGATGTCTTTCGATAAGTTAATAGCAGCGTCTATCTTAAACATGCTGTACAGATTATGGTACTTCTTCAATAAGCTGGTGCGTTTGTTTTCTTGACTGTTTTGTTTGCTTGTTGTTTGTTTTGGGAGTAGGGGTGGGGATGTTGTTGAATATTTGGGCTGGTTAGTTCGTTTTTATAGACACATACTCAGATGTTCTTCATGATGGGGACGGGATAGCAGCTCAGTGGTCAGAGCACTCGCTTTCCCCAAGCCAAGGCTAAGCAGCATCGAGCGTGGTTACCACTTGGATGGGTGACTAATCGCGCGCCTTGGCTTCAGTACAGTACCACAGTTCACCCAGCTGTAAATGGGTACCTGCCCTCTTTAGGGTCAGGGAAGGTAAAGCAGCGAGGGAGAGGAGATGGGCGCTGCCCTCAATTTGCTGGCCCCTAAAGAAGCGAGGTTTCTGACGCCTCGCTCCCCTACGACCGCATAGGTTATGGGACATCTTTACCTTTTACTCAGATGCAATTGCACACACACAGCGCATGTAGATATGTGTACTCACACGGACGTGCGTGCATGCGCGCACA
>CM054153.1:45813966-45841466 GCA_028751875.1 Rapana venosa
GAGAGGGAGGGGGGACAAGGAGATGAGTTGTATCAAGACCATGAGCTCTGGATGTCCTTCTAACTTCTGATCTGATGCCTTTTCTTCTTCTTCTTCTTCTTCTTCTTCTTCTTCTTCTTCTTCTTCTTCTTCTTCTTCTTCTTCTTCTTCTTCTTCTTCTTCTCCTTCTTCTTCTTCTACTTCTACTTTTTCTTCTTCTTCTTCTTCTTCTTCTTCTTCTTCTTCTTCTTCTTCTTCTTCTTCTTCTTCTTCTTCTTCTTCTTCTTCTTCTACTCC
This sequence comes from Rapana venosa, assembly GCA_028751875.1. Taxonomy (NCBI): domain Eukaryota; kingdom Metazoa; phylum Mollusca; class Gastropoda; order Neogastropoda; family Muricidae; genus Rapana; species Rapana venosa. The sequence goes on from CM054153.1 coordinate 45,814,243, forward strand.
TTCTTCTTCTTCTTCTCCTCCTCCTCCTCCTTGTCCTTCTTCTCCTCCTCTTTCTCCTCCTCCTCCTTCGTCGTTCTTCTTCTTCTTTTTCTTCGTCGCTGTCGTCGTCGAAAGCTCAGACAGTAATTATTGTTGTCTGTCATATGAGCGAAAAAGCCTTGCGCTGCCGTTGAGCGCCTGACAGGTCAGGCCCAGCGCATCCGATTTTTTATGCTGCCTTTTTTTTGTCTGCTTTTGTCGAATGACATTTCATAAACTATACTCCTGGACATGTTAAAGCGCTTTTTTAAAGCAATACAGAAATCTGAATGCAAACAACTTACGTCAGTGGCTTTGTATTATTTTTAGGCAGCAGAGCATCTCTTGTAGGGCCACTGTTGTAGAGGTAAAGAATTGATGACGTCTGCAACAGCCTTGGTGGTTGTGAGCAACTTTAGATCGTCATAAAAGATGCCTCGAACATCGCCATCAGCTTCCAAGATCAGACCGATGTGTTCCCTGGTCGTGTCCATAGTTTTTACGCATGTAAAACGTGGACCACGACAGCAGGCATTGATATAAGGATATAGGCAATGGAAATGAGGTGCTTTTGCACACTCTTTGGAAGCAACAGAATGGAAAACACCATCGGGCCATATGAAGAGCTCCTGACTTGGGTGGAAAAAAACCCGCAACCAAATGGTACGGGCACATCACAGGAACATCTGGACTGGCCAAGACTGTCCTACAGGTAACAGTACAAAGAGGGAGACGACGAAGAGGCAGACAGAGTAAATGATGGGAAGACAACATCAGAGAGGGGACTGGCCTTGAGTGGAACGACTTGCTACGGAAAGCTGAAAATCACGAGGAGTGGAGGAAGCTGGTTGCAAAATCTTCAGGGGTGCCCCAACGGTCTAGAAGACTACGGGATAGGTGAAGGTGAAGAAAAGATGCTTCTTTGTGTCTGTGTCCCGTGTCTTCTCTTCCCTTCACCTTGAAGAATTGCCTTTGTTATTCTACTGGTTCTTGCCACATGACTATTTCCATGACTATGTCATTTCCTATGTAATACAAATAATGCAAGTTATAATCGTTACAGCTGTTCAAGTCTATAGAAATTCCGTACATTATTATTATTATTAAGTCTTCCGTGCCGTGGACTGTTATTTCCTGTACACTTACCAAGTCACGAGCGAGTATTTATTTATTCTTTTATATCGAGGATAATGGAATCAGCACTCATGAGCTTTTTTACACTTAGTCTCCGTGTGTATGCCGTTTTGTAAATTCTGTCATCTGTTCCCACCGGCACACAATGGCCTACTCTTACGAAAAGCGGGACAGGATTTAACGTGTGCGCAAGATGTTCTGCGTGCATTCGCACACGGGGCCTCGGTTTATATTCTCATCCGAAGGACTTTTGGGGAGAGTGGAGTCTGCACTGATGCTAACTCCAAGGAAAAGTCCCCTTGAACGAGATTCGAACCCGGGTCGTCCGATTGCGAGCGCAATGTTCTAACCACTAGACTATCCCGTACAGCCAGTGAAGCATTTCTTCGGTTTCCATCTTTACCTCTCTGTTCAAGCGATGGATGATTTTTCTGTTGGATTAAAGGCTGACTGAGGTCTTCTCGCGGGAAAGTCTTCTTAAAATCTTTGAGGGTTTGTTTTTTTACAAAGAAATGTCAGTAAGTAACAAATGGTTGAATCTTTTCCATTTTTTTCTTTGCATGTTTCTTTTTACTTCAAAAGGGCCACACTTTGATTGTCACAAACTGAGCCTTTGTTTCCCACACGCACGCACACACACACACGCCACACATCACACACACCACCACACACGCACGCACACCACACACACACACACACACACACCACACACACACACACACACACACACACACACACACACACACACACACACACACACACACACACATTACATACACATACACCTACACACACCATAGAGCTGTATGTCCAACTCCCGTCCATACATAACATTTCAGTGTAAAAGTGGGGTGGCATTGCAAAGCCCTGGAGAAGGCTAATCCTCCCAGAGTGACGGGGTCATAAGTCCTGATCCTGTCTGTGCTTTGACGGCTCTGGGCACTCTTCTGTTCTTCCAGCTTCAAAAACAAGTTTGATGCAGACTTGTTTCTTGAAGAGACATGTTTTCATCTGGCTGTTTTGTAGTTACAGGGATGGATTTGTAGGATTTTCTGCGTCTTGCTTTCAGTTGTATTGTCGCTTACGGCGATGCTTTGTGACTGTGATTTTTTTTAAATTTGTGTGTGATTTGAATTTTTTGTTGTCTTTTGTTTTAGTAAAACTAGTGTGTTTATTTTCTCTTCTCAAGCACCGAACAGAAATTGTGTTCCAGATGTTATTTCTGGATTTTTTTTAAATGAGTTCTGCCACTTTGGATGGCATTTTTCACATGTTGAAATATGCTTTTGGATCGAAAGATTCTGTCACTCTAAAAATGATCTTCTCGACTTCATTTGTTGTGTCCTGACTAATGAGGCAATCCTCGCACCTGAGTTGACCTGAGCTAGAGATCTTTAGATGCAAGCTTGTAATTCCTTGCATTGTCTGGATGAAACTGCAAAAAAGCTGTTTCAGAAGAGAAAGCTATCGTGATTGTCTTTCACCGCTTCCCTCTCTGATTTTCCATGGCTTTTTTCTGGTTAATTCCGTGTCATTAGCAAATTAAATGCGCAGCTGGATCTCTGAAATCTGGCATAGTTTTGTGTAGGTTTCAAAACATACAGGCCTGAGTTTGGTGACCTTAGGGAATTCAGTTTGGAAGATTGTAACAATTTGAACATTATTTTAATTTCATATAATTATGGGAACAGTGTATTTACGGCTAGTCAAGGATTTATCCACTCACTTTAATGTTTGATTGCTGGTCTAGATGGTTTTAATTTGTGTACAGCCTGCCATGAAGACATTTATCAAATGCATTCAAGAAGTCCATACGGATGGCATCGCTTTGTCTTTTGTTTTAAAATAAAGCCTCTGTCACATGTCGACTACTGAGAGCATCTGGAAGGTAAGGTGAGAGTGTGGGTTTCATGAGAGCATTCTAAATGTACCCTTCTTTGTCATTTTGGAAAAATATTGGAAGATAACAAGTACAGATAACCAGTTGCAAATTCTCCATCATTCTCATCACTTCTCCATCTTTGACTTTTTCTGACATACCAGAGGTGTTATGGCGCACGTGGACAACTTCAACGCTGTCCTCGTTATAGAGAACGTAACAACAGAACCGAAACTGTCAAAACTCCATCAGGAGTTGAGGATGGGGAGTGACGGGTCGTGCGTGTTTTCTTCCCAATTGTGTTTGACACTAGAAGGAAGAAAGGGGCACAGGGTATATTACGGAACAAACCTACACCTACCAACACCGGGACAAGAAACAAGACAACTGAAGCTATTTGTTTTGGTGCGCAGACTGTGGGAGGGAGTGTGTGCGGGAGAATAGGGTCTGACAGTGTGCGTGTTGGTGTGATCACAGCGTACCGCTGCACAGTGATGTCATTGCCGGGCTGTCTGTGGAGACTGGCACTGTGTCTTGCCCGCCTCGCCATTGACTGTCAGTTCAGGACCCTCTGGGGAACCGTCCTGTAATTTTCCACTGTCTGTCTGTCTGTCTCTCCTTCCTTCCTTCCTTCTGACTTCATTCTGCTCTTTCGTCCTTCTTTCTGTTGCTGGGGTTATTTCTTGTCTTGTCTCGAAGGTTGCTTGTTTCTGCTCGTGTTTCTTCACTTTTTGCTGTGCTTTGTTGCTGCTCGTGTTTCTCTGATGTGTGTTGTTGCTGCTCGTGTTTCTCTGCTGTGTTTTGGTTGCTGCTCGTGTTTCTCTTATGTGTGTTGTTGCTGCTCGTGTTTCTCTGATGTGTGTTGTTGCTGCTCGTGTTTCTCTGCTGTGTTTTGTTGCTGCTCGTGTTTTCTCTTATGTGTTTTGTTGCTGCTCGTGTTTCTCTTATGTGTTTTGTTGCTGCTCGTGTTTCTTCACTTTTTGTTGTGCTTTGTTGCTGCTCGTGTTTCTCTGCTTTCTGATGTGTGTTGTTGCTGCTCGTATTTCTCTGCTTTCTGATGTGTTTTGTTGCTGCTCGTGTTTCTCTGCTGTGTTTTGTTGCTGCTCGTGTTTCTCGTGTTTGATGTGTTGTTGTGTCCTTGAATGTACTGTTCTGGTCGTTTGTGCTAGCGTAAAATGTCGTAACTACAGCAACAACTGTCAAACCAGCAGTAACAACTACTACGACAACAGCAAGAACCGTACGGCACTGATATCGTCATTCGCACCATCACTGTTATCATTATAATGATGGCTTTTATTATTTATTGTTTTTGTCATCATCGTCGTCATCATCATCATCATCACCACCTAATCACCATCACCATCATCATCATCACTACTAATAATATTAGTAGCAGTAGTAGGTGGTGTAGTAGTAGTAGCAGCGGCATCAGCAGTAGCAGCAGCAGCAGCAATAATAATAATAATAATAATAATAATAATAGAAGTAGAAGAAGTAGAAGAAGAAGAAGTAGTAGTAGTAAGTAGTAGTAGTAGTAGTAGTAGTAGTAGTAGTAGTAGTAGTAGTAGTAGTAGTAGTAGTAGTAGTAGTAGTACCATCTTATGCTGCGTTTGATGATGAGAAGGAGGATCACGATGATGTGTAGGTGATGAGGCAGGACAGAATGTACACGTGTACTTCGTGAACTTCACCCTCACTCTCTAGTCTTGTCCACACTGTCGGTGGTTTATCAGAGGCTATGTTATTGTGTATATGGAATACTGTGTACGCTGACTCATAATCATGCTTATATACATACACACACATACATACGTATACACAGTGAGATCCACATACGTACACACAGTGAGATCCCCGTTCCATAAGAGTATTTCCTTCCAATGTAAAGACACACAACTGTACATCAAACAAACGGATACATCCCCAGACATCGACATCATGATTTGTAAGGACCAGTGGTATGTAGATAGATTAAAAGTTTAAAGGTTCATCCCAGTCGTGTGCTATCGCTCACAAAAAGGGCGATCTGATTCCTGTACTGTACTGAACTGACATGATGGAGTCACAGCAACATCACAGTCCTCAGCCACTGCCCTCGGCTGACCCTCCAGCCAATCTCAAAGACTGCATGTAATTACAGCGATGGACACAGAGATTCATTCACACAGTTTGATCCTTCATCGTGTTGCCACCATGCATGACAGGCCAGCTAAGCCATGTGAGCCCTTGATGACATCTAAAAGAGAAAAGTGGTGGTTTAAGATGAAAGTTGAATCCAGGGAAATGTTACGGAAAGAGAGACTTTTTGTGTGATTTGTTTTCGTTAGGAATTTGATTCTAAAGAAAAAGTGGTAAATGTTGTTCATGAGTTTGTTGTTATTGTGTGTAAGTATGGCTTATGGTGTAAGCTTAATTTCCTTTTGGAGTCATTGGGGTACTGGTCTGGGTTTTTCCATGATTGTGTCTTGGGCAAGTTGAATCTCTCTAGGTGACAAAGTACACATTGGTTTTGGTCGTGATATCCATGCCACCGTCCATAGCTGGTCTAGTTTTCAGCGAAACATGAAAGAAATTTTAACCTGTACACAAGATGTTATTCATGCTGCACACACATCTGACTTTGGCTTATCGACTTACCTGAATTGTGAAGGGATTTGGGGGGAGTTGGGTTTGTGTTGATATCAACCTCAGGGCAAAAACATCATCAAACAGACACGGCAGTGGGGAATTTTAATTCATGCCCTTATTTACTGTAAGATCATAAGTTCAACACTCTAACCTCAAAGTTTCCCATCCCCAGTTTTTTTTAGATCTTATCCTAGTCACGCTCTGTATCGTCCACTAGAGGCGATGTGATTCCTGTCTGTACTGACATGATGGAGTCCTCGGCAACATCACAGTCCTCAGCCATTGCCCTCGCTGACCCTCCAGCCAATCTCAAAGACTGCATGTAATTACAGCCATGGACACAGAGAGTCATTCACACAGTTTGATCCTGTCATCGTGTTGCCACCATGCATGACAGACCAGCTAAGCCATGGACATCAAAAGGAGAAAGTAGAAGTTCAAGATGGAAGTTGAAGCCAGGAAAATGTTACAAAAAATAGGCTTTGTATGTGTGGTTTGCTTTAGTTATGCATTTGATTCTAAAGGGGGAAACATCATGGTAAATAATGTTTTTGAGTGTGTTGTTGTTGAATGTCAATGTGGCTTATGGTGTAGCTTTAATTTCTTTGAGGAGTCATGGAGCTACTAGACTGGGTTTTTCCATGATTGTGTCATGGGTAAGGAACCTCTGTAGTGACAAAGTACACATTGGTTCTGGTCATGCTATCCATGCAAACAGCCATAGCTGGTCTACAGGTAAAGGTAAAGGTGTTCCCATAACCCTTGTGGTTGTTGTGGAGTGAGGTGTCAGAGACCTCAGCTTCTCTAAGGACCGGTATAGTGAGGGTGGCGCACATCTCCTCTGTACTGAAACCAAGGCACGCAAATGATCAGCTATTCACTTGGTAACCACACTCAACATTGTAGTGGAGTTTGTGTTGATATAAATCCCAGAGCAAAAACATCATCAAAAAGACACATTAGTTGGGATTTAAACTCACGCCCTTAGTTGCTGTAGGATCACAAGTTCTACACTCTAACCTCAAAGCTTTCCCATCCCGTTTTTTAGATCTTATCCTAGTCACGCTCTGTATCGTCCACTAAAGGCGATGTGATTCCTGTCTGTACTGACATGATGGAGTCCTCGGCAACATCACAGTCCTCAGCCATTGCCCTCGTCTGACCCTCCAGCCAATCTCAAAGACTGCATGTAATTACAGCCATGGACACAGAGAGTCATTCACACAGTTTGATCCGTCATCGTGTTGCCACCATGCATGACAGGCCAGCTAAGCCATGTGAACTTTTCAATGCATCAAAAGTAACAGTGGTGGTTTAGGATGAAAGTGAAAGTTAGAGTAGCGGGAAATGAGAAGAAAAAGGCGTTTGTTTCATGTGTTTTAGCTATGTGTTTGATTGTACATGAGAAACGTGAGGGGTTAGGTTTTGTTCGTCAGTTCGTTATTGCTGGGAGGTAAAGGAGATTCTTTCTTCGTGTGTTGTTTAACTTCACATTGTCAATATTTAGGACAAGACTGAGGATCGATGTTTCAAACTAAACTTTTCATCATGAATGGATGGATTCAAACAGGCAAGGTGGAAGGGACTGGGTCTGATAGTTGGAGCTCAGTAGCTGGAGCCAGATGCCTTTGTCCAGTAGGGTAAACAAGGCATTGATTGGGATTCTCAGTTTTATCTGTTTTCGTATATAGCTCTTCATTGATACAGGTTGTGTGGCACAGTCAGTTATGCCATATGACACTACATTGCACTTAGGTGTGTAGCATTATTTTGTTTTTCATTGTACTGTCCCCCTTCATAGTCAGGATGTATGTACTTTTCTTTGCCTATGTGAGAGGTTTTATACGATCAGGTAATGCCACAGAAAGCCTGTCGTGGTATAAAATGTATGTGTGTACTAAACGCATGCTGCACATCGTTCTGCTGTTTTTCACTTCATCTAAAATACTAGCACCAGGACTATCTCTCAAGGTGTGTGTGCATGTGTATGTTTTTTGACAAATGTGTGTGTGCGTGCGTGTGCGTGCGCGAGCGCGGGTGTGTGTGTGCACGCGTGCGTGCGCTAAAATTACCAGTTGGATATTTATTCAGTGTAAAACACCTTGCACTAAACATGCCAAAAAAAACAAGCAAAAAGAACAAAATCAGTGAAACCTACTATTCTTTTTTTTTTCCTGAACTAGCATGAGGAAGATAAAAACAAGGAGAGTTGACAAGGGGAAAAGACATGATGGGGATGATTGTAGCACAGACATTGTGATTGAAAAGATAATGTCCAGTCTTGCGACAGCTATGTCTCAGGGAATGACGGTGGTGGTGGAGGGCTGCTAGCTCTGTCTGATCAACCAATAGACATCGAGGACACACATACACGCGCGCACGCACGCACACACACACACACACACACGCACGCGCACGCATGCATGCACGCACATACAGATTCACAGACGTACTTTCTCTCTCACACACATATTCTCTCGCATTCTCTCTCTCTCTCGCTCTCTCTGTCTGTCTGTCTGTGTCTCTCTCTCTCTCTCTCTCTCTCTCTCTCTCTCTCTCTCTCTCTCTCTCTCTCTCTCTCTCTCTCTCTCTCTTTACATATACACAATTACACACACATGGGTCAGTGCATGTACGTACATTCTCTCTCTATCTCACACACACACACACACCACACACACACACACACACACACACACACACGTACACACACACTACACACACACACACTCGCACACACTCACACACACACACAACACACTCACACACATTTTCTCTCTCTCACACACACACTACACACTCTCACACCTTTTATTTCCCTTGACCTCCACTTAAACATTCAAGTTTAAACCAGTTGTGACAGTTTAATTTAAGCGAGACATGCCAACTAACCCCCAGGGGACTGAAGGGGTTAAAAGTGGCTGACCTTGTCCCTGATTTGACACCTCTGGGTCACACCTCCTCCTTACAGCTGTGGGGGAAAGTTTTGGGACACCACTATTGTTTGATAAGCTGTCTCCTTTGAGTAACTCTCCCTCAGTCTGTAGCGTTTGTGTCGTTTGCAGTCCGACCACTTTAGCACAAAAAAGGCAACGTTTGTTCCCATTCTTTCCTATAGTTTTGTATGTAGCATTTGTGTCATTTGATGTTGGATAAGTTTAGCAGGAAAGGAGACTTTTGTTCCCATTCTTTCCTATAGTTTTGTGTGTAGCATTTGTGTCATTTGAAGTCGGATAAGTTTAGCAGGAAAGGAGAGTTTTGTTCCTTTTCTTTCCCATATTTTTATGTAGTGTTTGTGTCATTTGAAGTTGGGCACATTTGGCAGAAAGGAGAATTTTATTATTATCATTATTGATGGCAAAATAATACCATCATCATTATTATCATCATCATCATCACATCATTATAATCACCATCACAATCAAACGTATTTGTGTGCGCATTTATGAGATAGCAGCATATCGCTTGTCAGGTCATTGTTTAAGCTGTTGTTCTTGACTAAGAGTCGTCTTACAATACGAGCCTTTGCTCCCGTGGGGAGAAGCCAAACATTTACATTTGTATTTTTTGGTTCAAAGTGGGCGCATTGCCTTATATCTATGACATTTCCATTTCATTGTTTTCCATAGACAACACCTGTCTTTTAAGATGTATTAGCATGTTTTGTACAGATTTGGAATTACATGGCTAATTTCTTCTGAACTCATAATCCTTTTAAAGTATTTTTGCTTATTCATGGTTATGATTCTAAACACAAATATCTGTTTGAGGGTGTAGATTAGATAAACTTCAAGAAAGAATCCATGAAGTCAGCTGAAAAGAAACAGCAAAGCAGACAAGTACATATCTCAGAAACACATTGGAAGGAAAACACACCAAGAGACACAGACCAAAGAAACTGCATAATTTATCACAAATGTGACAGAGGCTGTTATATATGAAAATGGAGAATATCACCACTTGTCCCGGTGGACGGTGAGGCAATTACCGAATTTGTGGAGAGGTGTCAGGCAACACGTGTTACAAGTCAGTTCCTATCTTTACCAATTTCCAAACACTGACTGCTATATATGAAACTGGCCTACTAACGTCCTTCAGGAGTATAAAGAGACTACAGCATAACTATATGGATGGCAGGGAGTTCAATAGTACAGCCTTGTTTCACAGGCCCAACATGCATTTTGTGCACTAGACTGGTCTTTTTTTTAAAGATCCAAGGCAGTTAGGCAGCATAGTATTCTCATTTTGGAAGACCAGACACTGACTAACGTTGACTTTTACTTGAAAGAATGGCTTTGAACATCTTGCAATTGAGAGATATAAATGTTTATCGAATCAAATACAATCAGGATGTCTATATTTAGAGCCACATTAACCACAGAGGCCATGTCAAGGTTGTCTTTCATCCGGGTTAAAGATTAAAGCTGGAATTTCAACTGTGCAAGCATATACAGAACAAAACATCAAGATCAAAGCTAATTCTGTCAATTCTTATAAACAGATATGTTTTGCTTTGTTTACTCTCTGTGTGCTTATAGATTAATAGAATTTATTGATAAAATTATAAATATAATGTTGTAAAGGTCCATGTCAGAGTCTATGGGACATGTATGCAAACAGTATGACATACACTTCCACAGTGGGAGTATAACTGCCAACAGAACAGAACCAGCAGTGTCACACACATACAAGCTGTGCCTGCTCTGACAAACAACTGAAAAGGGAAAAAAGGCTGACTTTGAAAAGACTGACTTGTATTTTTATATAATGAAAAGTGGAGGGTTTTTAAAGTGCTGAAAGGAAATTCAGTGGAGTATATTTTTAAAGTTCAACTTCTCATATTCTAATGAACTTTCTCCAAACAGTGTTTGGTTTTGGTAAAGTAGTTCCACAACAAAAACTAAAAGGAGTTGACTATTTGTGCATAAAGAGTTGGGTGTTTTTTTCAAGTTTCTCAGTAATCACTGGCTTGTGTGTGTCCTTTTGCATTTAGCAGTAAATCTCATTATAAAATCAATACAAGGCTACTCCAGGACAGATCAAGTGCATTTTACATTGTGTGAAAAATACAATTCCTGATATACAGAGCTGATGCATCTTGAGTAATCATTTCGACGTTTTTTATCCCCAAAGTCGAAATGCAGACACCTTAATAGTAATAAAAACATTCCTATATGCAAAATCTCACCATTGGTGAATGTTGGAGCTCTAGCCAAGGAATGAAAGAAGAAAGAATTCCACATTTTCTATACCAACCATATCCTCAGTGTGACCTCTTTTTTTTACGCAATTAGCCTAACTAGTGGACCCTCATAACACTCATCCTTGCTTTAAGCTGCCACAAGCAGGCAGACTTCAGACATCTTTGAAATGTTTCAATGTGCATGTGCTTTTCTATCAGCCTCTTTGAATTCCCTATCAACACTAATTTCCACATAAAAAAGCCAGCTATAACACACACACACACACACACACACACACACATGAGGGAGTAGAGGTAGAGAGTGGAGAAAAAGAGATTACTGTGGTCAAATTGATAGCCAATAGAATGAGGGATACTTCAGTGGCTGAGGTCACATGCTAACAGCAGACATCCCCCTGGGTGTGCGCAAATGCTAATGTAATGTGGGGACTGTTGGGGAGATAACTGATAGTCTGTCTTCAGGGAACTGCTTGCCACCCCCCCCCCCCCCTTTTTTTTGTTGCTAGTGTGAGGTTGTAGATAGAGCGTAGGGATGAGGGATGGGAGGAGAGTGAAACATGAATGAGGACGAACAAGCAACAAAAAATGTTGATCCCTATGTGAGAGAAAAACACTCTCTCTCTCTCTCTCTCTCTCCTTCTCTCTCTCTCTCTTTCTCTCTCTCTCTCCTCTCTCTCTCTCTCTCTCTCTCTCTCTCTCTCCTCTCTCTCCTCTCCTCTCTCCTCTCTCTCTCTCTCTCTCTCTCTCTCTCTCTCTCTCTCTCTCTCTTCTTTCTTTCTTTCTTTCTTTCTTTCTTTTCCTTAAATTATAAGTTGATTTTATTGCAGGCCATAATCAGGGCAAGGGCTGAATGAAAAAAGTATGCAAATACTTATCTGTAGCCCTTGAAAATAAAGACCATTCATGCATTGTTCATTGTTCATTGTACTCTCTCTCTCTCTGTATGTGAATGTGAGTGCGTGCATGCATGCGTCAAGTCAAGTCAAAGTCAAGTCAAAAACACTTTAATCATCCCATGAAGGGCAATTGCGTGTGTATGTTTGTGTATACAATGTGTTTGTGAGCATGTGTGTATTTCTGCATGCACGTTTTTTGCAGCAGAAAGTCTATTTGGAGGCTTTCTTCACAAATTTATTTATTTATTTATTTATCTATACCACTTTAAGTCACGAGATTTCTCTGCGTGAAATTCGGGCTGCTCTCCCCGGGGAGAGCACGTCGCCACAAGAGCAGCGCCACCCCTTGCAACTGTATTTCTTTCCCTATCAGAGTGGCTTTTTTCTAAGAATTTTGCCAGGGACAACTCTCTTGTTGCCGTGGGTTCTTTTTCATGCGCTGCATAATTTTCTGTAACACACGGGACCTCGGTTTATCGTCTCATCCGAAAGACTAGCGCCCAGACCACCACTCATGGTCTAATGGATGGGGGAAAAGTTTCGGGCCCAGACGGGATACGAACCCGGACTTTTCGCTTTCTAGACAGGCGCGTTACCTCTAGACCACCGATCCACCAATGTTGCCACATTGAAATTTCCCAGAAATAAATGGAATCATAGAAGCAAATTACCAAAGCTCTGTCCCATCCCTGGTAAAAGATGAAAAGTGCCAAGCTCAGTGACTTGACAGATAGCTTCAAGATGTGAGGGTAGGGGGTAAAGCGCTACTAGGAGTCAGACTGCAGGAAATTACAAAACTATTCTCTGGGGCTTTGGGAACCAGTGTGTATGGAGATGCAGAGAGAGAGAGAGAGAGAGAAGAGAGAGAGAGAGAGAGAGAGAGAGAGAGAGAGAGAGAACAGTCTCTTGTGTGAGTGAGGTGGTGTCCTAAGCATAGAGATGTGAACTAACACGTGCACTACATTAGTTTCTTTGACTTTTATCGTCAGTGTACATTCGGCAAACACAAATTGATGTTTGAATGAAATATTATGTAGATGGATTATGAGACAGTAAAAACCAAAGGAAAGATTTTCTTATTGTTTTAATGTGCATTTTACATCCAGTCCCTGTTTGTATGTACTTTTGTAAATTTTGTCATATGTTTCCCATCTGCAGAAATAGCCTTCTCTTTTGAAAGGCAGAACAGGTTCTAGTGTGTGTGCAATGTTCTGCATGCATTCATGTAGATGTGCGTGTGTGTGAGAGGTATCAGGCAGTGAAAACCAAGCATACAGATTGTTTTATATAAATTTGAGAGAGGGAGTTTATCAGTTTGCTGTTTATTGATGCTATAGTTGTGTATTCTTTTGTGAATTTTATGCAGTTTCTTTTTCAAGAATGAATAAATGCAGAAAGGGAGAGGAATGAGTTTTAAAAGGAGTAGAAATGGTGTCTTTATTTGAAATCAGCATATAGTTAAGAATGCAAAGTATCTATCTGCATCTGTCTGTCTGTCTGGCACCTCTCTCTCTCTCTCTCTCCTCTCTCTCTCTCTCCTCTCTCTCTCTCTCTCTCACATCACCATCCACACACCACCCATCCCACACACACACACACAACTACACACATACATACACACCATCAATTTTCAAGCCCTAACCACTCCTACCCACACTCAGAGTAAAGGGAGGCAAGCAATCCTCTGTAGACAGACTATCAGTTATCTTACCACCAGTCCCCACACCACATTAGCATTTGCGCACCCCCCCCCCCCCCCCCCCCCCCCCCTTCCCCCCAGGAGGGTGGTATCCCATGTTAGCATGTGACCTCTACCACTGAACTTTCAGTCATTCCATTGGCTATCAATTTGCCCACAATAATCTCTTTTTCTCCACTCTCTACCTCTATGTAGATCCCTCTGTGTGTGTGTGTGTGTGTGTGTGTGTGGTAAGGGGGGGAGGGGCAGAAGAGAAGATGGTATTTATATACAGAGGTAGAAGGAATATGTTCTGTGTATATAGGCATGGGTGAGAGATGTTTTGTCTACATGAAGATTGATGGAAGATTTTTTTCCGACAAAGAAATGCAAGGGATGCATCATCTGTATAGGGATATGTGAAAATGTGCTCTATAGTCAGAGCACATGTACTATTGTATGAGCAGTCGAAGTACCCTCTGCATTATAAAGAAACCCAGAAAGTAAAAACCTGTTACAAAAAGGCCACAACCTAAAATAAATGTAGCTGTGACTTCAGTATTTTGACGATGTGTAGATGTCCTTTCCCTGACTTCATTTCTGTCTGTTTTTGGATTCGAATGAACATAAATAGCATGCCATCACCTTGTATCGACTGACGATGTGCAAAATAACTTAAACATAGCTGAAATACATGTCGGAATCCTAATCAATTCTTTAACAAAAATAGTATCTAAGTTCATGACTTTGATTTTTCTCTTATGATTTTTCTCATATGTTTTCATTAGCACTGTATATCTTTTTTTGTTTTATAGAGTATGGCTGTAAACGTATTTTTGCTTTAGAAATTGAATTAACAAATGTACAAAAGCATACATAGGAGACGTGTGTGTTTTTCTATTCTTTGATGAGGATTTCTGGGAGAGAGATAGATAGATATAGATATATATATATAGATATAGATAGATATATATATATATATAGAGAGAGAGAGATATATATATATATATACATTATAAGCATACAAATATATATATAAAGAGGCAAGGTGTTTGTGTGTGTTGTGTGTGTGCATCTCCATCTACATACAAACACATCAAAGTGACTAAAGCACTAGCACTAACAGTTCTGAACATATGTTTATCCAGAAAACAATTTTCAAGCAGACCTGTCTGTCCTTAGCTGTAAGTAACAATGTATATAACGTAACTTTTTTGTATGGGTCCATCCTCTCCTATCTATCTCGAGCCTATATTATGTAGGCCAGTCTGTGCCTCTCCGGAAAGTTTGTTTGGGAATTGCTGAAGACGGGAAGTGACTTGTAGTGCGTGTTGGCTCACACCTCTGTGGCAATACAGTCATCACCTTGCTGTCCACAGGGATCAGTGTGGCCGACATCCTCCATCTCCATATACAGGGCCTTCTGTCAGGTTTCTGATGAGTTCTGGACTTAGTGGAGTCTCTGTTTCTGTACTGTGTGTAGGGGGAGGGGTGTGTGTGAGTGTGTGTGTGTGTTGTGTGTGAGTGGTGTGTGTGTGTGTTTATGTTTTGAAGGTGTGTGTGTTGTGTGTGTGTGTGTTGTGTTGTAGGTGTGTATATGAGTGTGTTTGTGTGTGTATTTTCTATGTCTTTGTCTTTGTTGTCCTCCTGGTTTTGTTGTAACTTTTGCTGTATCTTTCTGGCAGTTTCAAGAATTGTATGTTTAAACATAATATGTTCTCAGTTCATCACTAGGAAGAGAGTATTTGGAAATAATGCCATGGCCTGACTTGACCCCCCCCCCCCCCCCCACCCCCTTCAATTCTTACAGAAGTTTTTGATACGCCACACTGAAACTTCCAGGCAGTGTACTTCTAGTGAGTTGAACTTGGTAGAGCCATTCCATCTCAAGAACACAGATTGCATGCTGGGTATCGCCGTATCATTTATACCACCAACAATTGCTGACCTACTTTTCTACAAAATTGCATGCACAATGTGTTATGGCACACAAGACTGTGCTTTTACTGTCTTACCTAAAAGACTTCAGAGAACAGCATCCGAAACAGTGTTAACTCTGGAAGGGTAAAAAAAAAAGTTCTTTCAAACAGGCAGACCAGCAGTGACTCAAAAATCTGTGATTCCCATCAGAACATGAGTTCAACAGTCTACTCGTTTTTGTGATGAAACAAACCTCCTTGTTGAAACAGATGATTATGAAACAGGTTAGGGGTCTCTACTAGTTCAAATCAAAAGAGAAAAATGATTCCTCAGCATTGTCTCGTGAGAAGGAGTTGAGCTGAAAACTGTTAATGTCAAGTGTTTAGATGGAACCAAAACTTCTCTGTCTCTTTCTGTATGACTGTCTGTTTCTCTCTCTCTCTCTCTCTCTCTCTCTCTCTCTCTCTCTCTCTCTCTCTCTCTCTCTCTCTCTCTCTCTCTCTCTCTCTCTCTCTCTCTGTGTGTGTGTGATGATGCATGCATAGTGCATTTAAATGCAAACATAGACACAGACACACACACACACACATACACACACAGTATGCTTGCTCTTTCACACAAACATAAACATCATCATCTTCATCCATCTGACCCCCAATCCACCACCCACCCCCCATCAAAAGAAAAGGGAGGCAAGCAGTCCCAACAGACAGACACTCAATGGAGACAAGCAGTCCCTGTAGACTATCAGTTATCTCCCCAACCGTCCCCACATGACATTAGCATTTGCCCACACCCAGGGGGATGTCTGCTGTTAGCATGTGACCTCAGCCACTGAAGTATCCCTCATTCTATTGGCTATCAATGTGACCACAGTAATCCCCTTTTCTCCACTCTCTACCTCTATGTAGATCTCTCTCTTTCTCTCACTCTCTCAAGTGGGAGAAAACAGATGTGTGTGCATGCTTGAGAGAGTGTGTGGCAATGTATGCCTATGCAGATATATTGTGCTGCTAGCTTACTATTACATTAAAGGCGCAGGCAACGTTAAAGTATGCTAATAAACAAGGAAACAAACCTGAAAAAAAAAGAAAACTTTCTGGCTTATTATTTTTAATTTATACTGAGTCCTCCCTCTCTCTCTCTCTCTCTCTCTCTCTCTCTCTCTCTCTCTCTCTCTCTCTCTCTCTCTCTCTCTCTCTCTCTCTCTCTCTCTCTCTCTCTCTCTCTCTCTCTCTCTCTCCCCTCTCTCGTATTGTATGTATGTGAATGCTTATTCTGTAACCCCTGGAAAATAAAGATCATTCATTCATTCATTCATTCATGCATTCATTCGTTCTCTCTCCCTCGTGTGTGCGTGTATGTATGTATGTATGTGCGTCCGTGTGTATGTGTGTGTGTGTGTAGGTGTGTACTGTGTTTGTGTGTGCATGTTTGAGTGTGTCTGTGACAATGACAATGACAAATTCTTTTATTTCGAGGATAATGAATAAGCACCCATGTGCTATTTTACATCCAGTCCCCGACCTTAGGGATATAAGAGAGAGAGACACACTGTGTGTTGGAGTGGAATTGAACCTAAGACTTTTCGTGTTTTTTGTCTACCTGCTGTGAGTGTGTGTGTGTGTGTGCATGTGTGTGCGTGCATGCTTGTGTGTGTGCGTGCGTGAGCATGTGTGTGTGTATGCTCGCAAGGAGAGGGACCTTGTATGGAGACCAGTAGTAGTGGCAGGCAGGAAAGGCCATTGTGTGTAGAGGGAAATGGAAGAGTGGCGTCCTCTTTGCTCCACACAGGGAGGGAAGGGAGCTGTTGTGTTGGCAGGAAGAGGGAACAAAAATGCAATCTGTACAAGGAGGGGGCCCAGTAGTAGCACTGTCTTCTACAAGGAGACCGACAATGTGCAAGCGCGTGCACGTATATACACACACGCGCAGGCAGGCACGCGCACACGCATACACATACACGCACATGCTGTGGGTGCATACACAGACGCATACACGTATGCACTCGAGTATTCACACACACACACGCGTACATACACACACACACGCACGCACACACATACACACACACTAATATCACTGAATGTGAACAGATGTTAAAGGCATACACGTGTGCGCATACATATGCACGCTCACACACAGAGAGCACACACACTCACACACGCATGCGCGCACGCACACACGGAGATCGTTGAGATGGTCGTAGTAGTAAAACACAATAATACACTTGTATTCTTTGCATTATTTTGGTTTCTTCTTTTTCGTTTTCTGTGAGAAATGATTTTTACGATGGATGGCTTGATGAAAACAGCAAATTTGATGGGGAAAAAATACGACTTGGACATACTGGTGATGTCACTGGCAGTTCAGAACACCAGTAGAAACAAACGTATCTCTGTAAACATATTTTATTGATGTTTTGTCTAACAACATCCTGAGTGAAAAAAGTGCTATATTAAAGAACTCTCTCTCTCTCTCTCTCTCTCTCTCTCTCTCTCTCTCTCTCTCTCTCTCTCTCTCTCTCTCTCTCTCACTCTCTCAAACACACAGACACTACACACATTACCACCACAAACACATGCATTAATAATCATTGTCTTTATCTGGTATCACTATATATATATATATATATTATATATATATATATATATAATATATATATATATATATCTTGTGCATATAATAACATCTATATCTATCTATTGATATAATATATAATATTATATGTATCCATATATATGTGGATATAATATACATACATACAACAAGTTTTGTGTATATATAACATATATACATGTATATATAATATACATAATATACATATATACAAAAAGTTATGTGTATATATAATGTCTATACCTGTATATGTATCATAGATAAAATATATAATCATGCATCATCATCATCATCATCAATACCCATCCACCCTGATCTCATAATGTTGCCCATCCTTCCTTGAAGTACAGCTGAAGCTTGATGGAGGGAGACACACCAGCACCCTACAGACGGTGTATCCATCACACAGTTATGTATGATATTGCCATCACCAGGCCCTGCATCAAATTGACATTCGCCAACACTGCGCTCTACTGGCTTGTTTCGTTGTTTTGAGCCCGTACATAGCGCTGTATTGGCCTTTCTGATCGCTAATCTGTTTCTAGGATGTCATCACATTCCTTTAACCTTTTTCGAGAGTGTGTGGGGGTGGGGGGATGGGGGAGGGAGGTGTGTGTGTGTGTTGTGTGTGTGTGTGTGTGTGTGTGTGTGTGGTGTGTGTGTGTGGTGTGTGTGTGCTGTCTGTCCTGTCTGTCTGTTTGTGTCTGCGTGTCTGTGTATGTCTGTATCTGTGTTTGTATCTATGGCAGCGGTGATGGTCGTCTTCTGTGTATCTGTATAATTATATGGTGATAGCGATGGTTGTGGTGATACGTGTGTGCGTGCGCGCGCGCGCGAGCGTGCGTGCGTGCGTGGTGTGTGTTTGTTTGTGTTTGTGTGCGTATGTGTCTATGTTTCTGTGTCCAGTCTGTGTTTTTATCTATGGTGGTAGTTATGGTTGTGGTAGTGTGCGTGCGTCTGTGTCTGTCTGTGTATGTGCGCGCGCCCTCGCATATACACGCACCTGATACGTGTGGATATGAGTGTGACAGACAGACAGACAGACAGACAACAGATAAGGAGTTAACCTTGTCTGGAACACTGGTAGACAGATGTCATCAGCGTAGGAAGATGAGACAGATAGAGATGAACAGGGCCGACTGGCCAATCACAATCACTGACATTCTGAGACAGCGCCAATGAAAAGCTCTGGCACTTTGAGAGAATGGCGTTTTTTGGCGATAATGTATGTCAGTGAGAAATGATGACGTGACAGGGTTGCTCTACCATGAAAGTGGCATTACGTCAGAGACGGTTCTGTGAATGAATTGCCAGTCTGACGTGACCAGACGCTGATACGTCATGGAGATTGGGAGAGTGGCTACTGGGATGATGACGTGACGCGTTAAGAGAGTTGCGTGGTGAAAGAGTTTATTTATCATCTATTCTTTTATTTCGAGGACAATGGAATAAGCACTCATGTGCTTTTTTTTTTACATCCAGTCCCCGTGTGTATGCAGTTTTGTAAATTTTGTCATCCGTTCCCACCGGTACACAATGGCCTAATCTTCCGAAAAGCGGAACGGGTTTTTCACGTGTGCGCAAGATGTTCTGCTTGCCTTTGCACATGGGACCTCGGTTTATAGTCTCATACGAAGGGGTGGTACTACGAGAGAACTGTTCCTTGAGAGAAAGCAGACTGTATGTATTCATTACATGCACTTGGTTTAAACAGAATGCTAGTAGTTCGGAGAAACAAGTAGCACTAATACATGAAATGAGTACAACAAGCATCGCTGTTTCTTATTGCAGCCACTTAGTCTCGAGCTAGTCTTTATCTCATCATCATCATCGCTATTCTCCTAAGTCGTGCAAAAGAAGAAAAAAAAAGGTTCTCAGCAGTCATCAGGATAGAAAGTGGTATAGTTAGAAACAGAGACACACAGAGAAAGAGGCAGACAGACGAACAGAGAGAGAGAGAAAGAGAGAGAGAGGGAGAGAGAGAGAGAGAAATTTGACATTTTAATTTATTTTTAGGGGTCATATTTTGTATTCATCCAGTCCCAGAGAGAGAGAGAGAGAGAGAGAGAGAGAGAGAGAGAGAGAGAGAGAGAGAGAGAGAGAGAGAGAGAGAGAGAGAGAGAGAGAGAGAGAGAGAGAGATTCGAAATATGAATGTATTTTTAAGGGTTATACTTTTTCATCCAGTCCCAGAGAGAGAGAGAGAGGGGGGGGAGACACACACACACACACACACACACTACACACTACACACACACACACACACCACACACACACACACACACACACACACACACACACACAAGAGAGAGAGAGAGAGAGAGAAGAGAGAGAGAGAGAGAGAGAGAGAGAGAGAGAGAGAGAGAGAAGAGAGAGAGAGAAGAGAAACAGAACAAAACAACACACCACCTATGTTCTTCACAGAGAGAGAAAACAAAAAAACAAACCCCGAACTTCGAACACGATGGAAACGCACAGCCTCTAAGGTTCCCTATGTCAAGACAGACAGACACTTACCACTCAGACCACGCAGAGAGCCAGCGCCCACCTGGGCCCAGCCTGCAGCTACCTGATGAGATGCTAACTGATGCCACACCTCTACTATGACCTGTCGGAGGCGCCACGCCATCAGGACTTGAACCCTGGCCCTTCAGACCCCACGGGGGACCGTAGCCTTCAGGCCCGCTAATTCCTCCGTCCCATCAGTTAATTGCTCGGGGATGGACCCGGTGCCGATGAATAATTATCATTCCACTTCAGCCTGGCTGGGTCGTTGCCTTGTTGTTGTGTGTGGTGGTGAGGATGTTAAGGAAAAGGTATCGTGCGGTTTTTGGTAGAAAGAAAAACCCAACATTGCTGTGGTGGTAATGTTAAGAAAATGTGTCCTGCGTTACTTGGTAGAAAAAAAACCAACAACAGTCCACCAACCTTGTGGTGGTCATGTTAAGGAAAAGTATCTTGCGTTTCTTAGTAGAAAAAAACGACAGTCCAGCATTGTGGTGGTGGTAATGTTAAAGGAAAAGTATTCTACGTTTCTTAGTGGGAAAAGATCCAACTATCCATCCTTGTGGTGGTAATGTTAAGGAAAAGTATCTTGCGTTTCTTAGTAGAAAACCCCCTATATGTTGGGTGCTTTGTAGTGTGGGTGTTAAGAGAATTTGTAGTGCGGTTTTGGGTAGAAATTTATCCAGGTTCGGTTTATTTCTGCTTGCATTATGAACATTCACATTAGCACTCAGGCGGATGGGCAAATACACAGGCAAATACGCACGCACGCACACGCACGCACCCACGCATACTCACACAAACACACACACAGGCACGCACGCAAGCACACATACACACACATGACAAAATTTACAAAACTGCATACACACGGGGACTGAATGTAAAATAGCACATGAGTGCTTATTCCATTATCCTTGACATAAAAGAATAAAAAAGAAAGAATAAACACACGTGCAGTGTTAAAACTGCATATACTCGGGGATTGGATGTAAAATAGTACATGAGTACTTATACCATTATCCTCGAAATGAAGAGTAAAATAAATATACACACACCACAACACAAACACATACACACATTTACACACACACAACACACACACCACACCACAGCAACAACACACACACACACACACACACAGAGTCACGACTCACACACACACACGTACACACACACACACACACACACACACACACACACACACACACACACACACACAACTCACACACTAAATACAAACCTACAACAACTACAACAACCAAATAAAAACCCTCAAATAAACGGAGAAGAAGATGAGAAAAAAGAAAGAGCAAAGAAAAAAGTGTATGTGTGTGTGTGGGGGGGGGGGGGGAGGGGGGGGGGCGTAGGGTTAGGAAGAAAATTGCCTCCTAATAAGCACAAACACCAGAAATGAACACGGCAACAAAAATGGTTCCCCCAAGTCCAAAAACCAAACGAGAAAGGCATCAATAAAAAAAGAAAACAATCCCGACATTTCTATTAAAGCGGCACTGTTACAAACAATGCTTTATTGCCCGGCTTCTTTTACCCACGACGTCATAAAAATCCGATTCGTAATTACAAAAGGGGGGTGGGGGGAGGGAGAGAGAGAGGGGGAGTGAGAGAGAGAGAGAGAGAGACAGAAGAGAGAGAAGAGAGAGAGAGAGAGAGAGAGAGAGAGATCACAGGAAGCTTGACGAGAGAGAAGAGAAGGGAGGAGAGAGACAGAAAAGAGAGAGAAGAGAGAGAGAGAGAGAGAGAGAGAGAGAGAGAGAGAGAGAGAGAGAGAGATGACAGGAAGCTTGAGGAGAGAGACAGAAAGAGACAGATAAAGAGAGAGAGGAGGGAGAGAAAGACAGAAAGAGAGAGAGATAGAGAGATGACAGGAAGCTTCACGGAGACAGAGAGAGAGAGAGAGACAGAGAGAAAGTGAGAGAGAGAAGATGATATAGACAGGCAGACAGACACAAAAGTGAGACACAGAGAGAGGGGGGGAGGGAGAGAAAGAGAGAGAGAGAGACAAATGAGAGAGAGAAGATGATATAGACAGGCAGAGAGCAGACACAAATGAGACGAGAGAGAGAAGGTGATAGAGACAGCAGAGACAGACACAAAGTGAGACAGACACAGACAGAGAAAAGGGGAGTGGGGGGGGGGGGGGGATAAGGGTTATTTTATAGAAAGAAACACATAGATGATGTCAGTCTTGAGAAAGAACAAGAATGGGAGAAGAAAATGAGAAAGAGAGGATGAAAATAGAAGAACATGGGTGGTGGAAGGGCGGGGGGTGGGGGGGGGGGGGGAACAAGAGGAGAGGAGGAAGATGAGGAGAAAGAGGATGTGGTGATGATGACGATGTTTTTGTTGTTGCGATGATGAAGATGATAATGGTGAGTGATGATGATAATGACAATGATAACGATGAAGAAGAAATGCAAAGTGAAGAAGAAGAAGAAACAAAAAAGAAAGAATAAAACTACAATGATAATGATAACGATAACGATAACCGTGAGAGTCTAAAGAACAAAACCCCATACAGACGAAAAGAGACAAGGAAAGAAAGACAGACACAAACAAAAGAATGAACAACAACAAAACAACCAACACAGGTAAAATTACACAGGTAAAAAATTTTTTTACTCATCTAGGTAATAAACTGAAAACACAAGACAAGGCAAACGACAGAAAGAGAGAGAGAGAGAGAGAGAGAGAGAGAGAGAGAAGAAGAAGAGAGAAGAGCAGAGAGAGAGACAGAGACAGAGACAAAAGAGACAGAGAGGAAAAAAACCTTTTCTGCACCATCAGAAAGAAACCCATGACAGCTTGTGGTATATCGCTGACCATACCTATCAGCGTTTATTGGCCCCTCCACAACACATACACACACACACACACACACACACACACACACAGACAACACACACACACGCACACACACACACACACGCACACACACACACACATACACACACACACACACAGGTGGCGGGAGTATTGGGGGAGGTAATCAACAAAAGGTGATATGTATTAGCAATCGTGTTAGGGGAGATAATTAACACAAGGTGATATTTATTACCAATCGTGTTGGGGAGATAATGACCAAAAGGTGATATTTATTAGCAATCGTCTGCGCTGCGCTGTGTGTTTCTTTGTTCAACCACAGCTGAATTCTGTCTTGGCCTCGAAAAGAAAAAAAAAACAACTTGGACACGCACGCGAGAATACGGGTGTATCATTATGTAAGCTAGTCTGTCCATGAATATCTGGGGTTTTATTTGTCCGTGTCTGTCTTTTTCTTTGACGCTAGTTGGCTGGCTGGCTGACTGGATGGCTTTCTGTCTGTCTGTCTGTCTCTCTGTCTGTCTCCTCTCTCTCTCTCTCTCTCTCTCTCTCTCTCTCTCTCTCTCTCTCTCTCTCTCTCTCTCTCTCTCTCTCTCTCCCCACTCTCTCTCTCATAAGCGTGCTTAATCATTGTCTTCGAAGTAAACGAATTTGATCTTATTCTCTCTCTCTCTCTCTCTCTCTCTCTCTCTCTCTCTCTCTCTCTCTCTCTCTCTCTCTCTCCTCTCTCTCTCTCTCTCTCTCTCTCTCTCTCTCTCTTTCTATGTCTGTGTGTGTGTGTGCGTGTGTGTGTGTATGTGTGTGTTAGACAAAGAGAGTTTCTATATGTGCGTATGTGTGGGTGTTTCTGTATGTGTGTGTGTTTCTGTGTCTGGTGTGTGTGTGTGTGTGTGTGTGTGTGTGGTGTGTGTGTGTGTGTGTGTGTGTGTGTGTGTGTGTGTGTGTGTGTGTGTGTGTGTATTAGGGAGAGAGTTTCTGTATGTGCGTGTTTGTTTGTTTGTGTGTGTGTGTGTGTGTATGTGTGTATTAGAGAGGGGTTTCTGTATGTGTGTGTGTGTGTGTGCGCGCGCGGATGCGTGCATGCGTGCGTGCGTGCGTGCGTGTGTGCGTGCGGTGTGTGTGTGTGTGTGTGTGTGTGTGTGTGTGTGTGTGTGTGTGTGTGTGTGTGTGTGTGTTCCTGTGCCCTGGTGTGTCTATGTCTGTGTCCGTGTGTGTGTGAAGATAATGAGCAATCACATCTCACTCTTAAAACAAAGTTTAGCAAGCCAAACTTTCCCAATTAGTTTTGAGGTTGGTTTTGTTTTGTAAAGAAAAACAAACTATTTAGACGAAGCGAAATGTCAACAGAATTTGTTTTTTAAAAAGAAGATGCTGAACAAACAACCAACAATACAAACGAGATACAAAAGAAAAACCAATTTGTAACGAAGCTAAAACCTTCACAAAAACACAGGCAATGGCTGTTGACGATATATCGAGTGTTAATTCCAAACACACACACACACACCCCAACACACTCACACGCACGCACACACACACACACACACACACACACACACACACACACACACACACACACACACACACTCACACACGATCCTGCATCTCGCAACGTCATGCAATCCCATAGGAGCTTTTCATTATTTAGGTTCATAATTTGCTTTGTCTTGTGTTGGGGGGTTTTAAGAAAAAGTCTCCTTTATGTGAGCATGGAAAGATAGAGATCAGAGAAATCCCTGCAATAAACACGCGGCCAAAAGATTGACCCGTGCCTTTATTAGACATAAACAACGAAGAAGAGGTTGCCCCCCCACCAACCACACACACACACACACACACACACACACACACACACACACACACACACACACACGCACTGTTTACCGTTGTTGTTATTGCTGTGTTGTTGCTGTTTGTGAGAGTGGTTATTATCATCATTATCGTTAGTATTATCATTCTTCTTCTTCTTTTTGTTATCATCATTATTATTACTATTATTATCATCGTCGACGCCATCGTCGTTGTTGTTGCAGTCGTCGTTGCTGTTGCTGTTATGAGTATCATTAATGTCATCATCGTCATCATTTTTTTAAATCGTCATCATCATTATTATTATTGTTGTTATCATTATTATTATCATTATTATTATCATCATCATCATCATCATCATCATCATCATCATCATCATCACTGGTTTGTTTGTTGCTTCGAGCCTTTTCTTTTCCTTTTGAGGGGGGGGGGGGGGGGGGGTCTTGTTTTTACTTTTTCGGTCCTCGTCTTTTTTTGGTGGAGTAGGGGGGGGGGGGGGGGGCGGGTTGTGGCTTTAAGAAAGTTTTGATGGATGGCTCAATGTTTAAAAAAAATCACAAGCGGAGTAGCACCTATGCGTGTGTACACACATGCGTCTTGTGTCTAATATCACTTAATGTGAAAAGTCGTTAAATTAAAGAACACACACGCGTGTATGTGAAGGGGAGGGAAGGGGTGTCGTTGTTGTTAACATCATTGCCATCGCTAACAGCAGTGAATGGCTAGTATAGATAGAGGGGGTTTTGTTTGGGTTTGGGTTTTTTACTGACGTGTTTGAATGTGAAAGAACGGGTGGTGTGATAATGTGACCTCCTATGACGATTTTTGTTTTTGTTTTTGTTCTATTTTCCTTTTTTTTGGGTGTATTGGTTGTTGTCTATTCCTCTTTCAGTCATGTTCTTTTTCTAATGGTTTTTTTGGGGGGTCTCAGTTTGTTATTGTTATGGTGGTTATTGAGGATGTTACTGTTGTTCTATGTAAATGCATTGCTTAGTCAGTGTACCATCTGGAAATTAAATTTTGACATTAGCTTGCACACGCACGCGCGCGCGCGCACGCACGCACGCACGCACGCACGCACAACACACACACACACACACACACACACACACACATCACAAAAGTGCTTGTCAGTGATAAATCTGAACTCAGATAAAACTTACAAAACTTTATTTTGTAAGCAATACAGACGCATGTGTTTCTTTTGTGTTACGATGAAACTAATTAGAATAGTAGTGGTAGTCGTCGTTTTAGGAGGAGGAGTAGCAGCAGTAGCAGCAGCAGCAGTAGCACCAGCAGTAGAAGCACAATGATCAGTAGCATAAACAGCTCTAATGAAGGAGGCTAAGTAGCAGTTAAAAAAATAACAGTAGAAATATGAAAACAACAATCACTACCACAGCAATGGCAGCTGAGAAGTAACAAGCAGATAAAACAAAAAAAACCGACAAAATCAGTATTGACAACAACAACAACATCAGCAACAACAACAACAACATTCAAGACGAAAGTTATAGCTAAACTAGCATTGTCCACAAGAAAAACATAGCATTGTTCAGACTCAGTTCACCCCTCTGCTTGCTGACATTTGAAAGAGTTGGGTTTTGTTTTTAATTAACCTGCACGGCTGGAGACTGGCGTGGGTGTTGGTTTGTCAACCAGCAGATAATTATACTGACTTCTCAGGGCAAAAGCATTTTGCCTTCTACGTGATAAAGGGAACTTAGTAAGGATAGGTTAGTGAGCCATCATTGCCCATATAAATGAAACGCATCACATCATTGTTAATATTATTAAGCGCTTCGATTTGTTTGTTTTACAAGATTTAGCGCTATATAAATTCCATATATTATTATTATTATCACCATTATTATGCCTTTTGTTATTATTGATAACACCGTCCTCCTCCACCTCCTCCTCTTCTTCCTCCTCCTCCTCATCATCGTTGTTGGTGTTGTTGTTGTTGTTGTTATCATCATCATTATTATCATTATTACTATTACTATAACCCGATGCGTCATTATCATTGTTAGAATTATTAGCCTAGTATTGTTGTTGTTATCCCTCACTCATTATCACGCCACCCTTC
>CM054153.1:45843966-45863966 GCA_028751875.1 Rapana venosa
TCTCACTGTCCCCCCTCTCTCTCTCTCTCTCTCTCTCTCCTCTCTGTTTGTCTCCTTTTCTCTCTTTCCCTCTGCCTCTCTGTCTATGTTTGTCTCATATTCCCTTCCTCCTTCCTTCTCTCTCTCAGTACCCCCCCCCCCCTCTCTCTCTCTCTCTCTCTCTCTCTCTCTCCCTCTCTCTCAAAGACATAACTCTCTTTAAATCTCTGACATAGTCATCAAGCACACAAAACGTTTTGGGAATGCTTGTTCACAGACGAATACATCATTACAGTGTCTATTATTGTCCCCCAATAACGTCTTATTGCCGTCATCATTTTGCTTCAAGATAGCATCACCCTGTTTATTCCAGCAAAACGCTCTTAACTCTCTCTCTCTCTCTCTCTCTCTCTCTCTCTCTCTCTCTCTCTCTCCCCTCTCTCTCTCTCTCTCTCTCTCTCTCTGTAACTCTTATGTTCTATTAGGTTAAGCTCTGTCTGAACTCTCTCTCTCTCTCTCTCTCTCTCTCTCTCTCTCTCTGTGTAACTCTGCTCTATTAGGTGAAAGCTTTGTCTGAACTGTTTCTGTAACTCTGTGTTCTATTAAGTAAAGCTCTGTCTGAACTCTTTCTATAACTCTGCTTTCTTTTCTATTAGGTGAAAACTCTTGTCTGAACTCTCTGTGTTCTATTAGGTGAAAGCTCCGTCTCCTGTTGGTTATTTTTCTTCTCTATATTATCTTCCGTTTCTGCGTGCCTCCGACAGAGATAATTGCTTCTCTGTCTCTGTGTCTCTGTCTCTGTCTCTGTCTCTCGCTCTCTATCTCTCTCTCGCTCTCTCTCTCTCGCTCTCTCTCTCTCGCTCTCTCGCTCTCTCTCCCTCTCTCTCTCTCTCTCTCTCTCTCTCTCTCTCTCTCTCTCTCTCTCTCTCTCTCTCTCTCTCTCTCGCTGCAAATTGTCCGGATAATGGTCGCTCAGTGAAGTAGTGAGACGATGTCTACAGAGAACTTACCTGATGCGTATGCCTGTGAAAACAACCTACTGAGTTACTTAGACTTAGTCATCTTTAATGTAGACAGTAATAGTTGTGACTGGTCATCGTTCTGTCTTGATGGTACAGAAGGGGTTAATTGTTGGGGGTGTTGTTGTAATTTTTAGTTCTTTTCGTAAGATTTTTGTAATACTTGTTTTGCTCTGTGTTCAAGTCGCAGTAATCTAACAAACAAAAAACCGAGTGTGACACGACAGCCAAAAATAACCATCACTTTAAACTACCGTTTGTAATATCTTTAGAAATTAAAATTCACGAATTCGTGTCACAATGTTTTAACTTAATGAATCAGCCAAACTTGATAGAAGTGGAAGGAAAGGGAAAAGTAGCAGTTGTTGTTAGTGTCACGGTAACGGCGGTAAAACAGTAACAGCAGTATTCGTGGTTACATGGTAATGCCAGTAGCCTAAAACTGTTACCGCTTTCAATGAAGCAAAAGCAATGGATAAAGAAGCATACAAAAGACAACGAAAACAAAAACCAAGCAGCAAATTGAATGACGGCTAGTATGATTTCACAGTGGATTACTTTGGGGCATAATACAGACAACACTCTCTGATCTTGACAAGGGCCTATCTGTCAGTGCTGTTCATCATCAAAGTGCTCTAGCTCTGACCTGGAGCTGTACAATCAAACGGCTCTTTTTGCCCGAAGTCGAAATGCAGATACCTTAACGGTGGGCAAAAAACGGTCGCGTATGTGCAAAACGTTTACCTCGGAGCTCTTGCAGAGGAGCACCACCAACAAACGGCTCTTTGATGTTCATGCTGCAGCATGCAAGAACTGCTGAAGGCTCAATCCTTGTAGCTCTTTCACGCATAAGTTGAGCCATCATAATAATGTAGTTTACAATATAGCCACAGTGTGATCAGAGGGTTTTTTCAACTTCATCATTAAAACAGCTTAATATATTTCAAGCTGGGATAAGAAAATATCAAGATGTACAGAATGATATTTATTTATTTTTCATTTATTCTTTTATTTCGAGGATAATGGAATAAGCACTCGTGTGGGTTTTTATCATCCAGTCCCCGTGTGTATGCAGTTTTGTAAGCGGTATAAACACATACAAACTTAATTCTAATTCTGTACCATTAACCACCAGCCGCTTTGTAATCCAAACATCCAAACCAAAGACTGTTAAGATCCTTCTGAAGCTAACCTGTCGATGTCCTGAGTCATGACATACATACCTGAGTTATGACATACATACCTGAGTCATGACATACATACCTAAGTTATGACATACATACCTGAGTCATGACATACATACCTGAGTCATGACATACATACCTGAGTCATGACATACATACCTGATCCATGACATACATACCTGAGTCATGACATACATAACTAAATCATGACATACATACCTGAGTCATGACATACATACCCAAGTCATTACATACATACCTGAGTCGTGACATACATAACTAAGTCATGACATACATACCTGAGTCATGACATACATACCCAAGTCATGACATACATACCTAAGTCGTGACATACATACCTGAATCATGACATACATACCTAAATCATGACATACATACCTAAATCATGACATACATACCTAAGTCATGACATACATACCTAAGTCATGACATACATACCTAAGTCGTGAATACATACCTGAGTCATGACATACATACCTAAGTCATGACATACATACCTAAGTCATGACATACATACCTAAGTCGTGAATACATACCTGAGTCATGACATACATACCTGAGCCATGACATACATACCTAAGTCATGACATACATACCTAAGTCATGACATACATACCTAAGTCATGACATACATACCTAAGTCGTGAATACATACCTGAGTCATGACATACATACCTAAGTCATGACATACATACCTAAGTCATGACATACATACCTAAGTCGTGAATACATACCTGAGTCATGACATACATACCTGAGCCATGACATACATACCTGAGTCATGACATACATACCTAAGTCATGACATACATACCTAAGTCATGACATACATACATGAGTCATGACATACGTACCTAAGTCATGACATACATATCTGAGTCATGACATACATACCTAAGTCATGACATACATACCTAAGTCATGACATGCATACATATACATACATACCTGAGTTATTACATACACACAGCTAACACACATTAAACAGAGCACTGACTGGAGTGAGTCACGGTTCTCCACCTCTGTCCTTACAATTTCACCCCTGACGGGCCAGGATCACTTATGCCATGGGAAGGGAGGACCCTCAGTATCACCAGCTGCTCATCTCATCTATGGCTGCACTGGGGTTTGCCCAGGTCTTCAAGCCTGCTCCATGCCTGGTATGCTGACATGCAGTTTGCCACAGCATACCCAAGCAACTTCCAAACTGGTTTTGTTATGATTTTTCACTCCCACCATCGTCCGATTCTCACGCCCCTCTGCTTTTCAGTTGAATTCTTTGTTGGTCCTCTTTTTCCATTTATCTTTCGGTCGGAAACTAAGAGTGCATTCATACATGCACACACGCGCGTGCGCGCGCACACACACACACACACACACACACACACACACACACACATACACACACGCACGCACACACACGAACACACACGAACACACTCATACATTGAGTGCCGGTGGGAACAGATGACAGAATTCATAAAACCACATACACACGGGGACTTGATGTAAAAAAAACAAAGGCACATAAGTGCTTATTCCATTATCTTAGATATAAAAAATAATATAAAATAAAATAAAAAATTTTAAATACACACATACATCCCATACCATCACGTCTTTATTTTTTTCTACATCTTTCCGGTGTAAATAAGGTCGTCAATCGCACCACAGAAGTATGAATGATTCAGCAGATATGCAAAATGCATAGTCCATACCAGAAACAGCATTGCCTTGAACTTTAAAAAAACAAAACAAAGATGGAGGAAAATAAAAACTATGAGAAAGCGTTGTGGCCTGAGCCATCACATCACGGACAAGATCAGGAACTGTAACCTTGTCATTCCACGGAGGGCAGGCTGGTTATCTCCCTGGATTTAAAGCATTGCAATGGTTTTGAACCGAGTGTGTGTGTGTGTGTGGTGTGTGTGTGTGTGTGTGTGTGTGTGTGTGTGTGTGTGTGTGTGTGTGTGTGTGTGTGTGTATGTGTGTGTGCGAGAGAGAGACAGAGACAGACAGATAGACAGAAAGAGAGAGACAGAGAGAGAACGTGCGGGTGTACATGTAGTGTATGTATTCAGTTGTACGGGTGTTATTGATCAGAGTTTTGTTTTTTTAATGTGAGCACACAAAAACTGTGAGCTCTTTTGTAGAATTGTGTCTGCTGGGCTGCGGCTTCTTGTGTCATGAGTGCCTATTCCATTATCCTCAAAATAGAAGAACAAAACAAAAAAGAATGATCGTACCCTTTTGTGCATCTCTCAAAGCATAATCATAATTACTATCAAGAAGACGA
The DNA here is from genome assembly GCA_028751875.1 of Rapana venosa. Lineage (NCBI taxonomy): Eukaryota > Metazoa > Mollusca > Gastropoda > Neogastropoda > Muricidae > Rapana > Rapana venosa. The sequence continues at coordinate 45,848,466 of CM054153.1, forward strand.
GCAAAGAGACATGGGTAGAAGAGGAAGACATAGATGGAGGAGGAAGAAGAGGGGACGAAGAATTTAAATTCATGAAAAAGATAATAATGATAATAATGATGATAATATTGATAATGATGATGATGATGATGATGATGGTGGTGGTGGTGGTGGTGGTGGTGGTGATGATGATGATGATGATGATGATGATGATGATGATGATGATGATGATGATATATGGAACTTATATAGCGCTGAATCTTGTAAAGCAAACAAATCGAAGCGCTTGCACTCAAATCATTTACACGCATGCAACTTTCCTCAAATAACATAAGATATTTCAAATTTATGCACACACACACACACACACACACAGCAGCAGCAGAAGCAGAAACATCAACAGCATCAGTAGCATCAGTGGCATCTGTAGCATCAAAAAATAATAAAGATATTACTAGCATTCATCATCTTTATCACAGCCATAGCAAAAAACTAACATAGGTTTTCTAGGAAACATTTACCTAATAATAACAAACACATTATTAGGTACGGATGGCTGCTGTCCAACCAATACCAATACCAAACACTGACGACAAACTGAACCTAAAAAATCACAAAGACAAATAAAATAAAACAATACCTAATGATCAGGTACCAAGCCAAGGCGATGTGTCTTCATCTGAAAATGAAACAAAAACTAATCAAACAAACGTAGTCATTGACCATACAGAACAAGCAAATGCCATATACAGCTATAGCAAGACAACTACAACCATGACTCAGTCCCTTAAGTGCACTACACACAATGGAGATGTTTTTAAAATTCTTGTATTCTTTTATTTCGAAGATAATGGAATAAGCACTTATGTGCATTTTTACATCCAGTCCCCGTTTGTATGTAGTTCTGTCAATTTTGTCATCTGTTCCCACCAGCGCACAATGGCCCTCTCTTCCGAAAAGCGGAACAGGTTTTAACGTGTGCGCAAGATGTTCTGCGTGCGTTCCAAGGGGGGGGGGGGCGCTCAAGAAATGTTCATTCTTCTTCTTCTTCTTCTTCTTATTATTATTATTATTATTATCATCATCACCATCATCGTCGTCATTATTATTATCATCACAATCATCATCATCACCATCATCATTTATTATTATTATTATTATTATTATGACATGAAGTCATCAAAATTTTGAGTTTCGAAGCAGTCCTCATTGCTGTTCTCTCTCCAAATTTGTTCTTCTCAATCTACATTTCTTTTTATCTTCTGGACAATCATGTTTCTATTTAATCTAGTGTTTCAGTTATGCCTTCAACATCACTTCAGCTCTCCTTCATTTACTTCGTGTCCCCTAGCACTTAAGAAGAAAGAAAAGAAAAAACTGGACGGATGAATAAATGTAACGGAAATTGTTTTCCGTGCTTTCCGCTTCGGTGCACAAAAACAAATACACAAACAAACAAACACACAAACAAACAAACAAACAAACAACCACAGTAAAAGCTGCAGAAGATGACGTGTATGTGTGTATTGAGGGTTTAGGGGTATGTATCTGCTTGTCAGTGTGTGTGTGTGTATGTGTGTGTGTGTGTGTGTGGTGTGTGTGTGTGTGTGTGTGTGTGTGTGTGTGTGTGTGTGTGTGTGTGTGTGTTTTGTGTGTGTGTGTGTGTGTGTGTTGTGTGTGTGTGTACGTGTGTGTGTCTGTGTGTGTGTGTCTGTCGTCTGTCTGTCTCTCCGTATAGATGGATGGATGGATGGATGGATATTAGGCGCTTTGATTTGTTTTTATAAGATATAGCCCTATATAGATTCCACTATTATTATTATTATATTATTATTATTATTATTATTATTATTATTATTATTATGTTGTTGTTGTTGTTGTTGTTCTTAATGTTATTATTATTTTCACTGTGATTATTAATATTGTTATTATCATCATCATCACTATTATTAATATTATTATTACTGCTATATTTCTTTATATATGTCTGTCTCTCTGTCTCTGTCTGTCTGTCGTTCACTTCTCTCTCTCTCATATGAAATGTCTATAACTAGAGCCCTCCCGCGCGTTGTGTACCACTTTTTCAGGAAAAGATCTAACCATCAGACAAACAATAACACCATTTTGTTCCTCAGACCTATACAACCAACAACTTGTCCTCACCAACCCTCTGTCTCCCTCCTCTCTCACCCCATTCTGTCCCCAAGTCTCCTCCTTCCATTTCCCTCCTACCCCCACCCTCCTTCGCTGTCCAGTCCTGAAGTCGTCTGCTTTAGAACATTGTTTAGATGTCTACACGTTGCTGCTTTTCGCTACTTATCGATATATGAAGTCTTTTGATCTCCTATCGGTTTGCTGAGTATGTGCTGCCTTTTGATGCATTGGATACGTCGTCTGGAACATCAACATAGTATATGAAAACTTGTATGGTACAGACTACAGTGGATGGCTGAAAGGAAATCTGTAATATTTTTCATATTTTGATATCCCTCATTTAAGTGAGGTAAGTGAGGACTAGGCTTTCTCCGGTAAGATGTGAAATTAGAAGTGAAAACATTTTAAATGTTGGAAACCTTGTGTTTTTTGTGTGTTTTTGATACAGTAATTTTTAAAGTCAGAGTCAGTCTACACAGAGTATTTTGAGATATGCTCTACTTGTGCATTCTGTCAGGTTTGTACTCAATAGAATAGGACAACAGACTTTTCACCTTGGTCTTTAAGTGTCGGGTTGCAGGTTCAAATCCCAGTGACTGGCTTAAGAGTGGCGATTTTTTTGGTTCCTCAGCTAGAGCTCCGAGGTTCACCAATGGTGAGCTTTTGCGTAATTATGCGACTGTTTTGCCCATCATGAAGATGGGCACATTCCAGCTTTAGGGTTGGAAGATAGATGATTTTTTTATACCAATGCCTTACTACTTTACACGTGTACAGGCCTGAGGAAGATCAAACAGCAACGTTAAAGATTCCTGAAATCCTATCATCAGTTCATGGATGGTGAAAACATTCAAAAATGCCTGGCTGGCACCCAGATCTTCACTTATGCATAGGGTGAATCCACTAGTAAAGCATCAGCTACGTTCATCTTCTGTAAATATAGTGTGGCAGGTACAGAACATCCCCTTGCAAAAGCTTAAAAAAGAAAAGAAAAACCTCAGAAAAGCGGGTGTTATGATTTTCTTCTTCTCTGATCAGCTTTCAGAAGATCGGATTAAAAACAAAAAAGACGGCAGAGTATGGACCCTGCATGCCTGTACCCACAGCAGTGTCAGCTGAACAAGCCTCTCTCTGCCCCCAGGACTGAGGTGGCCTGTCCGTCATGCATGGCGGTCACGTGATGAGGGATCCAGCTCTCAGGCCCAGTCTCCGTGTCTTCAGCAGGGGCCGTGAGATCAGCTTCAGTGCAGACCGGCACGTGACTGGGACAGAAATGCAGCAACAACAACTCTCCTCTCCCTTTGCCCCGCCTCTCTCGCCTTCTCTCCTCTCTCTCTCTCTTCTCTCTCTCTCTCTCTCTCTCTCTCTCTCTCTCCTCTCTCTCTCTCTCTCTCTCTCTCTCTCTCTCTCTCTCTCTCTCTCCCTCTCTCTCTCTCTCTCTCTCTCTCTCTCTCTCTCTCTCTCTCTCGCTTTCCACTCCTGTTGCCCACTCCCACCCTCCTTTGACCTTCATTCCACTCCTGCCCCCCATCGTTCTGTGGCAGTTTCCCTGAAATAAGATTTCTGTGTCTGCAAATGAATCATTTTTGCTCTGAAGGATTTCTTGTTTGTCAGGGAGAGAGAGAGAGAGAGAGAGAGAGAGAGAGAGAGAGAGAGAGAGAGAGAGAGAGAGAGAGAGAGAGAGAGAGAGAGAGAACCAAAATGAACATGAACCTGGATTGACGATTGTTTTCCTTTTTGCTTGTCTTTATCTGTTGTGTCTTTCTGCAGCTGGCTTTTTTCATTGTGGATTGTTAGGATGCAGCTTGATTGCCAAGATGCATCCTTGATTGCTAGGATGCGTCTTGATTGGTCTGCTATCCCCATGTGTTTTGTGCAGTTCAGACTCATGTCGTTAGTGGGCCTGTGCCTGCCTAGATCTGATTGCATCAGGTTTATTATGCTTTAATTATGTCTGCATTGCATCAGGCTGATCATGCTTTGATTGTGTCTGGACTGTATGATTGCTGTTTCTAACTAACAGGGATAAACTCTGAGCAAATGGCCAGGTCCCAGCGAGTTCAGAATTGATACAGCTTGCCTGGTGCTAAGCAAAAGGGAACAAGTGTGTGTGTGTGTGTGTCTCTCTCTGTCTGTGTGTGTCTGTTTCTGTATATATATAAGAAATAAAATACATGTGATTGTGTGTTTGTGTGCTCAGAGCAAACAAGGTTGTCCTTCTTTCCAATCAGACCCTTCCTCTTTAACGCTATTTGTAAAATATTTCAATGAGGATACTGCACTAGCAGAAGATCTGATGTTTCTGAGAGCTGCAACCAGCAACGTTTCTTCCAACCTATTCCCTGTCTTCTACCCCCTCTACTCTCCAACATCTCTTCCCCCCATGCCCAGTCTTCTTCGTGTTTCGTGGCCTGAAGGGTTTTCCTTTTAGAGATTGCTCCTCCAGCCTCCTCATGTTGGTGCTTTGTTTTGCTGTATGTTGTCACAGGAAGTCACTGACCTATTTTGGTAGCCAAGTGTGCTACTTTGTTTTTCATACATTTGACACTGTCTCAAGGACGAAGCGAGAAAGAGCAGTTCCAAGATACAAAGAGGAGCGGGGCACAAACTATGGCTGTGACAGCTTCCTGTTTGGATAGACTCAAAATTTCTCCAACAATATGGGGAATGGAGGAGACATTTTAAAAAATCATTTAAAATGGGGGATCCTTTGCACCCAAGTTGAATTGTGGGACTGGATAGCCTGGTGGTTAGAGTGCTACGCATTGGGTTTGTGATCTGATGAATCAGGTTCGAATCCCATTCAAGAGGATTTTTACCCATGGAGTTAACAGCAGTGCTGACTCCACTCTCCCCAACAGTCCTTCAGATGAGACTATAAACCGAGGTCCTGTGTACAAATGCTTGCAGAACATCTTGCACACATGTTAAAACCTGTTCTGCTTTTTCAGAAAAGTAGGCCATTGTGTGCTGGTGGGAATGAATGACAAAATTTACAAAGCTGCAAACACATGCGAACTGGATGTTTAAAAAAAAGCATGAATCCTTTTCCATTCTCCTCGAAATAAAAGAAAAACGAAAAAACAAATGTTATTGTTTCCAACATTTAGCAATTATAGTAAAAAGTCAGGTTCAGCGCACATAAGTATTGAGAGATGAGTTCTGTTTGAGATCTGTCTAGAGTTTGTTGCTGAGTAGATAAAGTGACAGAGGTATTAATCCGCAGTCCAAAAGTCACAGGTTTGAAGCTTGCTAAGGAAATGGGGGGTAGATGTGTTACAGTATTCTACATCATGCTTTACTCCCTTTTCTTTATGCACATGTATATGCACACACGCGCACACACATGCACACACACACACACACACACACACACACACACATCAAGAGAGAGGCAGGGAGGGAGGGAGATAATGAAGAAGGAGAGAAAAGAGAGATACAGACAGAGAGAATTAACCATATGTCACAAATCATGTATGTCATTGTTTAGTGGATTTCACAAAGGTAAGACTACCCAACATATGCTGAAGGTTCACTAAAGTATAGTATTAAGCAATTGATCAGTAATCTTAAAGTTGATTTTTGAGAGACCTTGTACAATACACACAAACTACTGGACTCATTGTGAGCCTTCCTTAGAAAAAAATGGAAGCCAAAAAAGTAAATTTTGCATCTTCCATTCAAGAACAGCTATCACAAATTTGGAACAGTGATTGCAAGTACGTTCCTGTACCTGAAATGCTATTGAAAACACAAAAACTAATGTATCCAAAGTGATGTTGAGCACACAAATAATAATATATCTATATATAAAAAAACGTTCGTAACACAAATAGCAAGTGTTTTATCTTTCTTCTTTTTTCTAAGTACTCATAGATGTTCAGACAAAATTGGCAAGTATCAATCTGTACCCAATATAGAACTGAAAAAAGCAGCCATTGTATCTATCCTGTTTGATCCGCGATCACAGATATGTGGTAAAAAGGCAGAGTATCGACCCTCATGACTGTATCCACAGCAGTGTTAGCTGAACAAGCCTCTGCCCCCATGTCTGAGGTGGCCTGTCCGTCATGCATCACGTGATGAGGGATCCAGCCCAGTCTCCATGTCTTCAGCAGGGACCATGAGATCAGCTTCAGTGCAGACCGGCACGTGACTTGGACAGAAATGCTTTAGCTACCCCTCCCTCCCTCCCTCTCTCTCTCTCTCTCTCTCTCTCTCTCTCTCTCTCTCTCTCTCTCTCTCTCACTCTCTCTCTCTCTCCTACCCTTTTCTTATTTCACCCTTCCCTCTTCTTCTGATACATCGTCTCATTCCTGTTACTCCCATCTTTCTGTGGCTCAATCTTTCTGAAATAAGATTTCTGTGTTTGCAAAGGATTCATTTCTGCTCTGATGGGGTTTCTTTTTCTATTTTAATACTGATAGGATGGGTTGATGGTCATGGTAGAGGAAAAGGATGGGAAGAGGAATGGAGTAACATTTTTATGTATATTTTTTTATCGGCAGTGAATTCTTAGAGTGCGGCTTGATTGCCATGTCTTTTCTGTGTATCATGTGCAGCTGAGATGTATAGGATCAGTTATCCCCAGCTTTTTTTTGTATTAGATTCATCACTGCTCTGATTATGTCTGAAGTGGATTATTACAGTAATGAACTAACACAGGCACTCTCTTGACAAATTTCTAGGTCCCATAGTGTATGAAATTGTGCGCATTCTAGTACATTGTATTGTATGCCACTTAAAGTCACAGCAGAGTTCTCTGCATGCAATTTGGGCTGCTTTCCCCTGGGAAAAACCCGTAGCCAGAAGAGCAGCACCACCCATTATTTATTCCTGTCTGAATGTGTATTTGTTTTCCTATCAGAGTCATCATCACCACTCATCAGAGTGACCTTTTTAATCAAAATTTTGCCAAGGACAACTCTTGCTGTTGTGGATTCTTTTACGTGCGCTAAATGCGTGTTATGCGTGGGACCTCGGTTTAAAGTCTCATCTGAAAGACTAGCACCCAGACCACCACTCGTGGTCTAGTGGATGGGGGAAAAGGTTTTGGTCCAAACAGGGATCGAACCACCACACTCTTCGAAACTGAACTGTTCGCTTTCTAGGCAGATGCATTACCTCCAGACCACCAATCCACTACTACAAGTACATAATAAAAAGAAATGTGATCCTATTAACAACTACCAAGAGAGCAGCAGCAGCTGTCAATAAAGTTCTATACTAGTATCAGTTTACTTTTCTAGCATACCATAAGTCCTCAAAATGAAACTAAGCTAAGGTCCCGTGTGAGAACACACGCAGAACATCTTGTGTACACGTTAAAACCTGTTCCATCTTTTGGAAGACTAGTCCATTTCTGCCAGAGGGAACAGAGGACAAAAATTACAAAAATGGCATGCAGGTGGGGACTAGATGTTAAAAAAACAAAACACATGAATGCTTATTCCTTTATCCTCAAAAGAATAAAAGAGATATAAAAAGTGTGTATTTCCCTTTTCTAGCCTTTCTTCCCAAACGCTTCTCTCTTCATCATGGGCCGCATTCTCTCAGGTCTTCACAAGACAAATTGCTGAACATCCCAAGGCAGAACTTGAAGCATCTGAAAACTGCTGTTTCAGTTTTGCTTCGTTACACCAATCATCCAAAGCTCATTGCCCAATGCCATGAGAAATTGGCCTGCTAGAACTCAATTTGGGTTTAATCATGTTTGTTTTGTTTTATTGGAGAGAGGTGGGTGGGTGGTTGCCATGTGCATGGCTAGCAGAAAATTGTGTGATAGCAGTGTGTGTCTGTACATACGTTCATTCCCCAACATCTTGAAAAGAGCTGTATACAGCTAGATATTTGGTGAACAGTACATATTTGGTATTTGACATTTGGATACGGGATAGCTCAGTGGTCAGAGCACTCGCTTTCCCCCAGCCAATGTTAATTTAAGCAGCATTCAGCGTCGTTACCAATTGGATGGTTGAATGTTTGCGAACCTAGGCTTCAGTATAGTCCCCCAGTTCACCCAGCTGTAAATGGGTACCTGCCTCTTTAAAGTCAGAGAAGGTATAGCGGCGAGGGAGAGGAGATGGGTGCTGCCATTTTTTGCCGCTAGAGAAGCTGAGGTCTCTGATGCCTCGCTCCCCTACGACCACATAGGTTATGGGACACCCTACCATTTGGTGAAGGAAAAGGAATGAAGTGGGTTATACTAGTGTAATTTATTTGAGTGGTATATACACATTTCTGGATATCCTATGTACTTTTGAAAAAAACCGTATTTTCACATTTTCATCATGTTAGAGTTTTACTAGTCTTAGCTTCTGATAGAGTGCAGCACTTTTTAAAGATGCTTTTATTCACAACTCAGACGTGTTGTGTAAACAATCAAACACAGGCACACAAATAAACGTTCTGGCTAACAAACAAACAGTGTTGCAAATCAGAATTTTGATTACCGTTGAATATTGATTTTTGAAAGGGAGGGAAGGGGGTCTGACAAATTTGGAGGTTGAGATAGGATTTTTGCTTTTCTGTTTTAACATTGTTGTTGCTGTTGTTGTTGTTGTTGTTGTTGTTGTTGTTGTTGTTGATGTGGATCGGTGGTCTAGAGGTAACGCGCCTGTCTAGAAAGCGAAAAGTCCGGGTCTGAAGTGTGCGGCGGTTCGTACCCCGTTTGGACCGGAAATTTTTCCCCCATCCATTAGACCATGAGTGGTGGTCTGGGCGCTAGTCTTTCGGATGAGACGATAAACCGAGGTCCCGTGTGTTACACGTAATTATTTAGCGCACGAAAAAAAACCCACGGCAACAAGAGAGTTGTCCCTGGCAAAATTCTTAGAAAAAAGCCACTCTGATAGGGAAACAAATACAGCTGCAGAAAAGAAAAAAGGGTGAAAGGGTGGCGCAGCGCTAAGTGGCGACGCGTTCTCCCGCTCTCCCCGGGGAGAGCAGCCCGAATTTCACGGAGAGAAATCTGCCATGACTTAAAGTGGTATGAAATAAATCTGAGCGCTTTGATTTGTTGCTTTACAAGATTCAGCGCTATATAAATTCCATACATTATTATTATTATTATTATTATTATTATTATTATTATTATTATTATTGTTGTTGTTGTTGTTGTTGTTATCATTGGTGTTAGTATAGATGGTGGTGGTGTAATTTCCATCTCTGTCCTCCTGGTGGTGGTGGTGGTGGTGGTGGTGGTGGTGGTGGTGGTGGTGGTGGTGGTGGTGGTGGTGGTGGTGGTGGTAGTTTGAGTAGCTTGTCAAACATTACAGTTATGATTGAGAAAGAAATTATTTTGTTTTAGTAAAAGGAAAGAATGATTGAAGAGAAATTCTGTCATTGACACTGAGAGGACACAGGGAGAGGAGAGGAGAGAGAGAGAGAACAATGAACAATGAACAATATTTATTGCTATTTAGCAATCATGCCATATAGCGCTGCGGCGCGGTAACAAACGATATCGAACGCGACGCGATTACAGTGACATGGAAACCATGTCAGTAATGGTATGTACATCTAGATCTGATACATTATTGTCCGTGTCTCAGTTTTCAAAACAGCATTTCCTTTTCTAGTCTGCAGCCAGCGAAGTCAGCCCATGTAAAACCGGATCAGGTCCCGAAGAAGATGTAATTCCCGTTCAGCACGTGCCACTGTCTCTGCGTGTTGTGTGTTAGGACGCTGCTTCCCTTTACGAAGTCTGGCAAGCCTGACACGTTCTTCTGTCAACATGTTTCTGTCTTCTTGCTTGATATACCAGAACACACACTTAGATTCCTCGCCAGTATCTCCATTACAAGAATTATTCTAGGGCGATGTCATCCGATTCACACATCAGAATAGTTTGGTTGCCTGAATCTTGAACTACAACCTTTCGAAACTGTGTGTTTCTTTTGCTGTCTCGTAATCGACGCTGCACACGTTTGTCTGTCAGAGTGGACACATACTCTTTTACAATACCAGTATGAAAACCCTCAACTGTGCAGTCAACTGTCTGTTCTTCGTCCACATCAGACAACTCAGGATACACACCGATCTTGCTGTCTGTTGCTGGTTCACACGGCAAATCAAGTGATTCTAGTGTGGCTGGGACATTCACTGCACTGTCAACACACAGCTCTGTGTACACGCTGGTTTGTTTTGATTCTGCATCCACTCTCTCACGATGCAGGGAGTCACTGTCAGACAACACCGGCTCTTCCAAAACACTGTCCTTGTCACACTGACGACTTGCCTGTCTTTCTTGATGTTGTTTACTTCTTTGGAGGTCGCGACGGATTTCGGAAGGGGGCTTCTTGCGAAAATACTGAACTCGCGAGTTACGGTTCAGCACTGGGTCCGCCATTTCTGTTGACACTGACTTGTCAGCTGGCTTCAGTCGCAAGACGAAGACAACGCTGCCGCTCTCCCCCGCGACTTTCCAGCTCGATAGTACGTTGTCGATCAGCAGGGCATTTAAGGTTGTCACTACAGTTGCTGGAAGGCCAGTAACTGACATTTTGAAGCTTAAATGCAAAAATTTGCAGCAGCTTACTAACAGCACGCCCTTTCAGTTCGAGAGAGAGAGAGAGAGAGAGAGAGAGAGAGAGAGAGAGAGAGAGAGAGAGAGTGAGAGAGAGAGAGAGCGCAAAACAACGCTATCTCTCTCTCTCTCTCTCTCTCTCTCTCTCTCTCTCTCACACACACACATACACATATACACACACTCACACGCATACACGCATGCACGTACGCACGCATGCCCGAACACACACACACATACACACACACACAAATAAAATTGCCACTTTGTTCAACCAGACCCTCTCTTCTTACTGCTGCATGTAGAACCTCTGACAAACAGATAAAGCAAACATTGAAGGAAAAAAGACCAAAAAAACGTGTATTCCTCAGAATCGAAAGATAGTGTTTGTTCTGTAGAATTGCAGTCTGTATTTTTTCTTTCGAGGGGGGGGAGGTGGGGGGGGGGGGGGGGGGGGGGGGGGGCCTTAAATACCTCGCTCTCGATCTCCTGCCTATCATTCTATTCTACTCCTTGCTTTCAAGCTTTCCCCTACGCTCCTCAACCCACCGTCTTCTATTTACACTTTCTTCAGTGTTCAACTTTAGAGGATCGTTTTTTTCAGTCTCTACCTGTTGATACTTGGGCTACTTTTTAGTGCAGGAAGTCACTGTAGCCGATTCTAATGGCAGACTGCGTGCTACTTGTCGGTGCACTGATAAACCCTTGGAAACTTCTTTTCCTCCTCCTCCTCCTCCTCCTCCTCCTCCTCCTCCTCCTCCTCCTCCTCTTCTTCTTCTTCTTCTTCTTCTTCTTCTTCTTCTTAATAATAATAATAATAATAATAATGGAATTTATATAGCGCTGTATCCTTGCACAGACAAATCAAAGCGCTTGCACTCAACTCATTCTTACACAGTCATGCAACCAATAGCAAGTAATAGTTTTAACAAGTCCAAAATACACACCACACACACACACACACACACACACACACACACACACACACACACACACACACACACACGTTATACACTTTGGCAGGGTGATGGAATTTTTGGCTGTTGAAAAGCAGGGATATCTATGAAATGAAACAGGAGAGGAAATTCTTAGGTTTGAAACAAATATGTCTTGAGGCCAGATTTAAAAGAGTCACAAGAAGGCCTTGGGCGAAGAGAGATAGGGAGGCCATTCCAAATCGATGGACCAGAAACAGAGAAAGAGCAACGGCCAACAGTGGACTGGTTGCATCTAGGTGTTTGTAAGCACAAGGAATCTGCAGCAGAGCGAAGGGAACGAGAAGGGGTGTTCTTCTTCTTCGCAATCTTCTTCTTCTTCTTCGCAATCTTCTTCTTCTTCTTCGCAATCCTCTTCGCATTCTTCTTCGCAATCTTCTTCTTCTTCTTCGCAATCTTCTTCTCTTTGCAATCCTCTTTGCATTTCTTCTTCGCAATTCTTTTCTGCAATTCTTCTCTTCTTCGCAATCTTCTTCTTCTTCTTCGCAATCTTCTTCTTCTTCTTCGCAATCCTCTTCGCATTTCTCTTCGCAATTCTTTTCTGCAATTCTTCTTCTTCTTCTACTACTTCTTCTTCTTCTTTGCATTCTTCTTCTTCGTCATCGTCGTCGAACACTCAGACAGCTAGTATTTTTGTCTGTTATATGAGCGAAAATGTGTCACGCTGCCGTTAAATGCCTGACAAGTCAGGCCCAGTGAATCCAACTTCGGCAAAAGAGAGAATATGCTATCTTTTCAGTCTTTCTGGAAAAAAGGCAGGAGAGTGGACCAAGAAGGCAGAAAATAGACAAAGAAAAGGAACAAGGCAAAAGCAAAGAGAGTGGTAGAAAAAAGAACATTTCTGGCACAGAATTTCCAGAAGTTTGGGCAGCTATTTATACTGACAGTCCCCACCCCCCATCCCCCACCCCCACCCCACGGGGGACGTGGAAACATAACGAACGAAATGTTCTACAGAAGATGGAAACTAAAGCTCCACTGTTTTCCTATTTTGTTGCTACTTATTGGGTTTTTTTTCAACAAAGTATAAAATGCAAAAATAAAAACCATTTAAAGTGTTGGACATCTCGCACCCAAGTTTACTTGTTTTATGGATTTGCAGTTATTCCATCATCATTGTAAGAAGTCAGACTGGGTCCACAGGAGTACTGAGAGATACTGCCCACCTGTGCAGTATACATCGTTCATAACGTGGGGAAAGCAGCAGCCATGTCATTGAGCACAATGGTCCTGAAGTCATGGGTAGCAGATTCTAATCAAGCTCATTGGGTTTGGAGTAGGTAGTTTTCCATCTTTCACACCAATGCCTTACTCCCTGTCATTATTGCACTGATGCCAAAGATCTCAAGTCCTTACTAGAAATCCTGTCAGTCACGTCAACGTTCAGAGGATTGAAGAAGCATTGAAGCACAGAGCATAAGGCCAAGACATTGCTTGTGTGGTTTTTCAGGGGTAAGCTGCTAGTAAAGCATAGGCCTTAAGTTTTACCTTTTGCATAATACAGGAAGTGTAGCATTTCTATTCCGCACACAGTGATACCTCCTGGAAAAAACTGAAGATCAAGAAAAGACCAGTCTTCCAGTGTTGTTTTGATCAGCTATTACAGATTTTTGATGAAAATCGAAAATTTCTACCTAAAGTTAAAGCAGCACTAAAACCTAGAGAATCGAAGGATTACAACCATTGCAAATCAATCAGTGATCACATATTTGTCGTTAATGTTTTAGTACTAATGTGTATTCAACAGAGTGATAAAACTATTTTTAAAAGTTTAAAAACAAGCAAACAATAGGTATGTCCTTTTTTTCAAACAGCAGCCGTCACATGTTTGCCTTGAAAATTGCAAGTATCAACCTGTTTCCAATGTAGTCCTGAAAACTAAGCATTACAAGTATCTTTCTTTTATCTATGATCACAGACCAGCTATAATTTTTTTTAAGGCAAAGTATTGACCCTGCATGTATAAAAATAACAAAGGCAGAGTATCGCCCCTGCATGTAAAAAAAAAAAAAAAAGACGGCAGAGTATGGACCCTGCATGTATCAAAAAAAGGCAGAGTATGGACCCTGCATGTATCAAAAAAAGGCAGAGTATGGACCCTGCATGTATCAAAAAAAGGCAGAGTATGGACCCTGCATGTATCAAAAAAAGGCAGAGTATGGACCCTGCATGTATCAAAAAGAGGCAGAGTATGGACCCTGCATGTATCAAAAAGAGGCAGAGTATGGACCCTGCATGTATCAAAAAGAGGCAGAGTATGGACCCTGCATGTATCAAAAAGAGGCAGAGTATGGACCCTGCATGTATCAAAAAGAGGCAGAGTATGGACCCTGCATGCCTGTACCCACAGCAGTGTCAGCTGAACAAGCCTCTCTCTGCCCCCAGGACTGAGGTGGCCTGTCTCCGTCATGCATGGCGGTCACGTGATGAGGGATCCAGCTCTCAGGCCCAGTCTCCGTGTCTTCAGCAGGGGCCGTGAGATCAGCTTCAGTGCAGACCGGCACGTGACTGGGACAGAAATGTAGCAACAACTCTCCTCTCCTCTTTCTCCTCAGACCCCCCCCCCCCCCATCCTCCCTCCCTCTCCTCGTTTCTTCATCTAATTCTCGCTCCCATCGTTCCGTGGCTGGGTCTCCCTGAAATAAGATTTCTGTATCTGCAAATGAATCATTTTTGCTCCAGAGGTTTTTCTTCTTCTTTTCGAGGGGGAGTGGGGGGGGGAGGAGTGAGGGCGGTCTGAGTGAAAATAGTGAGTTGAGGAGAAATGGAATGGAACTGGTGATGGTAGGTTTTCTTTTCATTTATTTTTGTTGTATTTTGTGTTTTGTTTGTTGTTTGGTTGTGTGTATGTGTGTGTGTTTGGGGGGACAGATTTGTGCCTTTTACTCATTTTTGCCACGGATTTAATCGGGTGCAGCTTGATTGCTATGTCATTCCAGTTCATCATGTAAAGCCGAGGCACAGAGTATCAGCCAGCCCTTTGTTTTCTAGAAACTTATCATATCAGATTATATCAGATTCCTCAGTGCTTTCATCATGTCTTGACTGGAGGATCCCAGTTCAGAACTTACAGGGGTAGTGTCTGAACAAACTGTCCGGTCTCAAGTTTATAGTAGTGCAGTTTGGTGCTTTAAAAAAAGAGCATGACCAGGTATTCCATCACAAATAGAGCAGCATTAGGCATCAATAATATCTGCTGCCGGTATAAGCTTGCTGTTGCCATCAAGTCTCTGACTGTACCAGTCAAAATCATGTCTGTTTACTAGATTCCACGTACTTGTAAATGCCATTTTAATCTTTTTTGGTAAAGTTGGTCAATATCCTAAAACCCAATTTCAAATCTTTTGGAAGATCAATTTTGGTTTTGCTGCTGCGTCGCAACATTTTCTTAGATGTGATTACCCAGCACAAAGGGAGACTTGCCTTTGGTGTTGTCGTGTTCGTTGTTGCTAAATGAAAGCTGTAAGGTTGCAGTGTGTCTTCATACCTCTCTGCTGCTCAGCGTCCTGGAGAAGACCAAATCTGGTGAACTGTTTCTTGAGGGAGTCTTGGTTTAGACTTGCTGCATGTTGGTTTGATTTTCTGTTTCTTTGTATGTACATATCTAAAAATGATCTCTCGACATCTAAATCACTTTCTGAGCATTATACTTGTTTTAGTCCGAGATGGAATGCAGTGCTAATCTCTCTCTCTCCCTCTCTCTCTCTCTCTTTCTCTCTCCCTTCCTCTCCTCTCTCTCTCTCCTCTTCTCTCTCCTTCTCTCTTCTCTCTCTCTCTCCTCTCTCTCTCTCTCTCTCTCTCTCTCTTCCCCTCCTCTCGTCTCTCTCTCTCTCTCTCTCTCTCTCT
>CM054153.1:45868966-45881466 GCA_028751875.1 Rapana venosa
ACATACACACACGCACACACACGCTCGCACACACGCACGCATATAGCACAAACGTGCACACATGCCATGCACACAAACTCTCTATCTCTCTCTCGCGCTCTCTCTCCCTCTCTCTTTCTTGCTGTCTCCCCACTATTTTACTTTATCCATATTACTTAATAATAATCATTGTGTCAGTTTTCATATTAATGTTCAATTCATTTGAGAGTTATAATGTTTATTAACGCATATCTCTTTTCTCCCCCCCCCCCCCAAAAAAAATATATATATATATATAATTTTTGTATCTCTTGACATTAATGTTCAGGTCAGTTAGGGACTATGCCTTGTTAAATATACGTTTATAATTTTTAAATCATGTTGTTGTTGTAGGGTTTTTCCTTTGCTTTGTTGATGATCCCTAATCAGGGCAAGGAAGTATGCCTATGCTTGTTTGGTTACCCTTGAAAAAGAAAGATTCATTCATTCAAAAGAGAGATTGATTCATTCTCTCTCTCTCTCTCTTCTCTCTCTCTCTCTCTCTCTCTCTCTCTCTCTCTCTCTCTCTCTCTCTCTCTCTCTCTCTCTCTCTCTCTCTCTCTCTCGTGTTTCGCTTTCCCTTCTTCTTAATTCCTGTCTCCCCCGTTCTGCCCTTTGGTTTTGCTTAAACTGGGATTGCTGTTTTAAGCCAGAGAAAGAAAGAGAGAGAGAGAGAGAGATATAGAGAGAGAGAGAGAGAGAGAGAGAGAGAGAGAGAGAGAGAGAGAGAGAGAGAGAGAGAGAGAGACTATTTCTGTAAAGCGCTTTTCTTACACTCTGTTCTCGTTTTTTGTTTCTTTCCTCTCTGTCTTTGTATAAGCATTCCTTGTCATTTTTCTCTCTGTCTCTGTTTTATCTCTGTCTGTCTCTGTCTCTCTTGTCTCTCTCTGTCTCTCTCTGTCTATGTCTCTCTCTATGCTTTCTTGTTTTCTTTGCATCTGTCTTTGTAAGTGTGTTGTGGTGTGTGTGTGTGTGTGTGTGTGTGTGGTGTGTGGGTGTGTGTGGTGGTGGTGCTGTTGTGTGGTGTGTGTGGTGCGTGTGTGATGTTGTAACAACTGCTACGAAACCTACTTGGAGTTTTCTCACCAGAAGATGTCAGAAAGTTTGACTGATAAAAATACCGTCCAGTGCTTCTTTGACTCTTTCCCTCATAACTTGGCTGAAATGGAATAGTTTGTGATTTTTTTCGGGGGAGGTGCTGGGTTTTTTTTATTACTATTTTACACATGTATATTTCATAACGCTCTTAGCTGCTGTTGTAATACTTTTGACAAAACAACATCACAATGATTACTTGAAACGGGTATACAGAGGCAATAACTTATACACAATACAAACACTTAGTCGTTAATTTACTGACAAGTTGTATGTTAAAAAAAGAAACCTAACGCATTTTGAATCCTACTAATAAAGTTTTGACACTGTCATGGAGTTTTCGCCATGTATACATTTGGAAGTCATTTTTCCCGTTGAATGAGCCAGCTGCACTTGTAATATTGTGTTCCAGGGTTTTTTTCCCATTTTGTTTTTATGCTTTAATTCCTTCTTGATTCTGCTCATATCGTGTTTAATTTTGTTAAATGGAGAATTATGTACCTAAATTTGTCCCAGTTATACTATTACGTCAAACACAGCATCCGTTTTTTTGCGGTTTAATAATTATGTACAAAATGATACTGTTTCAACATTTAAGAAAGGTTTATGACAATGTTGGTAATAATGCTTTTTACAGAGTCCAAATTCTTTCAAAAAGCTGGATATACTGGGAAATTTTAATCTCCTTTGTTGCCTCAGTTTCTAATACGTCTTGTTCCTCGTTACTTTTTACCAAATAGGAGTGAACAACAAACGCCTGTAATTTCCCTATGTATATTTCGTTGCAGCTAATTTAGAATTTGAGTTTTTCCCGTGGGGATGCCTAGGGCCTGTCAGAATACATAGTATCCTTCACCTTCTGGAAATAATGTGCTCGGAATTCCCTCTTTTCTATCCCTCTCTTTGTTTCTGCCTTCGTTCTTTTTCTTCTGTCACTTCCTTGTCTTTCTTCTCCCTTCTTGGTCTGTTATTCTGCTTTTTTTTTTCAAAAAGACATAAAAAGATAACAATTCTCTCCCTTGCTAAGTAGGATACACTGGGCCTGACTTGTCAGGTGCTTAAAGCAGCGCAACGCATTTTCGCTCAAACGAGAGAGAACGACAGGTGTTGTCTCAGCGTGTTCGATGATGACGAAGAAGAATGGGAGTGGTTTGAGTGTTTCTGTTCCTAGTTATAACTGTGGTAGGTGGCTGGTACACTCCTGTATGTACTGTTTCTGTTCTTGGATTGTTCTCTCTGGCCTGTTTAAGAGCTACGGCGTTGCTGCAGTTCCTCTATTCCCACACCCAACTCTGCGCCGTTGTTTCCAGGAGTCCGTCTCTTTCTTTTACCGTAAAATACAACACATACAATACAATACAAAATACAATGCGTTACAGCTTTGAACTTTAAGCAAGAAAATGATGCACGTACACACACACACACACGTGCGCGCCGAGTGGCGTGCACACGCTTCCTCGCACCCACACCACACACACACACACACACCCCCACACACACACACGAGTGTTTATTATATTATACTTGAAATAAAGAATAAAATAAACACACCCCACACACCGCGCGCGCGCGCGGCGCGGAAGGTGCTTATTTATTATCCTCGAAATAAAGAATAAAATAATATAAAAACAAACACACATACACACGCGCGCGCGCACGCACGCACGCGCACACATACACACACACACACACACACACACACATATCACACACGACGAGAGCACATGAGTGTTTATTCCATTGTATTCGAAATAAAAGAATAAATAAATAAATAAATAAACACGCGTGCGCGCGCGCGCACATACACACACACACACACACACACACACACACACACACACACACACATACACACTCACGACCACATGAGTGTTTATTCCATTGTATTCGAAATAAAAGAATAAAAAAATAAAATACACACACGCAATAAAGACAAACAGACAGACAAACAGACAGACAAACAGACAGACAAACAGACAGACAAGTACCGACAGTGTCAGTACTAGGACCATATTTCAGCCAGTTAGTTCAGTAACGGCTTATTAATGTGTCCCCCGTCTGACCAAGGGACTGCACTACGACCGTCGCGCGATCCCTCCCGGGGGGCAAGAAAGGTGGGGGAAACACGATCTTCCTGACACCCTCAGCTGTCATCGCCCACCTTCCTCTGGCGGTGACTGGCCCGGTGCTAGGGGCAAGAGGTACCCCCCCCCCCCTCCATTGTCAATTTGACCCACGGATTAATTTCACGTAGTAGAAAGTCAATAAACCATTATATTGCAAGGGATGACGTGGTTGTCGTGGAAAACCCACCAGCGTAGGAGTAAAAGGTGTGTGGTTCAAATCTACACAGTAACCTTTTTTTTCTTGTTTTTTCTCCACCATTATTCTGGAACTTCAAGTCATGGCATGTAAGTTAGTCTTTTGGAAGATGGGTAAATCTATTATCCTATGTGAAATAGACATTTAGCACTCATGAAAGAACAAGCTTGTAAAAAAATTTCGAAAAAAAACCACGAAGAGGGGGGAAAAAGAAAAAGATGGTGATGTATCATGAGAAATCGCTGTCTATGAAGAACAAAAATCAGATTCAGTGTAAATCCCCACGAAAACAAACATCGCGTATCAGTAGAGTAGAGAAGAATGTGTGCGTTTGTGCCTGTATGCCTATGTAAGTGTATCATAGTGCGTGCGTGTGTGCTAAAAAAAAAAAAAAGGTAGAAGATTTTTCTCCACATGGCAAGAAAACAGAGCAACTCATTCTGAGGGCAACAACCATCGATGAGTTGTATTGTGTTGTGTTGTGTTGTGTTGTATTGTATTGTATTGTATTGTATTATACACCACTTTCAGCCACAGTTGAATCTGCTTGAAATTCAGGCCGCTCTTTCCCGGCACAGTACATCTCCACAAGACCAGCACCAACCAATTCTTGTTCAGTTCCCTGTCTGTATATATATATATATATATATATATATATATATATATATATATATATATATATATATATAATATATATATATTATAATACCTGTTTCCTGAAGAGAATGGCTTTTTTGTCAACAGAATTTTGCCATAAACAACTCTCTTGTTGCCTTGAGTTCTGTCACGCGCTTAGTAAATGTATGGCACACAGGACCTCGGTTCTTCGCCTCCTCCGAAAGACTAGCACATAGATCTAGTAAATGAAAGGGAGGAGGAGGATGAAGAGGGATTGGGATTCAAACAGGAATCCAAAAGACTAGCACATAGATTAGTAAATGAAAGGGAGAGGAAGAGGGATTGGGATTCAAACAGGGATCGTACCAGCAACATCCGGCTTTGTAATTGCCCTTCAAGGGATGATTAAAGTGGTTTTGACTTGACTTGACTTGACTTGGCTTGTAAACAGGCGCGTTACCTCTAGACCACCGCTCCAGCCTCAGTGCATCGATCCCCTTCTCCTGAAGACACACATACTCCTCGGGGGGGTTCGTCAGGAAACCCTACCCCCGGTGTGGACCGAGTGTCTAGTGTCGCCTGGTCGCGGGGAGCGCCTAGCGAGGGCCTCACAAGGCAGTGCAGGATGAATGGCTGGCTGGCCCGTGTCCTCAGGGGGCCAGTGCTGGACAGCGGAGCAGGATGGATAGGTCAGGGAGGCAGGATGGATAGGTCAGGGAGGCTGGATGGATAGGTCAGGGAGGCAGGATGGATAGGTCAGGGAGGCTGGATGGATAGGTCCGGGAGGCTGGATGGATAGGCCAGGGAGGCAGGATGGATAGGTCAGGGAGGCTGGATGGATAGGTCAGGGAGGCAGGATGGATAGGTCAGGGAGGCTGGATGGATAGGTCAGGGAGGCTGGATGGATAGGTCAGGGAGGTTGGATGATAGTCAGGATGCTGGATGATAGGTCAGGGAGGCTGGATGGATAGGTCAGGGAGGCTGGATGGATAGGTCAGGGAGGCTGGATGGATAGGTCAGGGAGGTTGGATGGATAGGTCAGGGAGGCTGGATGGATAGGTCAGGGAGGCTGGATGGATAGGTCAGGGAGGCTGGATGGATAGGTCAGGGAGGCTGCAGCCTCTCCACTGGTCCTGGCTAGGCTTTGAGTCTGCTGTGGTCAGCTGCGCTCGTGGGAGTTGTGGATGGTCAGACGTAGTTGATACTGTCTGTGCTGGAGATTTGTTATGTAGATGGTGTATCAGGTTTGGGGGTTGGGTTTTTTGGGGGGGCTTGGTTTAGGTTTCGTTTTGCTGCTTCGTATTTTTTCTGTATTTTTAAAATAATGTGTTGTGTTGGCTTGGTATTTTTTTCTTCTTTTCCTTCCAGTTTCCTGCTTTTTCTTCGCCATTTCTTCTTTTCTTTTCTTGTCTTTCTTCTAAACTACTGTTTCCTTATTTGTCTCCTCTGTTTTGTCCTTGGTCCTGCCCTCTGTCTTTCTGTCGGCCTATTTTGTCTACTTGGAGAGACGGGATAGCCTAGTGGTTAGAACATTGCGCTTGCAATCTGACGACCCGGGTTCGAATCCCGTTCAAGAGGGATATTTTCCCCTGGAGTTAACATCAGTGCAGACTCTACTCTCCCCAAAAGTCCTTCGGATGAGACTATAAACCGAGGCCCCGTGTACGAACGCACGCAGAACAACTTGCGCACACGTTAAATCCTGTTCCGCTTTTCGGATGAGTAGGCCATTGTGTGCCGGTGGGAACGGATGACAAAATTTACAAAAAAACGCATACACACGGGGACTAGATGTAAAGAAAGCACATGAGTGCTTATTACATTATCCTCGAAATAAAAGAATAAATAAATAAATAAATAAATAAAATACTCCTTTTCATTTTCTTCTCTTCTCTTTCTGTTGCTCTAGTTCTTTGTTTACGTTCTCCTTCTCCTCTGTGTCCTCTTTGTATCTTCCTCTTCTTCTTCTCTTTGTCTTCTGTCTGGTTTTGTTTATCCTTGTCTCCCTTCTTCTTCTTCATCTCCTCCTCCTCCTCCTTCTTCTTCCTCCTTCTTCTTCTTCTCCTTCCCTCCTCCTCCTCCTCCTCATCCTTCTTCTTCCTCTTCTTCTTCTTCTCCTTCTCCTCCTCCTCCTCCTCCTCCTCCTCCTCGCCTCCTCCTCCTCCATCTTCTTCTTCTTCTTCTTTGCAATTCTTCTTCTTCGCAATTCTTCTTCTTCGCAATTCTTCTTTGCATTCTTCTTTGCATTCTTCTTCTTCAGGAAGCCATTATGCGTAAGATCGGAGATCAATCATGTAACAGAGAATAAGCATGAACACATTTTATCTTAAAAGAAATTCTTTCACAGGATATAGTTTTGTCAACAAACGTTCTGAACTCTAGCAAAAACAAACCAAGTTACAAGTGAGTCGGCAAAGCTCTGGCCCTCTTAGATACAGCGGGCGCGTGGACGTGAATTTTTGGCTGGGTTATGATTTTTATGGCTGAGAAATGTTATCAGCTAGACAGTCTGATCTTTGCACGCGTTTGCTATAAAACATCTGTCCCGACTCTGCTCTGTAAAGAGAGAGATGGAGAGGAACTTACACATACACACACATACACACACGCGCGCGCGCGCGCACGCGCGCGCGCACACAGGAGAGAGAGAGAGAGAGAGAGAGAGAGAGAGAAGAGAGAGAGAGAGAGAGAGTGAGGGTGAAGGGGAGAGATAGAGAGAGAGGAGAGAGAGAGGGAGAGATATGAAAGAGAGAAAGGGTTGAGAAAGAGATGGAGAGAAAGGGTTGAGAAAGAGATGGAGAAGAGGGGATGGAGAGAGACAGAGACAGATAGACAGACAGAGAATACGAGAGACAGGCTAAAGGAGACAAAGACAGAGAGAGACAACGATGGACAAGGAGAGAGAGAGACAGAGACTGATATAGACAGACAGCCATAGACAGATAGAAACAGTAACACTTTCACATTAAAAAAAAAAAAATCTCTGGCTGTTTGAATGTCTGGCTGACATGCGTGCGCACACGCATAAAGTGCACGTGTGTGTGTGTGTGCGCGCGTGTGTGTGTGTGCGTGCGCGTGTGTGTGTGTGTGTTGTTTGTGTGCGCGCATGTGTGTGTGCGTGTGTGTGTGTGTATGCGTGCGTGCGTTGTGTGTGTGTGTACGTGTGAGTGCGTGTGTGCGTGTGTGTTTGTGTGTGTGTGCGTGTGCGTGCGTGTGTGTTTGTGTGTGTGTGTGCGTTTCTGTGGGGGGGGGGGGGATGCCTCTGTGTGTGTTTTGGGAGTGGGGGGAGGGGGGGTACGCGGCTCTGTGGGTGTGTATGTGGGTGTTGGGCGGGGGAGGGGGGGGGGGTGAGGGCGCACGCGAACGTATGTGTGTGCACGCGTATGTATGCGGTGGACTTCCTGTCTACTCGATATCGTGTTTTTCCCTAGATAGACTCCTTCATGTCCAAGGAGTACAAACATCACCCTCCCCCCATACCCTCGAGATCTTTATTTGCCGTCCCTCCAGGAAGATGAATGCTCCAGTGGCTTCTGCAGACGGCGCACGGAGGAGGAGGGGGGGAGGGTAGGGGGGAGGGTGGAGGGGTGACGAGGGACACGGGTTGCGACGGTTTAGTAGAGAAAGGGTTAAAGTGTTGAGAGGGAGAACACTGAGAGGTAGGAGGGGGCGAAGAAGGAGGAGGAGGAGGAGAAGGAGAGGGGGAGAAGAAGGAGGAAGAGGAGGAGGAGGAGAAGGAGGAAGAGGAGAAGGGGGGAGAAGAAGAAGAGGGAGGAGAAGAAGGAGGAAGAGAAGGAGAAGAAAGAGGAGGAGAAGGAGAGAGAAGGAGAGGAGGAGGAGAAGAAGAAGGAGAAAGAGAAAGATAGGAGAAAGAGGAGGAGGAGGAGAAGAAGAAGGAGGAGGAGGAGAAAAGGAGGAAAAGAGAATAAGAGGAGAAAGAGGAGGAGGAGGAAGAGGAGGAAGAGGAGAAGAAGAAGAGAAGAGACAGACAGACAGAAAGGAGTCTTGCTTTTCAGTTCCTGTTTGTATTGATAATCATTTTTTTAGAATTATTTTGTTAGGTTTATTCTCCTGTTCAATTAGTTTGTAATTCTTCATACCCCAAAAAGGGATAAAAGAAATTAAATCTTGAATCCCGCGTGTGTGTGTGTGTATGTGTATATGTGTTGTGTTTGTAATTATGTCTGTGTTCGTGTGTGTGCATTGTGTGTGTGTGTGTGTGTGTGTGTGTGGTGTGTGTGTGTGTGTGTGTGTGTGTGTGTGTGTGTGTGTGTGTGTTGCAACACCTATTCAGCTCACGTAAATGAATTTTCATAGCAACGAAAAATAAAGTAATCCCTGGCATAAAGTCTGTAGACAAAAGGTCATTCTCAAAAAATAAAAATAAAAAATAACTAAAAATTAAAAAACAAAATTTTAATCCATTCTCACAGGGGAAATAAACACACACGTGTACGGACAGGAAACCACAACACCAAAAACACAGGTGGCGCTGCTCTTGTGGCGATGCACTCTCCCTTGAGGAGATCGCTTCAACTCTGACGCAGAGATGCGTTCCGGGACTGGAAGTGATATAGAATACAGTCCATTATACAGTCATCTACTGAACTTTCCTGTACTGTGATAGGCTCTGCTGTGCTATATGCTACAATCCGCTATTGTAGTGTATCAGGTTCACCTTAAGTGTATTCTATTGCTTTCCGTTGTAGTGCCATGAATCTTTCAGCATCTTTACACTATCAGAGCGATCTTTCCCCTGGGCCAGGGTAAGTACGGGGAAGAATTCATATTAGGACGTATTTATGCATTGATGAATATTCATGGAAAATCATGGCTGATTAAGACTCCTCCTAAAATAATCATAACGCTGAATATCATTTCTAATCGTGATGAAAGGTGCGAAGTCAGTTTAGAATGTTTAGTATGAATGATGAATGAATAAATAGAACGAATAGATAGATAAATAAATAAAGTGAACATTGTTTTCATTTGTTGACGACATTGGCAAATGAATTCCCAGAAGCATACACTTGTTTTAAAAGGTGTTTATGAGATCAAGTGTGTTTTGTTGTCTCGCAAAAACAACAATGACAAACTTTTGCTTTCGTTTAATTTGTGTTGAGCTGAACGAAATACTAATCCTTCACTTTGGGGAAGGGATAAGATTCTGAGCAGACGTATCAGAAATACTGACTTTTATATTTGTAAACTTTCATTGTGTACAGTAAGATACAGAGACGAATCCTGTGTAGATTAGTATAGTCTGTATGTTTCAAAACCTTACTCTCTTTTGATTGATGTGTAATACTTCTTTGTATATGAAGTTATCCATACTTTACAAAAATAATCAGTTTAACTGAAGAAAATCATGGAACTGCCTGTATGCCTAAATGTGTCTGCGAGTCTATTCCTCTGTCTATGGGTCTGTCAGTATAGTTATTCTCTCTCTCTCTCTCTCTCTCTCTCTCTCTCTCTCTCTCTCTCTCTCTCCCTCTCTCTCTCTCTCTCTCTCTCTCTCTCTCTCTCTCCTCTCTCTCTCCTCTCTCTCTCTCTCTCTCTCTCCCCTCTCTCTCTCTCTACCTCTCTCCCTCTCTCTCTCCCCCCTCTCTCTCTCTCTCTCTCTCTCTCTCTCTCTCTCTCTCTCTCCTCTCTCTCTCTCTCTCAGGGGGATGTTTATTTTTTCAGTTTGGGTTTTTGCTTTGGTTTTTCTATTTGTTCTCTCTTGTATTTTTTGCGTGTGTTTGTGTAAGGATTTTTTTTAGTTTATTATGTTATTCCTGATAAGGGCGGCGACTGGATGTAAATAACCAAATAAATTCTTATTCCTTTTCTTCAAAACATATTCCCCCAAAAAATTATTTCAATTGATATCCCCATACCCTTTCACATCATTCCTTCATAATATACTAACTCTTGTCTGACGACAGTGACGATGACGACAGAGACGATGACGACAGTGACGATGACGATGACGATAAAACAGCGTTAAGCGCCGCTCCCATCTCATGACAGATGTCAGAGCCTCTTCTCCCAGTATCAATTAATTAGCGAACGAAACATGATCAACAGAATGCCAGACAGGAGTGAAGCGACCCTGAAGCTAATGAACCACTGCTGCTACACTGCAGCAAGGAAGACTGTGACAGAGACATCAAAGAGGGGTGCAAAAACAGGAGCATAACTTTGGGAGACCTAGCTGAACAGCGGAGGTGTGATGGGGGTGTAGCGGAGTTTTAGCGCCAGGCTAGTTAGTTAGTATTGCTGTGTCGTGTGCACAGGTTTATATACCAAGCCCATGGGATGATTTCGTTGACATGGATAGCTGTACCACTGTCTTATGTCGAAGGTGTGTTTTTTCGGGTTGGTTGTTTTTTTAACAAAAGAATAATGGTGAAGAAGAAGGAGGAAGGGGGGGGGGGGGGTGTATGGATGGAGTTATGGGGGGAGATGGGGAGGGGAAGGGGGTTGTGTGTGTGTGTATTGTGTGTAGGTGTTTTTGTTTGGGGTGGTTTTATTAGGGGGGGGGGATGTTGCTTTTTGTTGGGACAGAGAAAGAGACAGAGAAAGACAAAGACAGACAGAGAAAGACAGACAGAGAGACAGACAGATAGAGAGAGAGAAAGAGAGAGAGAGAGAAAAGAGAGAGATAGAGAGACAGAGAGACAAAGACAGACAGAGAGAGAAAGAGAGAGATAGAGAGACAAAGACAGACAGAGAGAGAAAGAGAGAGATAGAGAGACAGACAGACAGACAGACAGACAGAGACAGAGAGATATAAATATTCTTGCTTTGTGTCTGCTACATTGTAACTGGTCAAAATGTTCGCCTTTTTTGCTCCTCCCCGAGAGTTTCAAGGTTCATCAATGGTTTTTTTTAAAAATCTGCGAAGGCGACCGTTTTAACCCACCAATAAGATAGCCGCATTACGGCTTCAGGGACCGGCCATTTTAAAATGCTATAGAACTTAAAGTAGGATTTTTTTTAATGATGGTAGTATGTATGTTTGTGTATGCGCGCGTACACACACACACACACATACACACACATACACACACAAATATAAATATATATATATATATATACAAACATACATACATACATACATACATACACAACATACATACATACATACATACATACATACACACACATACATACGTACATACATACATACTCACACACACACACGCATACATACTACTACATACATACATACATACATATACATACATACAACACACACACACACACACACACACACACACAACACACACACACACACACTACACACACACACACACACACTACACACACACACACTACACACACACATACAACCACACACATCAACATACACACACACATACACACACATACAACACATACACACACACATACACACACACATAACACACACCAAAAATACACACACATACACATACACACACACACACATACACACACACATACACACACACATACACACACACACACATACACACACACAACACACAACATACACAACACACACACAACACACACACACCACATACACACACAACAACACACACAACACACACATACACACACAACACACACACAACACACACACACACACACCACACACACAACACACCAACACACACAACACACACACAACACACACACACACACACACAAAACACACACACACAACAAACACAACACACACACCAACACACACACAACACACAACACACACACACACACACACACACAAAACACACACACACACACACACAACACAACACACACACACACACAACACACACCACACAACACAAACACACACACACACACAAACACACACACACACACACACACAACACACACACACACACACACGCACGCACGCACGCACGCACGCACGCCTTTCGTTCCACAGCGAGAGCCACCAGCCTCACCAACGACGAATTTTTTTTACGTACGCGACCGTTGTAACCCAGCATTAAGCTAGCTACATTCCATCTTCGAGGGCAGCGTATTGGTCTCGTTTTGTCGCGGGGACTGGATTTATTTTTTTAAAAACACATTAGTGCTTATTCCATTATCCTCGATATAAAATAAAATAAAATAAAATAAAAGAAAAATGTTTACTTTCGTTCTGTATATAATAATAATAATAATAATAATAATGTATGGAATTTATATAGCGCTGAATCTTGTGAAGCAACAAACAGATAGATAGTTAGATAGATAGATAGATAGAGAGACAGACAGATAGACAGACAGACAGACAGACACAGACAGACAGACAGACAGACAGACAGACAGGCAGGCAGGCAGACAGACAGACAGACAGACAGACAGACAGATATCCATCCTTTTTATTTCTTCCTTGGCGGGTGTTTGCAGGTGGTGTGGCTGGACCATCGCGGCAAGCTGCTGACCTTTGAGGATCGGCGCAT
>CM054153.1:45886466-45946466 GCA_028751875.1 Rapana venosa
CCATTGTTTCTTTTCTTGTGAATATATATATCAGCAGTGTAAACTTCCTTTGTATAAACTTTCTCAAAAGGTTTTCAGTTTTGTTGTTCCTTGGCTAGAGCTCTGAGGTTCACCAGCGGTGAGATGTTTGCAGATTATGACCTTTCTTACCCACCATGAAGGTAGCTGCATTCCGACTCTGGTTTTGAAAAACGAGTAAACATCAGGGTTAAAAATATGAAAAACAAATCATACCCAAAAAACGTATAAGCAGCTATGGTACCAAGGATTTTTTGTACATTATACATTCAGTGCTGTGATTAGAAAAAAAGAGAATACACAATTACAGGGAATGACATATAAAGTGATATCTATTGAGAGAAATACAGACAGACAGCTAGACAGATACAGGCAAACAGACAGCCAGACAGGTACAGCCAGGCAGACAGGCAGACAGACAGCCAAACAGATACAGCCAGACAGATAGACTTAGAGCAATCTTTCATTCAACTGCTGATCAATCCTTACCTTTTTACAACCAAACTTCATATTCAAACAAATACAGCAAAGCCTTAATCAATGGACGGCTTAAAACAATGCAAATGGTCAATATGAGGGCAGGGATTTGGGCTGTAAAGAAGAAGAAGAAATGAACAGCGGCTGTCTGGGTTCCCAGTGTCTGTGTGGACAAGGGTTTAGTCTGTCCGTGCTGTGTAGTCTGTTGTTATCGCTGTGTTTGAGGTGAGGAAACTTTCTGTCGATGTCTCCGCCAGTCTGGTTCTGTGGATGGCCAGGTTTATCTGATTGTGCATGGTATGGTTTATGGAAGTCAGTTATGTGGGAAAAAATGTGTGTGCGAGTGCAAGCGTGCGTGCGTGCGTGCGAGTGTGTGTGTGTGTGTGTGTGTGTGTGTTTTGTGTGTGTGTGTGTGTGTGTGTGTGTGTGGTGTGTGTGTGTGTGTGTGTGTGTGTGTGTGTGGTGTGTGTGTGTAAGTCTTTCAATTTTAACGTCTTTCCACTTTAAGTGATACCAGACGGCCCTAAAATAGGAGAGAGAGAGAGAGAGAGAGGAGAGAGAGAGAGAGAGAGAGAGAGAGAGAGAGAGAGAGAGAGAGAGAGAGAGAGATAGAGATAGATAGATCTACACTGTGTGGTGGCGCATGGGTGTGTATAAGTATGTGTGTGTGTGTGTGTGTGTGTGTGTGTGTGTGTGTGTGTGTGTGTGTGTGTGTGTGTCTGTCTGTGTGTGTAATTAAGAGTAATAACAAGGGAAATACACAAATAGTATTCTTAACATAAACAGATCAAGAACATTTAAAAAATGAAATTCAAAGAGAACTACAACTACAATAAGTGCCCTATAGGACTTAACAATAAACCTTTAGCAATGTCAAATGTTAGCTTTACATTGTTCAAAACTTCGTCAATGGTATTCTCAGAAAAGGCAGGGAGATAAGGTTTTAAATTCTCACATTCAAGTATGATATGGGTATTTGAAATATATTCACCACATAAGCATTTAATATCCTTGCTGAATTTTGTTGTGAATGCATTTAATTTTATCCTGAAAAATAATGCCTTGAGTTGTCTTTCTTTGACAGCATTTGTATGAATCTGTAAGTGATCAATGTATTCAATTACGCTCTTCCCACTATGAGTTGAATGTGAAAGCTGCTTGATTTGCCGATGCTTTTCTATAAATTTGTTTAAGGAAGCTTTTTCTAACAACTGATAACCCTCTGCAATGGATAGAGGGACATGCAGTACTATAGACCACTTTTCATTACGTGCACCTTTCTTCGCAGCCCGATCAGCCCACTCATTAGAAAATAATCCTATATGTGAAGGAATCCAGAAAAAGGAAACATGTATTCCGCTTAAACGCAGAAGATTTATGAAGTATTTGATATTTAGTATAAGTTTAGTAGATTGCTTATAAGTTATAGACTTTAAGGCATATAAAACTGATTTTGAATCCACACAAAGTAATATGTGAAAGAAACAGTATGGATGATCTAAAATGAAATTCAAAGCCATAAGAATAGAAATAAGTTCAGCTGTAAAAACAGATCGATTTTTACCAACATAATACGACTTTTCTATTTTTAGTGCTGGTATGACGAATGCTGAACCTGCTTGATGATTGTCTAAAAGTGAGCCATCTGTATAAATTTTAAGACAATGAGAGTAATTATGTTTCTATATGTGAATGAACGTTAACTGCCATGATATTTGGATTCTCATTCTTTTTCATGTTGATATAATCTACATCAAAGTGTGCTTGCTTCATTTCCCAAATAGGACAGATTGAAACTGCTCTTTGTGAGTCTACATCAGATTTGAAAAATTCAGAACGCTCGTAAAGATCTGATGTGTATGTACTTATTGTCATTAAAAGAGTTTATGTGTCGGGCTCTTTGGGAAAATCTGTTTCAGACCTCATTTTTATTTCTTCTGAAGCAAAGTTATCAGGTGTTGAGCTTCTCAGAATATATTTGGCACATACAAGTTGTCGGTACTCATCAAGTGGTAACATTCCAGTTTCTTTATATGTATCAAGGGCCGAGGTATGAAAGGGTTTACACCTAGAGCAAGTCTATATGCCTTACAATCTACACTTTGAAGCTTCTTTAATAAGTATTTAGGTGCACTAAAATAAACTTCTTGTCCATAGGATAATTTAGATCTAATTAGAGAGGTAGACAGATGTTTCAGAATTGTCATGTCTTGTCCCCAATACTGCTTTCGTACAATTTTAAGCAGATTTAAACATTTTCTTCCTTTAGTTAAGACATATTCAATGTGGGCATTCCAAGTTAACTTTGAGGAAAGAAAAACACCTAAAAAACTTTACTAAGTGTTTATATTCTATTATCTCGTTTTCAATTTTAAACACAGGTAAGTTGTCTGGATTACTACCGTGTTAAAAAGCATCAAAATGCGTTTTTTTCTGTGGACAATTTTAGGCCATTTTCAATTATGTACTTATTTAAATTATCAAGGTCTTTTTGGTACATTTTTTTTAATATGATTTAAAGACCTCTTTAATGTGTTTTGTTTCATGGTAACATTCATCCACATGCATATGTCGTCTGCATATTGTACTAGGACAACGTTTCTGAGACAAATGTTTGGGAAGATCATGTAACAGGATATTAAATAGAACTGGTGCTATAACGGAGCCTTGTGGTAAGCCCATATCAAGATTTCTAGGATCTGAATAGTTATTTCCTACCTTTACTTGAATAGATCTATTGCTAAGAAAGCTCTTGATGTAATGATAAATGTTACCGGAAAGACCAATTGTTTTCAACTTACTTAATAACTTTGCATGCCAAACTTGATCATAGGCTTTATTTATGTCAAAAAACGTTGCAAGAACATTTTTTCTACGTGCAAATTGTTGTTTTACACGTGTTGTAAGTTTAACTAGGTTATCTATAGCAGATCTACCTCGCTGAAAGCCTGCTTGGTTGTTTGCAATAATGTTATTTTTCTGACAATAATATAGTAACCTTCCAAGAACAACTCTCTCCATGAGCTTTCCAGTATGTGAGGTCAATGCTATGGGCCTGTAACTGGCTTTATCTGTCTTCGGCTTTCCTTGCTTGTGGATTGGTACCACAATGGACTGTTTCCATTGTACTGGAATGACACCCTGGACCCAGCATTTACAAAAAAGTTTATGAAGTAGCATAATGAGATTTTCTGGTAAATGTTTGATCATATCATTGGAAATCGCATCAGCTCCGACGGATGTTTTCTTACTAGGAAGTGACAGAATAGCATCTTTTACTTCCTGGAGTGTAATGGGAGCATTGATATAAAGAGTGGTATCAGGCACTGGGTCTACATATTCATTTTTGATTTCTTCTTCACTTCTGAATGCTCTATTTTAGCTGATAAACCCTCCTTACGCATGGTATTTGAAAACATTGTGGCAAACGCCTCAGCCTTTTCTGCACTAGATGGAAACTCTTTGTTTTCTAGAATAATTGGACATGTTGGTAAGTTTTATACCTTTTGTCATTTCATTAAATTTTGTCCATATTTTCTGAATGTCTTTATGATTTGTAATTTTCACTTCTACAAAAAGAGGACCAATACTGTTTTTTAGCTTGCGCTATGACCATGTTACAGTAGTTTTTGGCCCTTTTCTGCGCATCATGGTTGCTAGGTGATTTGCTTTTGAGAAAAGCTTTATGCATTAAATGTTTTTTATGTACAAACTTCCTCACAGGCTTGTGTCCACCAGACATTTCCTAAATGTTTAATAGGTTTTCCGAGTGACATCTAGGAATAGACATATTGGCAGCTTGAAGTATAATATTTGTTATGCTAGAATACATTTGATCTATGTCGAGAGCATCTATATACTCTGTATTGTAAGAAGCTATAACATGTTTAAACTTTTCCCAGTCAGCACGCTTATAATTATATTTTGGAATTTTATCCTTTGTAATATCTGATTGACATAACTGGTTATTAAAGGTTATAAGGATAGGTAAATGATCACTGCCTAGAGTATCTTTATGGGTTGACCAATCGCAATCAGGAACAAGTATTTGGTGACACTAAAGTTAGATCTATTGCTGACGCTCTGTGACTTGAGACATCAGGAATTCTAGTGATGCTACCGTCATTCAATAAACATAGACAAGAATCAACCACGTTTTCTACAAACCTGTTGCTGGTAACTGAAATACAATCTTTATCCCAAAATGGTGCATGGGCGTTGAAATCTCCTCCAATAAGCCATTTTTCATTATCTTGGAGATTATGGATCCAATCAGTGTTAAGGTTATTAGGTCCTTTTGGTAAATACAAAGACACAATATTTAAGATTAAGTGATCATTAAACTTGACACGTGCTGCACATGAATGTAGATCTGGGATGTTACCAGGTATTGGTGGAAATTTCACACTGTACTCTATTCCTTCTTTAATGTAAATAGCTGCACTAATCTTTGTTAGACCCTCTACTTTCTGATGTATAGGTGGGTAATAGTACCCTGGTAATCTGGGTATCTTATTTTTGTTAACATTTAGAGATTGTAAAACAAGGGCCTGGTAATCATTTTTTGAAAGGTGGTGGATCAAATACGCAAGATTTGTGAAAATAGATCTTGCATTCCACTGCATGATTTTTACAGCCTGCTTTTTCTTAGAGACCATTGTATAAATAGGAATAAGGAGAAGAGGCAAGAAAAACGTTTTTTTTTAAACAAACAAACAAACAAAAAACCCCAAAAAAACCCCCAAAACCAAAACCCAACAACAAACAAAATCCCACAAAATACAGTAATGAGTAAAGAAATAACTCTACCCCCCACCAAGTCTTCCACAAAAACACCTTAACAAAAATATATTAATCTTGTGTGTGTGTGTGTGTGTGTGTGGATATGTGCTTGTAACATTGATATCCCTGAAAGAAACATTGGGGGGCTCAGTGGAAAGGACACATGTGAAATTGCTGACAAATTGCGATAAACAACGATGACAAACGTGCCCTATGCGGTATTCTCTATAGCATGCCACTTTGTTTTGAGGGAGAGGCATTCATCCTTTCTTTCATTTGTTTTTGTTTCTATTTCATTCTGCTTTTATTTCCTCTGTGATGTGACCCTAAAATAAACCTGTAGTTTCATATCAACGCTACAACTATTCATTTACACAGTGTTCCTTTTTTCCTTTTACGTTGAAAGAAAATTCAGTCTTAAAGGTTTGTTTCCTCTCTTTTAAGTGGGGTGGGGGAAGCATAAGAGCACTGTACAGCGTACACTAGTATTAATGACTGAACTATTTTACCCTAGATAAAAAATAAACTAAAACCATCTGATGATTTGTCAAGCACTTTTTTCCACAAAGGTTTACTCTGCCTACGCTGATCATTGGCTGGGTATCATCTTGTTGAAAAAGGAGATTGTTTGGAATGACAATTCTTGTGTGCACAGGCTGGGGAATATCTTTGGACTAAGGATTGTTCAAGGGATCAACAGACGTGCATTAGATTGTGGCTTGTTGAGGAGAAAGATTTTTCAACTGAAGTATGGTGAAGCAGAGTGCAGGTTGGTTAGCTGACTGAAAGGTTGATGTTGACTGGTTAAACTGTCCTTAAATCAGTCTCTGTATTGTTTAGGTTACATCCTTCTTGTGGATAAGTTGGTTTATTCAATAAGAAAGGGTTAGCATTGTTATCAGCTTCACAATTTACCATTGAAGGAGTGGGTCTTATAAAAGTGTAAGTGCAGAGAGAGAGAGAGAGAGAGAGAGGAGAGAGAGAGAGAGGAGAGACAGAGAGAGAGAGAGACAGAGAGAGAGAGAGAGAGGAGGAGAGATGAGAGAGAGAGAGAGAGAGAGAGAGAGGAGAGAAAAGAAAAAAATCACATCTATGACCAGGGAGATTAAGGCAAAAGTAACGTGAGGTATCTGTAATCTATTTTTTCTTCTCTCTGCCATCATAACTAGTAGCTCACCATCTAGCACTACATCAAAAACTAATCTGTGATTTTCTTCTGGATTAATCAGGTTCAGAATAAACAATTAATGCTGAAGCACAAACTGTTTTCCTCAGGTGGACAAAATCAGTGCAGGTTGTGATTGATATTTGTTTTTCCCTTGTGACAAATGGACACACAGTCTGTGTGTGACTTGATGTCACGATAGAGTCATTGCTCAGATGAGAGCCATGATCCCCTCCAACAGTGATAGAGTAGCAGCAAAACAAAACATCCATCTACAGCGTCTCTTTCCTGGGAGAAACTCTGTCTTCAAGACAGTGGAATTGGACCCAGTATTTACAGCAGCAAACACAGAGCTATGCCAATAACGTGATTCAGAGGAGTGTGTAATTGCATAGAGCTTGTTTACAGCTGTGTGCTGGTGGCGCTGTACTCTGCTCTCTTCTCCTTTCTCCATCCCATCCATGGCTGTTGCGGCTCATTTGCTCAGTTTCAGTGTCGGGAATACTTCTTTTTTGGGCTTTTAAAAGCATTGGCCTTGTTTGTTGGCAAAAAGGTTATCATTACAGCGGGGGTAAATTTATAAAAAAAGGGGGGCAAAAATAAAGATTTTTTTTTAAAAAAGCCCCAAACAAAGTAGGCTATCATTTTGTTTTTTATTTTTTTGGGTTTTAAATGGGAAAACTTTCTGGTGTTTCACTTAAAAGGCAATTTTAGCATGTCTTTTTTTTTGGGTTTTTGTTTTTAATTTTTCTTGTTGACTTACTTTTCAGGGTTATTTTTTTTCCCTTTTTTTAAAATAAATTTACTTAAACCAGCAGGGGTTTTGTTCCAAAAAAAATATGTCAGCATCTATATATCTTTTCCCCTATTTTTGGGTGAAAAGACCCTTTAAGCCTGGGA
Organism: Rapana venosa; assembly: GCA_028751875.1. Lineage (NCBI taxonomy): Eukaryota > Metazoa > Mollusca > Gastropoda > Neogastropoda > Muricidae > Rapana > Rapana venosa. The sequence goes on from CM054153.1 coordinate 45,893,809, forward strand.
AGTGTTAAAAAAAGCCCTAAAGATCCCAATTTTAATTTTAAAAAGTACATTTTAAAGGGGAAAAAGGAAAATGGTTGCAAATTTTGAAAAAGGGAACAACTATTTTTACAGGAAAAGAGAGGGGGGGGAAAAAGAAAAAAGAAAAACAGACAAAACAGACAGACACGCAGGCGGGAAGACGGGGGAAGAGGGGGTGAGAAAAGAGAGGGAAGAGAAAAGATAGGAGAAAAGGGGAGGAAGGGAGGAAAGAGGAGAAGAAAAGGGAGAGGGGAGAAGGGGAAAAAGGGAAAACGGTGCACGATTATTGCAAACTGAAAAGCCCTTCTACTAAAATTTTCGGGGGGCAATTTATTTTGCTGTAAGAGGGCATGTTGCGGGACCTTCATTTCAGCTTTTTCCCCTCAGTCAGGGGCAGTGAAAGAAAGGGAAAAATTTATATTCCTGGATTTTTATCGGGTTTTTTGAGTCATTATAAAATTGAAGGGCCCGGGGACACTGAGTTTGGTACAGTCTGTTAAAAAAAGCCCCTCTCTCTGAAGTTTTTGTAATTTTATTTATCAAAAATTGATAAAATTTGTGTTTTAATGATCCAAGTTTTTTGTGTTTAAAATGTGTTTTTTGGGGGTTAAAAGCTCTTTTTTTAAACTTTTATGAAAGGGTGACCCCTTTTTTTTTAAATCATCCCATTTGTTTTTCCCTTTTTTATAAAAGGAAAAAGAAAAAATTAACAATTAAACCCAAGAACGTGCCAAAAGGTTTTAAAGGTTTAGACAGTTGATCCCTGAATTTCCCTATTTCCTTTTTTTTGTTGCATTAAATTGAGATTTATCATCAAATTCCTTTAATGGAAAACACCCCATCCGGGCCTTTTGAGCACTTACAAATGTTTTAATTTTAACCCAAAAAAAAATTTGCCCAAAATAGGGGTGGCACATTAAAAAGGGGTTTGGGTTAGCACCCGGGACTGTGAGGGCTGTTGTTTGGGTTATTGTCATTACCCAAATTTTTTAAGTTTAAAACCTTCATCAGAATGTTTTTTCCACCGGGGCCCCATAGTTCCCAGGCTAAAACTAAATTTTGGGTTTTGTCATAGGGGAAAAAAAAGAAAAACCCTGAAAGATCATAAAAGAAGCATTAAAACAAAGACAGGACAGGACAGGAAAAATTTTTTGATAAAAGTGTTGCCATGTTGGTTTATGAAATCATGAACCCCAAAAACAGTTTTTCAACTGAAAAAGGACCATATATTTTCAAATATTATTTTTCCCAAAGGGTTTGTTAAGTTTCCTTAAACCCGGCTTGTAGTAAGGGGTCATTAAAATTTGTTTAAAAAAAATTTTTTTAATTTTATTTGATCGGTGTTTCAAATATATTATCCCAGGCTTTGTTTTTTTTGTGAACTTATTGCTTTTGCCCAACTTGTTTTGCCCAAACTTTTGTCAAACAGTTGTAAAAAAGAAAAATTCACTGTGAGAAAAATTTTTTTACAAAGCAATAAAAAAATTAACAAGGTAAATTTAGCTAGGGCCAAAAGTTTTTACAACGCCCAACTTTCTTTTGGTTTAAAATGTAAACAGAGATTTTGGAAAAAAAAATTCCCCGGGCACCCCCCACACAACACACCCCAAAACCCCACACCCCAAAAAACCACCACCCTTTCTTGCGTGAATGCACACTAACAAAAACCTTACTTGCGCCATGCACACTACCCTACTTGTTTTGCATGCATACACACACACACACACACACACACAACACACACACACACACACACACAAACACCCCACAAAAAAAAAAAAGATAGCCCTTCATTTACCTCAAGTTTGAATCCTCCATTTTTTAAAACCCAAAATTTCAGATTCAAAAAAATTTCAGCAAAGCCTTAATCAATGGAGGGGTTAAAAAAATTGCGAGGTCAATCCCGGGCGGGGTTTGGGGGCCTGTAAAGAAGAAAAAGAAATAAACAGCGGTGTCTGGGTTCCCATTTGTTGTGGGGAAAAGGGGGTTTAGTCGGGTCCGTGCTGTGTAGTCTGTTGTTATCGTGTTTTTGGGAGGTAAAGGAAACTTTCTGCCCGATTGGTTTTTGGGGGCCAGGTTCCGTTTCTTTTTGGGGAATTGGGGGGCCAGGTTTTAAATTGTTTTTTTTTTTTTTGCCTTTTTTGGAAAAGGGTTAAAATTGGAAATTTTTGGGTTATGGTTTTTTTTGGGTTTGGAAAAGGGGAAAAGGTTTTAAATGGGGTATTTTTTGTTTTTAAATTTTTAATTTAAAAATTTTAAAATTTTTCCCCCCCTTTTTTAAAGGGGGGAAATAAAAAAATACGGCACTTTTTGTGCTTTTTACTTTTCCCAGGGTTTTCCAAAGTTTTTTGAAAAGGTTTGTAAATTTTTGGGTTTTTTAAAATTTTTTCAAGGGGAAACCCCAAGGGGTTTAAAATTTCTTCCTTTTTTAAGGGGGGAAAAAAGGGCTTTTAAAAAAAAATTTTGGGGGGGCAATTTAAAAATTGTTTCGGGTTAACCCCAATTTTGGGAAAAATTTTTTTGGGGAATTTGGGTTTTTTTTTTTTATAGTTCCAAATTTGAATAAAATTTTTTTAAAATTGGGAGAGAAAAAAAAACCTCAGGGTTTCTGAAGGGTTTTTTTTCCCCCCCCCCCCCCCCTTTTTTAAAAGGGGGTTTGGGGCCCAAATTTTTCCTTGGGGGAAAAAACAGTGAAAAAGGTTTGATTGAAATTTTTTTTCCCATAAAGGGAAAAAATTTTTAAATCCCTTGGCCGATTTTCCCAGTTGGTTTTTGCAAAATCCCCTCCAAAGTGTTTAGGATTTTGGCACCAAAAAAAATTTGGGGCAGGGGGGATTCTTAACCTGGGAAAAAAATTTGTTTTCAGACTGATTTGTTTTAAGGGGGCCAAAAAACAAAAGGGAGTTTCCAATTTAACGTGTTTTGGGGGATGGTTTGCAAAGAGCGGGGGTTTTACGGGTTGTTTTTGCGGGTTTGGCGTTTTTAAAAACTCTGTCTTTTCCCTTTTACCCCTTTCCTTGGGGGTTTCGGTATTTTAAAAAGGGTTGTTTATTTGGGTTATAATTTTCATTTTTGGCCTGGGTTTTTTTTGGTAAAAGAATAATTAAAGCAGGGGTTTAAAACTGCAATCAAATAAAGGGGGAATTTAAAAAGCAAAAAAGAAAGTTCTTTCATTTTTTTTTTTTAAATTTTTTTTCCATTTGTAAAAAAATTCTGGGTTTTCCCATTTAGAAAGGGTTAGTTTTACCCTTTTTCCTATTATTTGTTTGTTTTTTTTTTAATTCAATAAAATTGTTTGTAAATTTATTTCAAAGGGATTTTTCTATCCTTTTTTCCCACTCCCCCCGGGGATAGATTGGCCCAAAAAAATTTATTTCGCATCTCTTTCCACCTTTGTTTGAGGGAAGGACCCATTTTGGGGAGAAAACAGAGTTCCAAAACGTTTTCAATATTTTAACAAGGGTTTTTAAAGGTTGCTGGGGGCCGTTTTTTTCCCGCCCTTTTCCCCCCTTTCCATCCCCCCCTATTTTTTTTTTTTCATTTTTTTTTTTCTTTTGGCGGGGAAGGGGCCCGGGGGGGGGGTTGGAAAACGGGAAAAAGGAAAACGGGGGCAAAAGAACGCAGGCAACAAAGGCTTGGAAAAAAGAAGAAAAAAACAAGGGAGGGCTAATTTTTAAAACTTTTATTTTTTGGGTTTAAGGGGCATATCTTTTTATTAAAAATTTTTCAGCTTCCGGTTTTTTAATTTTTGGGTTTATTCCCACTCTTCGCTTTTTAACAAAATCCCCCCACTTTTCCCTTTAGTTACATCTTTTTTCCAAATTTTTTAAAGATTTTTAAACCCCTTATTAAAAACCCCTTAAAGATGAATTTAGAAAAGGACTTTTGGGGGAAAAAAGGAAGGAAAAGGGAAAGAAAAAGGGAAGAGAAAAAGGGGAGGGGGGGGGGAAAAAAGGGGAATAAGAAAAAAGAAAAGAAGAACGAGGAGGAGGGAGAGAGAGAGAGAGGGGAAAGGAGAGAGAGTGGGGGGGGGAGGAAAACAAGTAAATGCATCCAAAAATTTGCTACTGCAAAGACCTTATTCTCAAAAAAATGTCGAAGGGACAATATATTTTTGCTGTAAGAGTTGCATGTCTGCTGCCCTTTCGTTCGGGCTTTTTTCCCATTTCATGGGGGCAGTCCCCACAAAAAAAATATATTCCTGGATGTTTATAAAAGGGGTTTTGGTCATATTTCCTTTGAAGGGCCCGAACACTGTTTTGGTTTTTTCTGTTGGGAAAGCCTCTCTTTCTGGGGGCTTTTTAAAATTTTATTTATTCAGAAATGATAAACCCCAGGCTTTTAATATCCAAAGTTTTTATTTTTGAAAAAATGTGGGGTTTGGGTTTAAAAGCTCTTTTTTTTTCCCTTTTAGGAAATTTTGACCCCTTTTTTTTTTCGTCATCCCAATTTTTGTTTTTTATGGTTTTAATGAAAAAAGGGAAGAAAAAAAATCAAAACGTCCCAAAAGTTTTTCAGGTTGCAGTTGATCACTGCATTTCCCCTTTTCCCTTTTTTCCCTGTTAAACCTTTTTAAAAAATAAAAGTTTTTAATCATCAAATCTCCATTTAAATTTGAGGGGAAAACACCCCACCCCTGGTTTTGTAACCCCTTTTAAAATTTTTTAAATATTAAACCCAAAGGGAACAATGTCAAAATAAGGTGGCACAATTCACAGTGTTTGTTGGGCAGCACAATTTGTGACTCCCTGTGTTTGTCTATTGTCTTTACCCAATTTTTTGAAGTTTCAAACCATCATCAAAAGGTTTTTTCCACCAGGGCATTTTTTGCCGGGGCTCAACTGATAGGGGTTTTGCTGTCTTTGACAAAGACTAACTAAAAGATCATGAAAAAAGGGCATTATAAAAACGGCCGGGAAAGGGGACAGGTATAATTTTAGATTCAAAGTGTTGCAATGTTGGATATGAAATATCTGAATCCCCCAAAACAGAATTTTAAATGTTTAAGGACAAGATATTTTTTCAAAAAGATTACTTTCTCAAAGGTTTAAAAAGTTTCCTTAAAACCCAATTGTAGATAAAAGGCATTTTCATTTGGGTCAAATATGTTTTCAGGGTACCTTTTTTTGATTTAGTGTTTCAAAATGCTTTTCTTAGGGTTTTTTGTCTTTTGAAAATAAGTTTCTTGTGTCAAACTTTTTTGTCCAAAATGTGTCAAAAAAGTTGTGAAAAAAAAAAAAATGTCACGGGTTTAGGAAATACTGTATTTCCCAAAACAATAAAAAAAAAACAAAGGTAAACTGTAGCAAAAGGGATAAGTTTTTACAAAGTCACCCCTTTCCCTATTGTGTTGAAAGAAACAGGGCAAATGGAAAACAGAAAAAAATCACACGCAGGCAGCACCCCCCGCGTGCACACAAAACACCACCCATACTTGTTTTTTTTTTATGCAAAACTCACCACACCCCCCTTTCTTGGCGCATGGACAATAAACCCCTACTTGCTCGCGGCATCACCCCCCGCAGCTTCAGATGGCCCCTTTATTTTTCCCCCAAAATGAATTTCCCCAATTTTTTAAAAACCAAAAATTCAGATTCAAAAAAAAATACAGCAAAGCCCGAATCAATGGACGGGTTAAAACCCAAAGGGAGATGGGCAAAATCGGGCAGGGATTTGGGCTGTAAAGAAGAAGAAAGGAAAAACGGGGTGGGCTGGGTTCCCAGTTTCTGTGTGGACAAAAGGGTTTAGTCTGTTTTCCCTGCCCGTGTGTCTGTTGTTTTTCGTGTGTTTTAGGTGAGGAAAAATTTCTGTTTATGTCTCTGCCGTTGGTTTTTGTGGATGGCCAGGTTTGTCTGATTGTGGGTGGTTTTGGTTCAGGGGAAATGAGTTATGAGGGGGGGGGGGGGGGGGAAAATCCCTGTGTGTATGGTGTTACTTATTTTTTTATATTTTTTTTTTCCTTTTGTTTTTTAGGAGAAAGGAATTGGCACTCATGTGCTTTTTTTTTTTTTCATTTCCCTTTCCCCCCCTTTTTGATTTTTAAAAAAATTTTTTTTTATTTTCCCCGCAACAATGGCCTTTCTCTTTTCCCTAAAGTGGAAAAAGGCCTTTTTAAAATGTGCGCAAGATGTTTTTTGTGCGTTTTTCAAAGGGACCTTTGGTTTTTAGTCCAATCTGAAGGACTTTTTTGGGGAGGAAACCTTTTTTTGAAAGGGGGGCCCCCCCCTTTTTTTTTAGGGGTTTTGGGGGAAAATAAGGGAAAAAATCAGGTTTAAAAGGGTTAGGGATCTGGTTTTTAATAAATTTTTAAAATTTAAATAAAACCTTATTTGGCGATTTTTCCCCTTGTGGTTTTGGTAAATTTTAAGTGTTTGGTTTTGTTATCTTTTTTAAAAATTTGGCCCCGGGGAGAAATTTTTGAAGATAATAGGAGAAAGTTTTAAAAAATGAATTTTTAAGGGGGGAAAAAGGGGAAATGAATAATTAAAATGGTTTTTTTGGGGTTATAATAATGTAATTGGGGGTTTAAAAGAGTGGTTTTTTTGGTTAATAAAAATTGGAAAAAATTAATGGTTGAAGCCCAAAACTTTTTTGGTTGGGGAAAAATTTTTGGGTTGTTTAGATATTTTTAAAATTTTGGGTTTTTTACAAAAAACCCCATTTTGATCTTGAAGGGGTATGGGCTTTCGTGAAAGAGTTCCAAAAATGTTTTGGGGAGAAAAAAAAAAAAAAAAACCTAGGAGCAAAAAAAAAATATCTAAAAAGTTTTTTCCCTAGAATAACTTTTTTTCAAACCCTTGGGGGACCCATAAAAAAAACGGTTTTCCAATTAACGGTTCAGAATTTTAATTAAAGCTTGAAAACCTTTTTTTCCTGGGGTGGTGGGCGGTTTTTTGTTGTTTTTTTTTTCCCATTCCCCCCATGGGCAGGGGTTTTGTGTATTTCATGTGCCGATAATTTATTTTTCCAAAGAAGCCCCTGGCCCCTTTTTTAAAAGGGATTGGGTTTCAGCAAAACTAAAAAAAAAAAAAAAGGAAAAAATAAAAAAAAAAAAAAAAAAAAAAAAAAAATACAAAAAAAAAAAAAAAAAATTTTTTCAAAAAAAAAACTCCCCCAGAGAAGGCAATTTCCGGGGTCTATTCTTTGTTTTTTTTTCCCCCGGATTTTTGGGGAAAAACCCGGGATAATTCTTTCCCGGGGGTTTTTAATTTCAAAAAATTTTACCCGCTGAGGTTTTTTTGGGGTGGCGTTCTCTTTTCTTCTCCTTTTTTTCCCAAAACCCTTGGCTGGTAGGGTTTTTGGCCCCGAAGTTTAGTTCAATAAATTTAAGGGGAAAATGCAAAGGTTCCGTTTGTTCAAAAACCCATAACAAACAAAAAAGGGGGGGGGTCAAAATAGGAAAAAGCGGGACAAAAAGGGAAGGGGGGCAAAAAAAAGAAGGGGAAGGGGAAAAAAAGAAAGAGGGGAAAGGGGAAAAAGAAGGGGATAAGGGAAGAGGAAAAAGCAGCGGCTTTCCGGTTTTGTTTGAAAACCTTTTTACAACCCTTTTAAAGGGAAATTTTTTTTCCCCGTTTTAAACATTTTTACCCTTTAACAGCTGGGGTTTTTCTTTTTCGATCTTTTTTTTTTGTGGGGTTTCAAAGAAAAAATAAACTTATGTTTTTAAAGGGAAACCCCCAAAAAGAATGGCCAAAATATTGGGACCTTTGGGGAAAGTTTCCAATTTTTTAAAATTTTCCAAAAGAACAAATCTTTTTATCCCAAAAAGGAAAAAGGGGGGGGAAAAGGCCAAAACCAACAAGAAAGGCAACAAAGGGGGGGGGAAAAAAAAAAAGGGGGGGAAAAAAAAAAATTTAAAATAATTTTAAAAAGGGAAAGGAAAAAAAAGAAACCAAAATTTTTAAAAAAAAACTTTAACAAGGGAACTGTGGGGGCCCAAAAGAAAAAATTTCCAAGGGGTTTTTAAACAGTTTGGCATTTTTTAAACCCCGGGGCAAAATTTTCCTTAAATTTTTTCCTTTTTTTTTTTCCTTTTTTTGGTTTTTGGGACCAAATTTTTTAAAAAAAAAAATTTCCGGGATTTTAAATTCATCAAAATTTTTTTTTGCCCTTGAATTGGAAAAAAACCAAAGGCCCATCCTGGTTTTAAGCACTCTACAAATGTTTTTAATTTTTTAACCCCAAAAAAAAGGGCAAAAAAAAGGGGGCCCGGGGTTTTACAGTGTTTGTTAGCAAACCCCGGGCTGTGATTTCCTTGCTTGTTTTTGTTATTATCCAATTTTTTTTTGTTTCAAAATATCATAGAAAAATTTTCCCCAGGGCATAGCTTTCCAGGCTCAAAATTTATTTTTAGTTTACTGTCATATGACAAAGGGCTTTAAACCTTTAAAGTCATGAAAGAAGATTAAAAACACAGACAGGGCAGGGAAAGGGAAAAATTTTTGATCAAAGTTTTTTGCCAAGGGTTTGGGAAAAGAAATCATGAATCCCCCCAAAAAAAGATTTTTTAAATGATGAAAGGGCAAAATATATCTTCAAAATGATTACTTTCTCAAAAGGGGGAAAAGGGTTTTCCCTTTAAAAAGAAATTGTAGTAATGGTTTATTGCAATTTTTAAAATATTTTTTTCATATTTTTTTGATCGGGTTTCAAAAATTTTTTATTCCAGGGTTGGGTTTTTTTGTGAAATTAGGTTTCTTTTGTCCAACTTTTTTGTCCAAAAATGGTCAAAAAGTTGTAAAAAGTTTTTTTTTGTCACTGTTGAAAAAATATTTTTTTACAAAACAAAAACAAAATAACAAAAGGGAAAATTTACTAGGCATCAAATTTTACACGTCAAGCTTTTTAGATTTTTTAAAAAGAAAAAAGAGCACTTGGGGACAAAAAGAATAAAACCCAGGCACACACCCCCACAAAACCCCCAACCACACCACAAAACACCCCCCCTACTTGCGTGATGCCCACTCACACTTTTTTATACTTGCGGCATGCACAACCCTACCCCTTTCTTTTTTTGCATGCATAAAAAAAAACACACCCCAAAAACACAGAAAAACAAAACACCGATAGCCCTTCATTTTCCTCAAGATTTTTTCCTTCATTTTTTTAAAAAAACCCCCTTTTTTAGTTCAAACAAAACAGCAAAGCCTTAATTTTAATGGCGGCTTTTAAAAAAATGCAATGGTCAATTTTAGGGCAGGGGGTTTGGGCTGTAAAAGAAGAAAGAAAACAAGCGGCTGTCTGGGTTCCCGGTCTGTGTGGAAAAAAGGGGGTTTTTGTTGTCCGTGCTGTGTTTGTCTGTTGTTTTTCGCTGTGTTTTGGGGGTAAGGGAAATTTCTGCCGTTTTCTTGCCGGGCTGGGTTTGGGGGGGGCCCGGGGTTTTTTTTGTTGTGTGGTATTGGGTTTTGGAAATGGGTTTTGGGGTGGGGGAAAAACATCGGTGTGTGTGTATGTGTGTGTTTTTTTTAATTAAATTTTTTTTGTCCTCTTTTCTAGGAAAAAAAATGGATACACAATCATGTGCTTTTTTAATCCATTCCTTTTGTATGCAGTTTGTTAAAAAAGTCATTTCCTTTCCCCAGCCCCACAAGGCCTACTCTTCCCTTAAAATGGGAAAAGGGGTTTAAACCTGTGCGCAAGATGTTTTGTGTGCGGGTTTTCAAAGGGACCTTTGGTTTTTTTAGTCCAATCCCAAAAGGCTTTTGGGGAGAGGGAAAATTGTTGAAAGGGGTTTCCCCCCCCCTTTTTTAAGGGGGGGTGGGGGAAAAAAAAAAGGGAAAAAAATTTCAGTGTACACAAAATATTTGTGATGAACTACCTTTCCCTACATAAAATAAACCCAAAAAACCCTTGGCGATTTTTTCCCGCATGTGTTTTGCCAAAGGTTTCCCTGCCTAAGCTGATCATTGGATCGTTGTCTCTTGTTTAAATAGGAGTTTGTCCTGATGAAAATTTTTTTAAATACTTCAAACTTTAAATTGTCTTCAGACCCGATTGTTTTAAAGGGGAAAAAAAATGCTTTGGTTTGGGATGGGGTTTAGGAGGAGGGTTTAAACGATTAAAAATATGGGTTTAGGAGGGCATGTTTGTTGTTAAATTTGGGAAAAGGTTTGGGTGGTTTATGGTTGAAAATGCCCTGTAATAAATTCTGTATTGGTCGATTAAATTATTATGTGGTTAAGTTGGTATTTTTTAAAAAGATTTGTGTTGGGTTTTTTTTATCAGTTCACAAAATTTTCCAAGGGAAAGGGGTATGGTTTGTGAAAGAGGGAATTTGGGAGAGAAAATTTTAAAAACTGCAATTTTGACCTGGGAGGGTTGATGGGAAAAGGGAAAAAAAAAGTATCTATAAACATGTTTCTTTTCTCTGGGAAAAAATAAAATTGTAACTCAAATCTTGCACTTTCATCAAAAAAATTAAACTGTGATTTTCTTCTGGATTAATCAGTTAGAATAAAAAATTAAAGCTGAAGCAAAACTGTTTTCCTGGGTGGAAAAAAAACAACAGGGTTTGATTTATATTTGTTTTTTCCTTTTACAAATGGACAAACCGTTGGGGTATGACTTGATGTCACGAAAAGAGGGCATTGCTTTAGATGAGAGCCACGATCCCCCCCAACAGTGATAGGGTAGCAGGGAAAAAAAAACATTCCAAATTTTGGAGAGCAAACTCTTCCTGGGGAAACTCTGTTTCAAAGGGCGTGGCATTGGGGCCCCGTATTTACAGCAGCAAAACCCCCCCCAAAAACTTGCCAATTTCGTGATTCAGGGGAGTGGGTAAAATTTCATAGAGCTTGTTTTAAAAAACCCCCGTGTGCGGTGGGCTGTGCTTTTGCTCTCTTTCCTTTCTCCATCCCATCCTTGGGGTGTTTGGAGGTCATTTGCTAAATTTCAGGTTGAATACTTATTTGGCATGAATCACTGGCCTCCGTTTGTTGGCTAAAAGCAATATCATTACAGCAGGGGTCAATATAGAACATGCAGGGATACAAATGAGATGCAATTTAAAAAGACGAAACAAAAGAAAGAAGACTATCATTTTAGTTTTTTTGATTTTGTTTCCATTGGGTAACATCGTGGCTGTTTCACTTAGAAGGCAGTTTTAGCGTGTCTACTTTTTTGTTGTTGTTTTTTTTTAATTCATGACTTGTTGTACATACTATTTCAAGGATACTTCTATCCTTGTTTATACATCAAATACCTCACCAGCAGAGATTGTTCCTTAAAGATATGTCAGCATCTCATATATCTATCTCCTATTTTTTGTGGTAAGGGCCATTAAGACTAGAATTAGTTACAGAGTCCTAAAGAATGCTAATCAATATACAAGGGTATACTTTAAGAGAGATAATGCAATAGTGCAACGTTGCAACAAGACCAACTATCATACAGAGACAGGGAGAGAGCGGGGGGGGGGGGGGTGGGGGGAAAAACAAGACAAAGAAAACAGAGACAGACAGATACGCGGGGCAACAGACAGGCGAGAGAGAGAGAGAGAGAGAGGAGAGAGAGGAGGAGAGAGAGAGAGAAGACTGAACACGGGAAAACTTTTATTGTACTTTGGCCTTAGGCCACTATACAAAACATGTTTCGGGCGGGGGGTAGGTTATAAATCACAGCATCAAACGTTATATCCATTTTGCATTCCCACTTCTGCAAGCATACAGAATCACACTTCTAGTCTTCTAGTTATCATCATCCCCATCATCTTCTTCAGCATCTACATTATCATTGCTAGAGAGAAAAGAGAGGAGGGGAGAGAGAGAAGAGAGAGAGAGAAGAGAGAGGAGAGAGAGAGAAGAGAGAGAGGGAGGGGGGAGGTAGGAACAGAGAGAAGAGAGAGAGTAGAGAGAGAGAGAGAGAGAGAGAGAGAGAGAAGCAGTAAAATAGACAGTACACGATTTTGCTACTGCAAAGACCTCTACCTCACAACTGTCGAAGGGACACATATATTTTGCTGTAAGAGTGCATGTCTGCTGACCTTCAGTTCAGCTGTTTCCCTCAGTCATGTGGCAGTGCCCACAAGAAAAATATATTCCTGGATGTTTGTCTGGTTTTGATTCATATATAGACATTGAATGGCGAGACACTGCTTTTGGTACAGTCTGTTAGGAAAGCCTCTCTGTCTGAAAACTTCGTAATATTATTTACTCAGAAATGATACACACGTGCTTTTAATGATTCAAATATATTTGTGATAAAGTGTGTTGTTGAGTTAAAGCTCTTTGCTTTTGGCACATTATGTAAGTGACACTTTACTTTTACGTCATGCCAATTTGTTATTCATGGTTTTAATGAAAGAAGAAGAAACAAATCTAACACTGCCAAAGATTTCAGGTTAGACAGTTGCATCCCTACATTACCCTATTTCCTTTTCCTGTTCACCATTATCAATCTGAGATTTATCATCAAATTCCATTTCAATGAGAGGAACAGCCCATCCTGGCTTTGTAGCACTATACAAATGTTTTAATGTTGGACCAAAGACATTTTCTACTGAATAACAAAATACATGTCAAAATAGGGTGGCACGATTCACAATGTCTGTTAGCAGCACGATTGTGACTGCCTGTGCTTGTCTATTGTCATTATCCAATTGTTTAAGTTTCAAACCATCATCAGAATGCTTTTCCACCAGGGCATAGTTGCCAGGCTCAACTGATTTGGGTTTGCTGTCATATGACAAAGACTAACCTGAAAGATCATGAAAGAAGCATTAGAACACAGACAGGGCAGGACAGGTATAATTTTAGATCAAAGTGTTGCCATGTTGGATATGAAATCACTGAATCCCACAAAACAGATTCACAACTGATGAAAGACAACATATATCTTCAAAATGATTACTCTCTCAAAGGTGAAAAGTTTCCTTGAAACGAACTTGTAGATAATGGTCATTGCAATTGTTAAAATGTTTTTTCACATATTTTATATCGACCAGTGTTTCAAATACTATAACACCATGCTTTGTTTTCTTGTGAACATCAGTTGCTTGTGTCTAACTTGTTTTGTCCAAACTGTGTCAAACAGTTGTAAAAAAGTAAAATGTCACTGTTGAGAAAATATTGTTTTACAAAACAATACAAAATAACAAGGTAAATTGTAGCTATTACATCAAGATTTTACAACGTCAAGCTTTCAGCATTATGTACAAAGAAACAGAGCATTTGGAGACAAAGAAAGAATCACGCGCGCCCCGCGCGCGCGCACACACACACACCACAACAGGGCTTGGGTGCATGCACACTCACCACACACCCATACTTGCGTGCATGCACACACACACACATACCTATACTTGCGCGCATGCACAATACCCATACTTGCTCGCATGCCACATTACCCATACTTGCTCGCATGCATACACACACACACACACACACACACACACACACACACAACCACACACACACACACACACACACACACACACACAGATAGCCCTTCATTTACCTCAAGATGAATCCTCACATATTTTACAATAAAACTTCAGATTCAAACTAATACAGCAAAGCCTTAATCAATGGACGGCTTAAAACAATGCAAATAGTCAATATCGGGGCAGGGATTTGGGCTGTAAAGAAGAAGAAATGAACAGCGGCTGTCTGGGTTCCCAGTGTCTGTGTGGACAAGGGTTTAGCCTGTCCGTGCTGTGTAGTCTGTTGTTATCGCTGTGTTTGAGGTGAGGAAACTTTCTGCTGATGTCTCTGCCGGTCTGGTTCTGTGGATGGCCAGGTTTGTCTGATTGTGCCTGGTATGGTTCATGGAAGTGGGTTATGAGGGGGGGAAGCATCACCTGTGTGTATGTTTCTTTTTTTTATTAAATTTATTCCACTATTTCTAGGAGAATGGAATACACACCCATGTGCTTTTTTACATCCAGTCTCCATGTGTATGCAGTTTGTAAATTTTGTCATCCATTTCCACCAGCACACAATGGCCTTCTCCTCCATAAAGTGGAACAGGCTTTAACATGTGCGCAAGATGTTCTGTATGCATTTGCATATGGGACCTTGGTTTATAGTCCCATCCGAATGACTATTGGGTGAGAAACCTTAGTCTGAAAGGGTCCCCCCCCCTTTTTTTAAGAGGGGTGGGCGAAGCATAAGGAAACAATACAGTGTACACAAGTATTAGTGACTGAACTAGCTTACCATACATAAAATAAAGTAAAACCATCCGGTGATTTTTCCAGCATGTGTTTGCACAAAGGCTTACCCTGCCTAAGCTGATCATTGGATCGTTGTCATCTTGTTGAAATAGGAGTTTGTGCTGGATGAGAATTTTTGAGTACTCAAGCTGAGAATTGTCTTCAGACTGATTGTTTAAGGGGAAAAAGAACATGCATTAGGTTGGAGATGGTTGAGGAGGAGTAATCAGATAAAGTATGGTTCAGGAGAGTGCATGTTTGTTAGTTAACTGAAAGGTTGATGTTGACTGGTTGAACTGCCCTGTAATAAATCTCTGTATTGGTCAGATTAAATCATTCTTGTGGTTAAGTTGGTATATTTAATAAGATAGTGTTGGTTTTGTTATCAGATTCACAATTTGCCACTGGAGGAGTATGGTCTTGTGAAAGAGTAAGTGGAGAGAGAACAGATTTTAAAAAACTGCAATCTTTGACCTGGGAGATTGATGCAAAAGGAAAGTGAAGTATCTATAAACTATGTTTTCTTCTCTCTGACAGCATAACTAGTAACTCACCATCTAGCACTACATCAAAAACTAATCTGTGATTTTCCACTGGATTAATCATTTTCAGAATAAACAATTAATGCTGAAGCACAAACTGTTTTCCTCATGTGGACAAAATCAGTACAGGTTGTGATTGATATTTGTTTTTCCCTTGTGACAAATGGACACACAGTCTGTGTATGACTTGATGCCACTATAGAGTCATTGCTCAGATGAGAGCCACGACCCCCTCCAACAGTGATAGAGTAGCAGCAAAACAAAACATCCATCTAGAGCAGAGCGTCTCTTTCCTGGGAGAAACTCTGTCTTCAAGACAGTGGAATTGGACCCAGTATTTGCAGCAGCAAACACAGAGCTATGCCAATAACCTGATTCAGAGGAGTGTGTAATTGCATAGAGCTTGTTTACAGCTGTGTGCTGGTGGCGCTGTGCTCTGCTCTCTTCTCCTTTCTCCATCCCATCCATGGCTGCTGCAGGCTCATTTGCTCAGTTTCAGTGTCTGAATACTTCATTTGGCATGAAGCACAGGCCTTCGTTTGTTGGCTAAAAGCAATATCATTGTGTCAGTGCTCAATATGGAACAAGCAGGGAAACAAATGACATGTAATTTAAAAAGAAGAAACAAAACAAAGTAGACTATCATTTCAGTTTGTTTTGTTTTTTTTGTTGTTTCTACTGGGTGTCATCATGGCTGTTTCACTTAGAAGGCAATTTTAGCATGTCTGCTTTCTTTGGTTTTGTGTTAATTCATGACTTGTTGTACATACTCTTTCAGGGATACTTCTTTCCCTTGTTTTTACATCAAATACTTTCACCAGCAGAGGTTTTCCTTAAAAATATGTCAGCATCTCATATATCTATCCCCTATTTTTTGTGCAAAGAGCCATTAAGACCTGAGGTAGTCACAGAAGCCCTAAAGAATGCTAATCAATAGATGTGAAGGGGGGGAGAGAGAGAGGGGAGAGAGAGAAGCAGAAAAACAGACAGTGCACGATCTTGCTACTGCAAAGACCTCTATCTCACAACTGTTGAAAGGACACATATATTTTGCTGTAAGAGTGCATGTCTGCTGACCTTCAGTTCAGCTGTTTCCCTTAGTCATGTGGCAGTGTGGACAAGAAAAATATATTCTTGGATGTTTATCAAGTTTTGAGTCATAGATGAACATTGAATGGCGAGACACTGAGTTTAGTACAGTATGTTAGGAAAGTGTCTGTGTCTGAAGACTTTGCAATGTTATTTTTTCAGAAATGATAAACATGTGCTTTCAACAATCAGAGTTTTTGTTTTTTAATGTGGTTGGGTTAAAGTTCTTTGCTTTTCACACAGCATTATTATTTAAGTGACACTTTACTTTCATGTCATTTTTATTCTTTAAAAAGAAGAACAATAAAAGAAAACTAAACAAGAGCACGACCAAACATTGGAGGTCAGACATTGCCATTGCTGGACTCCCCTTATTCCTTTTACCTTTGATCCCCATAATCTGACATCATAGCATTATGTCAATATTTTATTATTGCACCAAAACATGTTTTCACTCAATAACAAAAATATGTCCAAATAGGTTGGCAAAATTCACAGCGTTTGTTAGCAGCACGACTTTGTCTGCTTTTGCCTGTCAGTGTGTCATTATCAAATTAAGTTTCAAAACAATAGAATGGTTTTCCTACCAAGGTAGAGTTTCCAGACTCAACTAACTTTGTTTGCTGCCAAAAGACAAAGAATAACCTTAGAGATCATAGAAGAAGCATTAGACCCACAGAAAGGACAGTACAAAATCATATAGATCAATGTTGTGTTGCAATGTTGGATAAGAGATAAGAAGAGTTCTGCAAGTCAGATTACAAACTGATGAAAGTCAAAATACATTTTCAAAATGATTACTTTCTCAAAGGTGAAAAGTGTCCTTAAAACGAAATTGAAGATTATGGTCATTGCAATTGTTAAAAGGTTTTTGTTACATATCTTATTTCCATGATTGTTACAAATACTATTATTCCATGCTCTGTTTTCTTTTGAACATAAGTTGCTTGTGTCAAACTTGTTTTGTCCAAACTATGTCAAATAGTTAAATGTCACTGTTGAGGAAATACTGTATTTCAAAGCAATACAAAATAACACAAAGTAAATTGTAGCTTTGGCATCAAGTTTTTACAAAGTCAAACTTTTAGTATTATGTAGAAAGAAACAGCCCACTGGGAGAGAAAGAAACACATCACACCACACACACAACCATACTTCCGTGCATGCACACTCACACACACCTAAACTTGTGCGCATGCACACACACCCATACTAGAATGCATGCACACTCACACACCCATACTTGCTCGCATGCACACACACATAGCCTTTTATTTACCTCCTGATAAATCCTCATTTTTTTCCAAAATTAAATTTCAGTTTTTAAAAAGAAATATGGCAAAGCCTTAATCAATGGACGGCTTAAAACAATGCAAATGGTCAATATGGGGGCAGGGATTTGGGCTGTAAAGAAGAAGAAATGAACAGCGGCTGTCTGGGTTCCCAGTGTCTGTGTGGACAAGGGTTTAGTCTGTCCGTGCTGTGTAGTCTGTTGTTATCGCTGTGTTTGAGGTGAGGAAACTTTCTGCTGATGTCTCTGCCGGTCTGGTTCTGTGGATGGCCAGGTTTATCTGATTGTGCGTGGCATAGCTTATGGAAGTGGGTTATGAGAAAAGGACATGGTGCGCGTGCACGCGCGTGCGTGTGTGTGTGCGTGTGTGTGCGTGTGCATGTGGGTGGGTGTAAATGATTTCCCCGAAATAGACTTTTGTGACTAAATGAAAAAGGTGCACTTCAAGATTGCAAACAGATTGCTATAAACAATGTTGGAAAATCACTAGCCATCACCACACCTGAAACTAATCTGGGATTAATCATCTTCAGAATAAACAGTTAATGTTGAAGCATGAACTGTTCTCCTCATCCGAACAAAACCAGTCCAGGTTGTGATGGATACGTGTTTTCCCCTTGTGACAAATGGACACACCGTCTGTGTGTTCCTCCATGTCAGGATAGAGTCTTTTTTTATTCTTTTATATCGAGAATAATAGAATAATCACTTATGTGCTTTTTTACATCCATTCCCTGTGTGTATGCGGCCTTGTAAAATTTTGTCATCTGTTCCCACCGGCACGCAATGGCCTTCTCTTACGAAAAGCGGAACAGAACTTAACGTTTGCGCAAGCTGTTATGCGTGCGTTCGCACACGGGACCTCGGTTTATAGTCTCATCCGAAGGGATTGGGGAGAGTGGAGTCTGCACTGATGTTAACTGCAGGAGAAAATATCCCCTTGAACGGGAATCGAACCTGGGTCGTCAGATTGTGAACGCAGTGTTCTAACCACCAGGTTATCCCGTCCCCCGTCATTGCCCAGACAAGAACCATGATCCCCTCAATAGACAGAGTAGCAGTAAAACAAATAGATAGAGTAGCAGCAAAACAAAACATCCATCTAGAGCAGAGCGTCTCTTCCCTGGGAGAAACTCTGTCTTGAAGACAGTGGAATTGGACCCAGTGTTTACAGCAGCAAACACAGCGCTGACTGAGCCAATGATAGGATGCAGAGGAGTTTGTAATTGCAGAGAGCTTGTTTAAAGCTGGACTGACTGCATGCTGTGTGCTCTCTGTTCTTTCTTCCCCTCTCTTCCATGATTGTTGCAGACTTCTTTGCTCAGATTCAGCGTCTGAATACTTCATTTGGCATCAAGCACTGGGCTCTTAGTGGGCTAGAAGCGGTATTGTTGCAGCAGGGATGTTCACTTTCATCTACAGATTCGATATAAGAAGAACAAGCAGCCAATGCAGCGTCATTTTTTTTTTAGAAAACAAGATCATTTCAGAAGATGGAAAAGCAATATAGAAAACAGAAGAAATATTCAGAAGTCAAAGGCTTGGTTTTTGTTCACGTTTGTCATATTCACTGAGGAGACAGTTTGGTTGGATATAGTTTACTCCCTGATTTCCATCAACTCAACTCAGCTATCTCCTTTGCAGCTGTCATCAGTAAGAGCTTTACGTAATGCCATCAGAGTTCGCCATCTCTGTCTGTCTCTGCGGTGTTCTACAATCTCCTGTAGCACTCCCAGACAACCAATTTCAGTGATGCTGGCAATGTAGGATATCGGTGGTCTGCCTCTTTTCCTTCTGCCCTCAACCTTACCTTGGGGAACTACCGTCATCAGATTCGTCTGTGTGCATGACCAACGTATTTCAGTCTTCACTCATCAGTTTCAGCCAACGTTTGTCTTTGCACTGAGAGTTCATCAGTAATGCCTTCTTTAATTTCTTCTTCTGTCTGACCACTTGACTCTAAAAAGTCGCCTGAAGAGCCACATTTCAGCTGCGGTTTATTTCTTTATCTGTGGTCTATTCAAAGTTTCCATCAAAGCATTGTTATATGTATGACTATTTTAGGGAGACTGCCTGCACTCGTTCATAGATCATTCACCTGTAGAAGTTGTTGCCTCAATGATCAGACCAGCATCTCATGTAGTTATTTGCCTCCAGAACCTGAGGTCAAGACTCATCATGGCAAAAGCCACCCCCTGCAGCCCTCAAAATCAATAACCGCAGTGTCTGTTATCCCTGCACTTCTCTCCAGTGATCATCCCACACATCTCCGGTTCTACAGCCAGCCCTCCCATGCTTTTAAGGCATCAGGTTCTAGTTCTTCTCCTCTCCCTCTTGCCCATGCCAAGTTCTCTTTATGATCGTTGGCGTCGGTGGAATCAGGGAAGTAGCTGAGGATATAATGAGCGTGTCCATGATCATAAAAAAGAGGACTGGGACTACACACCATCCCAGTCACCAGTGTCGAAGCTATGGAAAACAGGTCTAGAGTTTCTGCCCGGTTTGTCCACACAAAGAGGTAAGTGCCTGAAGACTGTAACCGAGACAAAGGGGCCATTTAGTGTCGGTATTTTTTTTGTCTCTCTCACTGAATTCCCTTGTTGTGCATACTGAGAAAACTAAAAAGCCTTTTGCAGTTTTCTAACTGTTCACTTTTCTGTCTTGTCGGAAGAACCTCCCACACATTGAAAACTGAGACTACAGTTTCCCTAGTTACAATAGAATTGAATTTCTCTCTCTCTCTCTCTCCTCTCTCATCTCTCCTCTCTCTCTCTCTTCTCTCGGGGTGCGGTGTGGCAATGACAGAGTGCAGACGTGTTGAACACTCTCTTGTTGAAAACAAAATTATAGGTGGTTTCAATGGATTATCCACATTATTCTTGGCAAGCGTGTGTGCAGTGACTTTGTGCCTTCAGGTTTGTTGATGGATAAATGATGGGGTCAACTGGACGACTGGGGTTAGTACTTTAATAGTTACATGGTGCAAAGAAGGATTTTTTTTTTTTTTTTTTTTTTTTTTTTTTTCCCCCACAACAAACTTCATAGCCTCTCTCCACCAGCATTGTGTGTATGGTTGCACGTGCATGAACTCTCGTGGTGATGGTGGGGGGAAACGCTGTGCTGTGTTGCTTGGTGAGTAGAGCCGTATGTTTACTGGTTGTCATCTGGGCATGTGTTGGTGCATGTTTGATAAACACTGGGGGTGACAAAACATAGGCGCCTGAAAAATGACACAGAACACTTGAGCTCCACTTTGTGTAATCCAGTTTCTCCTGTTTGAAATTGTTCTTGTGCCTTCATACCTCTTTGATAAAGAGTGGATTAACACTTGGGAAAAAATTAAAAATAATAAAACAAAGGCACATGAAAATGTCACAAAATATGCAAAATATGCATGCTCCATCACCAAACAATATGTTCCATTTTATGGACTGGCACTTTATGCAAATGCA
Source organism: Rapana venosa (assembly GCA_028751875.1). Lineage (NCBI taxonomy): Eukaryota > Metazoa > Mollusca > Gastropoda > Neogastropoda > Muricidae > Rapana > Rapana venosa. Next base: position 45,914,350 of record CM054153.1, read on the forward strand.
GCAAAGCTTACAGCAACATTTGAATGGAATCAAAACTGACATTGATGGAAAATTTTGCACTCTGGAGAACAACCTATCAAACTTTCTGGCTGAAATTAGTCAGCTAAAGGAAAGTGTAGTTGTGAATTGCAGAGGGACATAAAAGAGCTGCAAGAAGGAAATACAACCATGATGGATAGATTAGATCTGCTGGAAAGAAAGTTTAGAGTCAGCAGAGCAGGATGCAAAGCTTACAACCTCAGGTGTCATGGGTATATGCTGAATGTGACAGGGAGGATGAGTATATGACAAGTCAAATTATCATTGACATTCTCAATGATCATTCTTCAATACCAAACTGGGAACATGCAGATATCTCCAGAGCATTTCGTATTGGGAGACCACACCCACACAATGCTCGCCCCATTCTGGTGCGATTTTGTCGCTTTGCAGACAAATTATCAGTTCTGTCAGACAAGGAATTGAGGGACAACCTGAGAGAAAGCGGCATCAGAGTGGCTGCTGACCTCACAACTCGGCAAAGGAACATGGTGAGTTCCACCGTGGCAAGGCAAGATTGCCTACGTTTACATGTGAAGGCTGTATGTGAAAGACAGACAACCACCAGGCTTGGCCGGAAACTCCAACAACGCAGACCGTCCATATTCCTATCCCTTGCATGCAGAGGATGGCAGAAATGGTAAGCATCCCAGTGGTCCCCAAGCTGGAGGGAGGTCCATGTCACGCTACAGAGAGCAGCCACGAAGACATCACTCTGCAGCCAGGCAGGGCGGCTTTGGATCACCAGACAGGCGCTACAGGAGGACGGAGCCACCTCGGCAATACAGGTCTCCGAGATATGGTGATCTGTCTGAGGAACGGGAACCACGAATTCCACCTACCACCAATTCAAGACTGGAAACCAGAGACAGGATGACCCCCAGCCACCAGGACTACAATGGAAAGGGAAGTGTGCCTGTCGCCCCTGGTACACGTCTGTACAGTGAAGTGACCAGATTTGGTCAGGCCAGAGGACAGACTGCTACCAATCACAAAAGAATGATTACAATCAAAAACAGAGACAAACATTCAATCAGAGAGGACAGTAGCTACAAATCAGGGAGGGTTCAGGGTAAAAAAATCAGCGAAATATCAGCTGACAAGGAGGCAAGCAGTGACACCTCCTGAGGAGGAGGAAGAGCTTAACATTGCTGACCTCAATAAGGAAAACCAAAATGATACACTAAATGACGGTCACAGGTAGAGATTTCAAATAAGGAAGACACAGCCAACAGTGATGTTATTAATGATGAAGAAGATGACAACAACACTGACAACCAGGACGAAGACAAGTCAGTGACAGCAATGATGACATACTAGAAAACAATGAGCGTATGTCCCAGGGTAACATGACAGGTATCATTGCAAAAGCTTGTGATGGAATAACAGGGACTATAAACCAAAGACAAGACATTGACAAAAATGACCCACAAGCTACAAGTGAAGAAGACCCAGAAGTAAACATAGGTCCCGATGACCTGACTGAGGAGACTATCCCAAAAATGACATTGAGGCAGGGAGCAAGTAGTGACACTCTGACAGATGGACATGACTTGGGACATAACAGTACTGATGCATGCAGCAGGTCTGATAAAGAGGGAGATCAGACAGAAGGGTCTTCACCTTCTTCCCATGATTTGCGTCCAAGGCGGACTGCATCTAGTTCGCGTGCTGCAGAGGAGAGTCAGAGCAAAACTGCTGCCAGATCAAAAAGCCAGAGCAGTATGTTGACTCGTTTAAAAAAGCAGGCTCTGCAAAGCAAGCAGGGGTAGGCAGCGACCCCAACCTCAGAGGTGCCAGACTAAAAGAATGGTGTCCCACACACCAACAGATAGGGAAACGGCCAGGCCACAGTACTTTGTAGTCAGTCCCCGTATCAACATCTGGGATGGTAAGGAGTCCTAATGTACATAGTGTAAGTATGCAATGTGCAACATTTCTGAATTACAATGTTAATGGACTTTTACAAAAGATAGAAAACAGTGATTTTATTAATTTTCTAGTGTCTTATGACTTCCTATGTCTAACTGAAACTTTTGTAGCTTTTGATTTTGAATCAGCTTTATTTGATGACTTTATAATATTCACTTCCAAAGCAAGGAAGCTGTCCCACCAAGGAAGATACTCTGGTGGAGTAATTGTAATGGTTAGAAAATCTTTTGCTGGTTTTGTTACACGCATTCAGGTAGAACAGAAAATACAGTAGTTTTACAAATAGACAGACAGCTCTTTTCTACTGACAAAAACATAATGATGATTTGTTCATACATCCCACCATATGATTCTTTGTTTTGGAAGTCAAAACATGGCGTATATGGAATTGAAGTACTAGATCAATGCTTAGCAGATATATATGAACAACATGGGGATTTTTCATTATGCTAAGTGGAGATTTTAATGCAAGAACTGCAATGGAAAACTATAGCTTTAATGGAGATAGCAGTGATTTCGAACAAATGTCAATTTCTGACTGTAACCATTATCCAAGGAAATCTCAAGATGCCAATATCAACAACTTTGGGGAACAACTAATTGAACTGTGTAATATGCATGACTGTATAATATTAAATGGCCTTAGTGCACCAGGTTTTGATGATAGCTGTACATTTATTGGATATTCTGGTGAAAGTATGGTGGACTACTTTATTGTATCAGTGGAACTTTATTCATCTGTTCATATTTCATCTTTAGAAGTAGAGAGTATTGTAGAGTCAGACCATTTACCAGTAAGTATGAAAGTAGAGTCGAGAGACAAGCAGGAAAGGGGTTATATTAGAGAAAAACAAAATGAAAATAAAGTATGTGAAAAGTTCATTTGGAATGAAGCATATAGAGATGAGTTTATAAAATCATGGGAGAGCAAAGATATCCAAAATAGAATGTTGATAGCCATGAAGGATTTAGAGAAAGATGTAGACAGTGCCCTTGATATATTTGTACATTGTCTTAAAGATGCAAGCAAATGTATGGTTAAACAAACTGGTTTTCACAAAAAGAAAAGATCAGCATGGTTTGATGATGAGTGTAAAAACATGAAAAAAGAAACTAGAAGAAAACTTAACCACTTTCGATTTACCAGGAAGGAAGAAGATAGAATTATTTATGTTGAAGCTAGAAAGAGGTATAAGCAGTTGCTAAAAGCCAAGAAACTCACTTATAACAGGCAACAAACTGAAAAGTTAGCAAATGAGGCGAACAGTCCCTCTAGTTTTTGGAAGGAATTACGTAGATTGGGTCTTGGAAATAAGAATAGAATTACAAACAACATTACCACAGATGACTGGTTTAACCACTTTAAAAACATCTTTCAGTGTAATAATGATGAGTGTATTGATGAATGTGACATTGTGAATAATTTATCCGAAGAAATAGACCACGTGTTAAATAAAGAGATAACAGAAGAAGAAGTTAGTCATGCTATTAGAAGACTGAAAAACAACAAAGCAAGCGGCATTGATGAAATTTCTGCAGAAAATGATAAAAAATGGTGGTCCAAAAGTAAATGTATTTCTGGTAAAGCTATTTAATGTAATTTTGACCAAGGCATATACCCTCAAGAATGGTCTAAAGCCATAATTATTCCTTTGTATAAGAAAGGAGATCCTGAGAATGTTGATAATTATAGAGGAGTTTCTCTCTTAAGTATAGTATCTAAATGTTACACTACCATATTGAATGTTCGATTGTATGACTGGTTAGAAAGTAATAACCTAATCTCTGAATGTCAGGCAGGTTTTCGTCAATCATATTCTACAGTTGATCAGATATTTACTTTGTATGCCACTATTCAGAACTATATGACTAAAAAAGGAAGAAAATTGTATGTTGCCTTTGTAGATTTTAAAAAGGCCTTCGACACAGTTGAACATGGCAGGTTATTAAGTTATATCAAACAGCAAGGTGTAAAGGGTAAATTTTTTGCATCACTTGGGGCTATGTATAAGTCATTATCAGCATGCATTCGAGCAAATTCTGAATTAACTAATATGTTTCAAACCCCCATGGGGGTAAGACAGGGATGTGTTCTAAGCCCAACATTATTTTCTATGTTCATTAATCAGTTAGCAAACGTTATGAATGAAAAAGGTAAGCATGGTGCACAACTGTTTCCAGATATTTTTGAGCTGTTTATCTTATTTGCTGATGACGTAGCATTAATGTCAACTACACCTACTGGTTTACAAAATCAATTAAAGGTCTTAGAAACTTGTTGTGATAATATGAAATTAAGTGTAAACATAGACAAAACTAAGATTATGGTATTTAGGAAAGGGGGGCACTTAGGAAAACGTGAAAAATGGTACTTTGATTTTAGAGATTAGAAGTAGTTAACAATTATTGCTATTTAGGATTTAATTTTACATCTATGATTAGCGTAAAAAGAGGTACATCACATTTGGTTACTAAAGGTAAAAAAGCAGTTACTCAGCTTAACAAAGTTTTTCAGAAGTGTAAAGAAATGACAGTAAATACATTTTTAAAATTTTTGATACCAAAATCCAACCAATACTGTTATATTCAGCTGAAATTTGGGGATTGAATAGACTAGAGCATCTAGAAAAAGTACATTTAATCGCTTGTAAAAGATTTTTAGGTGTTCCTGTCAAGACACCAAATAAAATGGTGTATGGAGATCTGGGCAGGTACCCATTATATGTAAATACGTATGTTGCATGCGTAAGATTTTGGTTTTAAATTATATTACATATGGATTCTGAAAGATTGCCACACAAAGCTTATTGTATGTTGTTAGAATTAGATAAAAAGGGCAAACAATGCTGGTCTCTAAAACCAGGGAAATATTCTGCATAACTGGTTTAATATCGTTTGGTTAAACCAAGGAGTAGGAGACATAAAAATGTTCTTACGTGCCTTTAAACAAAGACTTGTAGATTGGTTTACCCAGGAATGGACTGGCACCATCAGAGATCGCAGTAGATATGATAGTTACAGAAACTTTAAGATTGTTTTTGAAAGAGAGAAGTATATTAGTGAAATGGATACATATTGCTTTCGAGTTGCAGTTACTCAAGTACGAGTGAATGCGCTACCACTAAACAATAATACACATCGCTATAGTAGTTCAAATGAAGATAAGCAGTGCCCTGTTTGTAAAGACCAAATAGAGAATGAAGAACACTTTTTATTTAATTGCCCTGTCTATGAAGATTTGAGACACAAGTTTCTCAAAGATGCGAAGAGACTTCCTTTGCACGTGCTACTCAAAGCTACAATATCTACTGATAGACATAATTTATCACGATTTATTTTTCATGCAACCAACAGAAGAAGTAAGATAACTGTATAGAATGGATCCTTATATTGATGAAAACTACATTCAAAACATTTGTCGATTATGACGAACGTGAATTGATTGTGATGAATATTCAAGAAATGGGTGATGTAATTTCTTTATTATGCTGATATATCATTTCATATTTATATACATGATAGTAATGTGTTTATAACACTCATGTCATATGTCCACTCCACACACCCGTCATTCCTTTGTATTGTGGCCTAAGGCCGATGTACAGTAAAAGTCTGAAGTCTGAAGTCTGAAGTCTCTCTCTCTCTCTCTCTCTCTCTCTCTCTCTCTCTTCTCTCTCTCTCTCTCTCCTCTCTCTCTCTCTCTCTCTCTCTCTCCTCTCTCTCTCTCTCTCTCTCTCTCTCTCTCTCTCTCTCTCTCTCTCTCTCTCTCTCTCTCTCTCTCTCTCTCTCTCTCTCTCTCTCTCTCTCTCTCTCTCTCTCTCTCTCTCTCTCTCTCTCTCTGCTTCTACCGACTTGTCAGTTCTCCCATACACAGTAAAAAACTGAGACTACAGTTTTTCCTAGTTACATAGAAAATTTAATTTCCTCTCTTTCTCTCTCTCTCTCTCTCTCTCTCTCTCTCTCTCTCTCTCTCTCTCTCTCTCTCTCTCTCTCTCTCTCTCTCTCTCTCTCTCTCTCTCTCTCTCTCTCTCTCCCCCCTCCCTCTCCCTCTCTCTCTCTTCTTTTAATAACCTGACAATACTTACTTAGATATACAGATGCTTTCCATGTAGAAGAGCTACTGAAGGCTAAGCAGGATAGATTTTTCCCGTTTGGGAAATTGGACCATATCTTTCTATCTATCTATCTATCTATCTATATATATATATATATATATATATATATATATATATATATATATATATATATATATATATATATTTGTGGGGGGGGTATACATACGTATCAAGGCTTGCAGGATATTAGCCCTGAAGTTATGTAAAGGTGAGTTTTCTCTCTCTCTCTCCACCATCCAAGCCCTTCACTGTAACATTTTCTTTCCCTTCCTCAATTTCTCCCCAGCTTTCTTTCTTTTTACTGCCAACCAACCAACCAACCAACCAATTTAAACAAAAAAGAGGAATACAAACTAATACGATGTCCCCCTGAAGGAGAATGGGAGTTATCGCTTTAAAAAATCATAGCTGCTGAAAAACCTTAACACAACAGCGAAAGACAAATGGAGTTGGCCCATAACAGTGATTGCAGAAGGTAAGGCAAACCCTCTCAGGGGACCTGGGTGGCTGTTTGCGGGCAGAGGCTGACTGCACTGTTCAGCTGCAGACAGCCAGACAGACAGACAGCTACAGCACAGCCAGAGGAACACAGACAGCCTGGCCTCTGGCTGTCCACAGCCAGACAGCAGAGGAACTGGCAGAGAGAAAGCCGAGACAGTGAGAGTGGAGCAAAGTGAAATGTCACTTTGTTTCTGAGGCAATAACAGAAACGAGCACAGGGCTTAATTTTGTCCGGTGGTTGAAGAAATGAAATGATGATGGACAAGGTGGATGGTGTGTTGTGTTGTGTCGTGAGAGAGAGAGAGAGAGAGAGAGAGAGAGAGAGAGAGTGGTGTGTGTGTGTGTGTGTGTGTGTGTGTGTGTGTGTGTGTGTGTGGGGTGTGTGTGTTGTGTGTGTGTGTGTGTGTGTGTGTGTGTGTGTGTGTCGTGTGTGTGTGTGTTTGTGTGTTTGTGTGTGTGTGGTGTGTTTGTGTGTGTGTGGTGTGTGTGGTGTGTGTGTGTGTGTGTGTGTGGTGTGTGTTTGTGTGTGTGTGTTCTTTGCTTTAATGTCCTTCCACTTTAAGTGATATTAGACAGGAGATAGACTAGCTATCTGTGTTTGTGTGTATGTGTGTGCGTGTGCGCGCGCGCGCGTGTGTGTGTGTGTGTGTATGTATGTATGTATGTGTGTCTTTGTGTATACACGTAAATGTGTGTATAAGGCATGTGTGTGCACAGCCTGTAAAACTCTCTCTCCCGCTGGTGTGTGTGTGTGTGTGTGTGTGGTGTGTGTGTGTGTGTGTGTGTGTGTGTGTGTGTGTGTGTGTGTGTGTGTGTGTGTGTGTGTGTGTGTGTGTGTTTGTGTGTGCCTCTGCATGTATGTGGTTTGCTCTTTTATAGGAAACTAACGAAAGACACAATGTACTGTAAACCAGAAGAACAGCAAAAACAACACAAAACAACAACAACAACAAAACACACACACCAAAACATACACACACACCAGAAAATAAGAACAATGGACAAATGGTTTATGTCTTTGTTATAGGAATAACTGTCCTGGCGCAAATATACGGCTTTCATGGAAAGCGAGGGAACATAGATCAGCATTCTTGGAGCATTTTGCAACCTGCATTAGTACACGCATCTAGAAGACGAACAGTAGCCTATTAAACAAAATACATACAATGCATTAGAATTTCTCAAAATAATGATGGCAGCATACAACAAGCTAATGTATGGCATAGGAGCCATTTTCCTACAAGTATGTAAAAAATAATAATAATAATAATAAAGAAGAATATGAATAACATATACTTCATGCTGAGGTAGAAAATTCTTCGTCATCGTCGTCGAACCCTTACACAGCAACCACGTTGTCTGTCATATAAACGAAAATGCTTTACGCTGCCGTTAAGCGCCTGACAAGTCAGGACCAGCGAATTCGACTTCGGCGTGGGAGAGAATAACGGTTTTTTTCTGCAAAAAGCAGGAGAATGGACCACAAAGGGAGACAATAAAAAAACAAGAAGGTGACAGGAAGAAAAGAAACAAGGCAGAAACAAAGAGAGTGATAGAAAAGAGGAACTTTCCCGCACAGCATTTCCAGAAGGTGGGGATGCTGTTTACACTGACAGGCTCCCCGGAATACTGACAGGGGAAGGCAGAAAACGATCTGGATTCCAGTTGATTCCTGTAGGGTGCCATCTGATCAATTTCTTCTTTCTATTTCCCTTCAGAGCAGAACAAATTGGGCCTGTGTGGATGCCATGATAGATGCTATTTCTACTTTCTTGTATTGTATGTAAATTACAACAGGAGGAAAGAGTCCTATCCCTTTCTTTTCTTATGGAGATGATAAACCCTAAGAGAGGACGATCATTTTAAAACGACTGTCAGAGGGGATCTTTATTGCGACACAGATCTTTTGTCACATAGAGTGCGGTGTCAATAATGTCTTGAGGGTTTTTTTTATACATTTAATGGCAGATATTTGTTGATAAGATGGTTGTAAGCACAAATGAGTCCAGATTAACGCAGTGTGGAAATGAAGATGCGTTTGCTCTTGATGTAGGTAAAAAAGGTAAAGGAGTCCCATAACCTATAAGGTCGTAGGGGAGCGAGGCGTCAGAGACCTCACTTCTCTAGGGCCAGCATATTGAGGGCGGCGCCCATCTCCTCTCCCTCGCTGCTTTACCTTCCCTAACCCTAAAGAGGGCAGGTACCCATTTACAGCTGGGTGAACTGGGGGAACTGTACTGAAGCCAAGGCGCGCAAACGGTCACCCATCCAACTGGTAACCACGCTCGGTTTTAAGAATTCGTGACAATTCATCTTTATTCTCATCTTGCTTTATTCTCAAATGTCATTAGTGTATTATTTTTCCCATCAAAAAGTTGGGGTTTCATTCTTTTGTCATCTGAGCTTCATCAGGGGTTTTTTCCCTTCTCCTTCTGCTTCTTCTTCTCCTCCTCCTCCGTCTTCTTCTTCGTCGTCTTCTGCTCCTTCTTCATCTTCTTCATCTTCTTCTGCTCCTTTATTCTTCTTCTTCTTCTTCTTCTTCTCTTCTTCTTCGTCTTCGCAATTCTTCGCAACTCTTCTTCTTTGCAATTCTTCTTCTTTTTCGCAATTCTTCTTCTAATTCTTCTTCTTCGCAGTTCTTCTTCTTTGCAAAATGTTGCAATTCTTCTTCGCAATTCTTCTTCGCTTTTCTCCTTTGCAATTCTTCTTCTCTTTTGGAATTCTTCTTCTTCTTCTTCTTCTTCTGCTCCTCCTCCTCCTCCTCCTCCCTCCCCCTCCTCCTCATCATCCTTTTTCTTATTCTTCTGCTTCTTCTTTTTCTACATCGTCGTCTTTCTTCTTCGCAATTCTTCGCAGTTCTTTGCAATTCTTCTTCTTCTTCTTCTTCTTTCTTCTTCTTCTTCTTCTTCTTCTTCTTCTTCTCTCGCAATTCTTCTTTTTCTTCTTCGCAATTCTTCTTCATCTTCTTCTTATTATTATTCGCAATTCTTCTTCTTCTTCTTCGCATTTCTTCTTCTTCTTCTTTTTCTTATTCTTCTTCTCTTTCTTCTTTTTCTTCTTCTTCTTGTCCTCCTCCTCCTCCTCTTGAAAATGTTATGTAAACGCCTTGTTTTCGTTATTATTTTCCCTTCCTTTCTATTTTACTGCTTTCTTTTATGTTCCTTTCATCTTTTGCTTATGTTATTTTCTTTCTTTCTTTCAAATTTAACGTCTGTTTATGCGGCTTTGTTCCTTTAGCGGCAGTTGACAGTGCCTCATATCTTGTAATGGCAGTTACTGGGGGGATACATGAGTGAGGCATGGAGAACTAGATAAAACTATAACAAGTGTGCACATCATCTTTTATAGTAACACCATGTTAAAACTGTTGCAGATTGCTTCTTCAAACAAATATGGTTTGAACTAGCATTGTTTTAATCGCTTAAAGAGTTCAGTGTATTATCGCTTAAAGAGTTCAGTGTACATTGTAATCAATAATGTTTTCTGCTGTGTGATTCATGTACAATCTGTCCTGTGTACCACTTGTATTATATTGTAGTATATATTGCTCAGATGAGAGTCATGACGGTCACAAACAATGATAAGAGTACTGGGATGGGACGCAAAACGTTTCTTAGTGAAGGATTTCTTTATCTTTTGAACAACTCTGCCACTAGGAAGACGATGATAGACCCAGTAGTTACAGCCCCACACAGGGGACTGAATATATCACTAACTGGATAACTAGAGGGCAGTGACTGCACAGAGCTTATTCAAAGCTGCACTATCTGTGCTCTGCTCGCTGCTCTGTTCATATCTGTTTAACGTATACTGCATTCTCTTTTGTTCTATTCAAGTCTCCGAACAACGTCATTGAAGATGAAGCATCAGCGTTCTATTGCACTTTTTTTTAAAATAGAAAATGATTGCACTTTTACACTGTCTTTATATAAAGAGTGAAAGAGACCTCAGCATTTTATAAATGGCCTGATTGCTTGAAATTGGAAGCTTTTGCAATGTACATATTTCAGCTATTCGTCATGCTCAGCTTTTATTTGCCTTCATCAAGGTTTTGTTGAAGCGAAATGTTTGAAGTGGCGAACATATGAAAATCATGAAATGTGCCGTTCTTAGAATATGTGAACAAAAGCGTTGGTTTTAATTCTATTTTGAATCTCTTCAATATGACAATTTTGGTTTGAAAAATTCTAAGAAAAATAAAGAGCAGCTTCATTCTTTAATTTATACAAACTGTAATTGTGTTGATCTGAAATTTGAACCTTGCTTGTGAAAGTTATGCTGATCTAGAATTAAAGCTGCGAGATGATTTAAGCTCTTGTTGTTGAAAATGAACGCGCAGCTTTCGCAAATACTCAATTCACTGCATTTTTGTTCTTTGAGGAAATAGCTGTGTCCGTTCAATTTACTCAACTAGTCAGGAGAACTATAATGTATATAAGGGTTTGCATTGTGTCAGCGATAAACAATACTGAAGTGGATATCAACAGTAAAGGAAATGACTCCTGTCTATCGGGAGTGTAACGCGTCAGATCTTTCGATAACTGATAATCTCTTGCTCTGGTCTGTTACAGCAATGTCGGGGCAAGAGGAGAACCACTGTTGACAGTGCTTATTTGTGTCTGTTCTTCTGGGATGATCAGCTTGAAGAATTTCCAACGAAGCACTTTCTAACGGTTGTTCTTCCTCAGAAAAGCATTCATGAAACAAAGCAGAGCAGATTTCTTACCCTACCGGATGGTGGCGTAGGTAGCTACCCCAGATGTTGAAAACGGTTTTAAGCAGCATCCGTTTGGTCCTTTGACACAAGAGTTGACAGATTCCTAGCACAGGCCTTTGATGAGCTACAACATACTGGTTTGTCAATGCGAAATACGAAATACGAAATTTTATTTAAAGAGGGTAATAGATTAAGTACAATGACTTTTTTTCATCTAGCCCTCAAAAAGGGGGAAAATGTATTAACACCAAAGTAAAGCAATATATTTGAAAGAAAAAAGAAAAAAAAGATGGAAAGGAAAAGAGTAAAGGAAACGACAAAAGAGAAAATACACCAAGAATATACAAATACATGCTTTAACATCTAGTCACTTTTTTCCGTTGGCTTTTCTCACAAAGTTGCAATCAGTTTGCAGATGGTAGTTGACATTATCCTTGTCGGTGTTGACTCTGTATTTGACGTGCAATTGAATATCAGACAGAATTACTAAAGCGAAAAATATCAGCAAATTGTCTAGATGATGCAACAACCAGGCATCTTCAATTCAAGCTGCAACTTGATTTTGAAGTTTTAAAAAACAGGTTTTTGTTTGTCTTAGCAGACTTCTTCACATGGTGAAAAATTAACTGGGCTCTGTTTAAGAAAAAGAAATCTTGAAAAGCGTGCTTCCTCTCGTAAGGTAGCTCTTTATTTGTAGAAAACGTGGAATATGTGTTTGATATGCGGGTGCTCTAGTTTTCTCTCCCTTTAATGGCATATTGTGTTACTGCGATTCTAAATCCACACAACACTCGTGTTAAACAAAACACAATACTCCCCCCCCCCTCCCCCCCCCTCTATCGGATTGAGGTCTCGAAAAAAAACACCAGTCTGCTAGTTTCTTTTCTATTTTTACGCTTCCTCGTTTTGATCGCGATACAAACGTATTGACTTTCATAGCCAATCATTTTCTTGCTCTTAAGATATCGCGTTCCAGTTATCTTTCGCATGTCTGCGTAGGGGGGGGGAGCAGTTTTAGTTTATGACCTGGGGCCTTTGAGAAACCTTGGTGGCGGGCATAAGAGAGACATAACGAATGTGACTGCAGTGAAAGGACAGTTACAGTGACACGCATGCTCAGTCTGACTTCACGATGGAGTCATCATAGCTGATTTCCGGTTGTTGTTGTTTTTGTTGTTTTAGTCATAACAGACCTGCAGAAACCTTTTACGTGGGTTATTCCTTTCGTTCTTTGTCAGTACGTCTGTATGTACCTATATCTCTCTGTCTGTCTGTGTGTGTGCCTTGTCTGTCTGGCTTGCTGGCTGGCTGTCTGTTTGGCTGGTTGGCTGGCTGTATGTCTCTTTCTTTCTTTCTCTTTCTCCCCCCCCCCTCTCTCTCTCTCTCTCTCTCTCTCTCTCTTTCCTCTTTCTCTCTCTTCTCAAAATCTTTCTCTCTCTTTCTCTCTCTCTCTCCCTTCCTCTCTCTCTCCCTTTCCTCTCTCTCTTTATCTCTCTCTTTCTCTCTCTCTGTAGGAACGGATGACAAAATTATAAAAACTGCATAAGCACGGGGTTGTTTTTTTAAAGCACATGGTTACTTATTCCATTACCCTCGAAATAAAAGACATAATATCCTCGAAATAATACCATCGAAATAAAAGAATAAACTCTCTCTCTCCTCTCTCTCTCTCTCTCTCTCTCTCTCTCTCCTCTCCTCTCTCTCTCTCTCCCCTATCTATCTATCTATCTATCTATCAAATCTATCATCTACCCCCTTGTATACAGGCCGGTGGCCTTACAATTAAAATCCTGAACTCCTAAGATCTCTCTCTCTCTCTCTCTCTCTCTCTCTCTCTCTCTCTCTCTCTCTCTGTCCATCTCTTTCTTTCCTCTTCTCCCTTCCTCCCCCCCCCCCCCCTCTCTCTCCATCCCTCTTCCCTTTATCTCTCTCTCTCTCTTTCTCTCTCTTTCTCTCTCTCTCTCTCTGTCCATTTCATCTTTCCTCCCTCCCCCCCCTCTCCCTCTCTCTCTCTCTCTCTCCATCCCTCTCTCCCTTCTCTCTCATTCTCGTCCTCCTCTCTCTCTCTCTCTCTCTCTCCCCTCCTTCTCTCCTCTCTCTCCCCCTCTCGCTCTCTCTCTTTCTCTCTCTCTCTCTCTCTCTCTCTCTCTCTCTCCTCTCTCTCTCTCACTCGTCCTCTCTCTCTCTCCTCTCCATCCCTGTCTCTTTCTTTCCCTCTCTTTTTTTATCTCCCTCTCTTTTCTCTTTCTTTTTTCATCAATAAAGAGATAATAGACCCAATATTTACAGGCCTACACAAGAACGTGTTCATGACTGGAGGCCTGCAGACAGAGCCAGGTGTAAGTGCACAGATCTTGTTTAAAGCCACGCTGTTTGTTTGTCCTCTGCCGGCTTCTCTCTCCCTGTGTGTTTGATATTTTACTGCATTCTCTTTTTTGTTCTGCTGAATACATCATTAAAAGTGAAGCGTCGCTGTTTCACTGCTCACTTTGTAGAGATATTGTTACAGTATTGTAGAGTCTTTGTAGGGGGAATAATTATGTGAAGGAGAACACAACGATTTATAGAAACTGAGATTGCTCGAAAATTGCAGCTCTTGCGTTGTACATAGTTTAAGTATTAGTCGTGATCAGTCTTTAACTGCTTCCCACCAATTTTATTTGGAATTCATATGTTGAAGATGATAAATATTCAAACGGGTTGAAATGTATAGTGCCTGAAAGAAAAAGATGTTTTATATGTGAAGACGTTTCAGGGGACGGGATAGCTCAGTGGTCAGAGCACTCGCTTTCCCCCAGCCAAGTTAAGCAGCATCGAGCGTGGTTACCAGTTGGATGGGTGACCGTTTGCGCGCCTTGGCTTCAGAGAATTCCCCCCAGTTCACCCAGCTGTAAATGGGTACCTGCCCTCTTTAGGGTCAGGGAAGGTAAAGCAGCGATGAAGAGGAGATGGGCGCCGCTCTCAATATGCTGGCCCCTGGAGAAGCTGAGGTCTCTGACGCCTTGCTCCCCTACGACCACACAGGTTATGGGACACCTTTACCCTTATTTTTAGACGTTTTAGCTGTATATGTCTGGCAAAAAAGACGTTTTAGATTTGATACGCTGATCGACAAACTTAAAATTTGTTTAAAGAAGGAAGATGGTAGGACGGCTAAGACGTTCACCTGTCTAACCAGTAAACCGTGAGGTTCAAGGTTCTATCGCCACCCCCACCCCACCCTTTTGTGCCCTTTCTTCTCAGTTTGACTAGAGAATCAAACTGAATGTTGATGCCCTTAGGACGACACTATAAACCGAGGCCCATGTGCAAATGCACGCAGAACGTCTTGCACACACGTTAAAAACCCGTTCCGCATTAATTCGGAAGAGAAGGCCATTTCGTGCCGGTAAGAACGGATGACAAAAATAAGAAGAATAAAAACGCATGTACACAGGTCTTATGTTTATACACTATCCCCGACATCGGAATGCGGCTACCTAAATGACTGGGAGGGGGGGGGGGTAAAGTCGCATACGCAAAAATCTCACCATCCCTGAACTTCGAAGCCCTGGCTGAGGAACAAAAAACCAAGATCGTCTTTGTACATCTAAAACAGACAGAGAAGGTGAGCTTTGAATAGGACAAGGCTGGTCTGAAAGTCCTAACAAACTGAAAGCTCATCTTCAGTCAGTCTTTTGAATTATGGTACCTGCAATAGTGCAGATCTGAAATGTAAAACGCCATACTGTTCCAGATTGTTAATGCTAAGTGAGGGGACATGCAGTGAATGGCCTATGTCTTTGTTGTAAATATTCAATCTGGTGCTTTTTTTGTGCTCTGCGGAAATAGCTGTGTCCTTTCAAGTTGCTCGACCAATCAGAAGGATGATAAAAAAAAATTATAAGGGCTGACTCTGTATCAGTTATTAGCAAAGCTGAGATAGATCACGCACGCACACACAGTCATACATACAAGCACATACACAGTCATGCATGCACACACACACCATGCACACACACACACACACACCTCACACACACACACACACACCCACCACACACACACACCACACACACACCCCACACACACCACACACACACACACACACACACACACATTTCCAACATTCAAAACCCAACAATCAAAAACTATGCCAACATTGGTGACACCACAATCTGCCCCTCAAACACACACACACACACACACACACACACACACACACACACACACACGACACACACATACACAAACACACACACACAACACAACACACACACACACACACACACACACACAACACACAACACAACCAACACAACACAACACACACACCACACACACACACACACACACACACACACACACACCCACACACACACACACACCTCTTTTCTTCCACCCTTTCAAAACCATCTCAAAACCCACTCCAAAACTTGCATGGCGCTTTGCTAGTTGCCTCAGAAACAAAGTGACATTATTTCACTTTGCTCCACTCTCACTGTCTCGGCTTTCTCTCTGCCAGTTCCTCTGCTGTCTGGCTGTGGACAGCCAGAGGCCAGGCTGTCTGTGTTGCTCTGGCTGTGCTGTGGCTGTCTGTCTGTCTGTCTGGCTGTCTGCAGCTGAACAGTGCAGTCAGCCTCTGCCCGCAAACAGCCACCCAGGTCCCCGGAGAGGGTTTGCCTTACCTTCTGCAATCACTGTTATGGGCCGACTTCAGCTTGTGTTTTAGTGTGTTGTCTGGGGTTTTTTGTTGATTGAAAGTATGGTTTGAAAGTGATAACTATGACCTAGTCAGTGTGTAGACTTCTGATGATTCTTCTTCTTCTTCTTCTTCTTTTTCTTCTTCTTCCTTTTTTGTCATGTTTCTCCTAGGTGAGGTTTGACATTGATGAGCCTTCTCCATCTCTCTCTCTCTGTTTTGAGCTTCCTCCTTATTTATGCCCCTTTCTCTAAGATCATCTGCAATACAGGCAGCCCAGGTCTTGCTAGGTCTTCCCTTTGGTCTCTTTCCATCCACTACGAAGTTCATTGCTCTTTTTATGATGTGGTGGTCTGCTTTCCGTTGAACGTGCCCAAACCAGCGCAGTCTATTGGTACTAGCTACAGACTCTCCAGTGATGTTGGTTAAAAAAAACTTTTCCTGTTGACCATTTTTACTTATGAATATGCCTTTAAGTGTGTTGATGTCATAGAAAAGGTTATAGTGAAGAGGCATCTGATGTGAGAGAGAGAGGGGGGGGGGGGGGGAGGAGGAGAGTGTATGAGTGTGGGTGTGTGCGTGCATATGTGTGTACGTGTGTGTGTATCTGTGTGTGTAGCTGTGTCTGTGTGCATGTGTTTTGTGTGTGTGCATGCGTGCATGCCTGTCTGTGTCAACCTCTGTGTGTGTGACCATGTGTGTCTGTATGAGAGAGAGAGATAAAGAGAGGGAGTGCGTGTATGTGTGTGTGCGTGCGCGCGTGAGTGCATGCGTGCATCTGTATTTGTGGGCGCACGCCCGTGTGTCTGTGTGTGCATGGTTGCATAATTGTGACATGTTTGTTGGTCTTTAAATGTTGTTTTACTTCAATTGATATGCTCTAAAAAATATATTTAAAAAACATAGGCAACCAGCATGATTGTTTATATGTGGTTGATGTCATTTATCATAAAAACTACTTTCCGATTTTTGTTGTCGTCGCCCCGTTTATCACTTTCATCTGGGACAAAGAAAATCAGTTTGAACTATACCACACTTGATCAGTGCCACGACAAAACCAGTTACAGTCGTTCTGCTATCTTAACTCCAATAATTGCTTTAATCTGAGAAGAAGAAGAAAAAAAGCCGGAAACGAACGTGGTTTGTTATCTGAACTCGAATTAATTGCTATAAATCTGGACAGCAGGAAAGGAAAGGAGCATTGTTTGTTACATCTGAACAAACATAGGTGAATAATGTGCGGGTTCAAAAACTGCATTCTGAATATGTAGCAGCTTGGCGCCATCAGCCAATTTCTGGTTCCTGTCCAATTTGTGGGAGGGTGGGAATCGTGTGTCTTCGCTTGGCTATGGTAGGCACGTCTGATGGCATTTTTCCCCCGACAGACTTCTAAAATAAAAACAGTTGTAAAAGAGGAATACACACACACACACGCACGGACGCGCGTGCGCACGCATGCATTCACACACAGTCACTCATACATGCACGCACGCGCACACGCACAAACTCACTCACACACACACACTGTCTAATATCGCTTTTTAATGGATAGATGCTATAACGAACATGCACACAACCACACTCACACACACACACACACACACACACACACACACACACACACACACACACACACACACACACATACACACATACAGCGTAATTAGAAAGAGAGGAGGTAGAGAGAGAAAAGAGACAACCAAAGGCAGAGGGAAGATAGGGAAACAGCAAGCATAGACAAAGGAGAGAGAGAGACTGACAGACAGAGACAGAGAAGAAGAGAGACAGACAGACAGAGAGAGAGGGGGAGAGGAGAAGAGAGACAGACAGACAGACAGAGAGGGGGTAGAGAAGAAGAGAGACAGACAGACGGGCAGACAGACAGACAGAGAGGGGGTAGAGAAGAAGAGAGACAGACAGACAGGCAGACAGACATACAGAGACAGAGAGAGACATAGAACAGCTTCAGCAACGTATTAGAAATAAAACATCGTGTAGACAGATAGGTTACTTCACAAAGTTTGGCGTAACAGTTTATTTCTATCCGACAACGCTTGCAACAAAGGGTGATGAGTTTCCTCTTGGAGTCATCGCAATTAGTGTTAACATGATTAGCGTTGTTGGGCGAGAGAAGAAACAATTACAGCATTGTCGTGTTGTTGGTGGGCTTTTTTATCAAGATATAAAAAGAAATGTCTCCCCCAGACAAAAAAAATATTACTTTTTTTCGTTTGCTACTTCTCATTTTGTATCTTTCTCTATTTGTCGTTTAAGTCTTATAGAAATTTCTTTTGTTGTTCTTCCCCAATTTCATTTATCCCTTTAAAAGAAACTTCCCAGGCGAAAAGCTGTGTCAGTTATTGATGTCAGCTAATTTGCCAAGGACTACACTAAAATGTTGTTATGTTGTAAAATGTTGTGTTGAGATTGCCTTCAGCCATGACAAGCTCTTAACATTACAACCCGCACTCTCCTTGAAAGGAGAAAAAAATCCTCTGAAGTCGGAGTATGGCTGCCTATTTGGCGAGGCACTTGAAAAGAGTCATACACGCAAACTTCTCATCCGGTGTACTTCCTACCTCACGATGATTGCCAGGTGGATGAGTGACTTATAGTGCACGTTCTGGGTGACCCCCAGGGTGTAAAGCTGGGGAATGCACAACACCAAAAGAAACTACCTAAAAAGAGAAGAGAAAAAAAACAAAGAAAGGTATGCAATCTTCATTTGCGAGAGGTACATTGTGACTATATTTGACAGCTACTGTTATTCTGTAGTGTATTTAAGCAGCTTGAACAAAAGGAATGAAGGCACAAATTTATGGTTATGAAGATCATAAGATGGAGATTGGTTTGTCTCCCCCTCCCCCCCCCCCCCCCCCCCCGCCCCGCCGCCAATCCATCCCCCCCCCCCCCCCCCCCCCCCAAAAAAAAAGTATGTTTCCAAAGTTATTCAAACAATCCAATTTACTGTCATCCCTTACAATCCCTGATCTGAGCTTGTGATTGTTTCATTTTGGGCACGTATGAACATAAGCACATGTTTCATGCCACAGAAGCGTGTGTGTGTGTGTGTGTGTGTGTGTGTGCGTGCGTGCGTGCGTGCGTGCGTGCGTGCGTGCGTGCGTGTGTGTGGTTGTGTGTGTGTGCGTGCGTGTGTGTGTGTGTGTGTTATTCTTTTATTTTGAGGATAATGGCATAAACACTCGTGTTTCTTTTTGCATCTAGTTCCTGTGTGCTTGCAGTTTTGTAAATGCTGTCATCCATTCCCACGGGCACATAAAGCCTACTTTTCTGAAAGGTGGAACAGGTTTTCATACATGTGCAAGATATTCTGAGTGTGTTCGCACACAGTGCCTCACTTTATCAAAGTTTCATCCCTAGGACGTTCGAGGAAGCGGACTTTGGAGGTGTGTGTGTGTGTGTGTGTGTGTGTGTGTGTGTGTGTGTGTGTGTGTGTGTGTGGTGTGTGTGTGTGTGTGTGTGTGTGTGTGTGTGTGCATGCGTGCACGTGTGTTTGTGAGTGTGTGTGTGTGTGTGTGTGTCTGTGTGTGCACGTGTGTGTGTGTGTGTGTGTGTGTGTGTGTCTGTGTGTGTCTGTGTGTGTGTGTGTGTGTGTGTGTGTGGTGTTGTGTGTGTGTGTGTGTGTGTGTGTGTGTGTGTGTGCATGCGTGCACGTGTTTTGTGAGTGTGTGTGTTTATGTGTGTGTGTCTGCGTGTCCTTTCTGTCTTTCCAGACATATTCTATTCCATATTGTGTCCTACATATCTTAAGGTCGTCTTTAATTCATGAGAGAGAAAAAAACCAGAAAAAATAATAAAGCAAAATTACAGCCGTCCTCTCTCAAGCTCAATTAAAATTTTCTAATGCAAAAAACGTTGAAACCCCTTTATCAGCAAGAATCTCCCCCCCCCCCCCCCTCCCCCCTAAAAGCCAGCGATCTGAAGTCTTGCGAAACAGTGATAAATGCAAAGAACCAATATCTGGAGATAAATGTTTTCTGTCAAATACCTACAAAATTTATTACAAGGCCATTATTTTCAGTGACTTCTTGCCAAACTTTTAATTTAAACAAGAGTAGAAACGGGTATGCCTTGTTCTGTGGCAACAATTATTGAGGCTAGTTTCGGATTTCCATTTTCTGATGTCTTCATTTCGAAACGAAAGACGAAGACACCAGGAGCAATATTGTATTTGACATGAAATATTTTATTCAGGTGAAGAATTGCTTTACAACAAAATGTCAAAGTTTGGGCTTGAGTATAGACTTCATTTCCATTAGAAAGGAGACATGTTGAACACTTGTTTCGTGTTTTGTTTTCTTCTGCTTCTTTGATTAGTTTTGTGTTGTGGAAAGTAATGGTTGTATATAACCCGGATGAAACACAGGAATAAAGTTAAAGTTTCTTGAAGAATGCAATATTCTTTATATATATATATATATATATATATATATATATATAATATATATATATATATATATATATATATATATATATATTATATATATTTTTATATATATATATATATCAGAGTACTTGCGTCTCTGTATCGTTCGTCCAAGGTTTCTAGTTTTCTTGTATGATTTTCTCTTGCCTCCCTTCCTCTCCTGTTGTTTACTTCCCCCCTTCTTGTTGTTGTTCAACTTAATTATCTTCGTCGTCTTCTTTTTCTTTCTTCTTCTTCTCTTCTTCTTCTTCTTCTTCTTCTTCTTCTTCTTCTTCTTCTTCTTTATCTATTAACCCAATGCTCATAAAAGAATCTTTTTGTCATTCTGTTTTGCTTTTTCATTATGCCATAGCATGATAATCATATTTCAGATGCCTCTGATCAACAGCAATTAAGCAATTACTATTTCCTGATCCCTTTCAGGAAAAAAAATGCAAACAAAGTTCTCTATTATTATTTATTGTGGCAAGAGAGATCCGATTTCAGGTTGTAATCATTTATGTTTTGAATTAAAGAAAACGGACAGAAATTCCAATCACTCATCTCTTTGTTTAAAAGTTTTCCAGCTGTAATGATAATCGGAAGGGGAATTCAGACTTACAATGTTTTGCGACAGTGGATAAAGAGAACTGATCTTGTGCCTTTGCAAGAAAGAATCATTTGTTATTTCATTTCAATTCCTTTCGGCATAACTTCAATGATATCTTCAAAGCCATGAGATGAATCGTTCATGAGCAGTGTCATTAAGAAATAAAAGTTATTAGAGAGAAAACTGAGGTTTTTTCCTTAGATCAAATCCATAGTTAAGTTTATTTTACTGTGTCAAATTTCTGCTGCAAGTGCTTTTGCATGTGAATGTGAGATTCTGGTTGAGGAATATAGTAGCATTCTGTTATATTATTGGGTGCCGTGTAATGTAGAATGATGTGGTGGTGGTGGTTGTGTGTGCATGTGTTTGTGTGTGTATGTGTATGTGTGTGTATTTGTGTGCATTACCTACCAACAATGGTAGTAGCTAAATGGAGAGAAACAAAAGATGAATAATGACAAATACCATATTTATCTAACGATCTACTAGGGAGAAATTGTCTGTTACAAAAATTGCTCGGACACCTATAAAAATAATGAAATTTTGTCTTCTATGAAACGCTTTCGAAGGTACAAGGAATTACAGATTTTGGACAGAAGTACGCGTCCAAAATCCTAGTAGCAATGACAGTTTTTGTGTGTTTTTTTTAAATATCATTTCAAGTATTTTTGGTCGACTGTGGTTGTTAAAGAAATTGGATCTCACAGGGGGAAATGTGATTGGTAAAAAGGTATCATGTAAATTATATGCAAATGTGTTAACAAAATGTCACAAACCCTAGAAAATGATCGTGTCTTAAAGGGATTTTTTTTCTTCTAAAAATGATACTGTCAATGCGACAGTTTTAATTTTTTTTTCTTCCTGGCATGATATTTCCAATGCCATGGTTTTAAAGTCCCATGTGCACAACAGGTTGTGGACGTGTTAGATAACGTCCCAAAAGCTATTTGCTCCTTGACAGCAGTCGGCTTTTGATACACTAAGACTGACATTCTAACCCTTCATTTTGTTAAACAATCTTAGCATAGTGGTATGTTCAAAGTAATTCGTTTCCCAGAGCGATGACCCTTATGCTATACTTTATTTATTTATATTTATTTATTTATAACACTTTAAGTCACGAGATTTCTCTGCGTGAAATTCGGGCCTCTCTCCCCGGGGAGAGCGCGTCGCCACAAGAGCAGCGCCACCCTTTTTTGTCTGCAACTGTATTTATTTCCCTATCTGAGTGGTTTTTCTAAGAATTTTGCCAGGGACAACCCTCTTGTTGCCGTGGGTTCTTTTACGTGCGCTGAATAATTTTGTATAACACACGGGACCTCGGTTTATCGTCTCATCCGAAAGACTAGCGCCCAGACCACCACTCATGGTCTAATGGATGGGGGAAAATTTTCGGGCCCAAACGGGATACGAACCACCGCACACTTCCGACCCGGACTTTTCGCTTTCTAGACAGGCGCGTTACCTCGAGACCACCAATATACTCATAGGACTTTGACTTCATAATCCCAGCAATGGCCACGTATCAAAGGAAATTTGCTTCCAGTCCACAAGAAATGATCAGTCATGTCAGAGATGGGGTTTCAATGAGCCGGCAAGGTGCCAGAGGGGCAGATTCTTATTATGAAAATGTCTTTGAAAGAGAACATTTAATGAATGCTTCTCTGACAGAGCACAGTGTCAAAGGTGGACTTGCAATTTCCCCCACCACGAGAAATATGATTGAGAGCTGAGTCATCAAATTCCTGTTACTGGCTAAAGATAAAACGTGTTTCGGCTTGGGGCGCCCATTTCAATGTGATTGATGTGACATGAAGTTAATTTGGGTAATGGGCTGTTTGTCTTGAAAGGTGAAGAAACACACTGGTTGTCTGTGCTCTGCAGAGATCCAGCAGAACTCAGTGAGCTCATTACAGCAATGGATGTCAGTAGCATTAAAGACAGCTTTGGAGACAATGTGCTGAAAGCTTAACTGATTGAAAAGAACGTTTTTGATCACTTGAAAATCGATTTGTATTTGATTTCTCGACTTTCTTTCCAAAGATCTGCTCCTGATCTTCCCACCTTGTTTCATTACCTTCCCTCCCTCCTCTTCAAAAGTTTCTTTTCTTGTCTGTTCTCTTTTTTTCCTGCCTCTCCCCCTCCCTTCACTTTCGTTTTTTCCCTCCTTTTCTTCATTTTCTTCTTTTTTTTCTTCTTCTTCTTCTTCTTCTCTTCTTCTTCTTCTTCTTCTTCTTCTTCTTCTTCTTCTTCTTCTTCTTCTTCCTCTTCTTTGTATTCTTTGCATTCTTCTTTCTGCTTCTTCTTATGCTTCTACTTCTTGTAATAAGCATTTGTGTCCTAGTGGGAAAGGTTGTGATGATGGCTGTTGGAGGGACATCACTAATATTTCCATCGCTGCTATTGTCATCCTCGTTGATGTTGTTATTGCTGTTGTCATGGATTATGTTGGTAATAGTGATAGCTGTGACGAGGACAATGGAGGAGGATTCAAAATATCTCAAAAAGGTATTTCCAAAAAATGCAATTTTCAAGGACTCAAACATGACTATAGCTTTTCTTTCTGGCCAGTCACCCAATGCTTTCAATCAGTCTGGAACCAAACAAATGGAGTCTCTGTTGCCGTGCATTGCAGGAAAGATGGCACTGCGATTTCCCGAGCACTTCAATTATAAAAGGAAAGAAGATATTCCCGTTCCATGTGTTAAAGAAAAGAAGGATGTTTTGGACAGCACCGGTCATTTCTGATATAGGGCAGCAGTTTTTGGGTCAAGCTAAAGGATCTTTCTTGTGTTTTCTTGCGGATATTATTTCTTCCAAGAAAAGGCAGTGCAAGAACAACTGTGAACATATTTGGGAAAAACATGGGCACTTTAAATTCGACATAACAGATGCTTATTTGGGCATTTTCACTACACGTTCATATTTCAATACTTTGCAGCCCCCTCTTCCTCCTCCTCATTTTCATCCCCTCCTCCATCCTCTCCTCTCTGTCCGTCTATCTCTCTGTATGTATTATGTATGTATGTATGTAGGGACGTACGTACGTACGTACGTACGTACGTACGTACGTACGCACGCATGCACGCATGCATGCCTGTCTGACTCTCTCTCTGTCTGTCTGTCTGCCTGTCCTGTCTATCTGCCTGTCTGCCTGCCTGCCTGCCTGTAGGTAGGTAGGTAGGTAGGTAGGTAGGTATAAATTTTATGTTTGTATGTATGTTATCTGTATGTATGTATGTATGTATGTATGAATGTATGTATGTGTGTGTGATGTGTATATGTATGGGATATATGTAAGTATGTGGGGTATGTATGTAATTATGTATGTATGTGTGTATGTATGTATTATGTGTCCAGGGACAAGAAAAAATATCAAAATTACAATCAGCATCACTCAATAAACTTTAAACACTTAAACCTAACATTTCATTAACGTTTGAATTCATTTTATCAGCAAGGATCTTCCCTCATATATTTAAACCCGCAATCTTGTGCTGGTGGACAATAATGAATGCAGAGCAAACAATATCCACTGAGGTCATTTGCTAAAATATCTGGAATGCACATCACAACAATAGCATTTTCAAAGAGTTATTGCTAACGTTTCAACTTCAGGCCAGAAGACTCAGTTTTTTTCACTGTAACAGAATAGAAACAGATTTTTCTCTTCTCTGGCAAAAAAAAAATATTGAGCGAGGGATAGGATTTACATTCAATGACCTCTTAAGAACGAAGACAAAGACAAAAAACTGAAAACAATATTCTATTTGACATGAAATATTTGCTGAAGGTAAGTTGTCAAAATGAGCTTGGGAGTAGACTTTCTTCCATTAAAAATGATGTAGATTTGTTTTCTTTTCTTTTGTTATTGCTGTTGTGGTGGTAGTGGTGGTTGTTTTATGGAGATTTGTTGGTGTAAATAACCTAGGTATGCAGAGGGATTTATAACTTGAAATGAAATTAAAGTGTCTTGAAGGTTGCAATATAGTTTCTAAGTGAGATGTATATCAGAGGACTTGTTGACATTTTGTATTATTCTTGAAGATGGCTTTTTTCAGTTCTGTTACATTTTTTTTTTGCCTTTCTTTCTCTTCTTGCTTCTCCTTCTCCGATTTCTCTTATTCCTCCACTGCCGCAGCGGGTGCCACCTCCTCACCTTCTTTCTCTTGTTCATTTTTCTTCTTCTCCTTCTCCTTCTCCTTTCCATCCTCCTCCTCCTCCTCCTCCTTCTTCTTCTCTTCTTCTTCTTCTTCTTTGCATTCTTCTTCTTCGTCCTCTTCTTCTTTATATTCTTCTCTTCTTTGAATTCTTCTTTGTATTCTTCTCCTTGCATTCGTCTTCTTCTTTGAATTCTTCTTTGCATTGTTCTTCTTCTTTGCATTCTTCTTCTTCTTTGTATTCTTCTTCTTTTATTCTTCTTCCTCCTCCCTCTCCTCCTCCTTTCTTCTTCTTCTTTTGATTATTTGCATCTTCTTCTTCTTTGCATTCCTCCTCCCCTCCTCCTCCTCCTCCTCCTCCTTCTCCTCCTCCTACTCCTCCTCTTCTTCTTCTTCTTTGCATTCTTTCTTCTTCTTTGCATTCTTCATCTTCTTTGCATTCTTCTCTTTTCCAGTCTTCTTCTTTACATTCCTCCTCCTCCTCCTCCTCCTCCTCTTCTTCTTCTTCTTCTTCTTCTTCTTCTTCTTCTTCTTCTTTTATATAAATGTTTATGATCAATGTTTGATTGGCTATTGGAACTCTTATTTGGAACTGCTAATGCATATTTGGCTTTGTGGACTTTAGTGAGAAAGAACTCACTCATGTAGTGAGTGGGAAGAGGAGAAAAGGAAAAAGCGATAAAAGAGAATCTGCTTGTTATACATTCTCGTGCTCATATTTGAAAATGATCACTGAAACTATTATTTAACTTTGTCGAGGAATTTCCTCTGGGTAATGAAAAAGGGGTGAAAATGGCATGTTGAAAAGAAAGATATATTTTACCTGTGTTATTTTTGTCTGAAATATTTGAATTTTTATTTGTCTTTCTCCCCTCCTTTTCCTCGTCCTTCGTTTTTCTTCTTCTTTTTCTTCTTCTTTTCTTTCTCTTTCTCATTCTTCCTTGCACGTTATGCTCAGAAATGAACCTCCTTTGACAGGCTGTTTCTGGCTTGTTTATTTATGTCATGACATGATAATCTTATTTCACGTGCCTCTGATCAACAGCAATTAAACAATTCCTATTTCCTGATCCTTTGAGGAAAAACGAACGTGAACTATTCCCTTCTGATTGAGTGGGGCAAGGGAGATCAGCTTTCAGTTTCTAATCATTTCTATTGTGAGTGGAAGAAAAAACGAAAAGTTCCAATTATTTATGAGGAATGATTATTTCTTGGTGAAAAAAAATTCTCCTACAGTGATAACAAACAAAAGGTTAAATTAGATATGCAATATTTGCTACAATAGATGAAAGTAATTGATCTTGGGCGTTTTCAAGAAAGATTTATTTTGTTGTTTTGTCCATTTCTTTCAAGACAAATGAGTCCATAGTTTCTTTTGAAATTTGTAAGATAAAATGTTCGTGGACAATCTTATAATGTGAAACATTTTAAGAGATTCAAATCATAATAATTTTATGGGATGACGGCTGGGGTTGTTTTCTTTTGTTTTACATGTATTGTGTTACTGCTTTAAGTGCCATTGCATGTGTATGTAGGCGTCTGACCGTGTAGTTTGTTTTTGTTTTTTCTTTTATATCAAGGATAATGGAATAAGCACTTATGTGCTTTTTTGCATCCTTTTTTTAAAAATACATTAGTGTGTGTGTGCGTGTGTGTGTGTGTTGTGTTTGTGTATGAGTGTGTTTGTGTGTGTGTGTTACTACAAACTGAAAATTGTAGTAGCTAAATGGCGACAGGCTAAAGGTGAATGGTTACTATTACCTCGTTCTTCCAGGAGGGAGATGGTATTTTCAAATAGTTGCTCCCAGGATCACAAAAATGTTATTATGTTTTCTGTGAAGTTGTTTACAAAGGCCAGGTAACAACGTATTGGAAAAATAAGGAGGTTTCCAAAAATGCTGGTAGAAACAACAATTTAAAAATAATATACAGTTTGGGTACAACGAATGGATTATGATTTTATTTACAAAACTTGTTCCAAGGAGAGAGAAAAACATATGGCAATAGAAAAAATACTACCAAAGTCAATTACAGCATTTATAAACAAATCTGATCACAGAGCGTTGAACTGATGGTATCTTGAAGTGCTTTTGTTTCTTTCTCAAGAATGACATTTTCAATTCAACACAGTTTTAGAAGCCCATATGTACAGTCCAGTGATGCAGAAGTCCCACAAATAATTACACATTGAAAGCAACTGGGTTTTAAAACATTAGGAATTTGACCATCAATCTTGTTCAACAGTCTTGGAACTGTGATATCTTCAAAGGAATTGGTTTCACAGCCTTACAAGTGATGGTTTTTCTTTTTTTTGCTTATGGCATTGATTTCAATATCCCCGGAATGGATACATATGAACAGGTAATTTGCATCCAAAGCACAAGAAACAATAGAATCATTTCGGAAATGTGGATTCAGTGTGTCAGCAAGGTGCCAGTAGGTCAGTCTTGTGAAAAACCCTGTCTTTAAAACAGGAAAATTAATTAATGCTTCTCTGACAGAGCACAGTGTCAAAGGTGGACTTGCAATTTCCCCCACCACGAGAAACATGATTGAGAGCTGAGTCATCAAATTCCTGTTACTGGCTAAAGATAAAACGTGTTTCGGCTTGGGGCGCCCATTTCAATGTGATTGATGTGACATGAAGTTAATTTGGGTAATGGGCTGTTTGTCTTGAAAGGTGAAGAAACACACTGGTTGTCTGCGCTCTGCAAAGATCCAGCAGAACTCAGTGAGCTCATTACAGCAATGGATGTCAGTAGCATTAAAGACAGCTTCGGAGACAATGTGCTGAAAGCTTAACTGATTGAAAAGAACGTTTTTGATCACTTGAAAATCGATTTGTATTTTGATTTTCTCGACTTTCTTTCCAAAGATCTGCTCCTGATCTTCCCACCTTGTTTCATTACCTTCCCTCCCTCCTCTTCAAAAGTTTCTTTTCTTGTCTGTTCTCTTTTCTTCCTGCCTCTCCCCCTCCCTTCACTTTCGTTTTTTTCCCTCCTTTTCTTCATTTTCTTCTTTTTCTTCTTCTTCTTCTTCTTCTTCTTCTTCTTCTTCTTCTTCTTCTTTCTTCTTCTTCTTCTTCTTCTTCTTCTTCCTCTTCTTTGTATTCTTTGCATTCTTCTTTCTGCTTCTTCTTTATGCTTCTACTTCTTGTAATAAGCATTTGTGTCCTAGTGGGAAAGGTTGTGATGATGGCTGTTGGAGGGACATCACTAATATTTCCATCGCTGCTATTGTCATCCTCGTTGATGTTGTTATTGCTGTTGTCATGGATTATGTTGGTAATAGTGATAGCTGTGACGAGGACAATGGAGGAGGATTCAAAATATCTCAAAATAGGTATTTCCAAAAAATGCAATTGTCAAGGACTCAAACATGACTATAGCTTTTCTTTCTGGGCCAGTCACCCAATGCTTTCAATCAGTCTGGAACCAAACAAATGGAGTCTCTGTTGCCGTGCATTGCAGGAAAGATGGCACTGCGATTTCCCGAGCACTTCAATTATAAAAGGAAAGAAGATATTCCCGTTCCATGTGTTAAAGAAAAGAAGGATGTTTTGGACAGCACCGGTCATTTCTGATATAGTCAGCAGTTTTTGGGTCAAGCTAAAGGATCTTTCTTGTGTTTTTCTTGCGGATATTATTTCTTCCAAGAAAAGGCAGTGCAAGAACAACTGTGAACATATTTTGGGAAAAACATGGGCACTTTAAATTCGACATAACAGATGCTTATTTTGGGCATTTTCACTACACGTCATATTTCAATACTTTGCAGCCCCCTCTTCCTCCTCCTCATTTTCATCCCCTCCTCCATCCTCTCCTCTCTGTCCGTCTATCTCTCTGTATGTATGTATGTATGTATGTATGTATGTATGTATGTATGTACGTACGTACGTACGTACGTACGTACGCACGCATGCACGCATGCATGCCTGTCTGACTCTCTCTCTGTCTGTCTGTCTGCCTGTCTGTCTATCTGCCTGTCTGCCTGCCTGCCTGCCTGTAGGTAGGTAGGTAGGTAGGTAGGTAGGTAGGTATAAATTTTATGTTTGTATGTATGTGTATCTGTATGTATGTATGTATGTATGTATGAATGTATGTATGTGTGTGTGTATGTGTATATGTATGTATATATGTATGTATGTGTGTATGTATGTATATATGTATGTATGTGTGTATGTATGTATTTATGTGTCCAGGCACAAGAAAAAATATCAAAATTACAATCAGCATCACTCAATAAACTTTAAACACTTAAACCTAACATTTCATTAACGTTTGAATTCATTTTATCAGCAAGGATCTTCCCTCATATATAACCAGCAATCTTGTGCTGGTGGACAATAATGAATGCAGAGCAAACAATATCCACTGAGGTCATTTGCTAAAATATCTGGAATGCACATCACAACAATAGCATTTTCAAAGAGTTATTGCTAACGTTTCAACTTCAGGCCAGAAGACTCAGTTTTTTTCACTGTAACAGAATAGAAACAGATTTTTCTCTTCTCTGGCAAAAAAAAAATATTGAGCGAGGGATAGGATTTACATTCAATGACCTCTTAAGAACGAAGACAAAGACAAAAAACTGAAAACAATATTCTATTTGACATGAAATATTTGCTGAAGGTAAGTTGTCAAAATTGAGCTTGGGAGTAGACTTTCTTCCATTAAAAATGATGTAGATTTGTTTTCTTTTCTTTTGTTATTGCTGTTGTGGTGGTAGTGGTGGTTGTTTTATGGAGATTTGTTGGTGTAAATAACCTAGGTAATGCAGAGGGATGTTATAACTTGAAATGAAATTAAAGTGTCTTGAAGGTTGCAATATAGTTTCTAAGTGAGATGTATATCAGAGGACTTGTTGACATTTTGTATTATTCTTGAAGATGGCTTTTTTCAGTTCTGTTACATTTTTTTTTTGCCTTTCTTTCTTCTTGCTTCTCCTTCTCCGATTTCTCTTATTCCTCCACTGCCGCAGCGGGTGCCACCTCCTCACCTTCTTTCTCTTGTTCATTTTTCTTCTTCTCCTTCTCCTTCTCCTTTCCATCCTCCTCTTCCTCCTCCTCCTCCTCCTCCTCCTCCTTCTTCTTCTTCTTCTCTCTTCTTTGCATTCTTCTTCTTCGTCCTCTTCTTCTTTATATTCTTCTTCTTCTTTGAATTCTTCTTTGTATTCTTCTCCTTGCATTCGTCTTCTTCTTTGAATTCTTCTTTGCATTGTTCTTCTTCTTTGCATTCTTCTTCTTCTTTGTATTCTTCTTCTTTTATTCTTCTTCCTCCTCCCTCTCCTCCTCTCCTTCTTCTTCTTCTTTTGATTCTTTGCATTCTTCTTCTTCTTTGCATTCCTCCTCCTCCTCCTCCTCCTCCTTCTCCTCCTCCTACTCCTCATCATCTTCTTCTTCTTCTTTGCATTCTTCTTCTTCTTTGCATTCTTCATCTTCTTTGCATTCTTCTCTTTTCCAGTCTTCTTCTTTACATTCCTCCTCCTCCTCCTCCTCCTCCTCCTCATCCTCCTCCTCCTCTTCTTCTTCTTCTTCTTCTTCTTTTATATAAATGTTTATGATCAATGTTTGATTGGCTATTGGAACTCTTATTTGGAACTGCTAATGCATATTTGGCTTTGTGGACTTTAGTGAGAAAGAACTCACTCATGTAGTGAGTGGGAAGAGGAGAAAAGGAAAAAGCGATAAAAGAGAATCTGCTTGTTATACATTCTCGTGCTCATATTTGAAAATGATCACTGAAACTATTATTTAACTTTGTCGAGGAATTTCCTCTGGGTAATGAAAAAGGGGTGAAAATGGCATGTTGAAAAGAAAGATATATTTTACCTGTGTTATTTTTGTCTGAAATATTTGAATTTTTAATTTGTCTTTCTCCCCTCCTTTTCCTCGTCCTTCGTTTTTCTTCTTCTTTTTCTTCTTCTTTTCTTTCTCTTTCTCATTCTTCCTTGTACTTTATGCTCAGAAATGAACCTCCTTTGACAGGCTGTTTCTGGCTTGTTTATTTATGTCATGACATGATAATCTTATTTCACGTGCCTCTGATCAACAGCAATTAAACAATTCCTATTTCCTGATCCTTTGAGGAAAAACGAACGTGAACTATTCCCTTCTGATTGAGTGGGGCAAGGGAGATCAGCTTTCAGTTTCTAATCATTTCTATTGTGAGTGGAAGAAAAAACGAAAAGTTCCAATTATTTATGAGGAATGATTATTTCTTGATGAAAAAAAATTCTCCTACAGTGATAACAAACAAAAGGTTAAATTAGATATGCAATATTTGCTACAATAGATGAAAGTAATTGATCTTGGGCGTTTTCAAGAAAGATTTATTTTGTTGTTTTGTCCATTTCTTTCAAGACAAATGAGTCCATAGTTTCTTTTGAAATTTGTAAGATAAAATGTTCGTGGACAATCTTATAATGTGAAACATTTTAAGAGATACAAATCATAATAATTTTATGGGATGACGGCTGGGGTTGTTTTCTTTTGTTTTACATGTATTGTGTTACTGCTTTAAGTGCCATTGCATGTGTATGTAGGCGTCTGACCGTGTAGTTTGTTTGTTTTTGTTTTTTTCTTTTATATCAAGGATAATGGAATAAGCACTTATGTGCTTTTTTGCATCCTTTTTTTAAAAATACATTAGTGTGTGTGTGTGTGCGTGTGTGTGTGTGTGTGTGTTGTGTTGTGTTTGTGTATGAGTGTGTTTGTGTGTGTGTGTGTTACTACAAACTGAAAATTGTAGTAGCTAAATGGCGACAGGCTAAAGGTGAATGGTTACTATTACCTCGTTCTTCCAGGAGGGAGATGGTATTTTCAAATAGTTGCTCCCAGGATCACAAAAATGTTATTATGTTTTCTGTGAAGTTGTTTACAAAGGCCAGGTAACAACGTATTGGAAAAATAAGGTTTCCAAAAATGCTGGTAGAAAC